>JAJHSJ010000006.1:12571793-12853835 GCA_021015155.1 Magnolia officinalis
TTCTCTTCTTCGCCATGGAAGAGTCGGACTATGCGCTGCGGGTTCCTGGTAGCGAAACTGAGCTATGCCTAGGAAGGGTTTCATAAAGTAACTACGATACTCTGGCGGAGGGTGATGGTTAATACGCAGGCACCCAGAAATGGACGCGGATTGCGTCCTACCCCGCCCGTCTCTGGCCACGAACGGGCAGTTATGTGGGCGGGCTCACCGTTATGTATCTGTTTATCCATGCCGTCCATCCCTTTTCTCAGATATGAGTGCAAAAATAAGGTGCCGATCCAACACTCGAGTGAACCACACCATAGATGACTCTTGCATCTAATGCAACTTGCATTCAATGCTTCCTGCATTTAATAAAACCAGGCTTATTATTGGTATGGTCCACGGAGCGTTGGATCTGCCTATTTTTGCACTCATCTTCAAATTAAAATGATCCAAGAAAAGGGATTAATAAAATGGATAAACAGATACGGTGGGCCTGCCCACAAAACTGCCCTTTTCGTGGCTACTGGGTGTAGGACACAATCTCCGTCCCCAAAAAAATTGTACACGTGGAAAACAAGTAGCACAAAAGAAATTGTCCACGTGGGTCCTGATTTAGATGGATCATAAAACGTATGGGCTCCATGGTTGTGGAGGGTGATTCAGTAGTGACCTCTCCAATTACTGGTCGGTACTGGTGAAGCTTCATGTACCCCACCATGATCTATGTGTTTTATACACGTTTGTCTTTCTATTTTTCCAGCTCATTTTAAGCTATGGGCCCAAAAATAGGCAGATCCAAATCTCAGGCGGACCACACCATGGGAGAAAGTGGTGATTGAACATGAACCATTGAAGACTTTTCATGAGCTGTGAAGGTTTTGAATCTAACTGATATTTGTTTCCATTCCTCCAAGTTTATGTGACTTTATGCATAGGTTTGATGACAAATTAACCCTGTCATGGGTCCTATGAAGTTTCAACAATGGCCTCAATATCCCCACTGGCTCTTGCGGTGTAGTCGACTTGATCTTTGGCTTTGCCTTGACAAAGTAAATAGACCGTGTGAATAAAATACATATATCATGGTTGGCCCCTTCTCAAGTGAGGCAACTTTCGGAAATCCAGCCCATCCGTGTGATGAAACGTGTAGTAGATGGGAGGTTTTACTAAAAATGCCCATGAATAGAAAAATTAAAACCCTTCCATCTGTGACCTTCAAATATATAGTCGAAAATGAAGGGTTCAATGTAAAAGAGGCAGATCTTCGTGGGAACAAAATTTTGGCATGTTCAAACTTCTTGACCCCTTAATGTCAATTGTTTGGACAGTTGAAACATGGACCCACATGCACAGTTTGTTTTTAAGCACACTACACATGGTATATAACCGGAAATACATTCTTTTAGATCCCATTGAATGTTAAAGAAAGACACTAAACTAGAGATGATGGGAATTTGAAATTTTAGAAGGTATAATTGCTTTCCAACCTGCGGCTGAGATTTCCCCTTAAAAAACCACATTGTCTGCTAGAATTTTGCCTACTCAGTCTCCTCTACATTAGTAGGCTACGACATTAGAGTAACCCTCACCTTTCTCTCTCCACGTGATTTTATAATAGTCTTTTACATTTGCATGGGTAGAGATAAAATTATCATGCAAAGATGTCTTTAAAACCCAAATGAACTTGGATATTGTTATACAAATAGGCCACTCTATTAGATGGTCAAGAGTATAAGAACAATGAAACATGATTGAATGTGTTGGGATCCAATTTGAAAGATATTATTAGAATATGTGCATCCTTGAAGACATGATTGCTCCATTGAATTGTTCATATGCATGCATGCGCGCGCGCACACACATACATATATATATACACACAGACATGATTTTACACATGCGATCACTGTTTTTGACATGATCGATGCAATATGGTGTTGCCAATAACCAACAAACATAGGTTTGGTCTACTTCTTGTATTAACTAGACCATTGTGAGGGTAGCTAACAGCACATTGCATGATGAGATACACCTCTTCCATTATCTATACCATGATTATGATAAGTCTCATTACGACGGGCATAATCGGCTCCATGTTCTACCATTTTGTGTAAGCCAAGGATGGCTTATTGGCGGACCCAGCATATTTTGTGTGATGATAGCAAATATAATGATTACTAGATCATTCACAAAAAATGAGAGTTGTGCCATACATATTACGAGACCATCCACCTACAAGCAATAAATCAATCCCAAACCCATGATTGTGCATGTTAATCTTGCAAGGCTCGTGCGTGTCATTCTCACAATATAATACAAAGCAAGATCATGATGAGCTGGGCTCACCTGGTTTTGCATTCTCAATATCAGGTATGTTGATTCGGCCTGGCGGGAAGCATGGTAGGAAGTGGGCAAGTCATTGGCTCAATGAAATGGGTTAGGGGAATATTGCAAACCATTGCATGTCATGATGGTGCATCCGGATCTTATCTAAGGTCATATCGGATAAACAATTGAATTTTTTTGCAAATAGTTTTGAAAATCCATTAGTATATTATGTGTGTGTGTATACATATATATGTTGGGGGAAAATATGACAAGTCCGAAGACCCAGTTATGAAATGGATCAACTCTACTGATACTGTCCGAGGATCCGAGATAACGGGTCTGACCGAGGCAAGACAAGCCTGAAGGAGAGACTTGACTCGTATTGTAAATCCGACCGAGAGATACGGAGTCAAGAGCCATGGGCTGAATATATCAGACACTTAAAGTTGTATCGGATAATGAGCCAGCAATGTCTGAAGGGGATCAACTAAGGTCCAAAGGCTAATTGTCGTCCAATCGATCATAAAACCGACTCATATTAAGTCGGTTGTAGTGTCGGTTATCGGAATAAGAATGAGTATCGGTTACGAGCCGACTCTGTTTCATTCGATAGAAGATAAAGCCTTGTCCTTGCAGCCAATCGAAACTTATCTATTACCAGAGTCGGTCAAGGCCGAGCCGAGCAAGGAAGAGATGGTGTAAACATGAACACCATCCCAAAAATCTTGTGAAAAGATTATCGACCCCAAAAATCTCGAGGTCGAGGAGCATCCGTAAACGGATTACAATCAAATCAAATCTCCTAAGATTGGGGAGAGAATCCTTGCACGATGGGACCTCTTGCTCCTATAAAAGAATGACATTTTTAAGATCAAAGGTACGCAGAAAACTCTTCTAAAAACCCTTCTTATACTATCCAGTTACTGACTTTAGCATCGGAGGGTCCCCGGCTCTAGCCAGGGTCTCCTTTGCCTCATCCTTATGCAAGAGATAAATTGAAGGAGGGTTCACCAGTTTTTTGCACCAACAATATATATATATATGTGTGTGTGTGTGTGTGTGTGTGTGTGTGTGCTGCGCGCGCGCTCGAGCTCACGAGTCCGTCTCATGAGGTCGAGCTGTGTGGGCCCCACCGTGATGCTTTTCGAACATCTACCACATCAGTCAGATGCACCATTCCATCGTGGGCCTAGGTCCCAAAAATCAAGTCAATCCGTAACTTGTGTGGGCCACACCACATACAGAAGTGGAGAGGGGCCGTACACCATTAAAACATTCATAACCATTTTTTAAGGTCCACCGATATGTGGTTTGCAAATCAAGCCCATCCATTATGTGTGTCCCACTTGAATGAGGGTTCAGACCAAGTTTCAGGCGCATGCAAAACTCAGGTAGGCCCTATCAAGTGCTTTTATATGTTTTAACGGTGTCTTCATATAATTTTAGATGGTATGGCCCACTTGAGTTCCGTATGGTTGATTGGGATATCCCATAATTTAAAGGGTACCCATCAAATGCATGGTTGTTGATGGTTGACACGCATCACGGTGGGGCCCACACAACTCGACTTCACAATAAGCTTATCATGAGCTCAAGGGCATAGTACCTTTTCCATAATATATATATATATATATATATATATATATATATTATTATATATATTATATATATATATATGAGGCATGCTCACCTATGCACCTATGCACATGCGCACCTTTGCACACGTGTCATGGGTGTCAAAGCCGAACGGTCCATAAGATGCGGAATCCCATGAAACCTTAGGGGTGATTTTTCACCCTGATCTAAGATTCTGATGAGCCATAGCAAAGAGAAATTCAAATTAAGGGAATAAACTATTTGCATTTTTCATGTTCCACCGAAGTTTTGGATCAAAGTAAAATTTCATACCAGTAGGTTTCATGAGGTTCTGCTTTATGTGGACCGTTTAGATTTTCGAAACTGATCAGATATGATGAGTTCTCAAAAAAGTTTGTATGCAGTAGATGCGAACTGTTCGCAGGTAATCGTGGTGTGTATATATGTATATATATATATATATAAATTATGGGCTTCAAACAACAACAACAACAACAACAACAACAACAACAACAGCAGTAATAATAATAATAATAATAATAATAATTTGATCTCAAGGTAAATAAATACGAGTCAAGATTTGAGCTGTACATGTCAAGATTTGAAAGCCCAAAAAATAGCAATATGCGATTTGCAGGTTACATTTTCTTGGTCGTGGATTGATCACGACGTGATTGGCCACGACTCACGTCGATCCATTCCACGACATCACGAAAAATTAAAAAGAAAAACCCAACGGTTTAGATTGTCAGCGTAGGTACGATCCACCTGCCTGACATCCGTAGCTATGGCTAAGCCATTCGCCCGAGGAAGATCGAATAGTTGGATCTCGGGAAACGTGCCTTACCGTCCATGTCCCGGGAGCGGATTAGGTGTGGACCCGGCCTCACGGAATGCATGGCGGCCCTTACCGTGGGGCCCACCTTGATGTATGTATTATACATCCACTCCGTACATCCGTTTTTGCGGATCATTTTATAGCAGATGTAATTATCTGGTGGACCATACTATAGGAAAGAGTGGTGATTGAACACCCTACCATTAAAATCTTTCCAGCACCCACCGCAATGTTTACTTTCCATCCAACCTCTAATAATGTCAATATAAACCTGCACGAAGATAAAAAGGAAATATCAGATTAATCCAAAACTTAAGTGGCTCATCAATTATCATTAATGTCTCCAGCTCTGCATAAGGGTTTTGAGGGGCCACCATGATGTACGAGTTTTATCAACACTTTCATCTTTTCTTTAATTTTTTGCACATTATCTTACATCATAGCACTAAAATTTATGGGCGTACAACTCTCAAGTGTACCACCATACATTGGCGGCTAAAGTCTTATCATTTTGAACATTTTGGAGATAGTAAAAGCTTTGAATGGAGCTTATATTTGTGATTTACTAATTTCATCCAAATTTATGTCACCTTATGAGTAAGTTGGATGGAAAATAAATATTATAGTGAATGAATTGGATAGAAAATAAACATCAAAATCAACCATAGCAAGCTTTCACCTGCGAGTGTTAAGTTCAAGATAGGCCATGCAAAAAATAATAATTTTTAACAAGAAAGCACAACAGCATGACCCAAAACAGTTGGAATTGTGGCTCAAGACCAACCCACCATGCCTAACCGGTTGATAACCCTAATTTCAATTGAAGAATTGATTATTGCCCTCTTCCCGTTGCATGGTGAACTTGGGATATGCATCTACATTTTTTATTTGTTCTTTATTTTTAATTTTCACGCACACACTCACACTCACACTCCCACACCATCGTGTGGGGAGATTGGGACAAGCGCGTTAGTACCCAATCCATCTACCTTGAAGCATATTGTATGGTGTGCCGCACACCATCGATGTGGCAAAGCTCTATGGGCTCTATCATGATGTATATATTATATTTACCAATTTAGAGAGATCATTTCAAGGCATAAGCCGAAAGATAAGTAAATCCCAATAAAGCTTGGGATATGCATCTGCGTTGTTGTTGTTTTTTTTTTTCTTTTTCACATAGGCACTCACACTCCTACACCATCGTGTGGGGAGATTGGGACAAGTGCGTTAGTACCCAATCTATCTACCTTGAAGCATATTATATGGTGTGCCGCACACCATCGATGTGGTAAAGCTCTGTGGGCTCTATCATGATGTATGTATTATATTTACCAATTTAGAGAGATCATTTCAAGGCATAAGCCGAAAGATAAGTAAATCCCAACAAAGCTTGGGATATGCATATGCGTTGTTGTTGTTGTTGTTTTTTTTTTTTTTTTTTCACATAGGCACTCACACTCCCATACCATCTTGTGGGGAGATTGGGACAAGCGCAGTACTACCCAATCCATCTACCTTGAACCAGATTGCATGGTGTGCTACACACTATCGATGTGGCAAAGCTCCATGGGCTTTATCATGATATATGCATTATATTAATCAATTAAAAGAGATCATTTCAAGGGATGAGTGGAAGATGAGCAAATCTCAACCTGAAGTGGATCACACTAATAAAAGCAAAGGAGACTAACATTCATTGTTGAAACCTTTATAAAGCTCACCATGATGTTTATTTTTAATCTAAAACTGGTCGTAAGGCGATACAAACATGAGTGAAGAAAAAACAAATGCTAGATTGACCCAACATTTTTGTTATTCTTAAAAAATTTTCAATGGTAAGTGTTTATTTCAATTGTTTTGTCTATGGTGGTACACTTGAGATTTTGATATACCTCATTTTTCAGCTCATGGTCTAAAATAATATGGAAAATTGGATGAATGGTATAAGTATAACACACACATCATGGTGGAGCGACGGAGAGTTGCCATGTCAACACAGCACCGACATTGGTGGTGTGTGTCACACCACGCAACCCGCTTCCGGTCCTCGTTCAGTAGAATTAGGGCAAGTAAGGAGCACCAAGTAAGCCTACAACGTGAGGTTATCATTCGAAAGTCCAATCGGGTCCACTCATCACATTTGTCTTCACCTAATTACTGGCCTGTATCTCGCACACGTGCACCGAGTTGGCACGTTTGCACCCGCCCGCTGCGCTTTGATCCGTTGCAAGTCTCATGGTTGATACACGCAGGTCGCAGGCACCATCAAAATAAACCGTACAAATCGCAGGCCATATCTTATACAGGTCATAAACCGATAATGAGGGTGATGTGATTTCATAACAAGCTGATTGGCGGACGTTGAACGGTCAAGATGGAAATGTCAACGGAATGGATTCAACAAAAATGCCAACTGATCAGAATTTAGAACCGCTGAAACAAGACGCGGCGGGGATCCACCGTTATGTATGTTTCATATGTCCATGCCATCCATCCGTTTCGCCCGACCATTTTAGTTACTTGCCCAAAAAATGAAGTGAATCCAAACCTCAGGTGGACCACACTACAGGAAACTGTGATAATTGGCCATCAAAACCTAGCTACAAAAGTTCTGGATCAAGCTGATTTTTGGGTAGTCTTTGGCCATGCTCAATGGCAAATAAACATTCCAGTGGGCCCTACGAAGTTTTTCATAACGGGCGTTCAATCACCATGTGGTGTGGTCTACTTAGAGATTTGGATTGCTGCGTTTTTGGGCTCATCCGATGAAATGATCCCGACAAATGGATCAACGGCGTGGATATAAGACATATCATGGCGGCTCCACAGTCGGGATCAAGCCGAATCCGTTGAAAATGACCCATGTTAAAATAGCACCAGACCCGCGTATCAACCATCACGTCCAACCAGAGCCTAAAAAAGCAACTCCCCTTTCTCATCTCACCGTTTTCAACTACCCCTCAGGCAATAAAAGAATCCTAACCATCCCTCGTGCAAAAAAACACATCATGGTGGCCCCACAGTCGGGGATCAAGCCGCGTCCGTTTAAACAATCCAAATATTGGAAAATGACCCATCTTATATAATAGCACCAGACCCGCGTATCAACCATCACATCCAACCAGAGCCTTGAAAAAAAAAAAACACTACTCGCCTCTCTCATCCCCACGTTTTCAACCATCCCCCAGGCAATAAAAGAATCCCAAACCCACAGGCAGAGAAGAAGAAGGAGAGATCTGTCTTTCTGCTTTTGGGGGAAAAAGAGAGAAAACGAAGGAGGTGGGGGTAATTTTCTACTGTGCGCTAGGATGGCGAAGGATCTTACCCTGCGCACCCTCTTCTTCCTCCTCTGCTTGGCGGGCCTTCCTTCGAGCCGGGCCGTATGGTTCACCGTCCCTGCTTCTGGAACCAAGTGCGTATCGGAGGAAATCCAGACCAACGTCGTCGTCTTGGCTGAATACAGCGTCATCCCCTCTGATGACCGTTCGCATCAGATGCCCACCATTTCCGCCAAGGTACTCCAAGATCTCAATTGGGCTTTCGTTATTCGACGCGCTTCTAATCTCTTTCATGTGTTTTCGATCGAATTGGCGTTTGGGTGAAAGATGTTTCCTTTTCTCCAATTACGATTGCGATTTCCGGGTTTGATATTCTTATTTAGGATTTGGATTGAGTTACTGTTGATGATGATTTCGATCGATGGCTTGACATGTGGTAGCTCTTGCCGGTCAAGGACTGAGATCGGTGTATTGGGTATCACCTCGTTCACAGCTGAGACCCGATACATCATACTTGTAGGTCTATGCGCACAATTTTCGGTGGGAAACAGCGCCTTAGCCCTTAAAATAGATTAAACCATTCTAATAAACATATGTAAGCACATATCTCCCTCAGATATGTGCTGATAATAGGTGAATCGGGAGCAAGGTTTTAAATTGGTCTATCGGTATCAAATTATTCACCACTGACATGGTCCCATATTGCTCTTGTATCGGGCTGTTTCGGGCCGATTAGGGCTGATACAGCCGTGTTGTTCATGGCGATACCAATACATACGATAGTTCAAACTGCGTGAGGTTCTTGTGTTGACTGACTTGTATTGTTGGGCATCGAAACCAATATGTATTGGACAATACATATTGGTTTCGGACAATACTTTAAACCTTGCTTGTGGCGACTATGTAATCAGGTAATCTAACGGTCTTCAAGTGGATGTATTGTATGGGTATTTTGACTATTATAGGGACATATTGCTTGGAATTTGGCTTGCTGTTGAAGTTTTGAGATTTGTAGTGTTTGATGCTCATGAACAGTTATAAATGAATTGGTTGCTGCACCTGGCCCACCCATTTGGTTATTCAAATGTCTTCCATGATCGTGGTCACAAAAACTCTCCAGGATTGGGCACTATCTTGTCCTCAACCCTGAGGGATCCTAATATTAATTGTTATTATTAGCTAAATGATCAGATGAGAAGTGCTAATGTCACATGCACAATATAATGCCCAAGTATAACATGCACTCCATGGGATCAGGTGGCACAGGTGACATCCAGAGCACTTATCTTGTGGGGATGGGCCACATCAAAGAACCACAATTGTCAGATTGCCTGATACCTGCACATACCTGCCTGAATGGAGAATATTAGTTCATCGAATGTATTTTTCCTTCAAAATTCCTCTGATTGACTGATAGCATCGTCAGTTTAGCATAGCCTCTGGCTTAGATCACTATGATGAGGCCCTCCAGAGCAGTCAGGAATGCTCTGAAGAGAGCTTCCTTGAGGTGAAGATTCCATCATCAACAGAGACAAGGAATGTTCAAAATAGGAAGTCTCTCCTTAGTAGTGGTGACTGGTAAGTGATGCTTCCTTTGAGGGCATGAAGGACTTGTTTTTTTTTTTTTTGGTCAAAAAATAAATATAAAGGACCTGGTTTTAGTTAAAAGTAGGAATCTGCAGTGAGGAGACTCAGGGATTTGGGCCCCTCCATGCCGTTTGCTATTGTCCGATATTGAAATCGAGGAATCGATCTCACTGCTTAATCTTCTCTAGACTTCTAGGCCAATCTCTGGGGAAAAAAGATAAAATGGTGCGGTGTTGGGAGAATTCTGGATGTTTTCAGTCCTATATCTCTATAATTTGGTTCATGGCTGTGGTTCGGTTGGGGTCGACAATTCTACGAAGCATTTTTGGCTTTATGGATCTCCGCCAAGAGTAGAGCTGCCTTTGCATGGCTTGTTGGAAGGGAAAGAGTTCTGACCATGGATAATATTCAAAAATGGGGAATGATGCTCCCAAATATTTGTGTCATGTGTATGGCTGATTTGGAGATTGCCAATCACCTCTTTCTTCATCGCCCTATTGCATCTAGAGTTTGGAATTTATTTCTCTCCAAATTTAATGTCTCTTGGGCCAACCTGATCTCTATTAGTTCCCATCTTGATAGGGTGGCATTGTCACGACCCCGAAATTCAGATACTAAGTGTGCACCCTCATACCCGAGTTACGGTCCATGACTCGTACACTTAATGTACTTAAATCAGTGAGTCACACCATTTTAATAGAGGCATATAATATAATCTGAATTCCATGTTCTAATTAACATCCATCAATACACTCATATCAACCACTAATCCATTCACAAACGTTCACCACTACACATCCGTAATAATCAAGAACATTAACTAAAACATTTATGTACACCCATTTGAGACTTTGATTAAGTCACTGTTCAAAATCATCTAGTTATTCAAAAAAAAATATAAAATCTAGATAAGCAGCTATTTCAAGGCAGAAATGAGAATAATAATAGGAAACACATGTCCCATTTAATCATTCTACTGATCCAGTGAAGCAATCTCGTCTTCGGTTAAATATGTCCACTGATCTTGTGGATCACCCACTGGTTTAGCCTCATGTTCTTGCTCTTGAGTCGTTGTATCTGCTTCAATTCCATCTGTACGGTTTTTTCATTAATACATCGTCAACTGGCTAGGCCCAGTGAGTAAACCCATCATGGTTCGTGTACGATACAATTAAAATAATACACACAAGTAAAGCATAACGGTCGAGCATAAAAATCATAAATACAACGCAAATAATGCAATTAATGCAAATGTTGTGAATGGTGTTGATGATGCATCAAGTGGGTATAAATAGAAACCATCCACTTGCTTGGGTTGGATATTGACAACCCACATATACACTCGGCAGGCTTCTACCATTGGTAGGCATGGGCAAGGCCCACATCCCCCCCATTGGGCAGACTTCCACATATAGTGGCCTTCTAGTGGGTACAATGAGATGTTCACTATGTAATCGTACAAGAGCGTTAACAATGCAAGGCATGAATGTTTAATACATCAATAATCATATAAATTATCATATATGTCTCTATGTATATGAGAGATATTTCACATGTTCATAATTCCAAGAATATCTCAGCACTAATCAGTCCATAATCAATCCAATTCAGTCATTCACAATCATAATCATAATACAATTAACTACATCAATACAATTTTTAATCATATAGAGAGGAAATATATTGGGATCACTCGATGATTTGGTGAGGAAAGTTAGGGAGAAATCTGAAGGAGCAAATCAGGGAATTCCTATAATTCATATACAGTGCACCACAATATTAAAAATGAATGGATGACAAAAGATCAAGTTCATAAAACCCTTGATTTGTTTTGATCACTCAGGCCATAAATGGGAGTGATTCTTAGGTTCTAAAAGGTAATGTACCGAATGGATAGGGTTTATCTTATCCATCCTAGCCAAAAAGGCAGATAGATGACTTGTATCTTGTAACAACATGCTATGATGACATATATTATAGTATGTGAGTGTGTTGTCCTAAACACGCCTGTGGCTTGGATAAGTTTTACCATACATCCACGTATGGTAGAAATATATTATATTATATATATCTAACACATTTTTTTTCAACGTGGGTCCTACTACAATGATCTGAACTAATTACATGGTTACCACTATTGTGGTGAACCTTGGGAAGAAATTTCGATCCAATTCGAAATATGTGGGAGCCGCAATAACCTAAAAGATTATCATACAACCACCATTGTTTTCTTACTGTACGAGCCACACAAATTTTGGATGTCCTAAATTTACACTCCGAGCCCAAAGTGGCATTCCAAACCAAATGGATGGGGTGGATACAACTATAGGTGGGTAGGATCCGACCTGACTCGTTGGATCCGACTTGACTGAACCGTTCGGATCTGATTTGACCCGAACCGAAATCGAAAGCCAGGGTTGGGTCGGATCGAGTAGACCCACTCGAATCCGACGCCAAATCGAGTTGAGTTCGGGTCATGTAGCAACTCGATCTAATCCGATTTGGAATTCGATCCGGTCCGATCCGATCCGGATCGGAATCGGTTAGTATAAAGTCAGATTTTACTCTTTAAAAAAAAAAAAAAAACTTTTACTCTTCTTCTACCCGAACCCTAACCCTACCTGAGCCGACTTCCTCTCCTTCCCTCCTCTCTCCCTCTTTCTCTCCCGATTTCCCTCCTCTCATTCTTTCTCTCCTGATTTCCTTCCTCTCCTTCTTTCTCTCCTCCTTTCTCTCCCCGATTTCCCTCTTGTTTCCTTACTATCACCAGAGTCTTCAGCTCGACTTGACTCAGCCCCGTCTGAATCGACCGGACAGACTCAACTCGATCTGACTCGGTTTCCCTGACCGAGTCGGACTCGGTTCGGGTTAGGCTAGCAAGGAATCGGTTCGGATCGAGTTAGCCTTGCTGGACTCGGTCCCAAATCGGATTGAGTTCGGGTCATGTACTTGCAAAAACCGGATCAAGTCAAGTTGGACCTAATCCGGTTCGAGTCCATGGCCCAAGATGGTCTCCAACGTCTGGAAACCGCACTCGATTTCCAACGTTGGAATCAAATTTTATTTATTTATTTATTTATTTTTTCAATGGGTCCCATGATAATCCGAGCCATGGGTGAGATGGGCAATCCCCACATAAGGGGTGAGCCCAAAAATCTCCTCAAAACAACACTTCTGTGGCCCACGTGAATGCTCAGTAATAACCATTCACTTTTCATGGTTGAAGGCACTGTGGTCCACCTGAGTTTTCTTTTGAGTAAAATTTTCAACTCCAAGTCTCTTATTAAGTGACAAGATCAATAAACAGTATGAATTTGTCACTTGCAACAAGACAACCCCACATAGATGAGGCACAGATCCGGATCAATTCCGGTTCCGTAAATACATAAATTTCGCTTTTGCAGCTGGAGAACTTCGTAGCTTTTTATATATTTTATATATTTTTCTGATGGTCCACACATAACGTGTGCACTAAATCTATTCCATTCGCCAGTTTATCAACATCGTTTTAGGACACTGATAAAAAATGAGCCAGATTTGTGATTTTGGTGGACCGTACCATCATGAACAACGTTGACTGTTCTTCCACAATTAAAACATATATCTTCCTTATATCGGGCCATCGTAACTGTCTATCTGAGATCCGAGTTGTTCATTGGTTCACCCAATTGTTTTTGAAGGGTCAAAAGAATTATTATCTTCATTGGAAGTCCCTGTGGCCCCGATAGATCTTCCAATGGTGAATATACTATGAATTTTATTTTGGATATTATGGCCCACCCAAATGTTGATTTGGCCAAATTTTTAGATGTTTGCCGTATTTTGATTCTCAGAATCTAATGGACTGAATCAATCGGGTCCCACGTGCACCAATAAGCCCAACACATAATTCAAGTGAAAGCAAAAAAAGTATCTGTTTATGTGTTTTGCTTTTCTTCCTTGTTTTACATGCGTGAGGTGCTCCAAGGTGCACCGTGCATATACACACTTGTTGATATGTGTGCACATGAGTTGCACCCATGGTAAATCCGCACCATCCGTCATGCAGGCCCAAAGCATAATAATATAAAAAAATAAAAAAAATAATATTAACTAAAATACTGACCTTGCAAGCCCTTCTTCCTCTTTATCTTTCTCCCTTATCTTTTCTCTCTTGTTCCCCCCCCCCCCCCCCCCCCCCGCTTGGAGAGAATGCCCCGCCCTTATAAAGAGAGAATGGTTCCTCGGATAAGATAAGGGTGAGGATTGTTGCAACCAATTTGACAATTTTTTATATATATAAAAATTTTAAAATTTAAATTTTAGCCTTCGTAAAATTTTGGGTTAACAAGGCTCTTCGGGCTAAAAGAGATAGTGGTTCTTGAATTCTTGAGTACAGATAAAAGAGATGGGAAGTCAGATCAGGACTGCACCTAGCTAACAACAGCCGTTAGAGAAGAGGCAGCGAACTAGTGGTCAGTTTCAAGCGCCTAATAGCCGGGATCAATTCTTTTCTGAGAACTGTACATATTGCAGGAAATACAAACACAAAGCCCATTTTTGCAGAACCCGACTAATGGATATTGGCCAGATCCAACCACTTCAACAAATTCCTCCTCGGTTGCAACTTCCTGCATCGTCTCAGCAGTCCGGGTAGTCTTCATAAGCATCACGATCCTTGCCTCTCATGCCACAATAGTATCAGCAGAATCGGCCTCAACAAGCAGCTCAACCTCCGGTATCTCAGAGTTGAGGAGGACAACCCTTCAGACAACAGCCCCCTCAAGCCAAAGTATATGCTATATAACACCCGTCGAAGAACCAGAACTAGATAACATTGTTATCGAAGGTACAGTCAATGTACTCGACAAACCTATTGCTATATTATTTGATTTTGGACCCACCATATTATTTATTGCAAGTGCTGTAGCGAAACGACTAGGGTTGAAACCTATTAACCTTAGTAAAGCAATTACCGTAGAATCACCGGTGGGGAAAACTGTTACCTTGAACAAAATATGCAAGTCCTGTGAAGTCACTATATGCGGTATTACAATGCCAGCTGATGTAGTAGTTATGAATATAAAAGGATATGACGTCATTATAGGAATGGATTGGCTCACCGCTAACCATGCTAAAATTGACTGTCGTGCTAAGACCATTACATGTTCCATTCCTGGAAAAGAATATTTTCAAATCCTGGGAAAATGATAATCGCGTAGAGCGTATTATGGTACTGAAGGAAGAGGAGTCGTCAGAGTTAAGCATATATAAATCCCAATTGTGAGAGAGTATCTCGAAGTTTTTGAGGATATACCTGGATTACCGCCTCGACGAGAAGTAGACTTAGTATTGATCCGTTGCTAGTCACTGCCCCGATATCAATGCAACCGTATCGAATGCCGCCAGTTGAGCTAAATGAATTGAAGGAACAATTGGAAGGATTGAAGAATCAGGGTTTCATCAGGCCCAATACTTCACCATGGGGTGCACCAATACTTTTTGTGAAGAAGGATGGTAACATGCGTTTATGCATTGGACTATTGTAGGTCAATATTCGAAATATCAGTATTGTGCTATGTATTGCACCCTTGGGATACAAATACATATCGGTTATCGCATGTGATATAGCGTTTGTATTGGGTAATTTATTGCACTTTTTCGGAAACATGGGGAAACATTGGGAAAATGGTTGAATTTTTCAATAAAACTTAAGGGATTGTTAAAAAAGAACTCAATAAACACTTTTAAATCATAACATCTCAAAAAAAGTGCACATAATAGATTTCCTTTATAAAGGGTCATAAGCTATGTGTTGGTTGACTGAACTAATGCAATTATATTCAAATTGAATGCGTAAGATTTATAAATGTATCAAGACATGTATGAAAACACAATTAATACACTCAAAAGCAAAAAAAGAAGTAGAAATTGTAATACATATCCATCAATAATGTGACCGGATTGATAAACTTCCCACGTCTCCCCATGCAATAGAATGTGGACGAGAGTAGTGACTCGCTACTGAATGGTGCTTTGTAGGCTCCACCACGATGTATATGTTTTATCCACTCCGTCCATACATTTTGCCAACTCATTTTAGGGAACGACCCCAAAAATGAGGTAGATCTAAATCTCAGGTGGACCACACCACAGGAAAAGTTGGTGATTGAATAACCACCATTAAAAACTTTTTAGGGGCCACAACTTTTAGATGAAGCTGATATTTGTGGTTTCACTTCATCCAGGCCTTTGCGACCTAATCAACAGGTTAGATGGAAAATACACATTATAGTGGGCCCTAGGAAGTTGTTAATGGTGGGCGTTCAATCACAACAATTTTCATTGTGTGGTTGGCTTGAGATTTGGATTTTCTTCATTTTCTGATCATGCCCTAAAATAATATGTAAAATTAAATTAATGGCATGGATATAACACATACATCATGGTGGGGCCTAGAAAGCACCATCCAACCACCTTGCTACTGGCAGTGCCAGTAGGGTCCCACGGATTTAGGGAGTTCCTACACTGGGATGATGGGTGGGGCCCACTGTGATGTTTGTGAGAAATCCACCCCGTTCATTCGTTTTGAGAGGCTCATTTTAGGACATGCGACCAAAATGAAGTAGATCCAAAACTCAAGTGAGTAGCACAAGAGGAAACAGTGGGGATTCAGTGACCACCTTTGAAACATTCATATGGCCCTAAAAGTTTTGTATCATGCTATTTTGTTTGCGCTTTCACTTCATCCTAGTGGGAATGACCTTATAAACGGTTTAGATGGCATATTAACATCAAAGTGGAGTCCAGGAAGGTTTCAACGGTGAGAAATCATTTCCCCAATTTTCCCTCTTATGCAAACCACTTGTGTTTTGGATTTGCCTCAATTTTGCTCGCGTGTCCTAAAATGAGCTCTCAAAACGAATGAATGAAGTGGATTTCTCACAAACATCACGGTGGGCCTCAACTAGCATCCTAGCGCATGAACTTCCTGCCAAAGGTTTTCGCAAGAAATCCATGTCCCAATCCACGTACACCCCAATCCGCACGCGACAGAATAGCGTTGTGGGTGGGACCCTGATTGTGGGCCTCACCATGATGTATGTGTTGTAAACTTGTATCCACACCGTTCATCCAGGTCTTTGTGACCTTACCAACAGGTTGGATGGCAAATAAACATTCCGTTAGACCCCATGAAGTTTTATTGTGGGGATTCAATCACTACTGTTTCATGTGTTATGATCCACATAAGATTTGGATTTGCTTCATTTTTAGGATCGTGCCCTAAAATGATCTTTCAAAATGGATGGATGGTGTGGATGTAAGGCACGTACATCACAATGGGCCCCACAGGGACCCCCCGAGGATCACCCAATCCACGCAGAACCAATGATATGGGCATCCACCCAAATTGCACAGATGGAGCAACAATGTGGGTGGGACCCTGACTATGGGCCTCACCATGATTTTTGTGTTGTATCCACACCGTCCATCCATCTGGAGAGATTATTTTAGGGCTTTAGCCAAAGAATGAGGCTAATCCAAAGCTCAAGTGAACCCCCACACAGAGAACAATGGGGGCAGTCGTGCCCACCATTGAAACTTGAAACCATTTCTAGAGTGGTCACCATGATGTTCATTTGAGATCCAGCCTGTTCATAAGTTCATACAGATATGGACGAAGAGAGAGCACAAATATCAGCTTGATTGAAAACTTCTGTGGCCCCAAAGAAGTCTTTAATGGTAAGCATTCAATCCCCATTGTTTTTTGTGGTGGGGTCCACTTGAGCTTTGGATTTGCCTCATCCTTTGTTTCATGACCTAAAATTATCTCTCCAAATGGATGGACGGCATGGATATACAATACATACATCAATGTGGGCCTCATCGAAAGGGTCGCACCGTCTTATGTGCAACCTGGTCGCACCGAATCCATTCTCCCTTAAGGGGCGCAGATTAGGTGTTACCCAAGTAATAGCTTAGTGGGTGTTAACCCTACAGGGGGGCCCACCTTGATGATATTCTGTATATCCAATCTGTCCATTCGTTTTTCCATCCCATTTTAGAATGTGGTCCCAGACATTAAGCACATCGAAATCTCACATGGACCACACCGCATGAAACAATGATGATTGAACAATCATCATTAAAAACTTCCTAAGGCCCACCCGAGATTTGGATCTACTTATGTTTTTAGATAACATCCTTAAATGATCGAAAAAAACTAATGAGCGGCGTGGATATGAAACACATTCATCAAGATGGGCCCCAACACGGTAAGGGTGTGTTTGGATGCCGGGCCCAGATCGTACAACATTGTATATTTTAATAAAATATACATTTCACTGCATATCTATCTAAACATCACCACGTGGTACGCTGGCGGGCCTAGTACGTTGCCGAACCATTTTTCATGCTCCACGTGTCTCGTATGTCAACGTACAATGCAGGCCGCAGTGCAGTGCTTTCATTGCACTGCACCGCCACAACAGACGGAAGTTTAAAAGAAAAAACTCTTTTTCAGTAGCGTGGTTCAGCGGACCACAAGACAGCTCTACTCTCTTCTCTGTAGCGTGGTTTTCTCTTGTTTCTCACACCCTCGATGGTGAAGATCGTCCTGCGGTTAGAGTTGGGCAACGGACCGAGTCGAATCGGATTGGGTCCAACTCGACTCGGTTCGAGTTTTGAATGGCTTGGACCGAACTCGGTCCAATCCGGGACCGAGTCTGAGTCATCTGACTCGACCCGATCCTAACCCATGTTGGATTGAACCGATCCGAGTCCGACTCGGTCAGGAAAACCGAGTCGGATCGGATTTAGCCAGGTCTGGATTGGTTATGATCCCTACATTCATTAACTTCTTGACTGTGACAAATTCGCCACTCGGTAGACAGATTACATGAACTTTGCCGAATGCTCCACTGCCAACAGCATTTTTCTCGTCCACTCGGCCAGGACCCCAGCTTTCCCACAGAGATTGCCGATTTGTGCGAGGGTATATACGACACCGGCGAAGGTGGGTCCTATACGAGACAGATGCTGAACGACGAGGATGGTGCCACGTATAATCTGAACGGAATCGGACGCAGGTTCTTGGTCCTCTCGACCATTAACCAGAAAAAAGGTTTTCTTATCTTGTTTGGAAACGGTGAAGGTTCAACACCACTTTTAAGAGTATGTATCCACCAATCATGTGATGCTTATGTGCCAGGACCGTTCATATCGTGGGTCCTATCGTGCTTGTTTTACGGCTATGATTAGGATTTGGCAGGTTGTGTTTGTGATACCAGCCGTAATGTTAGCAGGCCATGTGATTTGGATTGTTGGATTTCCTACACATATATTGCATGTGAACGGTGGACGAGGGATTATAGTTTTGAAAATGGTGGCGAACTATCATATATGTTTACTCTATGATTATTACTTGGCTTTTTTTTTTTTTGCCTTGCCACGTGTGTGGTAGAAATAGGTGTACAAAGAGATGAATGAAGGCATAAATCAGTGATTAGTAGCTTCTTTTGTAACCTTTTTGAGAATTAAAGAGAGGAGCGGGGTTTCTGCTTTTCATCATGTCGTAAGAAAATATCTAGAAGTGAGCTGGCAACTTCAACCACCCTGGTTGACGTATGAGTGATGAGACACGTCATTGCGTATTTTGTCTGGTTTCTAGTGTCGTAAGTAAATATGCTGCTTATTTACCACACACCACCGATCTTTGTTTTTTCCCTTCATCTGGGTCCGTATGACCTAATCAACAGATCGGATGTCAAATAAACAGTACAGTGGGCCTTAGGAGGATTTTAATGGTGGATATCCCATCACTATTGTTTTCCTGTTTTGTAACTCTAAGAGGATAAAAGAATACTGACTTCCAATGGCTCAAATGAAACTTTCGCCGGGAAGACCGATGCATCACAAAGAATCCGGCACCAACGACCATGATCCCAGCCGCAAAAGCAATCGAAATCAGCAAACATATGAGTGCAGTGGGCTGCGCCGACCGTCTTTTTGGCTTATCATCTGCGCATGAATTGGGTAATCTAGGTCCACAGAGATTAGGATTTCCTTGGAGAAACAAAGCTGGAAGACCAGAGAATAGAGATTAAGAAGATGGAACTCTACTGGAGAGCTAGTTGAAGGAAACATTGAACAGGGCAAGCTTTAAGTTCTAAAGCCCAGGCGGGATTTCGCCAATGAGATTATTATCAGAGAGATCGATATATGTTAGAACAGGTAACTCACCAAGAGAAGCTGGGATTTTTCCTATGATCGGATTTTAACCGTCTACATGAATTGGGTAATCAAAACATTCAATTTTGGCAAAAATACATCCGGTTTTGTTCGAATCTGATTGGATCGGTTCCAAACGGATCAGTTCGGTCGGATTTGCTATTGACCCAAACCCGATCCGATTAACGGTCGGATCTGCCTGGTCCTACTCTAACCTGCCCGATCCAGGCCGTCGGTTCTGTTCGAATCGGGTCGGATTGGGTCGGATCCACCAGATCGGGTCCATTATGCCCAGCTCTACCTGCGGTACACCTCTCCAGAGACCTCCACCACTGTATGTGGTTGATGCTTCACATAACGATCGTCGGAAATCCCTGAAGCTTGCATCCTTCTCAATAACCAAATATGGCTTCTGAAATGAAGCATCTGAGTTTGGTTTTCCTTCTCTTCTTCCAACAACAACTTCTTCTCCCAGTCCATGCAGATGGTTTCATAAGGATAAGAGGCTTGCATTTTGTATTAAATGGGAGCCCCTTCTTTGCAAATGGGTTCAATGCTTACTGGTTGATGTATATTGGGTCAGACCCATCTCAGAGAAGCAAGGTCTCAGTTGCATTTCAGGAAGCCTCTAGCCATGGTCTCACAGTGGCAAGAACATGGGCTTTTAGTGATGGTGGATATGGAGCTTTGCAGTACTCTCCAGGCTCCTACAATGAGCAGATGTTCAAGGTCTAGTTATATGAAAATAGCACAATTCATCTTTTCTTCAGGAGAGCTGATAGAGAGACATGCCCTTTTCTCTTTCTGCTTTGCTTGTATTGTTACATTACAGTAGAGTTAAAAGAAATTAAGGGTGTATATGCTAATAAGAAGGGGTGTGAATAGAAGCTCCCTATCTCCTTCAAGTTTCAACCATTTTTGTGGGAACTGATATTTACACCCTCTCCTATTGATGCATCAACATTTCTTTCTACTTTTGGGATTTAGAATGGGACTAGTATCTGATACCATACGTACATAAGGGGCTATCATTAAAAATAAAAGGTGTGTAAATATCATTCCATAGTTTCTTCGGGCAGCCAGTATTGAGTGTTCACACCCACATTTTTCTCCTTCTGGTATTACAATAGTGAAAAGTTGTAGTATTTATCATACCATACATAGAGAAAGAAGCTTGCATTTATCAGTCAATATGGGTATGATGTCAATTTTATTTCTTTTATGTAATGTCTTGATTTTTGCTTGCTGATTTTTTATTTTTTATTTTTGGTTTATTAAAGGGATTGGATTTTGTAATATCTGAGGCAAGGAGACATGGGATTAAGCTGATATTGAGTTGGTGAATAAGTATGAAAACTTCGGTGGGAAGAAGCAGTATGTTCAATGGGCTAGAAATCAGGGCTAGCACGAAGAAGACTCCACTCCCAAACACTGATTTTGGAAATCCTGAATTCCTCTAAATACAAGTGTACTCTAATCCAAACATTGTAAGTGGTTTTCAAATTGCAGCTACATTCGCGCTACAGTATCACTACTACCTTGATGGGACAGTTTTACATCCCAGCACAATCCTATACGTGAATCCAAACAGGCCCTAAGGTTAACACCCACCAAGTTGTTGTCCGCATAACAACTAATCCACTCCTAACTTAAGAGACGAGAGTTCAAGAGAAGACTGTCTTCTTCTCCGTTAAAGACGCTGCAAGTCCGCACCCGTTCTCAAATTCTCTTCCGAAATTCCTTTTTTTGGCAAATCCCAACCAAAATCCCATCTTTCTTGGCGGAAAATTGGTTTCCTTCCAAAATAATTTCATTCGAAGAAAATAAAACGGGTTTTAGGGATTTTCATTTTCTTACATGATCCGGCAATGTCAACTGCGGCCCACAAAATCCAATCGAAAGTGACTCCTTCAGAAAAGATCACAAAGGTAAGAGAATTTTTTTCTGTATTTTTTGAATTTGTGGATGGAAATTTTCGCAATATCAAGGATTATCAGCCGATATATCACAAATATCACTGATATCTCACGAAAATTTGCGATATCTTGCAATATATCGCACGATACACAAAAGTTTGTCAAATTTTCAGTATTTTTTTCGAATTTATGGGGGGTTTCGTATTGTCGGGCCACGATATCGATATATCAGCCGATGGTATCGATATTGTGAACATTGTTGTCAGCTGAATGAAGTGATGATTAAGAACAAGTATCCTCTGCCACATATTGACGATTTATTTGATCAGTTGAAAGGAGCATGTTATTTCTTAAAGATTGATTTAAGATCAGGATATCACTAACTGCGTATTAAGGAGTCAGATATTTATAAGACAAGCTTCAAGACATGATATGGGCACTATGAATTTTTGGTTATGCCCTTTGGGCCGACCAATGCCCTAGCTGTGTTCATGGACTTAATGACCAAGTATTTCAGCTGTATCTTGATCAATTTGTCATCGTGTTTATTGATGATATACCGATCGAATTTATTGATGATTTACCGATCTATTCGAAGACTGGCGAAGATCATGAGACACATTTGAGAATAATGCTTACAGACTCTGAAGGACAATCAATTGTATGCCAAATACTCTAAGTGTGAATTCTAGAAGCAGAGTGTTAAATTTCTAGGGCATGTAATCACAAAGGTCGGTGTTGCGGTTGATCCAACCAAGATTGAAGCAGTGATGAAGTGGGAGCAGCCCAAGAGTGTAACTGAAGTTGGGAGTTTTCTGGGACTCGCCGGGTACTACAAGAGGTTTATCAGGGACTTCTCTAAAATTTATGGCCCACTAACAAGTCTGACTCGGAAGGGTGTGCCTTTTAAATGGACTGATAAATGCGAAGAAGCGTTTGTTAAGTTGAAAAAGCTTTTAACCTCTACTCGTATTCTCACTCTTCCAAAGGAGGGAGTAAAATTTGTCATATATACTAACGCATCAATTTTGGGCTTTGGTTGTGTACTTATGCAAGAAGATAAAGTGATTGTGTATGCGTTAAGGCAGTTGAAGAATCATGAATGCAATTATCTGACTCGCGATTTGGAATTGGACGCAATCGTATTCTTTAAAGATTTGGCGACATTATTTATATGGTGAAAGATTCAATATTTTCACAGATCACAAGTCTTCGATATTTGTTCTCTCAGAAATATTTGAATATGAGACAATGAAGATGGGTCGAATTCCTGGAAGATTATGATTTCGAGCTATTATATCATCCTAGCAAGGCAAATTTTGTGGCAGATGCCCTTAGTAGGAAGCAACATATGTAGCAAACCATAGCTAGGCTAATAGTTCAAGAGTGGCAAATGATGAACTATGTGAAGGACTTCGATGTTGAACAACGGTTCCAAGAACGACGTATTCGCTTATGGGCACGACTTTAGACAAGTTTACAGGAAGCCATGGGCATGACTTTAAACTACAACATAGACAGACTGAGCGTTGTGAATCAAATACTTGAAGATTTGTCACGTGCATGTGCTCTAGAGTCTAATGGATAGACTGAGCGTGTGAATCAAATACTTGAAGATTTGTCATGTGCATGCGCTCTCGATTTCAATGGTCGTTGGGATGATAACTTACATTTTGTTGAATTTGCTTATAACAACAATTATCAAGCAAGTATTGGTATGACTCCGTATGAAGCATTGTATGGACGCCCCTCTCGTGCTCCTAACTGTTGGATTGGAGTAGGAGAGAAATGTTTGATTAAGCTAGATATTGTCCAAGAGGCTTATGAGAAGGTGGAGCTCATTCGGAAATGGCTTCATGCAGCTCAAAGTAAAAAAAATAGTTACGCGGATAACTAAAGATGTGATTTGGAATTTTTAGTGGGGGATCATGTATTCCTGAAAGTCTCGTCAATGAATGGTCCGATGCGATTCGATACAAAAGGAAAGCTTGCCCCTCAGTTTATTGGACCTTATGAGGTGTTAGATCGAGTGGGAGCTGCAGCATACAGACTCGCGTTGCCACCACAGTTGTCGAGTGTTCACGTCTTCCATGTGTTAATGCTAAGGAAGTACAAAAGAGACGCCTCGCATATCATCAATTAGCAAGATCTTGAGCTTCAAAAAAATATATCTTACATGGAAAAGCCAGTTCGCATTTTAAACCGTAAGGAGCGTGTCTTAAGAACCAAGACAGTATTATTAGTCAAGGTGTTGTTGAATTATCATGGAGCCGATGAAGCATCGTGGGAGCAGGAAGTCAAAATGCGTGAGAAGTATCCTCACCTATTTGAAGAATAGTTCAAGTAAATTTTGAGGACGAAAATTTTCTTTTAGGGGGGTAGAATGTAACAACCTAACATTTTACGGATGCTAAAATTTAAAATTTAAAATTTATAAAAAAAGATCAAATTGGTTGCAACAATCATCACCCTTATCTTATTCAAGGAACCATTCTCTCTTTACAAGGGCGGGGGGCATTCTCTCCAAGCAGAAAGAAAGAAAAAAAACAAGAGAGAAAAGATAGCGGAGAGATAGATAAAGAGAAAAAAGGGCTTGCAAGGTTAGTATTTTATTTAATAATATTATATTATTTATTTATTTATATTATTATGCTTTGGGCCTGCATGATGGACGGTGTGGATTTACCATGGGCACAACCCATGTGCACATATATCAACAAGTGTGTATATGCACGGTGCACCTTGGAGCACCTCACGCATGTAAAACAAGGAAGAAAAACAAAACACGTAAACAAAGACTTGAGTTATGTGTTGAACTTACTGGTGCATGTGGGACCCGATTGAATCGGTCCATTAGATTCCGAGAATCAAAATACGACAAACATCCAAAAATTTGGCCAAATCAACATTTGGGTGGGCCATAATATCCAAAATAGAATACCTGGTATATTCACCGTTGGAAGATCTATTGGGGCCGCAAGGACTTCCAATGAAGATAATAATCTTTTGACTCTTCAAAAACAATTGGGTGAACCAATGAACAACTCGGATCTTAGATAGACAGTTAGGAGGGCCCGAAATAAGGAAGGTATATGTTTTTATGGTGGAAGAACAGTCAGCACTGTTCATGATGGTACAGTCCACCAGAATCACAAATTTGGCTCATTTTTTATCAGTGTCCTAAAATGATATTGGTAAACTGGTGAATGAAATAGATTTAGTGTGCACACACACTGTGTGGACCATAAAAAAAAAAATATAGAAAGCTAAAAGCTCTCTAGCATGCAAAAGCGAAATTTATGTATTTACGGAACTAGAATTGATCCGGATCCGTGGGTCATCTATGTGGGGCTGTCTTGATGCAAGTGACAAATCCATACCGTCTATTGATCTTGTCACTTAATAAGAGACTTGGCATTGAAAATTTTACTCGAAAGAAAACTTAGGTGGACCACAGTGCCTTAAACCATGAAAAATGAATGGTTACTATTGAGCATTCATGTGGGCCACAAAAGTGTTGTTTCGAGGAGATTTTTGGGCTCACCCCTTGTGTGAGGATTACCGATCTCACCCATGGCTTAGATTATCATGGGACCCATTCAAAAATAAATAAAATAAAATAAAATTTTGGTTCCAACGTTGGAAATCGAGTGCGGTTTCCAGACGTTGGAGACCATCTTGGGCCATGACATTGTGGACCCCATAGTGATATGTGTTGTACCACCGCATCCATTTGGTTTGGAAGGCCACTTTGGGCTCGGAGTATAAATTTAGGACATCCAAAATTTGTGTGGCTTGTACAGTAAGAAAACAAAGGTGGTTGTACGATAATATTTTAAGTTATTGCAGCTCCCACATATCTCGGATTGGATCGAAATTTCTTCCCAAGGTTCACTACAGTGGTGGTAACCATCTAATTAGTTCAGATCATTGTAGTAGGATCCATGTTGAAAAAAATGTGTTAGATATATATAATATAATATATTTCTACCATACGTGGATGTATGGTAAAACTTATCCAAGCCACAGGCGTGTTTAGGACAACACATCTACATACTATAATATGTATCATCATAGCATGCTGTTACAAGATACAAGCCATCCATGTGGTGGGTCATCTTATAAGATATCTAGTTTGCCTTTTTGGCTGGGATGGATCAGATAAACCCCATACATTAGGTACATTACCTTGTAGAACTTAAGAATGACTCCCATTTATGGCCTGAGTGATCAAAACAAATCAAGGGCTTTATGAACTTGATCTTTTATCATCCATTCATTTTTAATATTGTGGTGCACTGTATATGAATTATAGGTATTCCTTGATTTGCTCCTTCAGATTTCTCCCTTACTTTCCTCACCAAATCATCAAGTGAGTGATCCCAACAAGTTTCTCTCCATATGATTAAAAATTGTATTGATATGGTTAATTGTATTATGATTATGATTGTGAATGACTGAATTGGATTGATTATGGACTGATTGCTGCTGAGATATTCTTGGAATTATGAACATGTGAAATGCCTCTCATATACATAGAGGATGTATATGACAATTTATATGATTACTGATGTACTAAACATTCATGCCTTGCATTGTTAATGCTCTTGTATGATTACCTAGTGGACATCCCACTAGGTAATCATATTAAACGCTCTTGTATGGATGCGGGCCTTGCCCATGCCTACCAATGGTAGAAGCCTGCCGAGTGCATATGTGGGTTGTCGATATCCAACCCAAGCAAGTGGATGGTTTCTATTTATACCCACTTGATGCATCATCAACACCATTCACAACATTTGCATCATTTGCATTGTATTTATGATTTTTTATGCTCGACTATTATGCTTTACTTGTGTGTATTATTTTAATTGTATCGTGCATGAACCATGATGGGTTTACTCACTGGGCTTGGCCAGTTGACGGTGTATTGATGGAAAAACCGTACAGATGGAATTGGAGTAGATACAATGACTCAAGAGCAAGAACATGAGGCCAAACTAGTGGATGATCCACAAGAACAATGAACATATTTAACCGAAGACGAGCTTACTTCGCTGGATCAGTAGAATGATTAAATGGGACATTCATTTCCTATTATTATTCTCATTTCTATTTCGAAATGACTTCTTATTTATATTTTATAAATTTTTTGAATAACTCGATGATTTTGAACAATGACTTGATAAAAGTCTCAAATGGAGTGGACATAAATGTTTAATTAGTGTTCTCGATTATTATGGATGTGTAGTGGTGAATGTTTGTGAATGAATTAGTGGTTGATATGATTGTTTTGATGGATGTTAATGAGAACAAGAATTCAGATTATATTATGCCTTTATTAAAACGATGTGACTCAATGATTTAAGTACATTAAGTGTATGAGTCATGGACCATAATTCGGGTTTGAGGGTGCACACTCAATATTTGAATTTTCGGGCATGACAGAAAGGTTTCAGAGAGAGGTTTTCTAAGAAAATCTAGTGTGACTCGTAGGTTAGTAGGCCCCCTTGGAATTAGAAACATAACACTTAGGATTTTCTATCTGAATGTTGTGTGAAATGATGAATGTTGAAACAAAAATTAGGATTCCCTATTCGTTGATATGTAAAGCGAAGCTACTTGTTTGGGTGACAAAGGGACGAGAGGAAAAGTGAAAAATCCTTCTCATTTCACAAAAAAATTCACTTTCAAAATTTAGAAATTACTCTCATTTTTTTCTCGTTCGACCCATTTTGACTTGGCTAGGTCAACCAAATTATGTGCATTGATCCAGGAACCTCATGCAGTATTGGTTCTCCCAACCCAGTGACCGGGTTAGCCATCGAGTCGAGTCGACTTGTCTGGATTGCAAAGCATGTTTGGACCAATAGAAGAGAAAAATAAATGACAACTCTCAGATCCAGGGTCAGGTTTTGTGTCGAAGGTCTGAAATAGGTAATGGCTTTCTAATTTATGAAGTTGGAGGATTAGGAAAAAGTGGACAGCTTGAAAGATGCTAAAAATTCCTGCGAGGAGAATAGGAGTATATTTGCAATTTAGAGGAGATTCTTGATTTCTTAGGATGGAGGCCAAGCTTGAAGATTCATGATCTCATAAAACTAGAAATTAGGGGGGGACATTTAGGTACATGTGATATATTCAAGATCCCATAAAACTTGATATCAGATGGATTATAGTTTGCAAACCAAGGGAGTCCACTTGGGACATGGCTGACTTGACATGATTGCTAACTTGACCTCTTTTTGTTTTTTTTTTTGTTTTTTTTGTTTTGTTTTTGTTTTGTTTTTGTTTTTTTTTTTTTTTTTTTTTGTTTTTTAAAGAGCTAACAAAAAAGGAAAAACAAGCAAAAAAAAAAAAAACATTAAAAAAGACTAAAATACAGGACTAGAAAAGTTCAAAACCCAGCCCACAAAATCAAGGAGCCCACTCCTTGATTAATTGAACCACTTTACAAAGGACCCCCCAACTTGAAGTCATGTTGTTTTCAAAAGAACAACTATTTCTAACCTGGTCATTGGGTCACGAGAACTAGAGATGCATTGGACTTGGGCTTGGTTTCGCGAGTCCATGCGTGACATGGATGACCTAATTAAGCCAAAACAGGTTGAATGAATCAATTACTAGCAATTTTTTTTTTTAAGAGAGAAGGTTGAAAATGAATAGGATTGGAAAGGAAAAAGGTCCTAATCGTGGATGATCTTTAGAAGCACTCAATGGTGATCCCTAATGTGTGCTTTGTGTGTATGTCACATGTCCAGTCTATCAATTGTCTCTTTATCCATTGTCAATTCATGCATTGTGTGTAGCGGTATTCTCAGAAGCTTCAATGTGGATTGGTGATGCCAAGTTCAGTTGGAGGGTTATTCATGGGGTGGCATAGAGTGGGCATTCCGAAAAGCAAGCTAGGGCTTTTTGGAGGTTATACCTATTGGCTAGTCTTTGGGCAATATAGGGAGTGGGAGGTGTTTTTAAAATGAGAGCAACTCAAGGGAGTGGGTCCTTAGTAGGGCTTTGTTAAATGTAGTAGATTGGGCTTCTTGTATATTTCACTCATCCTCCCTTTTTCCTCTTTCCTAAATGAGTGGCTTCCCTTTGTTTCCCTCCCTCTCTTTTAGACTGGCTGCGATTGGCAAGGAGGAGGATGGATGATCTACAAGTACCTTTTTCGTCAATTATTTTATTTTCTTCTTCTTCTTCTTCTTCTTTTTTTAAAAGAAGCAAAAAAAGAAGAAATAATGAAAATTTTCTAGTTTTAACTTTGGATTGATTTTTTTTTTTTTATGTTTCTTTTTTCATAAGAATAAGAAGAAGAAACTAATGATGTTTTTCTATTTTTATTTTCCTTTTTTTTTTTTGTTTCTTTTTTCCATTAGAAGAAGCTGATGTTGCATTTTTTTTTTCTATTTGATAGCCTGCTTGCTTTTATTTATTTATTTAAATTTAACCATTTTGTATATTTTTTAGTTTTCATTATTTTATTTTATAATATAATAAGGGATTTGTACTGCAAATTTCCACTGAAATTTAAAATTTACCAAATAATGTCTCCATGAACCAAATTTACTAGGTAGTGATTCTTAGGGAATGAACTTACTAAATTACCCCAATTATTTTTTTCTTTTTCTTTAAAAAGTGATAAGGATGAGAATTGTGGTGCCCACATGGTATGCTTATGACATCCAACCCATCCAAGATATGCACCCTACCATCATGATTACTTGAACAAAAGATTTGGTCGATAGAATCAACGGATGGGTTCTATGTGAATTTGGATGTTTTTGGATAGTGTTTTCTATGGTGTGGTCCACTTTGTGGTTGGATTCGCTAGAATTTCATTCCTCTAGTCTTTGTGATAGGAATCATCTATTGGATGGGTTGGATGTCATACACTTCCAACATGGGGCCCACAATTCTCAACTTTATCACTTTTAAAAGAAAAAATAAATGAGGGCAATTTTGTAATTTCAACCGTCGAAAGGCACTTCACTATGTTTTGGAGGCATTATTTTGTAAAATTAGAATTCCGGATGAATTTTGTGGTAAACATCCCTAAAAATAGTAAGAAATTATTTTCTTGACTGCATGGTCGACCTATTGAGCCCTAGGACTACCCGGACCCACTAACTGACTAAGTCTCAAACCGCCTCCTATTTGGCAAACAGTGCATTTAAGTGCTTATGATTTTTCTTTCTTTCTTTCTTCTTTATTTGTTGGCAAGCAACAACTAATTTTATTAGAAATAAGAAACTAAATGAAGACAACTTTAAAAATACTTTAGATACTTGTGATTTCACAAAGCCTAAATCAAAATGACGAGTCAGTGTGAGAAAATGCATTCATAATCTTCTCAACAGAAAATATGTTAATTAATCAAGTATATGTAGCAAGTATAGTGATGAGGACATCACGTCATGTACAACTTTGCGTATGTATCAGAGGAGGTGGCGGGCCGCACCAGTTTCCTTGTGTGTAGGCGAGTATCCTTGATCGTGTTGAAGACCCCATGTGCATGTGCGAGCATCTGGAATACCCCATACAGGGAAGATGCACATGGGCTGCTTTATGGAGTGACCTGGACCGTTGGATTGGAGGGACGTGATGATCGGGCTGTTGGATCACATGATCAGGCCATTGATCATGGATCGTCCACACTAGTTTTTGTTAGACTTTATCAACTTATAGGATTTAGTTATGTTTAGACACCATTATTAGTGATTTTAGTTGATTTTATTTAGACTATGTCTATTTTCGTTAAAATTCACAAGACGGTGATATTTGTAATTTTTGAAACTTCTTGGAGCTATAAAAAGAGGAGGGGTGTGTGACCTTTCTCCCATTGGATTTTGTGAAAAAAAAAAAAAAAACAAAGAAGCTTTGCTCCTTTTCTTCTTCTTCTTTCATCTTCATGAGATTCGAAGATACTTCCATGTGATTTGGAAGGGAGATTGGTGTAAGGCTAATCTTTATCAACGGAAGTGCGAGGTCTCTATCTATCCCCACATCATTATCCATTTTCCCTCCGTCAAGGTATTTTCTTCAAATTTCTTCGATTCTTCCATCCAAAATCTTCATCTTCTCTTAAACCTAACTTTCCCATATCCATTACCAATCCAAACCCTACAAGACCTAAACCCTCCCAACCTAGCCACACGTGTGAACCCCTTGTGCCTTTTGGTTTCCTATCACCCTTAAAATCAAAACCCTCTTCTTCCATTCCCAAAACCCTAACTCTAAACCTAAAATCCCTAACTTTCCTATTTTCCCAAATTACCAAATCCTAACCTTTCACATTCTTCAATTCACCCAAAATCCTTACACCCCTTCTATCCAAAACCCATCTTCCTCAACCAATTTCTCTTTGACTGTGGATTGATGTTCATGACATTGAAAAGTAATGTCCCGGCTGCCCACAATTAATTTATGCGAAAGGAATGTTGTTTTGCCTCTTCTTGGGTGCACTAGCCCCTCATCCATAACCATCTCTCATCAAATTGGGGTTTGATTCATTTTTTGACATTTTAGCCCATAATCCCCCGACCTATGAGGGCCCTACGGTCGCCTTACGTAAGTTAGCATGCCATCCCATTGTTGATGACGGTCCTCGTGGGCACCAAATTGTCTCCTAAGTTCTTAATTAATTAACTTGGCATTTAATATAAGTATGTAGTACATCGAACATCTTAAATACATCTTTGAAAGCCAATTCACTTCTCATGTCCCGTTTAAGACCATTAAAATATCTTCAAATCTTTTGGTCTTTGTACTCGTGAATGTATGGAACTCCGTCGTGTATTCATTAACTATTTTGTTCCCTTGGTGTAGATTATGGCATCTTTGATAGAAGTCGCATGTATAAATCATGGGTAGGAACTTCTATTTTTAACTTCCCTTTTCATCTTTTTCCAAGTACTTTTTCCTTACGGTGATGCGTGGTCGGAAAACTTCATAGCCACTAAATTAACTTTCTGATTATATGTGATTTTTTCTTGTACTCCACCTTTTTTTAAAGGTAACATTACTAGGATTGAACCCTAGATCACTCACACGCACTATACTATCTCTACTTGCTTATCTAACGAGTGGAAGACTACTCCAACACCTTTTTCACCTTGCTTAGTCAATCGATGAAGTTGTCAACATATAAGCAATTATGGAATTCTAGAATTTCTACCTTAATTTTGGGCTCTCCATCACGTTCCAACAATCGAAGGATTTGACGATGGGTGTCTTCACAAGTTGAGGCTGCAGTTGTGCGTTAGGACCTTCCCCTATATGTTCATATGCTTGAAATTTGGTCATAATCCTTCCATGTTGGAGCTCTCGTGCTTGATTAGTGAGATTACCACCATATGCATGAGTTGATTTACTCACTCTGTGAGTGCACGGATTAATTAGATTACTTGAGCAAACTTATCCTATGTTACCTCCTTTGAAGCCATTAGGAGATGAAGTAGAGTTGAAGATCCCTAAAAATGACTCACTCTAATGCCAAGATGGTGCAACCTGATTATCAAGTCATGAGATCTCGAAACCCGAAGTGCAGAGAAATGAACACGTATACACCCAAAAGAAATATTTAAGTGGAGAGGGAGAAATAACTTATTGATATTCAAGCTTCTTCTCTTACAACAATCGAAGAAAATTCACAACTCATAAGATGTGAAATGCCTACCTCTTACGCCATCCCCTCCTTTTATAAACCCTACCCCCCCCCCCCCCCCCCCCCCCCCCCCCCATACCTATTAGATTGATTTCGTAATTGATTCGAAATCAATCATTTATTTGAGATTAAAAATAATAATAACTTGTTGACAAAGATTAGACGAGCCAAGTGATTCAAGTCAGGTCTTCTAGATGGTCCTCTCTTCCTATCTTTCCCATGGGTTATTGCATTGGGTATATGTCCACGACCAAAACTGATACGTATGGGACGATATGTCCCAAAATCCCCACAAAATGTATCACAACATGCCAATAAACATTTCACGACAATTATGTCCCTCAAATATGGGCTCATAATTGGTGAATTGGGAGGTTCTTGGTGTTATTGGCTTGTGTTGGTGGTCATCGAAATCGATATGCATCGAGCAATATGTATCAATTTCATATGATACTTTAATCTATGCTCTACCTGATTGATCTTGCCAAATGCTCTTTATATATGCACAAGGGATGTGAGGTTGGAAGTGATGGCTCTTCTGAAACCAATTGTTTCATGCCATGTGACTTGAATTTTGCTGGTTCACACTAATGAGAACCTGCCATGTCAAGATCCAAATCCTTCAAAATGATAGCGATCCAATCAAAGCCATGTCATAGATTGGTTATGGAAAGCGTCGTGTTGATGACGGTGATCTTGTTGGATAAGATCTCTAGAAGATCTTTTGAGATTCTCCTTGATCCAAAGCTGCAAACCTTTCAAGTGACAATTGATGCCGGACAGAATGATCTAACCTAATATGATGCCATGAAATTAAAAGAAAAATTACCTAGAATAATGGAATGACAAAATAAAGCTAATTTACTATAAATTCAGAAAGTTCAGATTCATGACATGTTCAAATTCAAGCCTACGATAGTCCCGCAATGCGAATCTCGTAAATTATTAATTAACCAGGACTTATGGGAGATAGATCCCCCATCCTTGCATAGGATTAGATCTAAATTCAATGGAAATCATGTCTTATAAGAGTTTTGATGTGTTATGGCTGTTTAAAGGCTAGGAAATGTGGGAAAATGATTTGGGGTATCTAGGCTTAGAGGAATTAGGGTTTGGAACATTAGGGTTAAGGTTTTGGGTTAAGATTTCAGAATTTGGGTTTTTAGAATTGGGAATATGGGTTTTAGGTTATGGGAATTAGGGATTTATGATTTGGCTAAGGGATTTTTAGATTTTAGGTATTGAATATCTAGGGTTTTGATAATCAAGGGGTGGAGAATTAGGATTTTGAAAATTAGGATTTGTGGAATTTGAGAATTTTAGGGTTAGGGTTTGGTTTGGGTTATAGGGAGACAAGAAAATTCAAAGAAGAGAGAGATTGGGGGAAGTAGAGAAAGAGAAAAGAAGAGAGAATAAGGAAATATAATACTTTGATGAGAAGAGAGAAGAGTAGAAAAGATAACTAAGGAATCGCTCCCTGTGGCTTCGCATCACCAATCCAATCATAGGATGAAATTTTGCTCAATCACAAAGCAAAAGGAGAGAAATCTCTTTCATTCATAACATGCATAATGGTTAGGGTGGGGACGTCCAACCTTTTATAGTATCAGAAAAGACCTACAAAAAGGCGCTCTCAGATAAAATTCTTAACATAAAGACGCTTAATGAATTAAAAGTTGTTCCTAACTCCCTAATCTCAACACAAATATGAGCTATACCAAAAATAACAAACATGTAAACAAACTAAACGACTAAATATTTCGTGGCCCATGGCGGTCCACGATCAAGATGTTTAATGATGATAATCCAATGGTCCGATCATCGTGTTCACTCGATCCAACGGTCCGATGTGTGCATCAAGCTCTTATTGCAGCCCACGTGCATCTTCCCAGTGTGGAGTCCTCAAATATGCACGAACATGGGCGCAGGATCTTCAATGTGGCTAGGAATGTGAATAGGGTCAAGTGGGCCCCATATAATGATCGTCTAGCTATAAGGAGATTGGCTCAGCCCTCCTTTGGTATGGTGCTCGAATGTCGTCATCAACAACCCTCGGCTAGAATTGAGAGGATGTTGAAAATGTCAAGTCCAGAACTAGTCTCTTTGGAACCCTTGTGGCAATTTGCGCCAGGAGACCTCAGGTTCTGATGCCTCAGAAAATCTGCTTGCAACCTTGAAATTAGCTGTCATGGTTCAATACAGGTCTTCGGACATGAGATGGACAAGGTCGTCAGTCTGGTGTTGGGTTTCACTGTTCAAGTAGCTTCAGTACTAATGGTCACTCGACCCTCCGTGGGTGGACCTCCTTAGTCACTCGTCACACTTTGTACAATCCAAGCCTCGAGCAATTTCAACCAAAATAAGCAAGGTGAGCTTTTAAAATTCATGTCAGTAGATCCTACTGACACCCACATGGTGCAACCCACATAAGCTAGAATTAATTGGCAGTACTGAGTACCGATCATGTATTACTCTTCCAAAGCGAGCTGCCATCAGATTGGATTGAATTTGTTGCTCCCCCAAAAATTAAGGAAATCATGACAAGGTAGTTGGCACCATATCCTCAGTTCTTGTAGTTGACCTCTCCAGGGTAGTGAAACTTTCACGTAGGGTTACAGCACTCTTCAGTGTGACTGAACTCTGAAGTACCACCAAAATGGATAGTTCAGCCATTTGAGCAGAAACTATCTGCTTTGCGTTTGGAGTGGTGCAGGAAAAACAGAAAGTACATTTGGAGTGAGTCACTCCCTGCTTTTCTGCCCCAAATCTCTTTTGTGGCCTGATTGACAATTGACAAGGAACTCCTTTTGCTGCTGAAAGCGGAACTTCCCAAGTGCGAAATAATTCGGGCAGATAATTTAATTTCAATTTATCAATCATAGCCGGTGATGGCATGGCAAAATTGCAATTTTTAAAATTTGAAGATGAAAAATCAGATTATTCGGGAGCTGGAGTGGGTAAAACAGTACTCATCTGGGAGGTGATAAAAACACATTGCCAAGGCTCATGGAGATGTATCTGTATTGGCAAAGTAGGCAAACACACTTGCAAAGTAAATGATCTTTACATGGAAATGAAAATGTATGGAGTGATTAATGAACAAAATATTGTAGAATCAAAAGTAGCTCTAGTCTATGGTAAAGTGAATGAACTATTGGGAGCTTGTATGTGAGTTGGTTTGACCGACCTAACCATGGCAAAATATTTCTGGAATGTTAATGAATGAGACACTTCTATTTATAGAGAATTATCATCTGTTTCATCCGAGCAGGATCAGAAGTTATCTGCCTTATTAGGTAGAATGCCTTCAACCCACCCTTAGTATAAAAATGGGTTCTTTGTAAGAAAGAATTTCTTCTACTTCTTAATTAAAGATGGGTTTGTTTTTCCAGATGGATTGAGATAATTCCAGATCATTCTTTATCTGCATATGTTTCTGAGTTAAATAGGCATTACATTGGCTGTTCTTTTGCAGGTGACGTCCCCATATGGAAACACACTTCATCACCAAGAAAATGCTACGGTAGGTCAATTTGCATTCACAACGACTGAGGCTGGCAACTACCTCGCATGTTTCTGGGTGGATGAGTATCATCAAGGGGCAATAGAAGCAATTGTCAACATCGACTGGAGAAATGGAATTGCAGCAAGGGACTGGGATTCCGTTGCAAAAAAAGAGAGGATCGAGGTAAACACTTGGAAACCCACCCCAGTTTTCCTGTAATCTGAACTTGAATGCCTCTTTTTCTTTTTCTTTTTTTCTTTTTTTTTTCATTCACGGCTGTTTCTGTTGTTGTGGTTTCGGCACGTGTAGGGTGTTGAGCTTGAGCTGAAGAAACTAGAAGGGGCAGTGGAAGCCATCCATGAAAATTTATTGTATCTCAGAAACAGGTAATGTATCTGTGATTGTGGTTCTAGCCCTGGATTTTGAATCCTACTTGCCACACATGTGCCAACATGGCATGTGTAGGCACCATGGTCCATAAATCAAGCTGGTCCCAGGTGGGTCACCATGTGTGTGGATTATAAGACCATTTTCAACCCTCCCTTTTGTCATGCATGTGCCCACGTGATGATTGGACCGACCTACTTTTTAGGTCGTGAGTCATGATACATGCTAAGTGAGGCCCACCCAGTTACCAGCACAGCATGTTGCCTGAGGAGGCTATAGGGTTCAAAAATCCTACATTTTGAAGTTTGTCATTTCTGTCATGGTTCTAATGCATTGTAGGTAAAAGCATTACCTCCATTTATACCCCCATTCAAGTAGGATGATCTGTACTTGCATACGCAGGGAAGCGGATATGAGGATAGTGAGCGAGAAGACAAATGCAAGGGTTGCATGGTTCAGCGTCATGTCCTTGGGTGTCTGCATAGGGGCTTCGGCCTTGCAATTGTGGTACTTGAAGCGTTTCTTTCAAAAGAAGAAGCTCATTTAAATTACTGTGGACTGTGACCCTTCATGTGAAATTCTCAGTTTAAATTTAATTATGACTTCAAAAACCCATTTATCTTCCTGTAATCAGAATCGTGTAGGGAAGAATTTTGAGCAGGGATAGAATTTCTGGCCACCTGTGGATAACAAAAATTATGCGCTTGAAATTTTGGGTAATGCAGGTTGTTTATTTTGCCAGTTAGTCCATATTGTCGGTCGGACCATACATGCTTTTAGATAATCCCGACTAGCCATTTGTACTGTACATGCCACAGGTCTGCTTGATCTTGTATGGACTATGGACATGGTTTACATGCTCTGGATGGTTTAGGTTATCCAGACTGGCCATGAGATGGGTCCCACCCCCATCACTAAGAACAGGCTCCAATACGGGATAGCTGAATCTTACCATTGCTGCTCTGGGTTTGATATTTTCCCCCCTTTTTTTCTCTTCTTTTTGGGCAGATACTGGGGCTCCTCTGTGATAGCTTACCACCATGTAAACACTCCTCAATTGCACACCTGGCTAGTTGTAAGACAATCCAGACCGTCAAAGTTGCGGACCAAATTATAAATGGAGCATAACCAGAATACTACAACGAGAAAATGATAGTAACCTTTGATTTTTGCCCTTTGAGTTCCAGCCAGTCATTAATATCCAGGGATCTGACAGTTAAAATTACTTGATAGAGGTGGATATTGTAACCAAAATGTTCTGCACAATTTGGATGGCCTGGAGATCTGTGCATGACTGCCACCATCTAATAAATGATGGTGAACTATCAAGGAAGTTGTGCCCATAAACTCTCTCTGTGAACATGATGCACGGCCACGCGATGCACTGCTAGGGCACACTGTTAAAGTTGTATTCCCAGAAGACTAATTCTAGACACATCTGTTCGGGCTGTTATTTGTCAAACACCTTGAAATATGAATAGATGCACAAGAACATGTAGAGCCTAACTACATTGGCCGGGCCCATTAGCATATGCATAAATGTGGCAAATTTACATGAAACAAGGGCACATGTTGGGTGCTTGAATGTTGAACATGGTACATGCAGAGGCTTGGTGCACTTGTAATACATTGGTGCATATGGTGTAAGTGGTGCATCCACACAATATTCAGATATTCTAAAAGATTGGAATAGTAAGTTGCCCATATGATGCAGTACTGCTTTGAGTACTCAAGGAAAAGCGCCTATGCGTAACAAGATTAAGTGAAATTTCAAAATTGCGGTAATTTTATTTCTTTTTATACACAACCCAAGAATGGAAAGTATTTTTCAAGATTCTTGGGTTTGAGAAATACATAATAAATACCTCCAAAGTAATGATTTTCATCCATGCTGTCCATTCATTTTGCCAGATTATTTTATGCATGAGCCAAAAAAACAAGGTAGATCCAAAGCTCAAGTGATCCTCGGTGGGAATGATGATGTCCACCATTGAACCCATTGTTTTCTGTAGTGTGGTCCACTTAATCTTTGCATCTGCCTCATGTTTGGGCTTGCCCTAAAGTAATTTGAAAAAATGTATGAACTGGGTGGATATAACACACATCATGGTGGAGCCTACACTGTTTTTCTTTAAAAAGAGGCTGAAATTTGCACCATTTTGGAGGTGGAATTCCGTCTCTTACTGTTGGCAAAAACCATCATTATGTTTTTATCACCATTTGCCTCCAATCAAACAGTCCTCTAGGGGTAGAGGCTTAACAGGGATACATCCTTTGACACCATGTCAAGCGTCAGTTACCAAACAAACCCTTGAAGAAATGATGACTAAATACAGAGACTACAGAAAAAAAAAAAAAAAACTCCCCTCTTGTTGTATGAAGCAAGCAGGCCTGAGGATGCTGAAATGACTAAAAGAGGCCATTTTGTGGCTTTTGCATGGGATCTGCTCCACGCTTTTACATTTTTTTTTTTTTTTTCAAAATGTTATTGAGAATGCCTGGATGAAAATATACAATAAAATATTTGTGATGAATTAGTAAATAAATTTGAAGTTTAAATGTGTCTAATAAAATGAATCACTCTCAACTTCTATTAACTTTTGCATTAATTTTTGTGATAAAATTGCAAAAAACAATAATAATTGTCGAGATTTTAAAAATTCGATGTCATCACAATGTCTCATTTAATGAATTTTCTACAAAACTTTCACAAGATTAGCAAAATCTTTGCAATATTTTTTTGAAAGGTAGAACTACAATGGATTGAACCCTGGATCATTTACACACACTAGTCTCCAATGTTCGTCACAATGTACACCACTAACCATCTTTTCCTTTTTTTTTTTTTCTAAGATTAATTTTTCTCATGCACATGTTGCCTAACTGATGAGTGGACCAGCAAAATTTTGGGCACATGTTGCCTACACAATAAACTAAAAAGGGTCCAAACCCCATTCATGAACTCTACCATCCCATTTCCCCCACACAGGCAAGCTTCCTTTGGATTCATATTTCTGAGTTTACCATTTGCAATTTCCTCGATGAATTCTTAGGTTTTGTTTGGGAATCATGTTGAAATGAAATGTGAAAAAATATGGAATCATATCTCACAGCCGCGTTCTCAAGGAATCATATACGCCAAACAAGTAGAATCTTTGGAAGAAATCCTCATGATTCCACACTATCCAAACATGCTAAGATAACACATCACACAAATACAATTACCATTTCCATCGAATTACACTGGAATCCAGCTGTCCAAACATTACATTAGAAATAAAATGAAAAGAGATGGAAGAAAAATGAACAGCCCATCTTTTGAACAATTCAAAGAAGGCCAATTAGAAAAGAATGGTCAATTTTCACACAAATACGATTACCATTTCCATCGAATTACACTGGAATCCAGTTATCCAAACATTACATTAGAAATAAAATGAAAAGAGAAGGAAGAAAAATGAACAGCCCATCTTTTGAACAATTCAAAGAAGGCCAATTAGAATAGAATGGTCAATTTTCAACCGAAGTGCAGTTAAAGATGCATTGATAAGATCACTAGCTTTTATGAGCACCCAAATTAAGCTCTTATGAAGTCACTTGAATCAAGCGCCCTGCTTATTCGATCTGGATGACTTTATGATTCATGTGTCCGAATCTGCAAATATCCTCGAAGAAATCATCTGCACTGCTGTGGCAGCTCTTCATCTGTGAGACCCTAATCACCATTCTCCGCAGTCTCTGACTGTATTTGACCAATGTCTCAATAGTGCTCATCTTCTGTTCTGCATTGAGCGGTGATCTCACAGTGATCACAGCTTCCTCCAAGCAAGGAATTGAAAATCTTGAACCCAACTACAAAAGAAGAGCACCAACCTCTTTTAAGAAAACCAATACTACATGCAGCAAATGAATTCAAATTTTAAAATACCACCTACAGCTGGGTGTTCATGTAGTGTCACATGGTGAGTGCTACCTAACAATACGAGCATGTGAATGGCATGTGTGAAAGATTTGGGTGGACCCCACAATGGATCTCCAATGGTCCAAAAGATCCAATTGGTCCATTCTTGGAGGCAGGCCACATAGATTTTGCGAAAAATTGAGTGGCAATTATGTTTGGGTTCCACTTGTTATGCACTTACGCTTCTTAAGCTGTTCTTTTGGCACAACGCTGCAAACATTGCTCCATGAATTTCAAAATTCTGCAGTTTTGGATGGTTGTTGAAGAACTCGACCAAGTCAATCTCTGGAAAGGCCTGCAGCTGATTTGAATCCCCGGTGAATTCAATCTTCATAACAAGGTGTCTCACCTCGCTCGAGCATTGAAGTATGGAGCTTACTGCATTCCAACACCACTGCACTCCTCGAATGGACAAGAACTCAAGCCCTGGTAGCTTTCCCAAGTCTACCTTGCACACTTTACCTGAAAAACAAGAAGGAAAGAATGATTAGAAGGTCGGAACAGATAATTAGAGTTGTTATTTATCATCTCTTAAACTGCATTTGGATGCACTATTGAATTGAATTGCAATAGTTATTTCAGTAAAGTGAAAAAAATGATCAATTACCTTAGCATTCATATCGAGGGATCACACTGCAAACTTAAACTATGTCACTTTCAAGTTGAATGGGAATTGGGAAAGGAATGCAGCTGCAATTTGAGAGCTACAAATGAAATCATCACAATTTTTGGTCATTTCCCACTGACTGAAGTACTTGGGGGTCGTTTGGCAGCATGGATTTTGATTTTGATTTTTTTTTTTTTTTTTTTTTTTTTTACTCATGAATTCAAATCCAGGAGTTGGAATCCTTGAGATTTTCATTCTGTCAGTCACGTTTGGCAACCTGGATTTTCTCTGTAGAATCCAGAAACTGTGTTTGGATGTTGAGAGGGATGGAGAGGAGATCTCCTAAAGCAATTTCAAAAAATATAATAGCTAGAGGGGATCTCCAATTCTCACATTTTGCAAACTAGCTTTTAGAGAGGAATCAAAAAGTGGGCTTTACTTCAGATTTCAAATCCCCAAATTCCAAGGAGCAAAACACAGTATTTTGGGCTAGATTTGGATTGAATTCCAAAAGCCCCAAAATCCAAGATGCCAAATGACCCCCTTATCAGAATTCAATTCAATAGTGTTCATCTAGACAAAACCTCACTTCAAGAACTGCCTATTTCCGACTTCTATAGATATAATAAACACAATGCTTGGTTGATTTAGCTAATCAAAATGTAAGGGAAGCTGTAATATCATATTCTATTTCCTGTTTTAAAAAATTAAAAAGTTTTCTACTGTAACCAGTAAGTATGGCAATGGAATGACATTTCAAAGTTTTTCATATGGTTACCCTCGTTATTGGCGATGGAGACGTTCTTTAAGCAATGATTCTTATCGACATGGATCCAACTACAACCTTGGACATCAAGCAGTTGAAGCTTTGGAGAGCTGATTGAGAGCGAACAAACATCCCAGCCGCAAAAATCCAGCCTACACTGTTCCAATTGCTGCAAATTGATTGTAACTGAAATCAACCCGTTACAGCCAAGCAATGATAAGTTGGTCAGATTAGGACAGGCCTGAATAGTATCTGACAATGCCTTGTCTTTCAAAGTCGCTCCAACTATTTCCAGAGTACGGAGACTATGAAATTCACCCCAGTTGGGAGAATGAGTTATTAAAACACCCCAAAGCTTTAGAGTTTCCAATCCTTTTGCCCATCCAATGCAATCCAATTCTGTGACGGTCCCGGGCAGAACTTTCTTTTGCATGGGATTGTCCATACGGAGCTCGAGATGCCGAAGGGACCGGCTACTGACCAACAGCCAGGACGGGAGGCTTGTGGTGGAAAAGGGGCAATATATGATCAGTTCTTCTAAGCAGACGGCTGACATGATAATCTGTCCAATAATGGCATCAGCATCGGTGCTTTCGTCACCAAAAGAGTTCCGAGGGAAGTAGAGGCTTCGAATAAAGGGCATCGATTCCTTCCACCGCTTAGAGACGCAAGCGCAGGTGGCTACATCTCTTGCATTCCTCATGTTGGAGAGGATGTATTGGACTACAGCATCAGGTAAAACATCCATTCTTTGGAATCACTGGCAATACACCCAATAATGATAGTTGATACAATCAGATAATTAAACAAAAAGGAACCAGTATCTATCTTAGCAGAGTTATTTGATACTCTAGCTGTGTATTATGCTTGATATGCAGGAACTTAGAAATGGTATACTTCGAATATATTAACTCTATTTGACGAATAATATGGAATCACATATTTCTAAGTTACACACCAAAATCCAGATTGGCTGAACAGTCTTATTCATGGACGGTTATTTTTTGAAATATGATCCTTGGATATTTTTCATTATCAACCGTCCAATAAATGCCAAGCAATCTAATAGTCAAATAAACCAACAAAAGTATTTTTTAGTTCATGAATACATCTAAACGGTAAATATAATTTGGACAGTTTATTTTGAATTACATGTAGGAATTGAGAGTATTCAGTTTCTCAGTGATTTCTAACACCTGTTTATCACCCATCACACTCTAACAGAGTATCAAGATATTTCTGTTTATTTTATTGATTTGGTTACACTTATTTTCCATTTTAGGAATTGAAATAGAACAAAAGTTTACAGTTACAAGGGCAAAAGATCATAAGAAGGTTGTTAGAATCTTCTTCAGCTTGAATTCCTCAAGCGTGCCTTATTATGTCTTGGTCAATAGATAGCAAATCATGATTATACTAACATTAAAATTAGGATGTTTCCTTGCTCGAGTTGAGCTTCAGAATGCTTTATGAGATCTATATATAGAGACATGTATAGAAAAGGTGGTGCTTAAGATCAAATATTGCACCACGAATTTTTATTTTCATTTTACTCTTTTGTACATTCAAACATGGTGAGAGCTAGTTCCTTAGAACAAGGCATGGCTCATTAATTTAGCAATCCTCAGGGAGAAGGTGGGGATTTGGGTTTCCCATATCCTACAAGGGTCACATAATTACAAATTGAAAAGTGCATTTTCATCGACCACTAGTGGATAGAAAAGTGAGTTCCCAATTACTATAGGCTTACACCAGAGGTTAGCATTGAGCCCATGCCTTCACACATTGGTTATTGACAATTTAATAAGGCATTTCCAGGAAGAGATCCTATGGTGTACATTGTTTGCACATGGCAGATTTGATTGACAAGACCAGGGATTTATGGGAAGGATGCTTTAGAATCTAAAGCATTTAAAATTAGTCGGACTAAAACAGAGTCTTTTTTTTTTTTTTTTTTCTGTTAGCTTGTTAGTACACCCATTGTCAGTTCACACTTCACTGTTAGCCACCCCCTCTAGGGAATCGATACCAAGACTTCAGTGTCTAAATGAGAGTCTATGGAGTGCAATTTTAGTAATAATAGGAGTGAAAATGAGAAGTTAAGATTGTTGACTTAGAAGTTTCTCAAAATAAACACTCCCGATACCTTGGGTCACTGATTCATGAGAGTGGAGAGATTAAAAAGTATGCCCATAGAATTCAACCTAGTTGGAAGAAATGGAGATGTGCCTTTGGAGTTTTATGTGTACATCGTGTACCAATCAAACTAGAGGGAAATTTTTGTAAGATAGTTATAAGACCAGCCATGCTTTATAGGATGGAATGTTGGGCAATTAAAGAACAACATGCTCATAGGATGTGTAGCCAAAATGAGAATGTCAAGATACATGAGTGGCAAGATGGGGAAGGATAAAATTAGAAATGAATGCATTCAAGGGAACTTAGGAGTAGTACTAATAGGTAATAAGTTGAGGGAAATTAGACTTAGATGTTTGGTCATGTGCAATGGAGACCGAGAACTGCACAGGAAAGGCCCAAAAGGACATTGATGGAGGTAGTAAGAAAAGACTTGAAGACTGAAGGTCTAATTGAAGGTTTGTCCTTTGATAGAGTGGAATGGTGGAGTAGAATGAATGTAGCTGACCCCAATTAATTGGGATAAGGCTTAGATGACAACGACGACGAAAGTTGGACTTAGAATTATAAGTTCAATTGATTATACGTTGCATAACCCAATGTAGCTAGCTAGCAATTGGTAGAGATCTCACCTGTAAAACCCAAGTTTCTAACCTTCTAATAAAAAAATGTATATTCTCTCATAACAAATATAAATAAGGGGTCATTTGGATGCTTGTAAGTTTTTAAGTTGTGACTTTCACCTGTAAGTCACTTAGGGGTCATTTGGATGTTGGTAAATGAGGCAAGTTGTGAATGATTTACTAGCAAATCATTTACAACTTGCGTTTGGATGCCCTAAAATGCTTGTAAATCATTTACTAGTTGTAAATGATTTACCTCCTTTTTCCCCTTTTCATTTGCTAGCAACTGATTTACTAGCAAGAAGCCTCCAACGGCTCTTTTTTTGAAAACTGGGAGATAACACACCTCCTTCTCTCCATTGTATTTGAGAACTCCAACCTCTCTCTCTCTCTCTCTCTCTCTCTCTCTCTCTCTCTCTCTCTCTCTCTCTCTCTCTCTCTCTCTCTCTCTCTCTCTCCCCAGCAGCAAATCTTGCTACTGGCCTTATAAAAGAGCATTTGAATTCACAGGCCCACTTCAATGGCTCACCTACTGCTTGGTTTTATATGAGGATCAACCCTGAGCTTTAGTGAGATGGGCTTAACCTAATTATCAACTTTAAAATCCACTCTTATATGCCATTTGAATGTTTTTTTTTTTTTATGAATTACTTCTCTAAACTATCTCAGGTTTGAATACGCAATTAGGGCTTGTTTGGCAGCTTATATTTGGCACGACTTAAAATCCATTTCGCAATTACCATGGAATTCACAGTAATTGGAATCCTAAGTTGTGTTTGGCATCAGGTACTTGGAATCCACAAGGGTCATAGTGAGAAAGAGAGGGATTTCAATATTGATGGTAGTCAATGATGTGATTTCACAATCACCAAACACAAATCTTCTATTACCGTGGATTCCAATTACCTGATGCCAAACACAACTCAGGATTCCAATTACCATGGATTCCATGGTAATTGTGAAATGGATTCCGATTCGCACCAAATACAAGCTCCCAAACGAGCCCTTAAAGAAAAACTCCAACAGTCGGATTTCCGACCGTTGGAGGATTCGATGGTTATGTGAATTGAAATCACTCCTCTCGTCTCGGATTTCAATTCCCGTGAAGCAGTGGGCTGAACATGCAGCCAAATGGAGTTACTTTTTGCATTTCCTACAGGATTACCACCAAATACCACAGAATACCACTGATTCCATCGTGCCAAACGACCCCTTATAGCATATAAACTATTTACAGGCTATCCAACCAATGTAAGTAAATCATTTACAACTTACAGCCAAACAGACAAGCTGTAAATCATTTACAACTTCAAACATTTACCACCATCCAAACGACCCCTTACAGGGAAGTGACTTCTCACCCCCTGCCCGATGAAGTTTCCTGGCAGTTTTGCTTGTAAGTAACTTACAGGTGAATTTCCTCCCCCAAACACCGCCTGCAAGTCACTTCCCACTTACAGAACTTCCAGGCATCCAACGACCCCTAGGAGAAAGAATTAAGATTTATGTAACAAGTAAAACCCATGTAAGCAACTCACGCAAACAATGTAAATCTTCTTTTACTTACGGGGGGGTGAGAGAGAGAGAGAACCCATGTCTTGCTTGAAGCAAAAGATCAAACAGATAGCATGAAAACAAGCATATACAGAAAAAAGCGGAGCTCATGCGAGTGGGGGTGCAGAGAGAAGGAAAAACTCACAAGGAGAAACTGAAATTTGGGGGTGTGGATCTCGTTGGATGATGGGAGATGCGTTTTGGATGAAAATGAAAATGGAAAAGAGATGGAGATAGAGAAGGGATCCGTTAGCTGGGTTTTTTTTTTTTTTTTCTCTTGAGAGGAGCGACGTTGGCGCTGCTGCGGGTATTATATACGGTGCCCCGGTGTACGTGCTTATTTAAATTCAAAAGATCAGGGACCAACTTCTGTGGCCAACGGGAATGAGGATGGCCGCTTCTTCTAAAGTTTGAATTTTTTACCGTTCCAATATTTGAAATTGGAAATATAAAATAGAAAAATGATAACATACAGCGGCTGAATCTTAAGTTATGATGCATCCATTTCTTTTGGCCAATATACATATATTGAGAATATCATATCCTTATAAAAATGTAGGATATACATTTTTTATTACATGACATGAAAATAAGATCTATCAACTTATTCAGTGGACCGTACAATTACATGAAATCACATCATCGGTTGTCCATCAATATTGATTTTTTATCTGATTTTTATTTTTATCAGTAAAATATTCATATAATATGATCATCATGTTGTGCCCATACCTTTTTACGGACATGATTTTCCAAATATATGACACGATGGTAGGACAAATTGGCTGTACCGTAACTTATGATACAGACGATGATCTGATCATTTTTTAGTATTAAACGATCAGGAAACTATAAGGTGCGTATGGATCATACGTGAGTAGGGTACTGATGCAACCAGTTCATCTAAGTTTATCACGTTGATTAAGTGATCCGAACCGTTTATCTAACGGATAATTTATGGATATGAGAATGTTGAAAATTATCCTTCTCTTGAAGATTGTATCTCTTTTATTAGTTACCTACAAACAAGCGGTCAAGAAGAAATACGGTAATGATGCTGAAAAAGGTAGCGTATTTCAACGGTTGGGGTCTAGAATGTGAAACGTTTTATCATTGGCCACCAGAATGGTAGGGCGTATCGGTTTAGCGGTTCTGATCACACAATGGAGGACATCCTAGTAGCAACTAGATGGGCCATCTCGTTCTTTGCATCAGGACCCTACGATATCAAAGGAGGGATATTAGAGGAGTCGCGCTGGGTAACTCGCGCCAGGCACGTAGGGGTTAATTTCGCAAACTCAGAGACACGTGGGCGGAACTTTAACTAGATCCACCCCGTCCATCAGATACGATGCCTTATGTTAATCATTTAGTCGAGAAATCATGATCATCCAAAACTCCAGGGACCCACACAGAAGGAAAAAAAGGGTGGGAAGGGATGCGCATCGTTAGCTTTGCGTAGGGGCCACAATAGTGTTTCTATGCCATCTAATCAATTCATATGATGTGTCTCGTCAGGATGAAAGAATTCCCCGAAAATTGTTATATTCTAAAACTTGGGTAAGCTACGTCACGTGAATTTAGAGGTTTTAGGGCACAATTTTATGGAGTGGCCTACATGAGTTTCAAATCAGAATGATTTTTTGCATCATCTCTAAGAAGGGTGTAATAGATCTGATGGACGGTGTGGATTTCATACAGTACCCCAAGCTAGTGAAAATAACCCTGGCAGGTACCTGGGCGAGGTACCCTAGGATTTTTCGTATTGGACGCTCCGTCGCACTAGAAAGAAACATCCCACATGTGGGAACTTACGAAAATTGTATGTAATCCGTGCCGTTCAACATTCAGTTCCCTCAGTGATTGTCTTATGTGCAGGCGCGGATTCAGTCAGGTGGGGACCCGACCGAGTTCCCGTCAGGTCTTTTCCTTGCGGCACACTTAGATTTATGTGTTGTATATCCACGCCGTCCATCCGTTTTGCCAGATGAAGCAGATCCAAATCTCAGGTGGACCACACCTCAGGAAACAATGACGATTGACCATTATTTATTTTTTTGGCCATAAAAGTTTTGGATCAAGCTGATATTTGTTTTTTTCCCTTCATCCATCCAGACCCGTGTGACATTATCAACTTGGATGGCAAAAAAACATTACGGTGGCCCGTAGAATGTTTTTAATGGAGGCTGATCTAGGATCACTGTTTCCTGTGGTGTGGTCCATCTGAGATTTGGATCTCCTTCAATTTTGGTCCCATATCCTAAAATGGGCTGGCAAAACGAATGGATGGTGTGGATATACAACATATAAATAGTGGTGTGCCCCACAGAAAAGACCTGAAGGAACTCGGTGACGTCCCGACATGACTGAATCCGGCGGCCATTCATCAGGTAAGTGACACATACACGCCTATTAATGTCCAGGATCTCAGAGGCACGTGCCAAGTTGGCACACTTGAAGACATGGCTTGTGTGATTAAATGGCACGTGCCGACGGGGCACACATGTAAGATATCCAGGCCACTGATCAAATGGGTTCCATATGTGGCCCACCTAATAAGTGTGGTGGCTTGAATTTTTGGCCAGGAGATGTTCAATGGTGGTAAATTAGGGGCCTAAATCTCGCACCTTTGTCACATTGGCATGTCTACTGTGAATTAATAAACTGAGACCACGGCAGATTCAGAAGATGGCCGGACCATCAGATGGTCCATCTGATGGATGGCCCAACATAGACCTCTGTTGTATCTCATCCGTGGGGATGAAACAATGCCTGAATTAGTGAACCATGGAATCCCTCTCTCTCTCTCTCAGAGCTAATATGTTGTATTTGTTGTACCGTTCATCTGTTTATCCAGATTATTTTAGGACGTGGGCCCAAAACCGAAGCAGATCTAAATCTCAGGTGGACCACGTGTTAGGAAACAGTGATGATTGAATGCCTACTATTAGAACCTTCTTAGGCACACCGTAATGTATATTTATCACCGAACCTGTTGATAAGGGCAAACAGACCTGGATGAAGAGAAAGTACAAATATCAGCTTGATTTAAAATTTTTGTGGCCCTTTAAGAAGTTTTCAATGGTCGTTGGTCAATCACCACTGTTTCCTGTGATGTGGTCCACTTGAGATTTCGTTCTGCTTCCTTCAGTTTTCGGCCCACGTTCTAAAATGGGCTGGGACTCCACGACACATACATCAAGGTGGGCCCACAGTCACAACCTGACCGAATTCAAACAGGTCCTTACCGGACTGAATCCACACCTTTATTGTCTATGGACAACATCTGTTGGAACAGAAGCAGATTGCCTGGGACACACTGTCGCAGGAAGCTACTACAGTTAGGTGGGATGCAAAGTGATGTTTGTTAGAAATCTATCATTTACATCCGTTTTTCCAACTCTAGTAACATATAACCCCTCTCGTTTCAACACTGAGGCTTGGTATCGATCTCTAGTGGGGGTGGCTAACAATTAAGTGTGAACTGACAGTGGGGTGTACTAATAAGCTAACAAAAAAACCAAAAAAAAAAAAAAAAAAAAAAACATATGACTTCAAAAATTAGACAAGATCAAACTAAAATGGGCCACACCAAAGGAAAAAGTGGGTAAAGAAATACTACCCATGAAACCCCGTACCTTTCAAAAGGTCATACCTATTAAGATGAACTAAAAACACAAAAATATTAGCCTGATTCAAAACTCCCACTACTTTATTTTTGGACTATGACCTAGCATTATCTAGAAAAATAGATGAATAGGGTGGATTTATCACAAACATTACGGTAGGCCTCAATTAGCTTATGATCACAGGAACTTCTTGTGACACCTCGGCAGGCAACCTACATCAAACCTGGTGATATACACCTGCTTTACACTTTGAAACTTGATTAAGAAATTTATACACTATGGGAATAAGATGTTTCTTTGGCTGATAAAATGATAATTGTTGTTGATGTTTTCATGAGCTTTTCTAAGATGAGTATTTTTTAATTATATGCAACTCCAAATGTGAAGTACTTGTTGGGATTTGTGTATACTATTATAATGGACTTTATATCCATAATGTCTATGTATATGCCCAACCAACTCTAACAACCTTCTGATTTGGCAAAGGAGAGCTTATTGTTTGGATCAGAGTACTCAAGGAAGAGAACACAATGGCAGACTACTCATGGACGTTTGGATTCAAAGTACATGTAATATGATGTTGAAGATACCCTCTTGGAGTTGGGTAATGCAGAACCATTACTACGGGACCCACTACGAGAAGCGTGTTTATATTGAGACCCCACCCTCCATCCGTAATGGATGGCTCATAATACGTTTCTTCCAAATCGTAACCGTTTGTAAAATTCTCGCCTCAAATTTAAAAAAAAATATATATATATTCTGGATTATCAAAGACAAGTAAAGTGGGGCCCACTGGGATATGAGAACAACGTGATGTTGTCCCTACAAAAAGGTCAAAATAACCCAATTAAAAAAATTTAGTGAAAGAATAAAACAAAATAACAATAATAATAATAATAATAATAATAATAATAATAATGATAATACTGATAAAAAGTAACCTGCCATCAACATAATAAAGTCTTCCACCGTTCTAACAACATAAAAACCTTTTACTTCTTACAAAACAACATTATGTGCATTCCAGCTACAACAAAAATCCAAAAAATTGTCCACTACAAGCACAGAAGAAACCCACCATCATTCCAATTCCACATAACCAATTAATATAATGTTTACTTTCTCAATGACAAAAAAAAAAAAAAAAAAAAAAAGATAATGAAGAAGAAAAAGAAAAAGAAGAAGAAAAAACTATAATGACAACATATATCATCAAAACACCAAGCAGAACATGTAGCAAGGCATTCATCTTGTTGGACGTAGGCCAGTGGGGCCCACTGGTGAGCAATCACTAGTGGGTGGGTCCCACGAGTTTTGACTTCTTCCGGCCTTTTTCATCTTCTGTTATATTTCAAATTCAACTTTGAATTTGATTTATGATAGGAGATAAAGATAAGACCGGATGATGTGGCCTTATTCAATCCCACTCAAACTCTCCTTCCTCTGTTATAAAAAGCAGTGTGTTTCTCTCATGGAACGTATCCAATCATACGAAACACCAAGAGTATATAGAGAGAAATAGAGTGCGCTATGTAATCACCTTCGATATTTCCCTACACATCTTCCCTTATGGACCTAATTACCAATTTCTCTTTCACTCTCTCAGCATCCTGTTCAAGAATGCGCCTGATCAATCTATCAACTAGAACATTTTTTTAAGTCAATGAATAAGGCCACCCACCTACGTTATTATGTCTTCAAAATGCCTTTGAAGTGAACTCTCCACACAATTTGCGATCCTGACTGATCGTTGATCAAAAGACTCCTAAATCAACAAAATTGGGATACCAGTTTTCTAAGATTTATAAAATAAATTAAAAAAACACATTTCCATGAAATAATATACTACTCACCTTAAACTTGTTACATTCTTTGCTGGATATGGCTTGAACGACTGATGTCTACAGCTACTAAATCAATTTACTTGTACTTTGCATTCCTTCCAATTGTCATATATCCCCTCTTACCTCGAACAACATGTAAAACTATTCCATTGTTACCTACAAAAGAAATTTGAAGATTATATCACAGATTAATCCTTCATAGTCTTACACTATAAAACAAAATAATGATTAATGATGGGAGTCTTTATGCAATATAATTCTAGAAGCAAAGTAGTCATTCTCATTTCAAAGTAATCATAGCAACGACAACAACCATTGTCCCTGCAAAGTTACACTGGTGATGTAATTGTCAAATTTAAAACTACATAATCAAAATTAACTGAGATGACAAGTTGAATTACAAATGCTCCAGAATTCTAAGTAATTATATAATTAAGTAGAAGATAATTCCCATCCACTTTACTTGTAGACTTTCAAATTATATGGTATATAACAAATTCAAAACACTTTTTCCATTTAGGAACAAGTTGTGTCAATCGTAACCGGCATAATAATTTCTCATTTACTAGAAATATATAAAATAACAAATTATATGATGTTTCACCACTTTTGTAAAACAATTTTACTAAATTACTCCTAAAATAGTAGGAGCAGTGTTTCATTTTTCAAGAAAAACCCTTTGATACTATATCTGCAACTGTCTCAATTCTGCACTTAATATATAATAAGATCAAACTGACCTGTATTATATTTTCAATTACCAATTACATTAACCACTATATTTCTAGGCGAATATAACAGAAGCAGAAAGCGGAGTGCAAAGTACTGTCAATCACGCAATAAGTCACCATTACATGCCATAAATAATAACAAAAAGATGTGAAAGTGTACTTCCAACATTAACACATGAGATAAAAGTGCATGCTCTAGTTTGATAAGGATGAGAATCCATATTGTACGTGAGAGATTGACATTAATTTCTTTATTAGTGTAATGTTATATATGATTTGGTGTCGTTATACCATTTATGAGTAGCGACCTTTGATTTTTACGACTATTTTCCTTTAGACTACTCCGGAAAAAATTCACTAAACCTATGTAGCATTAACTGTCAATAGAAACATGAGTATACTAGAAATAAAGACAGCAATATAGGACTATGATCTTGCACATGTATTTATACAACATGTGAATAAATATCCTCTGAACAGATTTCTTACACGTAATACCCATGGACGCAATCAGAGGTCTACAGCTATGGCTCTTGGCCTTTGTGTACTTGCATGTCACAAATGATATGCGTTTCATCGAAGATGTGATGCGCGCATGATATCACGATCTTTTTGAAACAAAGGGGACCTCGCCATCAACCAAATTGTTACGGCCATTGCCCTGGGGCTCCCCATGTCTCTGATCTTGGACAATCAAACAAATCTCCGTTTTATTCCGGGCGTGGATTGAGTACTAAACCTACTAGGACCTATCTGGAGACGAACGAAACTATAAGGGGCTCCATGCGTCCCATGCTCTCCTTATATGTTTTATACAAACCATCCATATATTATGAAAGATCATTTTAAGTCTCTCTACCAAAAATAAGGTAGATGAAAGGATACGGTGAACCACTACACAGGAGGCAGTGGGGAATTGAATTTCTACTTTCTAAAACTTCATAGGCCCCATTCATCCGTTTTTCTACTCATCCAACCCATTTATAAGTTCATGTAGACCTAGAGGAGTGGACAAACATGAATATAGTGTTGATCCAAAAATTTTGTGGTCTCCTAAGAGGTTATGGAAGTCAACTGTTCAAGTCACTTTGTTTTTTTTTTTTTTTTTTTTTGGAATGATCCATTTCACCCATACATAAAACAAAATTATATATCCACCTCATTAAAATCTGTTTCAAGATGGTTGAATGGCGTGGATTAAATATGCGCATGACGGTGGGCCCCACAACTCATCACTGGATTGTCCTTCCGCAATAATGTCCATGTGGAGGGAGTACACATTCTTTGCTTGCATGTGACTATCCACCAAGGTTCAAGATCCAAAGGTGTTGTTTCAGTTACGCGCTGCAAACAAACAACAGGAAATGGGAATGATACCCATTTATTGTTATTGGTGGAGTAAAACAAACATTCTCACACAGAGTGCAGTTCATGGCATGAATTGCGTTATCACTTGTTGTAAATAATCATTGCTATTTACCTGTCAATACATATGTAATTTAAAAAACAAATACCCCCTTGGTGAAATTGAATAAGGTCAACTTATTGATAATTCATTTACACAAACTTATGGCCTTGCTAAACTAACAATTATGTACTTGAGACTATAGACTGTATAAATTATAAATTATGGTTTGTTAATATATATTATTTTAAAGCCTTTACCAATATCTCATCTGCACACCTACTATTAACTAAAATGAAATGAATTCATTTTTAAGTAGCAATTAAACAGGGCCTTGATAAATGATAAAGGCACTTTTATTTATAGGTTTTGCTTCTCATATATATAGAAGATTAATTTTGTTGATTATCATCTACTTTCTTCTCATGCCATTGACAATTAAGTGGTTTGTTAACTTTTTGGGCATCTTCATATCCAATAAGTGTGTCAACTTGGCAAATGTCTCAAACATATGAGAAATGAATAAGGTAGCCCATCACATCATGGGTATGGCTTTGCATAAGAATTGAACTAGTCTACTCGTAGGCAACACGTTTATACCGAAAGCCAATTTGGAATGCTCATAGCAAAGAAAGTAATAAACTAATTTATTGTGGTCTAATATATTATATGTTAAAAGACAATGTTTGGAACACTTGTTAAATTTATAATCTTGAAAGGTCCGTCCAGGGTCGAATACAGGGTTGTACAAGAACCGAGTTAGCTCGGTTAGTTTGCCCGACTCAACTCAAAAAAGCTCAATTTGACTTGGTTCAAAACTGAGTTCGAGCTGAGTCGAGCTAATTTTTTGAGCTCGAAAAATTTCGTATCGAGTGCCCGAGCTCGAATCGAACTTGGATCGAACCAGTTCGGTGGTGACTCGGTTACTTTGATATTGATGTTGCTCACCAGGTGTTTAAATAAATGACTCTACGAAGCGTCGGGGGTGGCAAAGAAGGTATGTTTCATCAAACAAATACCATTTTTTCTTGATTTTGATGTTTTGATGAAATACCTGTAAAACCGCTACTGGTGTTTTACATATAGTGAGAATTTGAAGGTGCAGTCCATGTGTTTGTGAAAAAGCTACACAAGTGAACTCGGCTCGAACTTGCCTAAGTTGTTGACTGAACCAAGCCGAGTCGGCCAGTCAGGCTTGAGGACCGAGGTGGCCAAGCCGAGTCGAGTTGTGCCAAGCTCGACTCGGATCGACTCGTGTACACCTCTAGTCGAATACCAACGTCATCATTTCTCATCACCTCAAGTTAATTTCTTTTAGGTCTTCCTTTTAGCCATGTTAGAGTAGAGGATACTTATGTAAGCTATATACATAATTGTACCCATAGATATCTATCCTAAGTGCCTCTCAAACTCAAGTTAATTCAAGAGCACAAATTAAGTTTGAGAGACATTGACAACATTTATTTAAGAATAAAATACTTCTTAGGATCTATTTGGATTGCTATTTATCATGGAATATAAAGAAGAAATAATAATAATAATAATTGTTACAAATTTACAATGTTTGTACAATTTTATAATGTTTGTTTAAACACGTAAATTAACACATAATTTAGTAGTCAATTGCAAATTTAAAAGGGGAGATGTAAAGAAATGAGCAATCATTACAACTTTTATATTGTATTTCATTAGAAATTTCCTATTCAAATAGGAGAATCAATGTATTTTTCAAATTGATATAACATTTCAGTAATATAAAAGTGTAATCATTATGCTTGTATCATTCATATCCAAACACGTGAAGAGTCGGTCAAAATCCCATCCAAACATGCCATTGGCAATAAGTTTGTGCAGTGATGAGTCACGAAGAGTAGCGTAAGTGATAAGTAGGGATAGTTGCAGCATGAGCCCTTTGGATAAATGGTCAAAGATAATGATGGCAAGTTTGAGCATGGGAAGTGATATTAGCATCAAAAGACAACAAAGTTTAGACAATTGATAGTAGCATCAAAAGACAAAAGCTAGCAATAATACCTTTTGACAGGCAACAACAACAAATGTCACGCTTAGGGCCTGTTTAGCCGGTCGGATTGGAAGGGATTGGATGGTATTGGAAGGGATTGGAAGTTAAATCTCGGGATTGGCCCGGCGTGCCAAACAGAATCGTGATCTGATCCCAATCCCATGGATCTTAAGACAATCCACTGACAACACCATCATTATCTTTAAATCCCATCCAATCCACCCTAATCGGTTCAAATTTACCTGGGACATGTTTAGTTCGAGGGATTGGAAGGGATGTGAAGGTTTAATCCCGGATTAGCCGGGCGTGCCAAACGGATATGGCAATCCCATGGATCTCAAGACAATCCACTGACAACACCATTATTACCTAGAAATCCATGCCATCCACCCTAATACCATTCAATCCCTTCCAATCCACCCGGCCAAACGGGCCCTTAAGAACCAATAAGCGGGTGATGTACACTGAATTAAGCGCAAAACAAAGAACAAGCAGAAGATAACAAAAAGTTGAAAACAAAGAACAGATGTTGGTGATATCAAAGAATCTAGAGATTTGCTTAAAGTACACTGAATTGGATGCACCGGTGAAGTAAAAACCCATAAAAATGGTAAGATGAAGGTCATTGGTGTAAGATTAAGGACAACTATAGAGATGTTGATGATTTAGGGGAGTTGGGTGCTATGATCTTGACAATGATGGTGAGTTTGGAACGTTGGAAATAAAAAAGATAGGATCTGCATGTCACATGCACCACGTTATAAAGAGGCTAGATTGTTGTTGGAGATTTGGGTGGTCTACTATGTAACAAGAAGATTCAACAAATGATGAAAGCTCTCAATCTACCAATAAGCAATACTTGAGGATCTTGCATCCAAATATGTTATGTATGAAGGGAGTGGTGGCACATGATGATTGTAATTGGCTTCTTTATATATATTTCAAGCTGGGGCATAATTAATATCTATGCTCCAATTTGAAAGGAAATGTTAGAATATTAAGTACATATGTACTGTTATATATCCATATGCAACTTGTATATTATAAATAACTATATAAATAGATTCATGTATATTTGTTAAGAACTTCAACCAATTTGAACCCTATTCTAACAAGGCCTTAGTGTAAATCAAAGTTCTCTGCCTAGTTAAATTGTTTCCAGCTTCATGGTATGTGGACAATCCGCTACAATCAGCTTTTCATCATTTTATCTCCTATTAAAATTATTAATTATTATGACTATCAAATGAATGGTTAAATTAGGTAAAATACACAGTAATCCAATTATGGAATTAGATTGTAATTGTCATGATCTTCTCAGTGTAATTCTTAGCTTATTGTCCATACATAGTTGGTTGAGCCATTTAGATGGTACAACTATACTACATATATTGAGATGAAATGTCATGTGTTTAGCCATGTAAATGATATATATTATTAGCCTACTTGGGTCCCACATAACCACAACTTCTGACAAAAATAAAAGAGGGCACTTGCGATAGAGGAATGACACATGATTTTCCTCTTTGATAAATCTTAAATTCACGAAGAACCTTGGATCCATAGGGCAAAAGAGAATCTCTAAGATAAAAAAAATATTAATTTAATTAATAAATAAAGTCTGCTAACAAAGCCCTTTTATATAACTTAAGCCTTAAACCCTTAATTAGTAATATTCTCGAAATAATAAACTTTTCAAAAACAATAAATCTTATAAAAAAAAATATTAAATAATTTCTTGACTTCAAATTCTTTTCTATAAATCTAAATAAAGACTTCAAATCATTCAACAACTCCTTGAACTTTAAAATATTCGTAAATAATAAAAATCAAAACTTACTAAAAATAATAAATTTGAATTTCTAATTCAAAATTAATTCCTAAAATAATCTAATTTTGTTAAACCATTCAAGGGCCAAGTGCCTTTGACATTGGCCAACACAATCCACGAAAAACCTTGGATTCAGCAAAAAAATATGTAAAATAAAAAACATTATTTTAATTAATAAATAAAGTTGGCTAACAAAGCCCTTTTATATAACTTAAGCCTAATCTTTTAAAAATAGTAAACTTTTCAAAAATAATAAATCTTATAAAAAAAGTAAATAATTTCTTGATTTAATCAAAATCTTTTTTATAATTCTAAATAAAAACTTCAAATCATTTAACAACTCCGCAAACTCTAAAATATTCTCGAATAGTAAAAATCAAAATTTACAAAAAAAATAATAATAATAATAACTAATAGTAAATTTAAATTTAATAATTCAAAATTAATTCCTAAAATAATTCAATTTTGTAAAACCATTCAAGTGCCAAGTGCCTTTGACATTGACCAACACAGTGTGCTTGCCAAAAGTTACAATGCACGCAGAATTAGATCTTTCCAAGGTTACGATGCGCTGACATTAAGTTGAACTTTATCTTACATCAACATCGCCGAGATGCTTCAGGCTAAAAATAATTGAGTCCGGATCCTCTGTTACCCGGTCAACAGAGAATTCCTAATACCCTAAAATTCATTGGTCCACGTCAACACTCACTGAAAAAAAAAAAAAAAAAAAAAGCTTCGGACACCAAACCACTAGGGTAACAGGAAAATCCTGTTGACCCGATAACAAAGGATCCCGACTCAAAATAATTTTGGTCCAGTAATAATGAGGCACGTCAAGCTTTTATGACATAAGTACTGTAAGAAAAATGTCGTGTTCATGTGCTGGAACAATAGCACCACTGATGTTTTGTACATGGTGTATTAGTAGTTTAGCCCACCTTGAAAGCGGATTAATTGTGACCAGAATCCAGCCAGATGGGTGCAGACAGTGGGACCCACATTGATGTATGTGATGTATATCCATGTCATTCATCAGTTTTGCTAGTTTTTTATTTTATTTTATTTTATTTACACACATTTAAACCCCACACACTCGCACACCTACTCACACCACATGGGTACTTAATCTCTGGTCTCAGGGTTGAAACTTAAGTGAGTCTACCACTGAGCCATGGATGGAGACGCCAGGCACCCTACCACTGGTCTCAGTTTTGCTAGTTCATTTTAGGACATGGTCTCATAAGTAAATAGTTATAAATCTCCGGTGGACTCCTAGAGATTGAAATCCTGCCATTAAGAACTTCTTACTGTCTATAAAGTTGATGGAGCTGCTATATGTGTTTTCCCTTTGTCTATGTTTTTGTGACCTTATCCACATGCAAAGTTTTAATGCGCGTTCAACTACTTGATATTTGTATCTATTTTTTTAAATTTTTTTTTGGGACCATGCCATAAGTTAAGCTGACAAACGGATGGAATACGTGGATAAACACCACATAATTGAGATGGGTCCCACCGCGAGGGCCAGAGCCAACTGGCTGGATCGAGGTCGCACCTAACCCACTTTCCCCTACTTTATGCTACTGTGCAGGATCAATACCATGGCATAAAAGTCGGCTAGGTTTGCTTGTCAGGGGGGAAGCGGACACCAGTGATCCAGGTGGTATGTTGACGTCAACAAGTTCTGTGAATCCCATCATGAGATCCAAACTGTCCATCTAGGGCCTGTTTGATTTTCATCGTTTCACAGGAAAAAGGTAAATACCCTAGAAACGGGTGATTATTACTGTTTCGTCGGTTTGAATATTTACTGGGATTCATATATTGGAACCGGTTCAAATGTAGCAGTGGCCATTTTAGGACCCCATCTTCATGTATGTGATATATCTGTTCTGTTCATCCATTTTATCACAACATTTTTCAGATATGAGAAGAAAAATGAGTTAGATCCAACACTCAACTGGCTCGTACCAAAAGAAACAATGGCTTTAGGAAGTTTTTAACGGTAAGTATTTAATTCATATTTTTCTATGGCGTGGTCCACTTGAGCATTGGATATGCCTTATTTTTTGGCTTATATCATAAAATTATTTGACATAATGGATGAACGGTGTGGATATATGATATGCATCATGATGGGACCCACAAATGTTTTACAATATTTACCTTTTTTTTCAAAAAATATGCTGTCAAATCAATTAGTTACCGGGAAGGGTGCGGCAACTTCGGAGGAAAATAATTATTACTTTTTTACGCATGATTTATCATTTCACTAAAAATCAAACACGCATTAAGTGAGATACTTATAAGACTTGAGCCGAAAATTAAGATAGATCTAAAGATTAAGTAGACTACACTACAAAAAGCAGCGGGGGATTGAACGTCTACTATTGAAACCTTTTTGTGTCGTGTCATAGAAGTTTTGAGTTAAATTGATATTTGGTTTTCTTCATTCAGTATTTTTTACCTCAAAATAGATTGGATGGAAAATAATTATTATGGTGAGCCCGTTGAATATTTTAACAGTGAAAAGTATTATCTCAATGTTATCTGTGGTATGGTTCAGTTGAGCTTTGGATATGATTTATTTTTTGGCCTATGGTCTAAAATCATCTCCAAAAAATTGGATAAACTGCATAGATATAATAAATACATCATCGTCGGGCCGTGTAACTTTGATCTCCTTTGAAACATTTGTACAGTTTGAAGCTAAAGAGAGTCAGCGCTCGTCTTCCCGCGATACGTACCACAGCAGCTATATCGCTGGTTTGGGCGCGGATTGGATACTGACAAGGTCAAAAATCGCTCCTGAATTGATGTCACCAAGCTCTGTGGACCTCACCATGATGCATGTGTTCTATCCATACCGTCCAACCATTTTAGAGATCGTTTTAAGGCATTACAAAGAAAATGAGATAGATCTAAAGTTCAAGTGGACCCCACCATGGAAAATCGTGGAGACAATGACATCCACCGTTCAAAACTTCTTAGGGGCCACAGTAGTTTCTGATGAAGCTGATATTTTTGTTTTCACTTCAATCTATCTTTATGTTAACTTATGAATACAATGGATCTCAAAAATACATCACTGTGGGCCCTATAAATGTTTCAACGGTGGGTGTGATGGCTCCCAGGGCTTTCTGTGGTGGGTCCACTTGAAATTTAGATCTATCTTATTCTCTTTGTAATTCCATAAAACGATCTCTAAAAATGGTTGAACGGCATGGATACAACACATGCGTCATGGTGGGGTCCACAGAGCTTGGTGACGTAACTTCAGTAGCGATTTGGCTACTAACCTTGTTAGTATCCAATCCGCGCCCCGCTGGTTTGTGGTACACCAGCCAATGGGCTTCGTCGGGTCAGCCTCATTGTTGGAATCAGTGTATAACTGACAGTCTAACTAAGCGTACACGTATGGCCTACGTAATGAGCTGATCATATTGATTTTGAGAAATCTGATCTCTATGGTGGATCTATCATTTTCACGGCGCTGTAAAGCGTACGGTACATAGCAGGAAAGATTTTACTGCATGTAAGCGTATGGTACGGCTGGTTGGTGATTGCTGTTGTAACCTATCTTTGACAGTTTCAGATATATTAATTAATTATATAATTGCACACAGAAAATGTTTAGCTCGTAAAATATTTTTAGAAATATTTAGAATACTTTTCATAAAAGTGCATTTAGCAAAGCCGAGAAGTTCAAAAGATGAAAAATAGTTAAGCAAAAAAAACTAGTTAAAGAAACATGAAAAAAAATTTAAGGATATAGAAAACTGATGTGGTAATGATTCAACTACTATAACCATTAAAATAAATAAAAAAAACATCTGGAAAAAAATTTATAACAGAAATTTATAAATAACAAAAAGTTCAACAAAATAAATCGTTTCATACCAATTTAACAAACAAATCAAATTCGTTCATTATCATATCTTAGTTCTATCTTTGGAGTAACGGTAATCCTTAGTCATAATATAGTAACAATAATCTTTACATGTAATCCAAGTCTATACTTTCACATTGGACTATTCCTGGTATTAATATAATCACTTCATCTTTCAAAAATGCATCTTGTTATTGTTACTTGTGATCGACTGTAAATATTTTCTTTTTATTCTACTGGTTCCATTTATAAAAGTCATTTCATATGGAAGGTAACCGCAACCCATCTTCAGAAGAGGAATCTCACCATCCGACAATCGCCTGATCATCTTACAACCATATTGTGAGTGGCCGAATAGGTGACCTATCTTCTCATGCTTGGGTCATATATATCACGTTTGACATATCTGCCTATCTTGGTGCTTAGGGTCAAGTGTGTTCGGTTTGAATCGAGTCGCACAATTGATTATCGAACTAATTAAAAACTAATTGGTTGCCATAAATATCCATTGTGCATCAGTTGTACAATAAAATTTGGGGCACACAAGTTTGAGTACATATACCAGTTCAATAAGCCTATGAAAGCATGAGCCGAAGAGGTACTCATAATGCTTATATAGTTAGTAACCTACTGCACCATATGAGGATATGCAAGTGTAGCCAATGCCTGAGTTGTTAGCCAAAGCCTAATCCACCAAACCCGTATAGGGTATCTTCATCTCGGAAAAATCCTCTTAAGATCACGGTGGACGGGTTACACAATATGCAAATAGGGATTCAACATATCGTAGAGCACTCATGAATATAGGTTGAAACCTTCAACAGATGGATGTCTAGTCAGTCTGAGAGCTTAAATCAGATGAGAGTTCCACCATGCCTCAAGAAACAATGAATTAGCAAATAATGCCCCAACAAATTGTTAAGACTAGTTCTGTCATAAATCTGCTGCCAGTATAGCCAGCATTGACAATACTTCTTTCACAAAAGAACACACATCTTGCTCCGGTGACGGGAAGTACCAGCGGAGTTCAAACTATTCAAACGGAAAAATAAAAATTTCATTTTTGAGGTCTGAAATCAAGGAATGCCCGGGGGCAGCCTTTCCCTGGGAATATCTCTCACAATGTGAAATAATATCTAGTAACTTCCGATCCACCTCTTATGGCCACACCTCGCAATTTGGACTGCGACCAAGTTTTACAATTTTTCAAAGAGGATGGACGACAAGTTCACTTAAGTCTACCATAAACCTTATTTGAGATGGATTGACGACAATCTCCATTCTTGCAGTTGAATTTGACATTTTTCGATCAAGATGGCCGACTTTGATATTTTTCGACCAATATAGCCGAGTTCGACCAATATGACTGGCTTTGATATTTTTCGATCAAAATGGCCGAGTTCGACCAAGATGGTTGACTTTGATATTTTTCGACCAAAATGTTTAACCAATATAGTTGAATTTGATGTTTTTCGATTGAGATGGCTGAATCTGATGTTTTTACCCAACCAATTGTATTTATTGCATTGAACAACGAGTCATTGACACTTTCACCTTTTTGTCCAAAAGCGAAGCGATATGTGGGACAATGTTGTGCACTATTTCTGACCATTCCTGAAATAGCCAATTAGAAAAGGATACATGTCATTACATGGGAAATGTATAGCATGGGAAAGATTTTTCGAGATATTTGGAGCACTTTTCATGGAAGTATAGTTAGATTTGAGTTGGATGATACAAGTCAATTAATAACAAGGCACAATCGAAAAACTCAAGAGATGGAAAGCGGTCGAGCAAAAAAGAATAGTTAGAGAGATACAAAGAAAATGATTTGGAAGACTTATGTGTCAACGGTTCAACTATCACAACCGTTGAAATAAAAAAGAAAAGCGGCTGAAGAGAAGCTATAAAAGAAATTTACAAATAACAAGAAGTTCAACAAATTAAATCGTCTCGTATCAATCCAACAAATAAATCAAATTATCTTTCTTTATCATATCTTAGCTCTATCCTAAGAGTAGCAATAATCTTTAGTCATAATCAAATAACAAAAATATTTAGCTATAACTTAGCCTATACTTTTGCATTGGACTATTGCTTATATCAATATAATCATTTTATCTTTTTCAAAGGTATTTTGTCGTTGTTTCTTGTGATTGACCGTAAATGTTTTCCTTTTGCTTGACTAGTTTCATTTAGGGGGTGTTTAATTTTCAATTTCCCCTGGTAAATACACAGAATTACCTGATTATTGCTTATTACACCTGTTTGAAAGTTTTCGGTAATTACGTTTCGAAAATTGGTCCATACAAATGCATACTATTACTGATTTAAATATGTGGGCCCTACCATGATATATATGAGTTATCCACACCATCCATCCTTTTAAAAAATAGATTTTAAGGCATGAGCCCAAAACTGGGAAAATAAAAAGCTCAAGTGGACCACACCTGAGGAAACAGGGATCATTAAAACGTGAATGGTTGAAAGTTGTTTTCTCCCTAGGGCCCACAGTGATGTTTATTTGTCATCCAACCCGTTAATAAGGTCACACAGTCATGGATAAAATGGAAACAAAAATATCAGTTTGATCCAAAACTTCCAGGGCCTTCAAGAAGCTTTCAATAGTAGAAGTTCAATTCTCATTGTTTCCAGTAGTGTGGTCCACTTGATCTTTGGATATACATTTTTTTTTGGCTCATGCCCTAAAATGAGTTGGCTAAAGGGATGGATGGTGTGGATAAAACAAACACATCAAGGTGGGCCCCACAATTTAACTTTTTTTCTCATCCGGTGACACGAGGAGTGTTATAAATGAAAGGTAGCCTTAAAATCACCTTGAAAAATCAACCGAAAATACAGCGGCAAATAATTATTACCCATTCACCTGGAATTACCTCTGTAATTCCAGAATCAAACAATCAACCAGGCCCTTGTAAAATTCCTTTAGTATGAAAGGCAAAGCGAAATCCATTTTTAAAGGAAAAATTCCACTCTTCAATAATTGTCATTGCAAGTGGCTGAAAAGGTGACAAATCTTCTCGAGTTTCGGTGACCGCGCTTTTGAATCCAGCCGCACAATGGACGCACGTGATGGAACCAAACCGAACGCCAACAGGAGGCGGATTGCGTACTACCCCCGCCCGTCCCTAGCTCCGAACGGGCAGTCCTGTAGGTGGGCCCACCGTGATGTATCTATACATCCAAACTGGCTATTCCTTCTCTCAGATTATTTTAAGGCATGAAAATAAAAATAAGGCAGATACAACGATCAAATGGACCACACCACATATGACCGTTGCATTTAATGCAACTGACATTTAATGCTTTGTGCATTTTAAGCTTATCATTTGGTGTGGTCCAGTTGAGTGTTAGATATGCCTAATTTTTTTGTAATACCTTAAAATAATATAAGAAAAGAAATTAACGGTTTGGATGTACAGATACATCACGGTGGGCCCGCCCACAGACCTGCCGTTCGGAGCTAGGGACGGGCGGGGGGTAGCAGGCAATCCGCGTCCATGCCAACAAGGCAACAATACCTTCTCGGATGGAGTAGGGTGCATGAAGAGTCCGCATCAGGCAAAAGCAGGGGTCCCACAATTCCACTATTTTAAGATTCCCGGCCTGGGTATCCAAAGCTGCAGTTCAGAGGACGTGGCTTCGGTGGATGAAGTCGATGTATCCCCTGAATGTGGGGCTCACATTGACGCATGTGTCTTATATCCATGCCGCTAGTATGTTTCTCCATATCATTTTATCCTATGAGACCAAAATGAAGCAGATCCAAGTCTCAGGTAGACCACACAACAGGAAACAATGTTGAGTAACAATTAAAACTTCTCGGGGGCCTAAAAGTTTTGGATCAAGCTGATATTTGTGTGATCCATTCATCCAGGTCCCTGTGACCTGATCAACAGGTTAGATGCAAAATAAACATTCTCGTGTACACTATTTTTTTTAATGGTGGCCTTTCAATCAACATTATTTCCCATCATGTGGTCCATTTGAGATTTTGATCTGATGTATTTTTGGGCCTATACCCAAAATTGATCTAGAGAAATAGATGTACGGTGCAGATATAATACAGATTCATCATGGTGGGCCTCTCTAAGGAATATACCGACTTCGGTGGATCCAGGGATCACCACAGCAGCGCCGCAGAAAAAGAAAGGCTTTACCCGTATGCGGATTTCCTCGCTAAAGCCTTTTTCACGAAGTTGCGCCGGAAACGTACGCGTCGAAACAGGGATCCACCTAAGCAGCGCCGCATAAAAAAGGCTTCAGCCGTATGCGGATTTCCCGCTAAAGCCTTTCCTACAAAGTTGCGCTAGAAACCAATGAGAGGCCAGTTTGATATTTGTAAGGAATTCACTCCATCTCTCCGTTTCCTGAACTCATTTCAGGATAAAAGATGTTTTGTGAAACTCATTTCAAGATAAAAGATGAAAAGTGAGCCGCATAAGTGAGACGTACTAAAAGCAAGAAGTGGCAACGAAAATTATTATATTTGAAACCTATTAGGGTTTATAGTGATGTTTAAATGACATTCATATTATTTATGAGGTTATTATTATTGTGATGAACTTAAAACACAAATATTAGCATGACTCAAAACTTCTGTGGCCCCGTGAATATTTCAACAGTTGACTTTCAATTCTCACGTTTTCAGCCTACTTGAGAATTGGATCCGGTTCATTTTTGGTCTGGGCCAACCTTGGTTCCAGCACAAGTGCTTATTGCGAAAGGCTTTGGCAGGAAATTCGCATACGTGATCCGCGCTGCTGCACCTATTTCAGTTTTGATAAGTGGGGTCCACCATTGGTAATCCGGACCACTGGTCTGTCGAGACTCAGTGAGATGTGTTTATCAGGTCTTGGTCAGCTTGGTTCAGAAACCTGGCGCATTAAAGTAAACGGTCAGAAGCAGGCTGAAACTGGCCCATTCCTACTCGACCCGCCCTTACATAGAGGTAGGGTCGTGTGGATGGATGCAGTAGATCTGGATTAGTGTCCAATCCGAAGTTAACAGTCACAAACAGATGGTTAAAATCATCAGATTGATTTCAGGTTATTGTCAATCCCTAATGGGCCCAGAATTTTGGACAGTCTAAAATTGATATGCATGTATGTTACAAGGGCAGTGGATCCAGGCCGTTCTTTAGGTGGGCACCGTCATCTATATGACATGATCCCAAAAGTCAGATCAGAGATGGTCATCAAGTGGGTCCCACTCATCAAGGGAAAGATTACCATGGCTAGGAGAAGTAGAAAGAATAGTAAAGAAAAGACCAATGATCAGCATTTTCCGTACTCTTGTTAGCCACTAGTTACAGTAGTTACAACTTGATGAACGGACAGGAATCGAGAAGATGCGTGGGACCCACGTGCAGAGTTGGCCCATCAAGGAGCCGTCCATGTCCTGCGAGCTATATCGTACACGAGACAAAACAAGAAACTTATGATTAACGAATGCGAATCTGCAGATCATCAACTTGTAAAGATGAATGGGGCCCGATGAAATGAACATTTTCAATGTCTCTCAACTTCATCACCACGTTGGATGAGGATCGTCCTTTCATCCCTATCAGATCATTAAAGGTCAGTCTTAGAGGATGGACGGTTCAGATGATCAGATCACTTTTCGTGTGACCCATGTTGCTGTGGTCACATCTATAACTGGTAGCGGATTGTGTACTCAATAATCAGTACCACTGATTTAAGGTGGGGATTCTATAAAAGTTTTGGATGAAAATTATATTTTTGTTTTCCATACCTTAGTATTTTTTGACCTTATGAATAGGTTGAATGACAGGATGGTTTCAATGGTAGATGGTGGATGTCATTATCCCCACTGTTTCCTATGGTGTGGTCTACTTAAACTTTAGTTATGCTTGAATTTTGAGTTTATGCTTTAAACTCGCACATCAATTCATTACCGTCCAAATCACCACGATTTGGGTGATGCGTGGTCCCACTAGCGTACGGATCATATGTTTGGCCTATGTCTCACCACCTGTCTATCTAGATTGGACCAGATGGCAATTCCTGCCGATGAATAGTTTTTGCCTTTTGTCACGACTCCAGATTCCACTATCTGCTTGTTGGTGTGGACTCTTATATGCTGAATCACCCACCTTAAATATCTTACACAGGACGAATGATTGTGATCACGACTACCTGTAAATGAGTTTAGAACAATGAAATAACATTGCTCGTATTCAACTCGAAAAATTATAGGTTAGAATCATCACCCAAGCTTGGTTATTGCACGATTGCTTACTTACATAGCAAAGATAACACGGATGGGCCCAAATTATCAAACTAACCCTGCATGTAAGCTTTAGTGGCCATTGACATATTGACGTAGGGATGAACGTGATGAGGTCGATCATTGTCTTCCTCAAGGATAACTACTCTAAATCCATGGAGCTTCCTGGACACCTCATAGAGACTTTTCGAATCCACGAGAAAAAAAAAAAAAAACAAGAAAAATATAAATAAAATTTATAAAATTTATAATTTAATTGATGAATAAAATAAATGAGTTCACAACCTTTTAAATAGGAACACTAAGTAATGAGAGAAATTTCAGAATCAAACTACAACTAAAACTCTTAGAATTCATAACTCACTATAAATAGTAAACTTACTATTTATAGACGTGATGTTCACCACTGTTATCCTAATTATTCTAAGCACTTTTCATGTTGGGCTCAACTCCTAAAACCCAACAGAGAAGAGTTATAATCAAACTAAAACTTACTATTTATAATAAAAATATAATTAAAATAAGGAAACGATGGTATTTTGCAAATCAAGCTTGTGGAACCCGGCATGGCAGGGTTAGGTGGCTAAAGTAGCTCGTCTTACCTCAAAATCATATATTTTATACGTCCAATAACTCATACGTCCGATTTAAGGTTTGACAGTTTGAATCACTTTTGTTGTCTATCAAGCCTTTTTTTTATCTATCTTGGTCGTGAAACTATCTACAACCCGCTCTACATCACATATGTTGGATCTTAGGTGATATCTATCCTCTATACTTTGGTACCCTTCAATAAACTGAAAAATAAGCTTTAAAAATTAAGTTAATTATGAAAATTTAAAGGTCGTAAACTATAATTTTGAGGTAATTCTAAAGATATTTTAATCAAAAGTGAAACAAAATATTTAATACACGCACTTTCAGCATTTCAGCCTTTAATATTAAGTGAAGGAAAATAAGCTAAAAAAGACATATTTTCAATTAAAATTAATATAAATATTTAATAAGTTAAATTTACCAAATAATCTAAATTGTATAAGCATTGAAAATAAGTTATAAGTGCCTAACAAACAATCTGAATTATGTAGGTATTGAAAATAATTAATTAGTGTTGAAAATAAGTTTTGTTATATTATGTTGAAAGATAATATATAAGCTTTGATACTCTGAAGGCTTGTTTGGTTTTCTGATTATAACATTTACTCTTATTTATTCCTATGATTGTGCTGTCACATTACTTACATTTGGCTGTAATAATGATTTTACTACATTGTTCCAGGGCATACAAAGTTATCAATTTATGTAAAAATGATAATTTTATAATATAAAAATATAATGATCGTAATTTACATTACTTTTTTAATAAGAGTACTTGACTATTGATTTACGTGTCATAAATCCCCGTTAAACAAAAACTGGAAAATAATACGCTAGCATAATAGGTCTGTTTCCACAAACATGAGCAGATAAATATTACACTATGGTCCTGTTTCCATTAAGGAATGAAAGTTAATGATTATTCAACCCATCTAAGACTATGCAATGGTGGGTTCTGCAATTTAACATCCATTGCTTACTAAGTAAACTCTCCAGGCCCACAGAGACGTATAGCTCTTATTCATTAGCTCCATTATTTTTATCAACTCATTTTAGAACGTTCGTATCCATAACTTAAGTGGCCAACCACAGGAAACAGTGGTAATTTAATTGAATACCTACCATTAAAAACGTCTTAGGGCTACAAAAGTTTTAGATCAAGTTAAGATTTGCATTTGCCCTTCATTCATTCATGTCTACCCAACCCCATATCATGATAGGTTGGATGACAAATAAATATCACTTAGGTATAGAAAGGTTTCTAAGGTGGACGTCATTATATCCACTGATTCCCTGAGGTGTGGTCTACGTTTTGGATATTCTTCAATTTTGGAAGCGTGAAATAAAATAATCTGGTAAAACAGATGGACGGCGTGGAGAAGACACATACATCCACGGTGATCCCGACAGAGTACGCAATCCGTTCTCGAGTTGGCATGAGCAACTGTGTCTGATGTATGAATGCCTGCATACCAAGCTACCTAAAATGCCTGAGTATCATCCAACTCCAAAAATGACATATATGCCCTTTCCTTTTAAAAGGGCCACAAACGACCCTGTTCATGTGAACCTCAGAAAATGGAAGCTCTACTCTCCCAGTTCTCCCTTCTGGCCAGGCAAGCATTGGAAGACAAGTCCTTCGACCCCAGCAGGATCGAAGAGCTCATGGAGCTCTTCGAGAGTGAGGCCCACCAATCATGGGCCGCCATGGAAGCCGACGGCCAGAAGGAGGTCCAAGAGGCGGAGATATCGATGAGAGAAGCCGAGGATTATCTCAATTCGCTGATGGACACTGCGATGGACGACTTCGAGAGGTTCAGCAAGGAACTCGACCGATCTTCCAAGGCCGAGCTGTCAGGCCTGACTCGGGTTGCAGACGCTGTGAAGAAATCCGGAGATCTGCTTGGGAATTCGATGACCGATGCTTCGAAGAAGTACATGGACGCAGCGCTCCTAGCGGCCACTGCTTCGATGAAAACGGCGTGGAATGGATTCTCCAACACTTCTTCTAAGGTTCATCCTTCTTAGATTTCCTCCTTTACATTTCATAAATAAGAGGATGTTACTGTACATCTCTGCTCATGTGCTGGACTATTTCCTTTTTCTTTCTTTCCTTGTTGTTTTTTGTTTATGTAATGCTAGCGTTTCGATCTCTATATGTAATGAATTTTAAATCTTGTGGGTGTGTTTGGCTTACTGCAATAAATGTATTTTGTGATTTGGGAAATGGAAATCTAGATTTAGAAATCCCCTTTTTCCAGGAACACCGTGAAAATGACAATTGACTTCAACAGATAAATAGGCGAAAGCATTGCATGTGTGGAAATCAATTTCATTTCAATGGTTTTCCAGAGGATTCCACCAATTACTCTAGTAGAATTTTCTGGAATCATGAAAATACTCATGTGTACATGAAAGAGCTTCTGATAATTCAACTGAAAAAATCACAATATATTTTCTCTCACTTCGGAATGAGTACAAGCAGTACACAGCTCAAGAGTTCGTTTGCAGCATGGACTTTGGGCTACTAGGAATTGAAATCCAAGATTTTTAATCGAAATCATGTTTGGCACTCCCAAATATCTTGAATTGAAAATCCTCTTTTTTTATATTTATTTATTATTTTTTAAAAATCCTTTTAAAACTCAAGACAAAAGGTAAAGTGCAAAATACTGTTTTTTAAACTCCCCTCTTTTTAAGGTCCAAATTCTAAGGCGCCGAATATAACTTTTGGACTCCCTTGGAATTAAAAATCTGAACTGCCAAACACAACAAAGAATGCAAAATTCAGGAGTGCCAAACAACCCCCAAGTGCATTTTGTTTTTCATTCTCTGGAAGGTGAAGATTAACTATTGAGGAAATCATGCTTATCAAAGAAGGAAGATCACACTGCAGCGACCCTAGAAGGGTCCTGTAGAGTGATCTCCTCACAATACACGTGGCAGGGAAACGTATTGATTGGCAGGGAAACGTATTGATTGGAACGTCCATCTAGTGGGTTGTAGCCTGGATGACTCATGTTTCAAAAAAAATGGCTCCAATAGATAATCATGTCCATCAAATGTCTCCAATTTCCTTGATGAGTGTTTGGCCATTGACTATTTTCATCTATACGACCATGGACACCTAATTATCAATTGTTGAGTTTTAATTGCTAATTTACATTTGATTTCCACCCAGGGAATGGTTAGTGTTGATGCTCATATCTGGTTGTCCCTGCTGGCCTGCCATGTACCTGCAAAACCAAGTGACAATGGGGTCCAGATTGTAGCCGGGGACCTTCCTATGCTTAAGTTAGAATAAGCACATAATGGGTTTAGTCGAGTTAGGGTAATATTGCATACATATTTTCGTAGGTAGGATCCTTATTTATAAACCTTTGGTACCTCTCATGTGTATGGCAATGCATCTATTAAGCAAATGCATATCATAAAATGGATCTTCTCCCAGATATGTTGTGCTAATCTTGACGAGGTTTTTGACGAAGATCTCGGAGAGGTAATCCTTTCCGTATATGAATGAGATATCTCCTAGTGGTTGGCATCCGAGGAAGTCGATGTTGATAGCCGAGGCTGACCTCTAAGTCGTTGGCCGAGGTCTTACCAACTAAGGCTAATAACTGAAGTCAATAACCGAGGTTGGAGTTAAGTCTTGAGGTTTGGACCCCTTTGGTGGTCATCTCTTGAGGTCGACTTCTATAGCCGTCATTTGGTTGAGACGATGTGGTGTTAGCTAGACGACCGAGATTACCACCCATGGTTGATGCTTGAATTGGTCGTGGGAGTTATGCTTGGTATTGGAAGCCGAGCTCATTTATGACTTCTCACCTGGGTTGTTGTCCTTGTGTTGCTTCCATCTTATTCTAGTGGTCAATCAAGTTTTAGCCATAACAATTAGGATAATCCGGAATACGATTGCTAGGGCATGCTCCACGGGCAATTGGGCCACACTCCTCGAATAGTTTGGATTAATGTACATGCATTCGGTGGATGATGACAACTATTTAAGAAATGGGGGAGAAGCAAATAGTATATAATTTAGCCCAAGAAAGGATAATTTTTTACTGTAGATGCAACCGACCATCCACCTTTTTTTATTTGACCCGAACAAAACCTACTTACCAAACTAGACCTCTACTGGTACAGACGAACCCATAAAGACAAAAATTCTCCTACTTTTTCCAGCTGCTTTACCCTAAAACCTAGGGGTATTTCGTCCAAAACTCTCTTTTCATAACCTAAAAATCTATTTTCGTAACATAAGTTTTTGGCCTTTCATTAAAAATAAGAAATAAATTTTTTAAAAAAAGCATAAAAGGTAAGCATCTACTGTGCTAATTTTTTCCCAAAGAAAACATAAGGGTAAAATGGGAATGTTATTTATAACGCAATTATTGAGTTCATGAATATGTACTAAAAGAGTCAAAAGGAAATGCACCTTCTGTATGCACTTTTTATATAAAGGAAATTATTCGATTCAAAACACCCATAATAAAAGCTCGCTGTCTGATCAATGTGGACCACTTTATATTCTTGGGGAGCTATTGGATACTCTGGCAGAGTATGATACTTGATACTCAGGTACTCGGAAATGGTACACTAAGAACCCACTCTGCCTAAGTCACAGTCCCAAAATCAGATGGATTGACCAATCCTTACCTCTGATTAGTGGACAATTGTTTGCTGAAAAATGACCATTGGATATTGTTCATTTTTAACCGTCCAATATATGTCTACAATCCGACTATCAGATGATCCAATAAGCATGATTTTAGGTTGTTGGTACTTCTAAACTGGATCCCGTAATTTTGATGGTTTAATTTCAATGATCCTAACTTCAGGATTCCTGATACTATAGGGTAATGGGTGATGTAGAGCGGGTCGCGGACAATTACATGGCAAAGATGGATCAGAAAAGGCCCGGTCGGCGACAGAAGTGATCTGAACCATCAGACCTTAAATCAGGCGTATCTCGCAATCCGGGATGAGTTAGCGGACGAAAAATATATGATTTTGGGGTAGAACGAGCTACTTTAGCCAACCAACCCCGCTACGCCGGGTTGCGACGCTCGGAATTGTGAGAAACCCTGATTTGACGGTCATTTCCCTGTTTCAATTTCGTGTTTTACTATAAATAGTAAGTTTTAGTTTGCTTATAACTCTTTATCCGTCGGGCTTTAGGAGTTGCGCCCAACGTGAAAAGAGCTTAGAATAATTAGGAGAACAGGTTGGCGAAGCCAAATGGGACACTTACTATTTTTGGCCGAAAACCTTGCGCACTAGTAGACATCACGACCGTCTATAAATAGTAAGTTTACTATTTATAGTAAGTCGCGAATTCTAGGAGTCCTAGTTGTAGTTTGATTCTAATTTCTTTCCCATTGCTTAGTACCCTTATTTAAAGGGTTGTGAACTCGTTTTTATGGATTCATTAATCTATTTCAAATTTATTAGAATTTATTTATATTTTCTGCTCTCTTTTCTCGTGGATTCGAGAAAGTCTCTGTGAGGAGTCCAGAGAGGTTCGTGGATTCGGAATATTTATCCTCTTGAGGAAGACGGTGCTCGACCTCACGTCCTCCCCTGCGTCAATGGGTTCTGGGTTGGGTTGGATCAGCTCCGGTGGATCTTGACCTGGCTCGAACCCAACCCATTGCCACTCCTATTTCGAATTGGTCGTGGTTTTGTTCGGCTAGGAAATGAAGCCCAATTAGTATGGTTCGGGCCAAGCTAAATGGATAGGGGTTAGGTTTGGTGTAGAAATGTGTCCATTTAAAGTAAATAGGTCAGGGCTTTTGTTTAACCCTACCTGATCGGGCCCATATAGCTTATCAGTGGGTTGGGTTAGATGACCTGGCTAGTCTAGGCTAAGTTGTGCATAGCCCTAGTGTCATGTTTCATTCTTAAACTTGGGTTGGATGGTGATGGGTATTATGTGTATTTCAACAAATTCATAGGTCATTTTAAAGAGCTAAAGTGGTGGTTAGTTTTTTGTCCTTTTGTGCTTTTCTTTGATCCCATATTAAATAGAATGGGAGAAGGAAAAAAGTTTATATATCTTTGCTCAACATAAATTCTTGTCAAGTGTGTTGAATTATGCTCAAATATGTATGCGCACGCAGGGAGGGGTGCAACTAGTGGGAAATTTGGTCCAAAAGCCTTTAACTGAGGGTGTGCGAAGATGCACACCTGCATATACTCACACGTAGAGAGGGGGTGCAATCGGACCCTAGGTAGGGAGCGGGGTGCAATCGGACCCTGGGTGGCTTCCTTGATTAGAGTCTTGCCCAATTTTGTTGGCCTACTTTATAAGGCAAAATAAGGAGCACACCTACGTATACTCGCGCGCTGGGAGGAAGTGCAATTGGACCCTGGGTGGCTTCCTTAATTAGAGTGTTGCCCAATTTTGTTCGCCCACTTTATAAGGCAAAATAAGGCAAAACGTGCATCCGTGGCAAAATGTGCATCCGTTATTTGGACATGTAAAATGTCGCGGCTGTTTCTCTCTAAACGTGGTTTTGGAGCTTTAAAAGAGAGATTAGAATTGCGGGCCAAAATGCAAAAACTCTCATTTTCCAAGATATCCTGGAAGAAAGCAACCATCTTCCTTTCTCCAAGATATCCTAGGAGAAAGCAGCATCGGCAACCTTTCGCACCGAGGGGCGCAACTATCTCAAAGATAACAACACGTATGCGCCTCGACCTAGCGCTGATCCGATCATGCTACCTACAAAGATATGCAAAACAGGTGTAGGATTCTTAAGCATAAACTCATTTTTGTCGAATATTTTAAGTTTATATTTGCAGTACTCCTGACAACAAGTTGGATCCACTCAAAGGGTAATGGATCGTGGGTCAAGTTCAGGTAAGAATTATTAGCCATTTAGTAAATGGGCCAGCGTCCGCTGACACTAACCCGGCCCAGGCCCAACCACCCATACTCAGAACTCTTTAAGCAATACAAACGGGACCTTTAATCAAACAAGGGGGTTCATCCAAATGGGGTGGTCTGGTTTTTTAATTCTGGGCCCCTCGACTTGGATCCAACCCGAACGCAACCCATTGCCATCCCTTTTCCCTACTGGGCGAGATGGTGGTAGACCCTTCAGTGGTAGTTTTGCTAACCTGAGTCAATCACTCTTTGCACGTGCCAATACTGCACACACGTGACAAGGCATCCACATGTGCCAAACAGGTCATCCACAGTTCGTTTATAAGGTGGGGGCCTTGTGGTGAATTTCCGTAGCCGCAAAAATCAGATGGTCCAGTCATCAAACAGGTCACACGGGTACGAAAATGGTCAGTTAGGCAAAGGCTACTCAACAGTCTACATTCAAAATACATGTACGGCTCACCTGACGAGCGGGATTGCATGATCTCTAGCCTAGGACAAAATATCCATGTGGACCACCAGTCAACGTCTTGGATATCTCCCACATGCCCAAGTCAGGACTTGCGGAGCGCTTCTGTTTGGCACGTGCGAATCCTTAGGATCACAACATGCCTTTACCCGTGGGATGTAGATACTCAGATGTCTGGATAATCAGAGCAGTCCATCATATGGGGAGGGTACTATTTGAAACTGGATATGGTCCAATAATTACACGAAAGATGACCCGCACCATTGATTTGTAAAGTTGAATGTTTTGAGCCATTAAAACTCTCCTTTCTAATGGTCCACATTCACTCTACATATCTATGGTCAATCGGACTGGGTTTCGGTATTGACCCCTACAACACTTTCGGTGCTGGAAAAAGCTTTGTGGGCCCTACCATATGCCCAATTTGACTTCCCTTTGGATTCACTGATCAAACATGTTGGGCCACTTGCTTAACGGTTCCATTATTGGACAGAACCCAGAACAGGGGGTGACACGTACAAGTCGTTCCAAACTCGTCCGAGTTGAGCCCAAATCAGGCATATTTCCATCGATCCGACTCGACCGAGTTCAAGTCGACTCCGAGAAACCACGTTGGACATGGACGATTTGTCAATCCATGATCCACGGTCGGACTCAACAAGCTATATGGTCTGGATTACCGAACCGTGTCCTCTATTTTTCACAACTCGTGTATATTGAGTTCACTGTGCTAGTGAACACTGGCTTCACAGGTGGTAAACTCCTACATGTTTTATGCGATTTGAATCGCTGATTAGGCAAATTCATACGGAGGTTGACTGTTTTAAAAACCAGGATATTTGATTTGTCAGGTGAGCAACTAGTGTACGTTGAATCTGAAAAGTTGTGTGAGACTGGCCAACTTCTCTTAAGGGGTCATTTGAGTGGTCCTGAATGGTTAAACATATAAATGGTTTATTATCTTGTAATTATATGTTCACGCCTATGGTAGTTTAAAGAAATAATTCATTAAAAAATATTCAAATTATGTACAAAAGTGGATTTTAATGTGGAACATTGGATTAAGCCCATCTTACTAAAGTTTAGGATTATTCCTCACATAAAATCAAGCAGTAGATGAGTTATATAAGTGGGCCCACGACTTCAAATGGTCTTTTATAAGATTAATAGCTAGATATTCCGCTGTGAGGGAGCTGAAAAAGGTGATAAATCATTTATAACCAATAAATGATTTACAAATATTTTAAGGTATACACCTGCATGTTTTTTTTTTTGAAAGATATATTTTAATTAAAGGAGGACCAGAAAACAACAAAAAAACGAAAGAAATCAACAACAATAAAAATATATAAAAATACAAAAGAATTCTTCCACCTTACATCATTTCCATCCTTATATTGTTAAATTATTTGCCACTAAAAATGGACCGTTGTCTTTTCTCCTTTATAGCACGCCCATCCAATTAACCATTTGGATCATCAAACTAACAGTCCTCGTGTAGTCTGCTGATGTGTACCACCATATAGTTCCTATATATCTCTTGAGAATGACACCAACAAAGTAAGGCCCATCCGATAAACGGCTTGGATCATATGGCTATGATGCTGCCACACATGCAGGGGCGGGTGCCACTTCTCTAGAAAACAATGGTGATTGAACGTCCCACCGTTAAAAACTTCCTATGAACCATCGTAGTGTTTTCATAATGTTTATTTCCCCTCAAATAAACGTGAATGAAGAAAAAAAATAAAATTATTTTGATTCAAAACTTTAACTGCCCATCAATGATCAATCACCACTTTTTCCTACAGCAACTGAGAATTGGAACCACTTTACTCTCGAGATTATGCCCTAAAATAATCTTTTAAAAAAAGGATAGACTGTGTGGATGTAGAATACATACATCAAGGTGGGCCCTACTGTAGGGGCCTAACTAGGGGTGTACACGAACCGAGCTAGTTCGGTTAGCTCGCTCAACTCGACTCGAAAAAAGCTCGATTCGACTCTGTTTGAAGCTGAGTTCGAGCTGATTTTTTGAGCTCGAAAATAAGTTTGAGCCGAGTTCAAGCAGCCCCCGGCTCAACTTGACTTGGATCGAATCCAGCTTGAATCGAGTTCGGATCAAACCACTTCGGTGACTCGGCTACTTTGCCGTTGATGTTGCTCACCAACTGTTTGATAAAATGACTTAACCAAAGGTGGCTGGTGGTAAGGAAGGTATGTACATGAAACAAATACCATTTTTTCTCCTTGTTTTTCTTGGTTTGATGTTGCTTAAAAGGTGTTTGATAAAATACGTGAAAATCATTGCCCCTGTTTGTAAAATAGTGGGATTTTGAAGTTGCAGTTCAGGTGTTTGTGGAAATGCCTCAATGGCGAACTTGACTCGATCTTGGCTCGAACTCGACCCAAGCTGGCCCGAGTTGCTGACTGAACTGAGTCGAGCTGGCCAGTCAGGCTCGAGGACCGAGCCGAGTCGAGTTCGAACTAAGGTCAACCAGTGGCCGAGCCGAGTTGAGCTAACTCGGTTCGACTCGATGTACACCCCTAGGCCTAACTCTCTTGAGTGAGGCTGGGCAGCACCTAATCCGCTTCCCTCGCGAAGCCAGGGACCACCATACGATCAATTAGGACCCTACCTATGGGAGAAATTTATGACTGTGGACCCCACCTTTTATCCAGTGGTTTTTATGAAGCAAAACAAACTTAACATACGAACTTAGACCTGCTGGTACGGACATCGAAATTGAGGACGAAATTACCCCTGCTTTTTAAGTAAGCCCATCTGTGAAGAGTTGGCAGCCCTCTATAGCTACGGATTATAACCGTAGGCATAGGTATCGTAGCCGATCTGGTAGCCAACCCCGATTTAATGTTTTGTCCCACTGTTGGGGTTGGCTGCCAGATCCATAAACTACCTATGGCTATGGTTATAATTCGTAGCCATAGGTCTACGGTCATCACTCGTTATTAATAATCAATATTATCGATGACCTATGCTCGATACTATCGAACTATTCTTGATAATATCGAAAATTCATCCATTTTTTGAGTTTTGTTGTTGGACAATTTGACATTCATCTTCAATATTATTGAACTATAGTTGTAATTATCGACAATCTATGGCTACGGTTATAATCTGTAGCCATAGGTCTACGGTCATTTTCTCCTCTCTTTTCCTCACAAATACTATTACTTTATCAACTTTCTTCTTCATACCTGATGCAAAAATAAAATAAAATAAAATAAAATAAAACAAAACACACATAAAAGAGAGAGAGAGAGAGAGAGAGAGAGAGAGAGAGAGAGAGAGAGAGAGAGAGCATTAGGACACCATAAAGAATGTAACCTTTAATATGAAAAGTTCCAAATTTATGTTATAGAGATTCCCAATATAGAGTTTGAAGCTCTAGTTGCCTATGCAAATGGAAGAATGCCAAAAAATTACCTTTACAACAACTTTTTTGCCATCATGCATGTGAGCAACATGAACCTTTGCGAGGGAAGCACTTGCTAGTGGAACAAGATCAAACTCAACAAAAATCTGCTTCATAAAAAGATTGTTTTATTTAATTGGCAAGTTTTGCACCAATTGAGCATTTAAACAATCTATAAAACTACTCTTCACAACAAAAAAGAAGGAAAAAAATCAAAGACAAGAACAGGGAAGTTTTGGTTGTGTATTTTGGTACGAAAAAAATATTAACAATGAAAATCTCATGTACCCAAGATGATATGAACAAACAATTTAACAAACAATGAAAGAAAAAGAAAATAATTTACGTGGCACACTTCCAAGCTCTTTCATGAACACTTCACAAACTTGATTGTAAGAAGAAACCGGACATCAATATAGCATGGACTATCTCATTGTCTGTACGTATTCTTGAGGAACCAAGTATTCCTATAAGAGAGACCAACAACCAGAAAAGAAAATTAAAGAACGTTGCACAGATTGAGCAGTTAACCACATTAAACACACATTAAGCAGTTAACCACATTAAACATTTGCAGAAGATATGAAGTACACAGCTCAATAGAAGATCAGTTCATCAATTGTATGATTGCACTCATCACAAGAGGTGGGAAGCAGTGGATCATGTGACTTTCTACAACACCAAAGCTAAACTTGATACTAGTTGAAAGTTTATCCATGGTTGAGTCTCATATTACATTTGTAAATTTAGGTCCACCTCCCTACTCAAAATTAGTGCCTACTTGTATCGCTGATACATCCTATTGAAGATATTGTTCGTTGATGTGTTGACAAATAAATATCAAATAAGGAATTGTATAGTTGCACAATTGGAACATCTGAAATTCAAAGGAATGACAAAAACAACTGATTTACTAATCATTGTAATTTTTATCTTCAGGTTTCACAACTGATATATTGGGTCCTTTAGAGGTCATGTTGGGCTCAGGTTACCCTCAACCCAACCCAACTTACCCCTCACTACAACTTGGATTTAGATCAACTGGTCCACCTTGAGATGGGGTCAGGTTCACTCAGGTTGTCACGGTCTTGTGCGGGGCAAACATGAAATTGAGCAGGACAAGCATGAAATTGAACGGGGCAAACTTAAAGTTGAGCGGGACAAGTATGAAATTGAACGGGGCAAACATGAAATTCAGCAGTGCAAATATGGAATTGAGCGGGGCAAGCATGAAGTTGAGCGGGGTAAGTATGAAATTTAGTGAGGCAAACATGGAATTGAGTGGGGCAAACATGAAATTGAGCGGGGCAAACTAAAAGTTGAGCGGGGCAAGTATGAAATTCAGCGGGGCAAACATGGAATTGAGCGGGGCAAACATGAAATTGAGAGGGGCAAACATGAAATTCAGCAGGGCAAATATGGAATTGAGCGGGGCAAACATGGAATTGAGCAGGGAAAACTAAAAAATCAGTGGGCAAACATGAAAATCAGCGGGGCAAACTTAACACATAATTTCATGGTTTGAGCCCAAAAATCTAAACTTATCCAATGTTCAAATGGACCACACCACATGAAAATTTTGAATTGAACTTCTACTGTTGATCAAATCTTAGGGGTCACGGAAGTTTTGGATCAAGCTTATAATTGTGTTTTCTATTAATCCATGTCTGTATGATCTTATGAACAGGTTTGATAACAAACAAATAGGGGCCTTTATAAAGCTCGTTATAATATGTGTGTTTTATTTAAGTTGTTCATTCATTTTGAAAATCATTTTTAGAACACAAGCTTAAAAAGAAAGCAAATAAAAAACACAAGTAAATCACACCCACATCACAAGAATCAGTAATGATGATGATATTGTTGTTGAAACCTTCTTAGAGGCCATCGTGATATATATTTGTCATTAAACCTATTCATAAAATGATGTAAACCTGGTTAAAAGTAAAATATAAAAATATCAATTTGAACTAAAACTCCTTGAGCCCCTAAAAGAGGTTTTTGGCAAGTTGTGTTCAAGCCCCACCATGTAGCGTGATCTACTTTAGCACTAGAGCTTCTTCATTTATTTTATCATCAAAACCTTCCTAGTAATTCAGCGAGGGAACCTAGAAATTGAGCGACGGAAACCTAGGAATCGAGCGAGGCAACCTGGGAATTGAGCGAGGCAACCTTGAAATTCAACGAGGCAACTTAGAACTTGCACGAGGAAATGTACAAATTGAGCTTGGGTTTGGGATTACAACAGAATATTCGTCACCTTCTCAATCCACCATTTCAGTGTATACCTAGAGTTTTGGTTTAGGATTATAGCAAAATATTCATCACCTGCAAAGATGAATTGAAAAACATATCAAACATAAAATTCACAAGATAATTATACTGTACAAAATTAGAAATAATTGAAAACAATGTAGCATTTCGTGAATTTGAACAAGCTTCATATGAAATCGAGATAGAAATTGAGCGAGGAAATACCGGAAATCGAGCGAGACAAACTATAAAAATAAGCAAGGCAAACTATACTTTGAGCGGGGCAAAATGAAAATTGAGCAGGGCAAACTGGATATTGAACGGGGCAAACTAGATATTCAACAGGGCAAACTAGAAATTGAGCGGGGCAAACATGAAATTGAGCTGGGCAAACTTGAAATTGAGCAGGGCAAACATGAAATTGAGCAGGGCAAACATGAAATTCAGCAGGGTAAACTGGAAATTGAGCGGAGGAAGCTAGAAAATCAACGGGGCAAATTGAAATTTGAGCAAGACAAACATGAAATTGAGCAGGGCAAACTGGAAATTAAGCGAGGCAAACTGGAAATTGAGCGGGGCAAACTTGAAATTGAGTGGGGCAAACTTGAAATTGGGCAAACTAGAAATTGAGTGGGGCAAACTAGAAATTTAGCGGGGCGAACTGAAATTTGAGCGGGGCAAACTAGAAATTGAGCGAGGCAAACATGAAATTGAGCGGGGGAAAAGATGCCTACATTCAGTTTGAATGCAATGGATCAAGATAGCTGGTGTGTATATAGAATACCTCGTAGACCTAATACAATGGATAAAATAGTGTCGATACGGGGGAGTTTGAATTGTAAGTAGCTTGATATAAGCTACCTATGCATTAAGTAGCTTATCTTGGTTCCTACTTCTCAAACTGAAGTGATTAAGTAACTTTAAGTAAAAAAGTTACTTATAATTTATCTTAAACTGACCCTACATTCAGCAAAAACACTTTCTCTAGTTATAGTAGATAGAGCTTCAAGAAATGTGAAATTATCTGCAGTCAATTTGTACACTTCTTCCATATCCATCACAACTCCCAACAAATTGAACTCAGCGGTATAACAACCAAACTTGTTTCCGTATAATGTTTCATCGATGACAGGAAGGTTTGTTATTTGTAAAAGAACTCCTGTGATAGATGGAAGGGAAACCAACCCAAATGGGATTACATACCCTTTAGAGCTCTTCATCCATTCCCCCTTTTTGAGAGTTCTCAAAAAATCATCATCGACTTTCCCCATCTTCTTTAAGTACCTAATAAATTGTAGCAACAAAATTCCATGTTTGCTAGTAATTCTTGATGAAGGAAGAGATGTAACATGATTGATTATTAGTCTACATATGTGCATCAACCCAAACCACACCCCAATCAATTTCAGCTTATCCATGATTGATTATTAGTCTACATACATGATTGATTATTAGTCTACATACATGATTGCTAGTAATTCTTGTGCCTCTATTTTACTGGTAGGAAGGATTGGAATGGATTGGAAGGTAAAATCCCGGAATAGGACGGGCATGCCAAATAGACTCGGTGAACCTGTCCTGGGATATAGCAATCCCATGGAGGTCCCGACCTTTGATCCAGACATTGAGAGGGTCCTGACCTTTCCTCAAATCAATCTACATCCCTGATATGGCCCAGATATCCAATCCGGACAACTAGATAGTCCAAATCTTCAACACAGATGGTTGGAACTTAAGGCAGGATCCTCGTGCTCTTCAATTTACTAGCATGGAACTCTCTTCTTAAAAGCATGGAAGTAGCGAGTTATAATCACATTTACAATCTGGAAGGATTGAAATGATAATTGAATTTCAGTCCTTGGCTGATTAGCACATATGGTGGTATCCAAACTCTAGGTATAATAGTAGTAAGAAACATGGATTGAAATCATACTAATAATAACCCATGCCATGTATTGAAACTATAAAACTCTAGGCACAATAGCAATAAGAAGCATCATATCTAAAGTACCTGAAGCCCTATCATGCTTGCATCAGCAGCGCCACGATTGTTAAGGTTATGATGCGCCTCAAACAGCTCAAGGACTAAAGAGTTCCAGTAATCCAAGCATACCTATTCATGCATTTGACGCAGACAAGGTAAGACTCTATGCAAACTCAATTACAAAGAAAAGAAGGCATGTAGTTAACATGACTACCTTAAAAACCTCAGTGTCATCAACACAAGAAATGCCAATTAGATATTCAAGACTCATTAGAAGTGCATATATGGTCTTTGGAGCGGATTTAAGTACTCAGATATGGGACTGCAAAGGAAAAACATTATCAGATTCACTAAGAAAGTCCCATCCAATTACATGTCCAGCAAACCGGTCAACATAAAAACGAGATATAATATTAAATCCAGTATGTTTGTCACTCTACGAACAATAATGAACACAACATCCATAATTTAACAGACAAATGCAGGTTTTCGATTAACACCAAGCTTTAAAACCAAAAGCTAGAGGAATGCATATTACTTCATAGTTATCATACACTATTACCTTTGCAACTAGAAAATGAGCGGGGCAAACATGAAATTCTGCAGGGGAAGCTTGAATTTCAGCGAGGCAAACATGAATTTTAGCGGGGCAAATATGAAATTGAGCGGGTCAAAGTAGAAAATCAGCGGGACAAACATGAAATTAAGCAAGGGCAAATTAGAAAATCAGTGGGGCAAACATGAAATTGAGTGGGGCAAACTAGAAATTGAGCGGGGCAAACATGAAATTGATCAAGGTAAACATGAAATTGAGCGGAGGAAACATAAAATTCAGCGGTGGAAACATGAAATTGAGCGGGGGAAACATAAAATTCAACTGGGGAAACATGAAATTGAGCGGGGCAAACTAGAAATTCAGCGGGGCAAACATGAAATTGAACGGAGCAAACATGAAATTCAACGAGGGAAGCATGAAATTGAGCGGGGCAAACATGAAATTAAGCAGGGCAAATTAGAAAATCAGCGGGCAAACATGAAATTGAGCGGGGCAAACTAGAAATTGAGCGGGGCAAACTAAAAATTCAGCCGGGCAAACATGAAATTGAGCTGGGCAAGCTAGAAATTCAGCGGGGGAAACATGAAATTCTGCGGGGGAAACATGAATTTCAGCGGGGGAAACATGAAATTGAGCGGGACAAACATGAATTTCAGCGGGGCAAACATGAAATTGAGCGGGGCAATCTTAACAAATAATTTCATGATGGACAACACCATATGATAATTTAAACATATCCAATGTTCAAATGGACAACACCAAATGATAATTTTGAATCGAACTTCTACTGTTGATCATTTCTTAAGGGCCATAGAAGTTTTGGATCAAGCTTATAATTGTGTTTTCTATTAATCCATGTCTGTATGATCTTATGAATAACTTTGATAACAAACAAACATCACTGTTAGGCCTACTATGGTTTCAACGGTGGAAATCATTATCCCCACTGTTTTCCGTGGTATGATCCACTTGATCTTTTGATATGCTTCAATTTGGGGCTCAACCCCTTAAATTAGAAGGAAAAACGGATGGACGGCGTGGATATACTACATACATTCAATGTGGGCCAAACTGAGTTTACTCAGTACGATAGAAGCGTACTGAGTAACTCAGTACGCAATCCAATTTTGCTTGTTACGCCCCACAATGATGTTTTATTTATAATCCATTATGTTCATCGGATGATGTATACATAGATGAACTAAAAGCCCAGATGCAAGCTTAAAATATACCTGTGGTGCATGCTTTCTTCACTGGACCGACCATTTTCAGAAGAAGACAAAATGCCGATGTATGGAGAGGATGCAATCCAATGGTGATAAGGAAAGGGGCTCCAGAAAATGGGTTTTTTTGTCTTTCATAGGGCTTGTTTGGCCGGACCGATCCCACGGTATTAGGAGGGATAGGATCGCGATATCCCGGGATATGCATGACAGCCAAACAGACCTAGTGAACTTGCCCCGGGATATAAGCAATCCCATGGATCTTAAAACAATCCACTGACATCACCATAATTACCTTAAAATTGATCCCATCCCTTGGTTGGACGGATTGGAAGGTAAAATCCCGGGATATGCCGGGCGTGCCAAGCAGACCCAGTGAACTTCTCCTGGGATATAGCAATCCCATGGATCTTTTTCCAATCCACTAACACCACCATCATTACCTTAAAATCCATCCCATCCCTCCTAATCCCATGGGATTCGCCCGGCTAAATAGGCTCTTACTGGAACGAAGTGAAGAAAGGGGGTCGAAACGACAGCGAAATCAACGGTGAAAGCAACGCAGTAGAAATGGGTGAAAGAAACGGGGCTGAAAGCAATGCAGTGGAGAGGAAGGGTAGTTTCGTCCTTAAATTTATTGTCTGTACGAGCAAGTCTAAGTTCGTATGTTAAGTTTGTATTGCTTCATAAAAACCGCTGGATAAAAGGTGGGGTACACAGTCGTAAATTTCTCTACCAATGGCCAAGAGGAGTTATTTGATACTATGGTAGAGAGTGATACTCCATACATGTGCACACAGAAAGTGTCCATGTACTGTAAATATAACTAAAATCCGAACGGTCCAATCAGTGGAACCCAGTGTTGATGGAGAGCATCCCAAAGATCAGATTGAACATACCTCAGATCAATAGAAATGTGTTTGCTGAATTCGAACTATATGTTATTTGTTGTTTTACCTATTCATTAGACGTATGCCAATCAAGAAGGTAAGTTCATAGGTTCAGATCAAGTTTTGGGTTACTCTACATATATTGTGGGGCCCACTAATTGGAGGGCTCTATTTAAGCTCGAATTATGCCTTGTGTAAAATTTGTGCGCACGCGAGTATGGAGAATCACAATCCGCCGGAGCATTTATTTAGCTATTCCTTCTTCGCTGAACCTCTCTTCCTTTCTCTCGTTGGCAGTGTGCGGCGAGGGTCTCTCTCATTGGCAGAGAGAGAGAGAGAGAGAGAGAGAGAGAGAGAGAGAGAGAGGAAGAAGATGGTATTGTGGGTATTCGGGTATGGATCTCTCATTTGGAAAGCAGGCTTTCGCTACGACGAGCGACTTGTTGGGTTCATCAACGGATTTCGCCGTGTCTTCTACCAAGGCCTCTCTCTCTCTCTCTCTCTCTCTCTCTCTCTCTCCCCTCCTCCTCCTCCTCCTCTCTTTGAATTTCTTGCATGCCACGTGTATAATGCTTAATGCCTGTATATCATCATCACGCTCTGTCTGAGTATCAAAGTGTTCCTCATATATCTATCCCAGTGATCGGATACACTTTCAGCGGACGGGAAAGTTACTGTCCACCTTGTACAAGCAGCTAAGGTGTGAGGTCTATATACGATATCCAAACCGTCGGATATGTTGGCCGCACGTTGAATATCAATTGGTAGCAAAATCACGCCGACCCAATCATCAAGTGAGCCACTCGTGTGTATTGAGTGAATTGACTGCCTGGCTGTCCATTGTTTTCTATGGCGTGGCCCCCTTGATGAATGATCAAGGTGGGGGCCGGCCTTTTTGATGCCTTGGATGTCGTTCACATGTTAGGTAGACGGTAATTTTACCCTCCGGTGAGGTGAATGTGATAATTCCTCATATCTGTGCAAGTTACGGTACTCCTAGTTGCATTGGGACACTTGGACAGTTGATCAATTGATCTGGACAGACCATTGGGTTCACCCCAAATTTCACGGGCTACTATGTGAAGATCACCCCGATCGGACTACTGTAAAATCCGATCAATGGTGTATAGAATTAACAGTCAGGATCAGTTACAGAAAAATAGGTCCAATCAACAATTCGAGCCATCTATTTGTTGGGGCCCATCATGAGTTGCTTATGGTTATAAAGAATTGCTTTTATCAGACAATCTGATCCATCTTATCCATTGTTCAGAAGGTGGATGGCCAACTTATGGATGGATAGGATGATCCAATCGGTGTGATTTTTGAGTGGTGGCCCATGAACTCTGTTGCTGGATTGAGTCTACGGTTGGGATCGATCGATTGGACCTTCCAAGTGCCTGTGTACAACTTGGAGAACTCAATCATTTATCCTGTGTAAATGTGTATGTTTTCATTCCTTTCTACAGGCAGCACTGATCACAGGGGCACTCCTGCTTATCCAGGCAGAACAGTCACCTTGGAGGCTTCTCCCGGGGATGTCTGTGTAAGTCCTCTCAATCTTTTTTCTTGAGATAGTGGTTGGTGATTCATGTAGAAATGTGTTTGGATGTACCGTCAAATTGAATTGAAACTACCCAATTGTGATTTCCTACCTCTGCATTCATATCAGAAAATTCAAACTGAAAGAAATGTAACTGCAATTTGAGGGCTACTTGTGAATCTTTGCTCAATTCACTTGCACATCCAAATACAAACGTAAGAGTTAGAAATAATCAGACGATATGTTCACCTTGTCGAACATTGCGAGAAGATAACCTACCACACTTTACCACATGATGGAAATCTTCCCACAAAAAAACACTCATGAAATCCCACCTGTTCATTCTTATGAATTATGATGCATATCAAACAATGTGCTAGAATGACGTGACTTTATTCTGTACCAATTTCAATGTGTCCATGCATCACAGAGTAATATTGGGTTTAGGTCCATTAGATGTAGAAAAAAAATGGTACTTTATGTCTTATACGACCAAAAAACACATTACATTTGTTAAAAAAGGGGGCCGTTACATGACTTGTATGATTAAAAGATAAATATTATTGGCAACAATGTCACTTGAGAGTCTAAAGTTCTAAACAAAGATTCACGTGAGTCCATTCCCATTTTCCACCAATGCATGTTTTTACTGAAGTAACCTTGTGTGGATCTATTAAAAAACTTCTTTTTGGATATTATGCTTAATCATCGTCGATTCATCATAGCCTGTCCCGGGTATTTGCAGATGGATTGGATACTTAACGAAAGAAGGTCAATTAAAGAGCTGGCTTTATAGTTTACCATGTTACAAGTATGCTTCATTTTCTAATGCTGAGTCTGCCATGCGTGTTGGATACACATCGAAACTTCTAGTAGGAAAAACCTTAATTTATCTTTTCTTCATGTATTTTGGAAGTGTATATATGCTTCTTTTGTAATTCTTGGTGTGTGTTTTTTAGATGGACTTTTCTAATCTTATGCATACGTGAAGTAATATTTGATAAGAATGCATTTTTTAAATCATCATTATCTATGCCTTATCCCAACTAGTTGGGCTCGGCAAGAATGCATTTTCCAAATATCATTATGTATATATGTATGGACATGCCAGTTTGTCAGGTTTTCCAGGGTCCCAAGTCCAACACCTTTGCATCCATGAGTACCTATTCTATACTGACACACTTGGCCACATCCAAGTTACATAGTTTAGATATATGTTGATGTGGAAAGTACTTTGCAATTCGACCATGATCCTAGTCCAGTGGGTTATGGGATGTAGTTCATAACATCAGGTTTGCGGATCTGACAGATTATAAGATGAAGCTCTAAATTCTATTATAAGTTTTGGATGCACCTTATTGTTTGGTTCTTCTTAATATATTTTTGGAGATTCTTGACTGTTTCATTGAGATCTCAATCTTTCTTACCTGCTAGCCGCTAGGAATCCAAATAGCCAACATTGTTGCAGAGTAATGCCAAGGGGTTCAAGTGGCAGTTAAGAACTTTAGGCCTTCTTTTCCTTCTACTCCAGAACCAGACATGGATATACATTTCTGCCTTGTAGGAAAAAAGTAATATTTTATGACAAAAAAAAAAGAAGCACGCCGTTAGTGTCACTTGAGGACCAGGTTGCTGATGTTCCAGGTCAAGCAATGCAGCTCGAGGATGAGGATTACGAGAATTCTGGATGTAATTTTTTTTACCTGATGAACCTAAATAGCGCCTTTCTGTTCTTGATGTTAGGGAGGAGAGCAAAGATAAATAGTCTTTATTGTCACTTTGAAGCTTGAGAATAGGATTGCGGAATAGGTAGAATGGAGTTGGCTTATGGGATCAGGAGAGCCTGTTTTGTCATGAACTCAGTGCCCATATTGTAAATTTATTGCACTTCGCAAGTTTTTCCTTTCAGTTGGTCCTTATTCATTAGACCATTGGATTTGGGCTCTATATTATATTTTTAATCTTTCATGAGAACTGGCTTATAAAAGATAACTCTTTTATTTTGCAAGGTTATAGTGGGGAGTTGCGTATAAAGTTTCGGGAGAGGAGGATGAACAAATTGCATTATCAGTAAGACAGCTAATGCTCTATTTTATTTTTATATAATTATTGTATATATGCAGTAATATTGTGTGTTTCCACATTTTGTTCTGTTATTTAAAATGGATTAGGCTGCTTAAGACTGTGACTCTCCTTAGGTAGCAATGCTTCTACTTTTACGTCTCAGACATTTTGCTTCTGATTGTGATAGGAATCAATTTTCATCTACTTAAGGGAGTAATTCCCATAGCTATTTTGCTATGAATTTCCATCTTTTATTTATTTTTTGACTGAAAGGCAAGGACTGGTTGGCTCGGGGAAGCATAGCTACAAATCTCATTCTCAGCAATTTCTCGGGAGATTTTCAGATTTTGACCTTTTTCTCGCAATAATATAGGGAAAATCTCTCTGAAAATGAAATATTAAAATATATTTATTATAAACTAATAAATGATTTTAAAATTTTAAATTTTGGGGTAAAAATGAATTTATTTAAAGTTTTGGATTTATTTCATAAAAATCGTGGTAATTTGGTGATAAAATCGTGAGAAATTTAAAACTGCCGAGATTTTGAAAATCTTACAATATTCTCGCAATAATATCATTTAATGAATTTCCCACGAGAATATTGTGAGATTCTCAAAATTTTGTTGATATTTGTCCCATGCAAGGGGAGAGCAAACTTTAAGAGTCGTTTAGTGCATGGTATTAGATGGGATTGGGTGGTATAGAATTCTGTTTGTTCCCATGCAAATTTCGTCCGATGTTTGGAAACAACAGGAATGATTGGATTAATCCCGATATTATATATTCCAGAGCCAGTGGTGGATATTGCAGGATTTCAAAATCCACTACATATGTGGGCCCCACGTTGATGCTTGTGTTTTATCCACACCATCCATCCATGTGTGTCATTTACATGTGACATTCAAGTTGCATATGCATACAGGTGACCGGCATTAGTTGTGAAATGTGATCTGTTGATTACAATTCTATGGTCCACCAAACGCAAGCTTCACTTAATACAATGTATTTCCCAGGGGAAGAATTTGATCCAAAACTGATGTAGAACGTGTCACAGAGATATTCCCAGCATGGTTAAGCCAAAAGGAGGTGGACCGTAAATTGACCATAACTTTTGATCCGGGTATCGTTACGGGGCGTACAACCTATCAATCTTTACTGAAACGGGGCATCCGAGGTGAACCGACCCACAAGGTGGGTCGCATCTGTCCGTTTCGTCAAAAAACGCCTGCTTTCAGCTCAAAAACGAATTTTTAGAAAATTTTTACTATTTTTAGTAATTTCGATTTTTTAATATTTTTTAGAGTTTTAGATTTTCTTTCCTTATAGAAATAACTTTTAGTTATACTAGGACTCTTCTAGAGAAAGTTTATTTGCAATTTTTATTTTTAGAAATTAGGCCTTAGAAGAGTTTTATTAGAATTAAGATTTTTATTAGAGTTAGAATTTTGCTATTTTTGGTAATTATGAATTTTAGTTTTTTTTTTTCTATATTAATGGTGTAAGGAGACGTATTAGAGGAATTATCAATGATCAATTAATCAATTTCGAATTTCTTAGAATTTATTTCTATTTTCTGCTTTCTTTCCTCGCGGATTCGAGAAGTCTCTGTGAGGAGTCCAGAGAAGCTCCATGGATTCGGAGTAGTTATCCTCATCACGTTCATCCCTGCGTCAAAAACGTGGGATTGGAAGGTGAAAATGCCATGTTATTTCTAGACATGTAATCATTGTGCAATAATGTTTTTAATTCCTTCTAATGCAATTCCATACCATTTAATACCACTGTCCAAACAGGTGGTGGGATTAAATGGTATGGAACTGCATTAGATAGAATTAGAGGTGTACACAAGTCGAACCGAGTCGAACTTGGCACAACTCGACTCGGCTCGGCCACTTACTGACCCTAGCTCGAACTCGGCTCGGCTCGGTTCTCGAGCATGACTAGCCAGCTCGAACTCGGTTCGGTCAGCAGATTGGCCAGTTCGGGTAGAGTTCGAGCCAAGATCGAGCCGAGTTCGCCTATGCAACATTTTCACAAACACATGGACTGCATCTTCAAAATCTCACTGTATGTAAAACAACAACAGTGGTTTTACAGGTATTTCATCAAACACCTTGTAATCAACATAAAAATCAAGAAAAAAAAATGGTATTTGTTTCATATACATACCTTCCTTGCCACCAGTCACACTTCGTTGAGTCATTTCATCAAACACTTGGTGAGCAATATCAATATCAAAGTAACCGAGTCACCAAACTGGTTCGATCCGAGTTGGGTTTGATCCAAGTCGAGTCGAGCTCGGGCAAGCTCAAACTCGGTTCGAAATTTTTTCGAGCTCGAAAAATCAGCTCGACTCGGCTTGAACTCAGTTTCGAACCGAGTCGAATCGAGATTTTTTGAGTCGAGTCGAGTCAAGTGAGCTAACCGAGCTAACTTAGTTCGTGTACAACCCTAGATAGAATTAACACCATTATTCCACAATGATTGCATGTTTGGAAATACCATGGTATTTTGACCATCCAATCCCCACGTTTAGTATAGATTCTTCCTCCGGGAAAAACACTGTTAAGTGAAACCCGTGTTTGGTGGACCATGGAATTGTAATCAAATGGACTAGTTTCACAATTGATGTTGGTCACTAGCACACGTATGCAACTTGAATGTCACTTGTAAAGGGCACATATGGATGGACAACATGGATAAAACGGATGCATCAATGCAACTCAAATGTCACTTGTAAAGGGCGCATATGGATGGACGGCATGGATAAAACGCATGCATCAATGTGGGGCCCACAGATGCAATGGATTACAAAACCCAACAGAAATCTTGCATGGGACCAAATGCAATTCCATCCCACCTAATCCTAATCCGTCCCGTCGTCTCCAAACGGCAGATGGAATTTGCACATCACCAAATGCAATTCCATCCCACCTAATCGCCCCCAAGCCCACGTACCAAACAGGCCGGTCTTTAGATAGTGGCTTCTGTTTCGCCTTCAGCCTTCAAGAATTCCATTTTCATGAATAAAGGACCAATACTATATGCAAAATTTTAGGTCTATTTTATGCATTTTGACATATAGGATTCTAGTAAGTTCCTTGATTGCATGAAAAAATTTGCGCCTTTTGTATATGGTTAGTCTAACGTGTCCTAGATGTATACCTTAAAACTAAAAAACATAAGTGGTTATTGTTCGTAAGAATTTTCTTATAATTATACTGACTGATTTGGGAAAGTATAGTTCTTACAGTCTTACGATGCGGCCATTTCACCTTAATACAGTTTCATACATATCTTTTAGACCAGGCATAGTTCATTTTTTACATGTCCACTTTTGAGGGCTTGTTTGCGTGAGAAAACCCAAATGAACTGATGACATGGAGTGTGGATCTACCATGTCTTTCTTTATGTTTTGCAGCGAAGCCCCAGAAATTAGATGTATTTTGTTTTTTATCGGGGGAGCTCAGAAATAATTCATCTCATCTGTGAGATTTTTTCACAAAAAATGACTAAGGAACGAGAAGTGTCGGGTACCAAAATGAACTGGCATTCATTTGGGTTTCTAGTTGGTTTCTTGGGTGCAAACAAACACTAAACAAAATGAAATGACAAATGGAAAGCTCTTTCTTTGGCTTTAGACATGGCAGGTGACTGAACAAGGGTTGGGATCAAAGTGGCCTAACTCACCAACCCTGTGATCTGGATTATGGGTCAGTTGTGATCCAGATCTCTAATTCTCTATTCCTACATATCTGAAATTATGGTCCTATTCTCCTAGTGCATATTAAATTGTAATGTAAATCTATATTACAAAAAAGAAAAGTAAATCTATATTCAAAACGCAATGATTTTTACTATGATTTATGCAACATCATGAAGATATTAGTGTTATGCATGAGGGACCCCTATAAAAATACTATTCATCATCTGATATATGCATGGCAATATTATTTTTATATAAAATTATACTGTATTATAATATCCATCATCTCATATATACATAGTGATATCATTTTGTTTATAAAACTTTACTGTATATACCTAGTGTGAGTATTGGATTGACCACATGATCCTACCTCTAGCATACCATACTTGAAGTAGTGTACTGTGTAGCTGGTCTTATACCACGTATCAGATGGATCCATTATCCAGGTGACCTTGGTTGTGATTAAAGTGGCTACACCTATGATTTTTTGGAAGGCAATCATTTATTAATCTGTTGAAAATGTATATAAAGATTTACAAAGCAGGTCAGAGATCTGAAAAGGAAAAACTCAGATCTACAACATTTACAGAGATAGCCCACCACTGAACTAACTGCTTAGCCCTATTGAAACAAACCAAAGCCCGACTACTTCAATTTCTGAAGCAACGCTTGTTCCTTTCCTCCCAAAGTGACCAGATTCCCACGAGTAAAACCAGCCTCCAAAAGGTCTACCTTTCTTGCTTATCCCTTCCCCGTGCCAAGCTAGGAGGAAGAGCTTCATTGACCTGGGAACCACCCATGATATGTTGAATAGGGAGAGAAAGCTGCCCCACAACTCTTTTGTGAATGAGCAGTGAATAGATGATCCACTGTTTCCTCGGCTTGCATGCACATGATCATTTGTAAGTGGCAAGTTCCTTCGAGTGGCTTTCATACACATGATGCAGACATTTGTAAGTGGTTACACCTATGATGGACTCCCAGATGAGACAATGTGCTGAGACTGATTGGTAGAGGCTACTTGCAAAATGAGAAGAAACAGTAAAGAAGAGATTGCACACTGGAGGCTGCATCACAAACTAATTCATCCATGCATCTCTATATTATCTTCCTCTGCTGATAAAAATGTAGGGTTTTACTTTTACCTGAGGTTGGAGGTCATGGAATGGACTTGGAGGTTTCTTTGACCATCTCTAATCTTTCATTATGCATTTCCCTTCAACCTGTGTAGTGGCTTATGCTGATGGGGGGAGAATGAATCAGTTGCAGACACGAGACTGATGTATCTTTAGTTTTAGGGCCTGTTTGGTGGTGCCAAGAACTCAGCCCTGCTCATTTCTGCACAAATGGCTGACAATGTCTGGATTTGGAAAAGAAAATACCCTTTCCGAAAGCGAGTTCCCAGGAGAATAGCCGTTTCCCTTTTTGTGTGTAAATGAGTTGGCGAGGCAGGGTTTATCCATCAGCCCGCACGTGCTGCCATTAGAGGTGGATTGTAACCATATCTTGGCTAAAAATCAGGCCAGTCCACTCTTCAGGTGGGACACAAAAGTACAAAAAATCTGAACCATTCAGCAATTGTTACTGTGAAGTAGTAAAATGTCCAGACAGACGCTGATATGCCCTTGGTTATTGTTGTTATAATTCTCTAGAATGAGTTGGGATGAGTTTTGGGCATCCTCCAAATGAGGGCTTAGGTGTGGAGACTGAATTGCAACACTAGTTAATAGGGCTGAAAGTCGGGCGGGTCGGGTCGGGTCGGGTCGGTGCTCAACCCTAACCCAACCCAACCCAACCTCGAGTTGGGAATTCTCAACCCAAGCGGGCTCAGTCGGGTGGATACATGCTAATATTTTCGTTATTACATTAGTCTATTTTATTTCAATACACATCTTATTTTTTTGTACCAATGATTTGATTAATTATATATGTAGTTATTTATTGTAAAAAGCTTCACTTTTTCGAAACAAACAAGCTAAAATATAGGACGATTACTCATTTAACACTCAAGCATATCAAATTCGAAGCATTATCAAATATCAATAGCATATCAATTTTCAAATAATATCATATATAAGAAACAAAACACATTAAAAACTAGAAATTCAAGAACATACCTCAAGTCTTCTATATTTTTGTCATAGTGTTAAAGAAGAACTTCTCTTTAATCGTTGCCCCTACTTCTTTCCAGAAAAATGCGTATTAAAAGCCTTAATAACCTGCATAGTACATACATAAATTATACTTTTATATTCAAAATCAAATACTACTTAAGAATAGCATTACTCCTCAACTTCCTTCAAATTTGCTTTGTTATGTTATCTCTTTAAGTCATTTAAAGGAATGAACTTCTATATAAAATCAATCCAAACGATATGACTATTAATAAATAAAGTACTAGACCTCATAAAAAAAGAATCAAGAGTTGCATCCAACAAAGTTACATCCAATAGCCTATAAACGTAATTACTATTCTGATACAAAAAACTTAGTCAAGTGTCATCCTAAATTTCATAATTTTAAAAGTCACTTGTTGCTCTTCGAACTTCCATGTATTCCATATTCCTCAACCTATGAAATCATGTGAGAGTCTGGATCAATCATAACAACAGGTTTAATTAATCATATATATATATATATATATATATATATATATATATATATATATATATATATATATATATATATATATATATATAAAACAATTTGAAGACTCAATTTATTAATTAGTTACTCCAAAAAATAAAAGATTCAAGTTGCACATATATGATTACTTTTGGGTTGCAACAGTGGATGACTCACAAGAGACTGAAACATAATAAATAAATATTATATTAAGTCATCAACAAAGATACAAAAATTATACAAATATCACTAAAGTGAAAGTTTAGTTAGTAGTTACTTGATGCATCATCTTCTAACTCTTCCAATTTTTCTTCATTATTGATTGGAATTGATGAAACCTGTAACCAATATTGTGTACATATCAAACACTCCACAATATTGGGTATTAATGAACTTTGAAACTAATCAAGAATTTGACCCCGAGTACTAAAAGCTGACTCTTAAGCAATGGTTGATATCGGAGTCATAAGTATGTCACGAGCCATGTGTGAGAGTACGTGATACTTTGAAGAACTTGCTTTCCACTAATCTAAAATGTTGAAAGTGGACAAATTTACTTCAACATCTTCTTCAAGATATCAATCAATCTCAGATTTAATTGCAAACTTGTTCTTCCTGCAGAAATTTGAGATACTCTTGCTAACATCTACAATATGCTCAACAATTCCATCAGAAAGAGTATCCATGCTCTTTTAGGTTAATGCATTATCTTCGGTTGAATCTAGAGTTGCTGCAAAAGAATGATATTGCTCAAAGAAACGATTCATAGTATCCCCGACTTTCTCAATCATCTCGTTAACATTTTCCATTAAATACAACTTGAAATAACAAAACTTCACATACTTTAACTTGTAACAAGGATCTAAAACAACAACAATCACTGACAATATATTAACACAATCAAAGTTCCCCTCATACTTTGCAAACTTCATCTTCATTTTTAATCACATGTCACGAAAGCTCAAATCTTCGCTTATAAACCACGAAGGTAAGAGTCTTTCAATCGCATAAATCTCATGAAAGTATGCATTTGCAGTAACATACTTCGAACTAGATAGATGTCTGGTGACATTATAAAAAGTTTCTAGAAACTTGCATAATACACTTGCTTTGACCCAATCTGCGTTTATAGGCATCAACTCAGCAATGCCTTTTTAATATTGCTAGTCATTTTCTTCCATTCATTCAAAAGCCTTTTGGAACACTAAAGCGGATTCTAATATAAAAAAGTGGAGTTCCATCTATTGGTAACATCCAAGAAAACAACCTTTCTACTGGTTATTCCTTCTTCTGCCACATAATATTTGAAATCTTGAAGTCGAGAAGGTGGACTTCTAACATACCGTACACAATGACGAATACGAATGATTGCTTCTTTAGCATCGTCGACATCATCTCTCATAATCAAGTCTAGAACATGAGCACAACAACACATATTAAGGAACTGACTGTCTAACAACAACTCATTCCGTTTAGCTAGTTTTATTTTCAACGTCAAATCATTTGAACTTGCATTGTCTACTGTGATAGTTTGTATATTCTATAAGCCCCATGTTATCAAACAAAGCTCAACTGCATTAGCGATGTATTCACCATTATGAAGCGTTGGAAACACGCAAAAGTTAATAATTTTTTCCTGTAACTTCCAATCCATATCTATATAATGTGCAGTGAGGCACATATATCTAAGATTTTGGATGGATGTTCACATATCAATGGTTATATAAACTCTTTCAACCGACTTCTCAAATTCACCTTTTAACCTCGTACTTGTATAACTAAAGACAATCTTTCCTTAAGGTGATGTGTAACAAAATCTGAAACTTGGGCTGCATTACTTGACAAAAGTTCCTAAAACCCTCATGCTTGACAAAATTGAACGGCAACTCATCAACTATTATCATGCGTGCAAGGGCTTTTCTACAAGCTTCTTGATTAAAACTTCAATTTACAACCCCATAGCTCTCACCATCTTTCTCTATAGAGACTTTCAATTTTCGTTATTTTAGATCTTTATTATTCGGATATTTCTTGCATTTATCCAGATGTATCCAAAGTAAAGTAATGTCTTGCTTACTATTAGCTTGATATTCTTGATTATAATAATTGCAAAATGCTCTCTTTTCTTTTGTTCATTGCTTCTCAACTTTTTTAAAGTGTTCCCATACTCCTAAGACATTATTGTGCGTCGTTGTTATCTTCCTTTTTCTTTTTTAATGTCACTTGTTCACTAACTATATAAGTACTTGTAACACATCAACTTGAGCATTATTATCCCCATTTCAGACATCCACTTATATATCCTGACATAAGAGTGTTTTAAATATTTAAAATTTCAATAAGGATCTATGAAGACATCTATGATCCAACAATGAAAATAATTTTCAATATAAATTCAAAGTTTAAAGCATCTAACATGTCTAGAAGTATCTCCCGGGTATGAAAGCGGGATACTTACAAAATCAGGTCGATCCAACCATGAGATGGGCTAGTTATTTTCCTCGTTGGATCATAAATGTCTTCATAGATCATTATTGAAATTTTAAATATTTAAAACACCCTTATTGATGACCTATTTTCAACATGTCTCTTTTGCATAGAGTTTTTTTTTTTTTTTTTTCAAATTCTTTTGATGTCAGGATGTATAAGTGGATGTCTGAAATGGGTGATAGTAATTCTCATGTTGATGTTACGGGTGCTTATATAGTTAGTGAACAAGTGACATTAAAAAAGAAAATGAATATGATAACAACGCACAATAATGTCTTAGGAGTATAGGAACACTTTAAAAAAGTTAAGAAGCTAGAAACAAAAGAGAAGAGAGCCTTTTGCAATTAATATAATCAAGAATATCAAGCTAATAATAAGGAAGGCATTACTGCACTTTGGAGACATTTCGATAGATGCAAGAAATATCCAAATAATAAGGATCCAAAACAACGGACATTGGCAGTCTCAGTAGGGAAAGATGGTGAGAGCAGTGGGGTTGTAAATTGGAGTTTTAATCAAGAAAATTGTAGAAAAGCCCTTGCACACATGATAATAGTTGATGAGTTGCCATTCAATTTTATCAAGCATGAGGGTTTTAGGAATTTTTGTTAAGTAATGCAGCCCAATTTTCAAATTTTGTTACACATCACCTTAAGGAAATATTGTCTTGAGTTATACAAGTGCGAGGGGGTTAAGTTGAAGGGTGAGTTTGATAAGTCAGTTAAAAAAGTTTGTATAACCACTGATATGTGGACATCCATCCAAAATCTTGGATATATGTGTCTCACCGCACATTATACAGATAATGATTGGAAGTTACAGAAAAAAAATTATTAACTTTTGCGTGTTTCCAATGCCTCACAATGGTGAATACATTGCTAATGCAGTTGATCTTTGTTTGATAACATGGGGCTTACAGAAGACACAAACTATCACAATAGACAATGCAAGTTCAAATGATGTGGCGGCTCATTCATTGAAAAGAAAACTAGCTAAACGGAATGGGTTGTTGTCAGGCGGTGAGTTCCTTAATATGCGTTGTTGTGCTCATGTTCTAAACTTAATTATGACAGATGGTGTCGATGAAGCTAAAGAAGCAATCATTCGTATCTGTCATTGTGTACGGTATGTTAGAAGTCCACCTTCTCGACTTCAGGATTCAAACGTTATGTGGCAGAAGAAGAAATAACCAATAGAAAGGTTGTTTTCTTGGATGTTACCAATAGATGGAACTCCACTTTTTTATATTGGAATCCGCTTTAGTATTCCAAAAGGCTTTTGAGTGAATGAAAGAAAATGACTAGCAATATAAAAAAGACATTGGTGAGTGGTTGCCTACAAATGCAGATTGGGTCAAAGCAAATGTATTATGCAAGTTTCTAGAAACTTTTTATAATGTCACCAGATGTCTATCTAATTCGAAGTATGTTACTGCAAATGCATACTTTCATGAGATTTGAGCTTTCGTGACATGGGATTAATAATGAAGATAAAGTTTACAGAGTATAAGGGGAACTTTAATTGTGTTAATATATTGTCAATGATCGTTGTTGTTTTGGATCCTTATTACAAGTTAAAGTATGTGAAGTTCTGTTATTCCAAGTTGTATCCAATGGAAAAGGTTAAGGAGATGATTGTGAAAGTCATGGATGCTATGAATCGTTTCTTTGAGCAATACCATTCTTTTACAGCAACTCTAGATTCAGCTAAAGAGAATGCATTAACTTAAAAGAGCATGGATACTCCTTCTAATGAAGTTGTTGGGTATATTGTAGATATTAGGCAAGAGTATCTCGGATTTCTACTTGAAGAACAAGTTTGCCACTAAATTTGAGATTGATCGATATCTTGAAGAAGATGTTGAAGTAAATTTGTCCACTTCTAACATTTTAGATTGGTGGAAGGTAAGTTCTTCAAAGTATCATGTACTCTCACACATGGCTCATGACATACTTGTGATTTCGGTATCCACAATTGCTTAAGGGGTCGTTTGGCACCATAGATTTTGGGGGATTTCAAATCCCCTGGTTGTTTGGCACCATAAACTAATTGGGGGTTTCAAATCCCCCCAAAGAGGGAGTTTCAAATCCATGGTGGAAGCTTGGATTACATCTAAAATCCTTCCAAGAGTTGCATGTGTAACATGTGTGTCACTAGACTATTAATCTATTGGACACATGGCCCACTAATGATATCCCAAAATAATTAGATTATCAATTGCATCACTATAATTACTTTAATATGATGATCAGCACCGTCCAAACATTGTCCATGTAAGTCAACGATTAAAAATCGTTGGTTAGTCAGTCAGACGTGATCTTGTGCTCGTGGCCCATCCGAGACTTGGAATTTCATCATTTTCCGGTAAAGTATGTATTTCAGCGGGCTTATTACAACCATTGTGTCAAAAATTGCATACGTTCACTAATTAAAGATATTAAAGTTGATTTGGTAATTAAATTCAAACCCTTGTAAATATACTATGCATAGCTACTTTTGGATTGAAGTTGATTCTGAATCTAGGGTGCCAAACACAATAAGAGGATTTCAAATCCAAGGGGTTCCAAATCCACTCCCAAACAGGCCCTAAGAGTCAGCTTTTAGTACCGGGGGTTGAATTCTTGATCAGTTTCGGAGTTAATTGACACATGATATTGTAGAGTCTTTGATATGTACACAAGATTGTTTATGGGTTTCAACAACTCCAATCGATATTGAAGAAAAATTGGAAGAGTTATTAGAAGATGATGAATCAAGTAACTACTAACTAAACTTTCACTTTAGTGGTGTTTCTATAATTTTTTATCTTTGTTGATGACTTAATATAATATTTATTTATTATGTTTCAGTCTCCTGTGAACCATCCACTGTTGGATCCCAAAAGTAATCATATATGTGCAACTTGAATCTTCTATTTTTTGGAGTAACTAATTAATAAATTGAGTCTTCAAATTGTTATATTTTTTTATATATATGATTAATTAAACCTACTGTTATGATTGATCCAGACTCTTACTTGATTTCATAGGCTGAGGAATATGGAATACATGGAAGTTCGAAGAGCAACGAGTGACTTTTAGAATTATGAAATTTGGCATGACACTTGAATAAGTTTTTTTTTTTTTTTTTTTTTTTTTTGTGTATTAGAATAGTAATTACGTTTACAAGCTATTGGATGTAACTTTGTTGGATGCAACTCTTGTTTCTTTCTTTATGATGTATAGTACTTTATTTATTAATAGTCATATAGTTTGGATTGATTTTATATAGAATTTCATTCCTTTAAATGACTTGAAGAGATGACATAACAAAACAAAGTTGAAGGAAGTTGAGGAGTAATGCTACTCTTAAGTAGTATTTGATTTTGAATATAAAAGTGTAATTTATGTATGTACTATGCAGGTTATTAAAGCTTTTAATACGCATTTTTTGGAAAGAAGTAGGGCCAAGTATGAAAGAGATGTTCTTCTTTAACACTTTGACAAAACTATAGAAGACTCGAGGTATGTTCTTGTCTTTCTAGTTTTTACTGTGTTTTCTTTCTTATATATGATATTATTTGAAAATTGATATGTCATTGATATTTGATAATGCTTGAAATTTAATATGTTTGAATGTTAAAGGAGTAGTTGTCTTACATTTTAGTTTTTTGGTTTAGAAAAAGTGAAGTTCTTTACGATAAATAACTACATATATAATTAATAAAATCATAGGTACAAAAAATAAGACGTGTATTGAAATATAATAGACTAATGTAATAATGAAATATTAGCATGTATCCACCCAACCGAGCCCGCTTGGGTTGAGAATTCCCAACCCGAGGTTGGGTTGGATTGAGTTAGGGTTGAGGTATAGGAACCTTGGGTTGGGTTAGGGTTGAGCACCAACCCGACCCGACCCGACCTGACCCAACCCAACCCAACCCAACCCAACCCAACCCACCCGACTTTCAGCCCTATTGCTTACTATCAGCTTGATATTCTTGATTACAATAATTGCAAAAGGCTCTCTTCTCTTTTGTTTCTGTCTTCTCAACTTTTTTTTAAGTGTTCCCATACTCCCGAGACATTATTGTGCCGCGCTGCCATCTTACTTTTTCTTTTCTTATGTCACTTGTCCGCTAACTATAGAAGCGCTTGTAACATCAACAAGTGCATTACTATCACCCATTTCAGACATTCACTCATATATCCGGACATCAACAAGAGCATTACTATCACCCATTTTAGACATCCACTTATATATCCTGACATCAACAAGAACATTACTATCACCCATTTCAGACATCCACTTATATATCTTGACATCAAAAGAATTATAATTTAAAAAAAAAAAAAAAAAAAAAAAACTTTATGCATAAGAGACATGCTAAAAATAGGTAATCAATAAGAGTGTTATAAATATTTAAAAATTCAATAAGGATCTATGAAAACATCGATGATCCAACAACGAAAATAATTTTCAATAGAAATTCAAAGTTTAAAGCATCTAACCCATCTAGAGCATCTCCCAGGTATAAAAGCGGGATACATACAAAATCAGGTCAATCCAACCATTAAATAGACTAGTAATTGAATTTAGAGGTTTTATACACTGTTTTTGTCTATGATTGCCCACGTGATGATTGGATGGACATGATCTTTGAACCATCCCATCATCATCGGACGAAAAATTGACTAGACATTGGATGTGATCCACAAAAGATGGTGGGCCCTAGAAAACAATGGACAATAGATGTCCACTGTGAATACTACTAATGTGCATTTCATATTTCATGATATGCTTACCGAAAAATCTAAATCTTTACATGTGTTGCGCACATATGATGATCATGACCGTGAAATTTTTGTCCACCAAGTAGATGGGCCATATCCAGAACTCAATGGGATTGGATCATTGGACTGCAGTAACCACCCTATCAATGCCAGAAAAGTGGGTGGTAGTAGTCCACATTTAACAGGCAAAGCTCATACAAAATGGATGGCCAAACTTGTTCAAACAGGCAGAACTCATACAAAATGGATGGCCAAACTTGTTCAATTCATAGCCCATCTACAAAGTAGTCCACCAGATCAACGATCCCGACAACGAAATGAATGGGCTGTTTGGTCCAAAACGGCCCGCCCTCCCACCTGATATGATACTGAAAATAATTAGAAATGCAGGGGAAAAAATGGAAAAACGATGAGAGAGAGAGAGAGAGAGAGAGAGAGAGAGAGAGAGAGAGAGAGAGAGAGAGAGAGAGAGAGAGAGAGAGAGCATCTAGGGTGAGGCGTCTCTAGGGTGAGGCCCTGCATGTCAATGGTTTGGGCTTAGGAACATTGAAACATGACCCTGCTTGGACAACTGAAAACCCTAAAAGTTGGACCATTGAAACCATCAAACCAACCTTTGTATGATGCAGAGAGAGAGAGAGAGAGAGAGAATAATAAATTGATGGTAATACCCTTCTGAGATGCTCTCTCTCTCTCTCTCTCTGGCTCTCCGACTCCCTCTATCACTCGGACGCAGATTAGCTACTGACTTGAAGTGACGTCACCAAGTTCTGTGGGGCCCACCATGATGTATGTGTTGTATCCACACTCTCCATCCATTTGGAGAGATCATTTTAGGGCGTGAGCCAAAGAATGAGTCAAATCCAAAGCTCAAGTGGACCCCACCATAGAAAGCAGTGGGGACAGTACCATTGAAACCTTCCCAGGCCCACCATGATGTTTATTTGAGAACCAACCTGTTCATACGTTAACACAGACATGGAAGAAGGGGAAAAAAACAAATATCAACTTGATCGAAAACTTTTGTGGCCCCCAAGAAGTTTTTAATGGTAGGAGTTCAATCCCCACTGTTTTCTGTGGTGGGGTCTACTTGAGCTTTGGATCTGCCTCATTCTTTGGCTCATGCTCTAAAATGATCTCTCCAAACGGATGGACGATGCAGATACAACACATACATCAAGGTGGGGCCCACAGAACTTGGTGACGTCACTTCGTAGGAGTTAGTTTTATATAACGTTCTCTCTGGAAGTGGAATCGATGGACGACTGGATGCGGATTTCCTGCAAAAAATTAAGCAATCCAAGCAGGTTTGGTGTGGCCTTTGGTGGGCCCACCTTGATAAATGTGTTTCATATCCACAACGCCCATTTGTTTTTTTTCAGATCTTTTAATGACGTTATCCCAAAAATTAAGTAGATCCAAATCTCTGGTGTACCAGAACTAAAGTTTACTAAAATTATAATTTACAAGTAACTTATATATCTATCGGGTTTGGGTCGGGTCAGGCAACCCGAGCCCGACCTAAATTTTATCGTGTTGGTGTTTGTATAGCCCAAGCCCGACACTCAACCAATACATTCTGCCCGAGCCCAACCCACTGCCGGGTTGAACCCGCCCGACTTTCAGCCCTACTAGTTAAATGATATAAACCATTCCTCTACCTATTGGACAATGATGTTTGGACTCTAAAGCTTCTCGTGATTTTTTTGGTGTGTGTGTGTGCGGGCACACATGCCTGTGAAAAGGTCACAATTTTATTGAAGAAAAAGAAGCTGAACAATACAAACGCTGACAGGTCGAGTGACCCTATCGTCACTCAACCCCAACTGGACAAGAAATCAACAAAACTAACTAGGCTAAAAATACTGAAAACAACACCAACCCCTCTTTACAATGGATCAAAACGGTAATGTAGTATGCAAATGCCTTGCTGATATGAATCAAGTGGAGAGGAGCACTGGAGCTACTGTTTGAAAGGAATAGGACAAACATTCAACTCAACATGAGCCATTGGTTATAGAATATCATGCTGTGACTTTCCATGCTAACAACTTGGGTATGCTCGAGTTGGGTTTGGATTGCGTGTACTGTGGTATTTACTAAGATGAATAGAATCTTGCCAAAGCATTATTCCAAGAATCAAAAGGCTGAATGGTATTTATCTGTGCCTCTTTTTCAGCAACTCAGGCACAATTATTAAATTATAGATCAGAGATGGTGGTACTCTTTTCAATGAACGACTCATCTATCATGACAGATGTGGGTCAGATCATGATCTAGTTACAAACTTACAATATTGAAGTGAGGAGAGGTTCCCAGATGGACCTTGTGCATTCACCCTTGTTTTTATTTATATTTTAATTGGGTTTTTTTTTTTTTTTTCCATATAGTTCTGCATCAAACTCAGATCACACATTATTTCTATATCGCAATTGACTTATGTGCCCTCTACTCAAGTGGGCTTGATATCCAGCTCTATAATGGTCATCATAGTCATCAATTGGAGGTCCATGTTTATGCTCCACTTTAAGCATAGATCTCATCCATCATTCCATGACCTTTATGCAATGTACATTTATCTGTTCTTCAACTGACAGGAGCCTATGTCCATTTCCAGCAGAAATCTAACTAGCTGGAACCTTCACATTCATCGTCATCTTTCTGTTATGGTGTCCATTCATACTGTCACTATATCGGCCACAATATATATCTGATCGGAGTCATGTAACATCTTTTATGTGGTTTGCATTGCAGTATCTGGAAGTAAGGGAGAAGCAGTATGATGAGAAGGCTTTTCTTGATTTTTTTACTGTAAGTTCCTAATAATCTCCATTAGAATGTAAGATGTAGGATCATTGTAACAGAACTCACTGAGTGCCTATGTAAAATGATTTCAGGACCCAATGTCTACGACTCCGGCAGTCTCTGGAGTCATGGTGTAAGTGGCAGAATGACTGAATTTGCATCGTTACTTTTAATATCGTTGATATTCATAACACTTGTGCATTTAGATACATAGCTTCACCGGACAAGAACCTCAATAGGAATTACTTGGGCCCCGCATCACTTGAAGAAATGGCAAAGTATGTTTCTCATTTCCATTTTTTAAAACTATATTCTCCAGTTTAAGATCATCTTATGCATTTTTTCTCATGCTTTATTTCTTGGTGGACAGTCAAATTGTCAATGCCGAAGGCCCGTCAGGACCCAACAGGGACTACCTTTTCCAGCTTGAAAAAGCTCTTCTTCATTTGGGTAATTTTCTTTCAGGCCTTTCAGATTTCATGCTCAAATTCTTGATATGAGAATTATTAGGAGGCCCTGCATTCTTCCACACTTTGTGGTCGTCCTGGTCATTCATATTGCAGGTCTCACTATGGATGGCCTAAATAGCCAAATCCACCGATTAGCAATCTTTTCTAACTCACCTTTGTATGAATGGTGATAATCTTTGAGAAGTGGCATCTTTTCTTTGTGGCCCATCAATTGTGGGACCGTCAAAATGAACAATCTGGCCTGTCACATGTTGGGGTAGGAGGAGCAAGCCGAGCCTCATGTGTGAGCACATTAGTATTAGTTGTGGCAATGGGCCAGGTGGTCCCGCCCTGTAAGGCCCACGCCGCTAAAGTTGGTCTGAGGGTTGGGCCCAGGCCAATAATGAGTGGCCCAGCCTGACCCATTGGCCTGGTCCAAGTGGTCTACCATTATATAGAAAGAATGGACGGTTTAAAGACAGGTAATGGTTCCCATTCACACTATATGTTTAGTTTGAAGACAATCAGGTTTAAAGACAGTTCCTATATGTATAGCTTAAAGACAATAGTTGGTTCTGGCATCATCTTTCAATGATCCAAACTGTATATATGTAGGATTTATTGTGGATGGAGGATACTGGACAAACTTTTGTTAATTGGACTTACTTCCAATCTTCAATCACTTTTCCTTGCAGAGCCAGCCTCGGCCCAGCCCTACCGCTGCCATTGTCATCCCTAGTTAATCTCTCTGTTCTAATATAGATTCTTTTGTTGTTTTGATTCATGTAGGATGTGAAGACAAGCATGTCATGGATTTAGCCAATGCTGTCAGGAGCATCATTACAGAGATGAACATGAATTTGTGATAATGGGCACTAGTACACTCTTGTGAAAGCAGCAAATTGTCAAGAACAATGTTGTAACAATATCATTCTTACCATAGAACAAGTGACTAATTGTTGGTTTCAGGAAGGTAAAAACCCAAATGCCTCATTCTTCATTTCACATTCCTCATCATGAATAAATGTAGGAAAGTGAGAAGACTACTGGAAATAGCAATCCCCAAACATGATTTCTCTATAAACTCGCTGTTTGCTAACTTGCCGTATGTGAGTTTGCTTCCCTACGTACATGAAATCGGAGAAACTCCAGTGCGTCAAACATTTACAGAATTGGTGTTGGTTCTACAGCAGTCGTGGAAAACAGAAATTTCACCAGTTGGAATTCTGATTTTGACTCTGTTCTGAAATTGCAGTTGGATAAAAATGGGATGCTTGTGATTTTGGCAATGCAGCCCATCTTTCCAAATCAAGAAGCTCTTTTTCTTTCTAGGAACCACTACCTGGAAAGGGATTCATTGTGACCAAACCATTGAAGATGGGTGTGTACATCAGTTTCTTTCTTGCTTGTTTAGTGCCAGCTACATTTATTGCATGACTTGATTTTGAAGTTTGTCCAAACAGTATTGGTGGAATCTTGATCGCCTATTTGCCTTTTAGGTCTTCATTAATTTGCACCAAAGTTGTGTCGGCAATGGGCTGTTTAGGTCATTCTGTCTTTAAATAGGCTATCCATGTCATGTTGTCTTGGACGTGTTATTTTATTTGTTGTTATTCAAGCACCCTAGAACAGGAGGAAAGATGGACCGTGGCACATCCGGTGAGCTTAATGTAGATGGGGGCATAGCATGTGTACACATTGACATATGTGCCACATGTTGGACCCTTAAGATGGATGGTGTCATTTGCTTACAAGTGGGGTGCTTGAACTTAGTTGCATGTGTGACCCGCAATGAACTAGGGATAAGTCTTTCCCTGTGGTTCAAACTTTTTTTTAAAAACATTGTAGACTTGTCAACTGTTATCTTTTGGAAATTCATTATTTTTTATTTATGTGAGTTTCTGTGTATAAATGGGTCTGACAAATTACAAACGAGTCTGTCATGGATAACTTATTCTGAATGATCTTTTGCTTGAATCGAAACATCAAAGAAATCAAAATAAAAGAGTAATCATTGATTTCTTTCACTCCAAATGATCAATTCAATCAAGTACGTAATATTTGTTCTCTTGGATTCCAAAATGGCTGATGTTTTGACTGCTAGTCCCGCGTTATCAAATTAGACAGTCATTTGATCGTTGTCTTATCATCATGCTCTTAAAGATCATTGTATTTAATTTCCAATAAACAATTGGGAATCCCACTAGAAAAGGGGCCATGTGGAGATGTGGAGTCCTTCAGCCAGTGGTCCTGATTGGTGATCCGGTCCCTTGGTGGGATAAATCAAGTTATCCGAATCTCCAAGATCTGCGGATCTTTGATCTTTTCCATAAAACGTGAACAGTTGCTGTTTCTTTTCCTACATTCTGCTTGCAGACCATTGATCAAAGGTCAATTTTCTCCACACGGAGAGAGTTTGTATATGGTGCATCCATGGTGGGCCATGGATAATCATGAATTAAATAATTCCTTTATTACTATAAACTGACCTAGATTTGCTTTGATCCTACTGGAAATTAGCGGGACACATGGTTCCACCAAACCACCATAGAATAACTACAAGCATGATAAGCGTGTACGGTGCCACAAGTGTCAATCTGTCAGATCCAAGCCACTCATCAGGTGGGTCCCACCATTAATCTAGATGGGAATCCACAACAGTTGGCTCATCTAAAACAGCCACGTCTGTCCAAGAAAATGTACAGCTTTAGGAAATTGACAAACAGTCCATAATCCACATTAGGAATATTTTGTGTGGCCAAAGGATACATTTTAGCCTAGAAGATCCACATGCTAAGGCCCAGCTGATGACTGACTTGGATCTCGTACACGTGTGCCCGCGAGTGCACGTTGCATTTCTTGAAAAGGTTCCGGCATGCAGCTACACGTGTCAACCTGGAACGTTAGTATGACATCCGATCCTTGTATAAAGTGGGCCTCATCTTGTAGATCATCTGGAGCAAAAATTCGCCCAGACCAACCATCAGTTGAGCCACACGTGGATAAAACAAAAGGCAGAAAAGAGAGATTGCAAGTTGTTTTCTGGAACGTTCATTGCATTCGTTCATGCACGGTCTAACTGATATTTGGGCTCCCACGGCATGTCAGATGATCTAACGGCTCGGATGTCGTACACGAGTTCCAGGTTGCCATGCATAGCCACGTGTAAATTCGCTTGGATGACTTGCGTATGTGTCGTCTTAAGAAAATTTTCGACGATAACGCCTGTTATAACGAGCCGTCTGAAAGGTGAGAAATCCCTTCGTGTACGCCTCTCTGTCTGTTGCCCAGACAGGAGATTCAAGGCCTAGGGTTTCTCCCTCAAATTCCAGAGAAAGAGAGATGGTGGGCCACGTTCATGGCATCGGCCATTCCCTGGAGATGGTAGAGACGGTGCTGGAAGTCGCTGACGTTGCGTGGAATGCTATCGAGCACCATCGCCACGCCGCTAAGGACCATCGCCAAGCCGCTAAGGAGCACCAGTGCACATCCTTAGACGAAGAGATCGATTCCCTCCAATCCGAGAACCAACGGCTCCGATCGCAATTGAGGGAGAATATCAGCCTTCTCAAAAATCTCACCCAAACCCCAGCCATATCCAAAGACTGCCCTCCCGACGTATGTATCCACTTCTGCTTTCTCTGAATTCTCTTTTTACGCAACCAAATGGCCACAAAAGCTGTTGATCTAAAGATCTAATCAATCTTACCATTCATATTTTCTCAATTGATGAATCTGGACCAAATCAATGGCTTGATGATCAATTAGATGGGACCAACGGTCAACTTAAATTTTGGGGCTCATGATATCAATCATATGGTCATTACTGCAATTGCCCCACGTTCCACATGTGCATGCTCCACACGTATGCACAAGAATCCTTTTTTAGCCCGTCTGTAATTTCCTTTTTTTTTTTTTTTTATGTCTCTATATTAGGAAATTAGTAATCTTAGGGGTCGTTTGGATGGCGGTTAATGGTTTACGTTGTAGTAAATCACTTAGGCCTGTTTGGTTTTCGAATTACAACTGTAAATGACTGTAAATGGATACTGATTATTTACTCCTGAAATTGTATGGTGACATCACTTATATTTAACTGCAATGATTATTTTTCTACATTGTTTGTTTCACTCAAAAAGCACAAGTAAAAATGATAGTTTTGTTATAACATGAAATTGTAATTATTACAATTTACTTTACATGCTTTACTATTTGATTATCGATTTACTGGTCATAATTCTTCTTTAAACAAACACCCAGAAACGATAACGATCGTTCATTTACTTTGTATTGCATAGGAATTGGGAAAACCAAACAGACCCCTGTAAATGATTTACAGCCTGTCTGTTTAGCTTTAAGTTGTAAATGATTTACTAGTTTGGATAGCCTCTAAATGGTAAATGAAATCTCCTTTATAGGCTTTCATTCAAAAAAATAGAGCCGTTGCCACGTCCTCATTTACTAGTAAATGAAAACTCACCTTTTTGCTGGTAAATGAGAAGGGGGCTTTGCTACTTAATCATGTACAAGTAGTAAATGATTTACAAGCAAATTAGACCATCCAAACACTAGTAAATCATTTACCACTTGCCCCATTTACCACCATTTAAGGGGCTGTTTGATTTTTAATTTCCCGTAGTAAATACATGGAATTACCTGATTATTACTTACTACACCTGTTTGAAAGTCGCCAGGAATTACATTTCGACAACTGGTCCATACAAACGTTTTTATTACTGATTTAAATATGTGGGCCCCACCATGATATATATGAGTTATCCACACCATCCATTCTTTTAAAAAATACATTTTAAAGCATGAGCCCAAAAATGAGGAAAATCAAAAGCTCAAGTGGACCACACCTTAGGAAACAAGGATCATTAAAACGTCAATGGTTGAAAGTCGTTTTCTCCCTAGGGCCCACAGTGATGTTTATTTGTCATCCAACCTGTTAATAAGGTCACACAGTCATGGATAAAGTGGAAACAAAAATATCAGTTTAGTCCAAAACTTCCAGGGCCTTCAAGAAGCTTTAAATGGTAGGAGTTCAATTCCCATTGTCTCTAGTAGTGTGGTCCACTTGATCTGTGGATCTGCCTCTTTTTTTTAGCTCATGCCCTAAAATGAGTTGGCTAAAGGGATGGATGGTGTGGACAATACACAAACATCAAGGTGGGCCCCACAATTTAACTTTTTTATCCTCGGGTGACGTGAGGAGTGCTATAAATGAAAGGTGGCGGTCATATCACCTTGGAAATCCAACCGGAAACAAAGCGGTAAATAATTATTACCCATTTACCTAGAATTACCTCTGTAATTAGAAAATCAAACAGGCCCTAAACGAACCCGTAGATTTTTCTTTGTTAAGTGCATTCTTATGATAGACACTCTATGTTGGGAAATTTTGGAGATCTTAGCTAGCCGAGAATCCTATTTTTAGATTCCATAGATGATGTTAAATGTTGTAAGCACCCTTAACAAATAAGGCTTAGGCCTAGGGAATAAGACAATTGAATGGTGTTCTCTTTGAGCGAGATCTCTTGTTTCTCTACGGTAGTTGTTGAAGGGGAGGGGGGGTGAGTGATTTCTAGTATAAGTCTAGAGGGCTATTGATCTTGCTCACAATCATTACATTCTTTTTCTCTTGTGATTCGAACTGCAATCCGGTACCTTATTGCATCTACCAGATTGAAGTTTGAATGACAAAATAAAAAAAGAGTGCAATGTTTGTGCACAAGCTCAACTGCTCTCTAGTTCCCAACAACTACTGTAGAGAAACAAGAGATTTTGCTCAAAGAGAATAACATTCAACTATCTTGTTCCATAAGCTTAACCCTTATAATGAGTACTTGCAATCTTCAACATGATCTATGAAATCTAAAAATAAGATTCCTAGCTAGCTAAGATCTCCAAAATAGAAACAATAATGCTTATTTCCTGACATACAATCTATAAAATAAGAAAGTACTTAAGTGAGAAAAATCTATGATAACTTATTTCCTAATGTAGAGAAATGAAAGAAAAAGAAATTATAGATAGGCTAAAAAAGGAAAGTAGACATTTTCTTGTGCACATGTGGGATATGGGATGATTGCATTGATGACCATATGATTGATCCCATAGGCTTCACAATTTAAGTTGATCGTTGGTCCCATTTAATTGATCATCAAACCACTAATTTGATCTAGATCATCAATCAAGACAATCTCAATGGTGAGATTGATCAGGTCTTTAGATCAACCAGCTTTTGTGGCCATTTGGTCACATCTTTGGTTATTGATCCCCACTACGCAATTTGAGTTCTCTTTCCCCCTTTTTTTTCTTGAATTTCATATCTTCGCTCTCATTTTGAATGCAAATCCAATTGATCTTATTGAAAATTAGAATGGCAAAGATTGGATTTTTTTTCTTCAGATGCCTACTGATCTCTTGAATAGCAGACTGTCCCTTTTGACATAATGAATTCAATATATTTAATAGTATCAACATCACTTGGCCGAGCATGGGATGATGGTCCATTCCATCAATGGTAGTAGTTATTGAGCTTCATAGTAGCTTTTGTTGAGAACCTAACCAATATGCCAAAAGCCCCAGAACTGATCCCTCAAACCATGCAATCACACCCGTATATTTTTTACTCGTGAATTGAATTGAAGATTTTGGTTGAACTCCATCCAATCAGCTGTTGTAATTTTGCAGCTGTATTCACGTCTTGTAGCTACTGTGGATTCTTCAAACTTCTTGACCCAACTTGAATCACTCCAAAAGGCATCCACGGTCATGCCAAGCCATGATTTTCCTTTCAAAGAAGCCACAGGTTCTCTCAGTTATTCTGAAAATTGCAACTGATAAAGCCAAATTTTCAATTTGCTAGTGTTAATGTTTCTTTCTCTTGGTCTTTTGTTGTTGGAATAGGAGCAGATTTGCATTTAGTGGAAACTTTGGTCAATGTTGATATTGAAGAACCCAGTTGGTGGGTATGGGTCACACATGACATGGTTCCTGGTAATACAGAAGAGCGTAGTGGAATTGATGATGAGAGTTATGTGATTATTACCGAGGAGCTTGTGGTTGATGGGGTTGCCAACTTCATGGCTAGGGCATTCTTGCAAACCCAAAATCTAAGGTATGGGAATGATGGGGTTGCCAACTTCATGGCTAGGTGCATTCTTGCAAAACCAAAATCTAAGGTATGGGAATTCTATTTTCTTTTGTTTTATCTTTTATTCGTTTGAGTATCTATCATTAATTGGTTATCATTAAATTGCAGAGCTTAACACCAGAGGAACTGCAGAAAAGTAAGTCTACACATACATCTCTTCCTGTAATTGAGATGGATGGTAACATATGGTCCAACCATTTGCAATTGAGACGTTCTCTTATTTTTATATATCCTACAAAAAAGGACGTATAAATAACATTATTATTCCAAGTTGTCACGAAAAAAGAAAATCCTAAAGTGCCACAAATATGGATATAAATCTCTACCTTTCTTTGTTTTTCTTATGCTTATCTCTTTCTTATGTGATATGTCCTATTAAAAATCCCTCAAGGCACGGATCTCCCAAAATAGATGACTACTAATGACTTGCACATGACTAATTGCAGCATATCTTGTCAAAAAGCTTTTGTGACCAAGCATTTAGGGGATTAATATTGGGAATCCTAGGCATTTAATGGTACGTAGCATAGATTATTTAATATAGGCTTGACGACCAATGGTTTAACTGAGGATATGCTCCTTGATAGAGTGGAATGGCGTGAACAGGATTCATATCCTGACCCCAGTTTGTTGGGATAAGGTTTAGATGATGAAGATGATTATGATGATAGATTATGTTGGAGATTTTGTTTGAGTTTCAGTACATTTGAGGATGGGAAAGTTTCAAGTTCTTTTATCGGTAGTTCCACATTTTGTATATCAGTTGGGTTAGTTTTAAAAAAAGAGACATGGTGATAACCCTCCTGCCTGTGAGTTGATAGTTTTGGAACTCAAAAGAGTTGTATGCATTTGGGTTCTAGTTAAAATTGCCAAGGCTAACAGTGAAGTGTGAACTGACAGTGGGTGTACTAACAAGCTACCAAAAAAAAAAAAAAAAAATTCGCCAAGGCCACAGTACAATTACCAGTTACCTTTGTTTCGTGAACCAAGTCTCCAACATGCTTACATGCGTCAACAAGCAGATACATCTTGATTTTTAAGTTGGTATTGCAAAGGGTGAGCTAATGCAATATTGCGGGTTCCAAATACCTTAACTAAAGATCTTTTTTTTTTTTTTAAAACCTCATTTGGTTTCCTGATAAAACCAAAAAAAAAAATTTGCCAAGGCCACAGTACAATTACCAGTCACCTTTGTTTCATGAACCAAGTCTCCAACATGCCTTACATGCGTCAACAAGCAGATACATCTTGATTTTTAAGTTGGTATTGCAAAGGGTGAGCTAATGCAATATTGCGGGTTCCAAATACCTTAACTAAAGATCTTTTTTTTTTTTTGTAAACCTCATTTGGTTTCCTGATAAAATTACAATGGTCAGGCTAAAATGGTCAATCCACCTTACTCTTTTGAACCAACTCTCCTACATGTGTGACATTTGTCGACCTGCAGGTGCATTTTGATTCTCAAGTTGGGTCCTGTGGGTGAGAATGAGACAATGTTGTGGGTACCACATGCCTTTAACCATTTGTGTGTCAATGATCTGATTCTTATATATTCGTGCGATGGATTTATGTATTTTTTGGCCTCTCATTTGGTTATTCTTTAAAAGATTCTGTTTTTTCCTTCATGCTTAGTAGTTGTTTTGTGCCATACATTTTCCATGGTAAGGTTTGGCATTTAACGTACATGAAAAGTAGACACATATTTGCAATCATGCTCGGTGATGGGGATTTCTTTAACATTTTGATTTTTTATCAATTTTATTTTGGTGGATATAGCTGGAACTTTTCTCACATGGTCATGATTACCTCGTTCCACGTAATTTTGTGTGGTATGGCTTCCTTAATTGAACCAACGGTCATCAGTTTGGCTAGTTTATCTGACTATCATGATTGTTTGAGACTCCTGGCTTTATCCGGTGGAGAGGAATTTGGATTGTGGTTATGTTCAAGTTTGGTTTATGTGTTTATAAGATTGGCAGTAATGGTTTTTAAACTTTGACAACTTGCAGCTGTGACAAAAGCCTTGGGCGACATGAGCAACTGGAGTAAAATGAGGAAAGTATGGCATGCCAGCCAGCTCATTTATGCCCTCGCAACGTGGGGAATTACTTTGGCAGCGTGAGATTCTACTGCTTTTCTTACCAATCATTTTTATTTTTATTTTTTTGGAAAAATTTAAAAATAATGCTAATATGTATTCTTCTCCCTTGGTTTCTCCAAAACGCACACAAATATGATATGTGCCCTGTAGAGGTATAATGCCAACAGCAATCAGTGAACATGCATGCTTATCAATCAATTGATCCAGTCCCACCAGCAATCAGCGAACATGCATGCTCATCAATCAATTGACCCCCTTTTGTGAGGATCCCCGTCATCAATCAATTGACCCCCTTTTGTGAGGATCCCCCTCATGCACCTGATGACTTATTTTACTTTTATATAAGCGACTTCAGCTTATTAAAAATTGAACGGTGGTTCATATGGACTTTGAGGAAAACTAACAGTAATTTAATAAAAAGACAGGACTTTTGGAAAGGGGAAAAAAAAATCTTGGTTGTCCTTGAGTCAACCAGCACTAGGGGTGCACATCGAACCGGTAGAACCGTGGAACCAGACCAGAACCGACCAAACGGTCCGGTTTGGTCCGGTTCTAGAGTGCACCGGTTCCGGTTCCAAAAATCAAAGAACTTATTACATTGGTTCGGTTCTCGGTTTGGAGTATGTAGAACCAAACCGATCCGTAGAACCGAATCAAGAACCCATATTTGACTCATGATTTATGGTTTACAATACACCATTTGATTGTTTTCATAAATATATTTTTGCACACTTTATACAATATCTAAACCATTCATTAAATGGATCACAACACGAATGGACATGAGCTAGATTATAAAAAGCCCAGAACCGTGGAACCGATCCGGTTTTAACAGTCCGGTTCCGGTTCGGTTCTAGGGTGCTAACGGTCCGGTTCTGGTTCCGAATATCCTAGAACCGTTAGGAACGGTTCGGTTCCGGTTTCACCCCAGAACAGAACAGGACCGAACCGACCCGTGTGCACCCTTAACCAGCACACATTCATCTCCAGGCTTCATTCATTCTGGACTAAATTCAAATGAAGGAGAAACAATGGTATTAAATCAACTATATAGTTAATGCAGAGATCAGTCTTGTATTTGCTTTTTTAAATAGAAATATGATTGCTAGGAGTAGAAAAGAGAATTTGGTTTTAAAGATGTATTTGGGAGGCAGACAGTCATGTGAACAGACTTGTGGCGGGTGACTGGATTGGAGCTAGTCATCTCCGATGCAATGCCTTAGTCTGTTGTATCTGAGCCCCTGTCAGCCTTCTCTGTATTTATGTCTCTTTTCTTTAAAATAAAATCATCACTGATGTTTGGGAGAATGTCCTTTCATCTGCTATTGGAATGCAGGTTGTATAGGCACCCAGCTATTGTGAAAGCCGCAGTTAAGGGGATTGGAGCATCCGGCAAAGTTCTTATGAAGGCTATCTGATTGTTTCCAGGGTATGAAAATTGTAAATATGATTGTTTCCGTGTGCAATCATCATGTACAGCAAACCATTTTCTCAGTTTGTCTATATGCCCCAAGGATTTATCCGTTTGTTATTCTTCATCCTCCATTGTCAGTGCTAATTCCGCGTTTTCCAAATGCATGAGAGCATGGGTGAGTAGGGGTGTACACGAACCAAGTTAGCTTGATTAGTCTCGACTCGTAAAAGCTCGATTCGACTCGGTTCAAAGCTGAGTTCAAGCTGTTTTTTTTAGCTTGAAAAAATTTCAAACCAGTTCGAGCTTGACTCGACTAGGATTGAACCCCAACTTGAATCGAACTCAGAACTAGTTCAGTGGCTCGGTTACTTTGATATTGATGTTGCTCACCAAGTGTTTGATGAAATGACTCAGCAAAGTGTCGGCTAGTGGCAAGGAAGGCATGTATATGAAGCAAATATCATTTTTGCTTGATTTCAATGTTGCCTATAAGGTGTTTGATGAAATATTTGTAAACAGCTACTGCTGTTTTAGAAAATGCCGCAGAGGCTCGATTTTGGCTCGAACTGGCCAGTCAGGCTCAAGGACATACTCGGTGTACAGCCTATGGGTGAGAATGTGTGGCCATGATTAATATTAGTGTCATACATCTGCTCCAACCAACCATGGGTGTTCCTCACCGAATCATTCATACCTGCTGAGAAGGGCTGTTTGGCAGCCGCAAAAGTTGAGCCTCTCAACTGGCCAGGATGTCAATGGTTTGTGAACTCCAACTTGTCTTCTCACAACTCAAAAGACCTTTAGACCGTATAGGGTGGTCTTTTTGTGTTGCTGAAAAGACCTTTAGACCGTGTTTCTTTACAATATATGAGACTATTTTTCTCGTGGTGCACATGGCACTAGTGGCACCTTACATCTTCAAGCCTTGCAAATGTGCCACGTTAAACTGTTCTCTTTATGCATCTTATCTGCCAGAGAAGCCAAGTTGTACACGTAAAGCATGTATTGCACTGTGCATCTTCAAGCATTCCACGTGCCACATGCCACCACATATTTCGGAGCACCACAAATATACATGTATCTAAATAATCTCTGGTCTAGGTGCTAGGTGCTTGACAAATAACATGAAAGTAATTAGTTCATGACCTGGATAGAATAAACTAAAATTGACTGATAACCTTTTAGATAACCATCTCATACGTCTTTTATAATGCTTCTTATGAATCATAAAATAAGGGAATATGACATGACACTACAACTATGAATCAGATAATCAAATAAATCGCCTGACTTGTTATCTTGATGGATCAATAAAACTATAAAAGCACTGAAAGTGCATATTCAATAGACACGCTGGGCGATGCTAAGCGTGACCTACCCATGAACAGTCCGGATCTAACGTGTCATGGAATGTGCTGTGAAGCCCAATCTCCTCCCATCTGCCACGGCACGTCCAACCATAATGTGGTCAAGACTCACAGTACATGCCCATCAAACTTCCACTCAGACATCTGAGCATATGAGTCGGCCATTTCTGCCAGACCCAATATCATTTCACTGGGTTTTCGAATCTGGATGCAGCACACGGTCTGGCTCTTGCACTGTTGAGGAGGGCCCTGTCAGTTACACCAAGCAGCACCATCAGGTCATATCACAAAACAGGCCAGATTGCACCTTACACAGGATCGCATTGCTTTTTTAGGTTCCATCAAAGCATCCGTTCAATCAACCTCTGTCAGTCTAGAGAGCGTGGAAAAATTGGAGTGCCACGACTCCAATTGGCAGAAATAACAAGACCCCACCAGATCTTTTCAGTAGGATACAAAGGCAGGTAGACCTCACTATGATAATAGAACCAAAGCGACAGCAGATTTTGTTGTCCATGGGCCACCAAACTTGACTCCAAACCATCCCTAGCCCTCTGTATTTGTGACTCTTTAAATTACCCTTGATTTTCACTTTTGGATGTTCCAAGAACAGTCGGGCAGGGCAGATGGTTTTCACAACAAATCTGAAGCAGCATCATTTCAATTCCAACCTGAAACTATCCTTCTTTCAGCGTAAAGAATTCCCAATCAAGGTCCTTGCTGATCGGAGTGTGGCCAAAAACATCCTAGGCCCTGTTTGGTTGCCACTTGAAAAACATCTCATTTTAGTTCACAATAATTGTGTTATAGATTTGGGTAAGGATTAAAAATATTCTTCTTAGCCCAATATTTATATAAACTATGATCACTAATACATTATTATGAGCCTTGATCAGCACAGGCATGAGCAAGAAGGCTCATGTACATGCCACAAATGCCACCATGGCAAGGTAGGTCCAAGATCCAATCCATCTATCAGAACGGCATCAATGTGTTGATGCCCTATCCCAATAATCATGTTGGTCCACCATTCAGGTGGGCCACAGTTTGCAAACAAATGTACAGCTCTGAAAAATTGGCTGAAGTTTTCCAATCCATCCACCTGTTTCCAATTGGGAAGGTCTTGCTGAGTGGACGAGATTTCCAAAAAGTACAGAGTTAGACCAAGCTGATGTATAGACTGAATTTCACACCTATGTGCCATGCTGGCAAATGTGTCACATGTACATGAAAATTATTGCACAAGTGTCTGCGCTTAGCAAAGCTTCATAATTATTACTAACTAAAATGAGATGAAAATCATTTTTAAGTGGCAACCAAACAGGCTTATGTTTCAGTACAATACCCAAGCCAGTCAGGATTTTGCAGGCATGGGCCCTCTAATTCCAGCTTATGCTCAAAGTCCCTCACGGCCAGAGTCTGCGCCTGCATAACTAATAACATTTTCCACTCTTAGTACAAACCCTGATTAACGTTATCATATTGTTCAACTATGCAGAGGCCATCAACTGGTAACAGATCTCCTAAAACACTGCATGGAATGCCTGCACACCCACATATTCCATACATAAATGGCCATACAAAAACAACCCTAACATGATCTTTTACATCTTGATAATCAAGTCATATCACCTAAAATGTATAATAATCTAAGGGACCACTGCCATTTGAGTAACATTCAGCTTAGAAAGATTAAACATTTGGGAGTTGTAATAACATGAATTGCACCTTGGTGTGCGCTTTCTGTACATACTCCAGATCAGCTGGTTAAATAGTTACTTCTTGGCCTACTAGTTACTTCTTACTCACCAAATAAGACAGTACCTCCGCAGATCGACGGTTAAGATGGAGGGCTGGTCAAAGTAGTGGTCCTGCTGCCTTGTCAACTCCAGTAGTGTGTGACTCAGTCGCTTTCATCTTCAGCATCTGCTTTGAGGAAAACAAGACAATACGATCAATCAACACGCTATCATTACAAGCATTGAGAATCTCGTAAGGGATCTTCCAAATCTCCATTCAAACAAAACACTGTGACTTGGCAACCATGCAGCTTAAGAATCTTCCAAGGCAAAGATGAAAACAGCAAGCAGCAGAAGTATCATGTGACAAAACTAAAAGAGGTGTGGACAAACACGTCTTTGCCTTGATATAATGAGAAAAATAAGAGATCAAGACATGTCATGTGAATGAGCAAAATCAGGAATTCGTTTGCCCAATATAACATGGCAATGGATGAGTAGTAAAAACCCTAAGATCAGATCCATAGCTAAAGCACACATCTTGAGAAGAACCACTTCCAAAGTGACAGTAACTTCACACTCAATGATTTTGAGAAAGCGAGGCTACATATCCTCATTTGATTGATGCTACGTCAATAGGTGTCAATATGGTCAATATGGCCAAGAGCCAAAACCAACGAACGACAGGCTCCATGCTCAGATCAACTCCAATAATGTGTGGGATGCTCTGAAACCATTTGGTAATATTACAGATGAAGTCATGCAGGCAGAAATATTCATTATAGACGACAAATATTGAGAAGTGCCAAAGTGTCCCTTTTTTTGCAAGTGACCAAAATACCCTTGAGTGCGGAAAATACCTCAAATGCATTTACCGATGTCAAAATCCTAAGCTATTGATTTAGAATGGTGAACAAACCAGCTCATACTAACAGGGGGTGGTGTAAACGTAAACAACCATGTAACCATTTTAAAAAATGTGAATGGTAGTATGCCATCTAAACACAGCAAACAGAAGATGGGACATTTTTATTTTTTTGATCCACAAATAAATTTTATTATGTACAGCCATTTTTATTATATTGTGGTGTTTCTAGAGCTCTCAAGGATGGCAATTACCAAATTTACATGTCCCATCACTATATTGCAACTGAATACCACGTGAAGACATCACCACAATCATTACAGTTGTGGAGGATTACATAAGATTATAAAATCCAATTTGTTGAGAATTCTTTGAAATTAAGACTCCCAAGTGCCCATGGAATACTTGAGGAAGCGGATTGATTTGACATAGTCAACACACAAGGAAGCTTAAGAAGGAAAAATAATAATGGAAAGGACCGACAAATAAATCATTACTCGTGAAAACAAATAATAAAAGCAACCTTACAAACCCGATAAAGTTACCTTCACTAGCGCCTTCGCTTTCACTCTCTTCATCATCAGTATCTTCCTCATCATCATCATCATCATCACCACCACCACCACCACCATCATTTTTTTCAACTGCCAACTTAGGCTTTGGGGGAGGAGGAATAATGAAATTGGATGAGGACCTTCGACGAGAACTTGAGACAATGTTACTCATGTCAATGCCCTCTAGCTCTTTTGCTCTTTCCTTCAGCTTCTTGACCTCTTTGATTTCTGAAGATGGAAAACACAAGGCATCGATTTATATCACATCAATGTGAAAAAATAAATAAATCTAAGCTAGCTTCATTACTAATGCTTAATGTTGAGAGCCAAGCCCACATCAAATTATCATCATCATCTAAGCCTTATCCCAATTAATTGGGGTCGGCTACATGAATCGTGTTCCCCCATTCCACTATCAAGGGCCAGACCTTCAGTTAGACCATAGTTCGTCAAGTATTTTCTTACTACCTCCATCCACGTTCTTTGGGCCTTCTTCTCACCCTTTTTAGAGCCCTCAACTTGTACCAACTCACTCCTCCTAACTGGCACAGTTCTTGGTATCCATTGCACTTGTCAATTGTAATCAATGACTATCAGATAGTACTTGATTGTAATCAACTTAGGTAACAGTCCATCACACCACACTTGTGAGAATTGTGTGCTCTCATTGCCGGTCCCAATCCCGGATAAAGGAGGGTTGCATTAGGTTGGCAGCCCGCATCAAACTTATGCCATAACTTCCTTCATGAATCCAAACCCACATCAAAATATGACAAAATGGACAAAAACGAATGGAAAAAATTGGAATCAGGTGTCATTGAAGTTTGATGAACAAGTCTTCAACTGACACATTTAAAAGTAAGAACAGCTAAACTATGTCTGTTCTGAAAACCCAATTTGCTTGCTTAGACTAGTAGCATCTAACTATCATTAGTTATCAGTAAGCAATATCAAGCCAAAAAAATGTGTTGTTCATCACATATAAATTTAACAATTGAAGCTTCCATGATATGGTCTCCAACACGCAGTATTTACCATGGAAATAGCAAAAATCATTCAAACGGACTTCCATAGTCCAGAATAATTAGTCACTTACTAGGTGCCACTAGATGCAAGAAACATATCCAGCACAAAATGCAGAACTCGACAAATAAAACCACAAGCTACTGTAGGAAGAAACCAATTCTATGCTCCCAAACATGGTTTGCATAATCAGGAAGAGCAATCAACTAGGGGAAAAAAGGTTGACAGATTGAAGCAAGTAATTGAATGGTTCAATGATGTGGGATTGGTAGATTAAACAATGCAACATAATAAAAAATGTTCTTAAATTACAGAAAATTGAAAAACAAGGAAAAGTTGGTAGTAGGAAAAAGAAAGACAATCTATTTATAAAAATAAAAATTTTTAAAATAAATTTTTTTTTTTTTTTTTAAAGGAAAAAGAAAGACAATGAAAGAAGGATAGTGAGACAGCACACCTGTGTAAAGAGCATTATCCCTATGTCAGAATTACGGGTATGCAAATTACAAAACCCTGGAAGGGTGGAGATGGTCAGCACCCAGTGTAAGACCCGAATCCTAGTTCGTATTGTTCCGTCGAATCCCGCGATCCTTTCCGTCGAAGTCCGGCAATCCGCGACTGATAACCGACGTTTGCGATCGACCCTAAGTCGTATCCTGTAGAATCAAGTCGGCTTATCCGAGACTTGTACCATTACGACCGCAAAGTCGCCACGGTTCCAACGCCGCGACTCGCGCACCGATCCAATACCCTGACCAGAAGATGCGGGCCGGCGTTATTTCAAAGAAAACACCGCGCGTTTGCAATCCCAAGAGAATCTCTACAACATATCTCATCAATCAATCAATCAATCACTTCATGTCAAGTACACATCACCTTTCACCCCATCCCCAAGCAACCACCAAGTCAACTCTTTCTCACCCTCTCTTACACACCCATACTAGTCAAGTACACATCACTCCACTCACATCTCCCATCTCCCTCTCTCTCTTACAACAATCTCTCTCTCATCTCTCTCTCCCTCATTTCTCTCCAAGCACCACACGTCCATGCATTCCAAGTGAGAGAAAAGTGAGTTTGTGTGGCCCACTTCCTCTCCCAAAAATCCATCATCCTAGCCATCAATTTCTCATCCTCTTCATCAAAGTGAAGCACAAGGAGACCGGCATTCCAACGGGCCGAGAAGATCGAATGGTGGGTGCTCATTAGACTAGATTTTCATGTTTTTATGATGGACCAAGTGAGGCCTACCAATCAATGGTATGGATCTCACTTTGGACCTTAAGATGTGGCCGATGGCCCACCTTGATCTTCATGATCATTCCATGATGGGGCATTCTCCATGGACCCCATCATGATGTTTACTTTCTAGTCTAAGAAGGGGTCATCTAGACCTCACATCTTGGTGGAGAATGGATCTCCACCGTTGATCTTTGATTTGGTGGGCCCACATGCAATGGGACCCACTTGATGTAGGATTGGATGCTTGAAACGGAGGGCTCATAGTGCCAGGGTCCCTCCATCCCGCGTGTCCCTCCATCTCTCTCTCCTCTCTTTTCATTTATTTATTTATTTTTATGTGTAATGAGGTGGCCATGTGGCCCACTGGGATGGACCTCACCTTAATTTATGATTTATTCATACCATTCATCCATTTGGTGGCCCACCGGAGCAAGGCCCACCTTGTGTATGCATTAAACCCACCCTGAACGTGAAATGAAAATACAAATATCAGCTTAGTTTGAAGCATTTGGGTGAGCCACTTGTATATAGCGCCCCCCCCCCCCCCTAATGTATAGTTCTAATCCACGCCATCCATTCCTTTCCTCGACACATTTTAGGCGTTGAGCCGAAAAATGAAGTTGATCCGAGGTTCTGGTGGGCCATAGCGTTGAAGACAGTAGTTTCTACCGTTGAAAACCACCCTGCCGTTCTTAAACAAAAAAAAATATCAGATATTGGACTTGTTTGGTCCATCCCGGAAACCAATGGTCGGGGTGGATTCATCCGATGTGGGCACCATGCACCAAAAACCTCGGAAAAACGAGATTTTTAGCAAATAAATAAATAAAATAAGGGGCAGCGCCTACTGCTGCTATGCAGCAGGACGCTGCCAGCGTCAGCGTGAAAACGGGCAGGACCCACGGCCCCAGCCATGGGCCCCACCATGATGTATTTCTGATATCCACACCGTCCACTTGATGGGCCACTTCCTGAGGTGGGCCCCCTCCAAATTTCATACCCATCCAAAGCTCAGGTGGCCCACATCACAAGAAATAGTGTGAATTGAACCGTCTGCCATTGAAACACTTTTTGGGCCCACAGAAGTTTCGGATCAAGCTGAAATTTGTTTCTCCCCTTCGTCCAGGCCTGCCTGACCTTATGAACGGGTTGGATGGAAGATAAACATTAAGGTGGGCCCCACGTGGGACCCACAATGATATATGACGGTGGAGGCACTGTGATGTATTTATTCTATCCCCACTGTCCAGGGGACGGTGGGTGTGTGAGTGTGTGAGTATGTGCGTGGGTGGGTGCTTGTGTGTGTGCATGTGTGAGTGCATGCGCGCGCGCGCGCGCGCGTGTGTGTGTGTGTGTATTATATCAGATGGTGGGCCTCTATGGGCCCCATCATGATGCATGTGTTGCTCCAACCCATCCAACCATTTTGAAAGATAATTTTGGTGCTTGAGTTTATAAATAAATAAATAAATAATGAGACAGATCTAGGATTAGGTGGACCATACTATAGAAAATAGTGGGTTTGACCATCCACCATTAAAAACCCCTTTCAGGTCAATGGGACCTTATGATCAAACTTGATGGGAAATAAATGTTATGGTGGGCCTTGAGGATTTTAATGGTGGAAATCATTCTCACCACTTGTATTTAGGTGTGGCCCATTTGATGTGCGTATGGGCCCAATTGGTGTGGCCCATCTGTCATACATACGGCCCATGTTGTGGGGCCCATTCGATGTATTTGTGGCCCGTTGTTGAGGCCCATTTTGATATATATGAGACCCATGTTACAAGGCTCATTGTGATGTTTTCAAAGGCCCACGAGTTATGACCCATTGCAATGTACATAAGGTCCGTTGATGCGGCCCACTTGATTTATATAAGGCCCATATGAGGCGGCCCATTTGATGTATCTGAGGCCTATGGGTCGAGGCCCAATGAGATGTATATAGGTCCATTGCAATGTGTGATTCCCCATGGGTTGTGTAGCGATATTTATGGCGGGCCGTGCCTTGGGAGCAATGTTGGTTTGACGTCCACATTGTAAGAATAATATTGGTTTAATGTCCGCATTATAGATCTCCCTAGGGCCCATTGATAGGCCCATACTGGCTATGTGTAGGCCGTCTAGGCCCATCTTCGGTGTAAGGATAGTTCATTACTTTATAACATGCTTAGTATAGCTCCATGATTCATGCGCATACGCATCATATGTATGCTTGATATGAGGAATGTTTGATCATAGCATAAGCCGTCGGGCTGAGACGTCGACGGGACTCTTTATGAGACGGAGTGCCCTACATGATCGCGCAGTACGCGCTGGATTACTGCATGATTGTATGGTGTGACTCATGCATCTCGCATATGTGTGACTTGATCACTGCACGCCCTAGCAACATCAGGGCCATGGCTCCACAGGCACATCATGGATGGCCGTATCGGATACCGGAAATACTTGGTTCTAGCACTGTGGGCACTCACGATGTCCTTGGGTGAAAGTCCCAGAACCTTTTTGGTACCAGGAGATGCTCCAACGTCTAGACCGAGTGGATACATGAGCGCCCAAGTGCCGAATACCAGTATGTCGCGTCTCCTACTGTGTCGTGGTCGGTTGGAAGGGGGTGTGGCCTTATCCGCCCGAGTGAGGGAGCTATAAGCTAGGCTGAGTCTGACCAGCTCACAAATGAGTCCACTATCGACGAGCCGGGTAGGTATTGGCAGACTACTGATCAGGCGGATAGTGAGGTCTATTCCGCTTGCTTGGCTGTGCAGCTAGGGAGGAGGTAGTCAGTGTGATGTTTATTAGACCCCGGTGATATCTAGAGAGAAACTGTATTGATATGTGTACTTGATGAGTACTGACATGCTTGCTTTGCATCTCGCATATGACATTTGGCTACATAAGTCTCGTATCGCATGGCCTTGGGATGGCCGATAGCATTCATGCCTTGCATCACATAGTTTTGGTACAGCTGATAGCACTCATGGACTTATCCGCATATTTTCGCATTACTCTGATATTATACACTTGGCACTCACCTTACACACACTTTTACCACTCTCTAAGCTTTCTATTAGTTTATGCACGATAGATGCGTGCAGGAGACGTTAGGTTGCAGCAGCGTTAAGCTTGGAGCATGCAGCCGAGCCTCTGGAGATTCTGTTACTTCCATTATATTGTATTTTCCTTTCATACGCATTGTACTTAAAATTTTTGATATAGTGGGATAGTTGTGTGATGTTGTTTTGTGACTTGGTTATGCTCCATTACAAAAAAAAAAAAAAAAAAAAAAAAAAAAAAAAAAAAAAAAAATCATACTGAAAATCCTCCTTGTAGGATCCTAGGATCGGAATCTGGCGTATGGGCGCTAGGAGCCGAGAATGGGGTACTACGGAGGCTGTCGGCACCGAATTCGGCGATCGGGAAATTTTGTGAGCTCGTTTTCCAAGTTGGGCGTGACACCCATTCCCCATATCCATAAGTTTCCAATACAACAAACCACACCTACAGAGTTCACTTTCATAAACAACTTTGGGACTCCCATGAAATAACAAATCCATAACATCGGGTCACCCTTTTTCCTTCTAGATATTTTTCTTCAATCAGGGATAACCAGAATCCCAGATTCTATACATTTGCAATTGCAAGAGACCATGCTTAACAGTGGCTCTTTTTTAGAAATCTGCAGAAGATATGTGGTGATGTTGTTTTGTGACTTGGTTATGCTTGTGGTTATGCTCCATTAAAAAAAAAAAAAAAAAAAAAAAAATCATACTGAAAATCCTCCTTGTAGGATCCCAGGATCGGAATCTGACGTATGGGCGCTGGGAGCCAAGAATGAGGTACTACGGAGGCTGTCGGCACCGGATTCGGCGATCGGGAATTTTGTGAGCCCGTTTTCCGAGTTTGGGGCGTGACACCCAGATTCCCCATATCCATAAGTTTCCAATAGCAATAAACCACACCTACAGAGTTTCACTTTCAGTAAACAGCTTTGGGACTCCCATGAAATAACAGATCCATAAACATCGGGTCACCCTTTTTCCTTCTAAATATTTTTCTTCAGTCAGGGATAACCAGAATCCCAGATTCTATACATTTGCAACTGCAAGAGACCATGCTTAATAGTGGCTCTTTTTTAGAAATCTGCAGAAGTAATGTGGCTGGAGGTGGAAGGTTTTTCGGACTTGATTAAAGACTAGTGGGGGTCCTTTGAGGTAGAGGAATTTGCGGAATTCATATTAAGCCAGAAATTGAAGTGTCTGAAAAGTAAAATCTTAGCTTGGAGGAGGGAAGTGTTTGGGAGGAGACATGGAAAAAGAAAATATCCTAGCAAGATTTAGGAGCTTGACATCATGGCGGAAGAGAGAGAGAGCAGTCAGAAAAAGAAAAATCAACTCCCTAGAAGCTAGGGCAAGATTACTTAAGATGCCTGAGCGAGGAAGAGAACAAGTGGAGGCAACACATATGGGGCACATGGTTCAAGGAAAGTGATAAAAACACAAGCTTCAGCCACAAATTAGCAAGTGGATCGGCTAGATGCAATGAGATTTCCAACATTACAGTTGAGGGTGAGAGGATCGAAGAAAAAGATAAGTGTAGCATAGTGGTCCAGTTCTACAAAAAGTTACTGATCGAAGAAGGTTGGACAAGGCCAAAACTAGAGAATCTGACCTTTAGCAGCCTTTCTGGGGAAGAAGCAAGGTTGCTTGAGAAGCTGTTCTCAGAAGAAGCCAAAAAGGCTATGGATTCATTGGGAAGGGATAGAGTTCCTGGTCCAGACGGTTTCCCCTTGGCTTTTTTCCTGGGGTTTTGGGAAGTCGTGAAATGGGATGTGATGAGCTTCATGAATGAATTCCTTAGGCAGGGGCGGATATCAAAGTAGTTTGGCGCATCATTTATAGCTATAATCCAGAATGTAACTAGTGTGGAGAGTTTGAGAGACTATAGGGCAATCAGACTCATCAATAGCCTGTATAAGATTCTAGCTAAGTGTTGGCATCCAAGTTCCAGGGTTTTCTAACCGGGGTGGTATCTAAACTCTAATGAGCTTTTGTTGAGGATCGTCAAATATTGGATAGCGCTCTTATTAATCATGTGTATTGATTCAAGATATAATGAAGGTATGAAAGGCGTTGTTTATAAGTTGGACATTAAGAAAGTATACGACCATGTGGACTGGGGCCTTCTGGATTGCATGCTAGGCCATATCGGATGTGGGGGAAAAATGGAGAGGGTGGGTTAAGGAATGCATTACTTCAGCCTAGTTTTTAGTTTCTGATTATCTCAACGGTTAACGGAAACACCAAGATGACGACCATAAACCCTAAACCACTTCTCTTTATGGTGGTAGCTGAAGCATTAGGCAAAATGCATGGTGTGCCGTAGAGATCGTTACGTAAACATAACGGTGGCAACCGTTACACGTTATAGGGTCGTAAATGCCATAACAGCCGTTACGGTAAAAACGCCTGTAAAGGCCATTATACCCCCCCGTAATGGCCTGTTACACCCCCCGTAACAGCCATGTAACGGTCCATTACAGGCCCGATAAAGGTTTTTGGGTTTTTTCTTCAATTAAAAGAAAAGGCCATAACAACTGTTACGGCCCCCTTAGCGACTATTACACCCTGTATCGTAAAGGTAATGGTGGTGGCCGTTATGGCCAACATTACCGTTACAGAATACTTTGGCATAATGGTGGAGTGTGGGCAAGCGATTGGGTTGCTTCATGGCCTTTTTGTTGATAGGGCGAATCTACCAATATCACACCTTTAGTTTGCTGATGATCCGCTACTTTTTGGTGATACTGAGGGATCCATGGTGGAAAGATAAGGATGATGACTATAAGCTTCGAAGCTATGTTAGGGTTGAAGGGAAATATTTGAAAGAGTGTGATGTTTGGATTTGTCTTGTCTATAGAGGAGACCGAGCATTTGGCCGACATCTTTGGGTGTAAGGAGGACTCTTTCACTTCCACCTACCTCGGGTTGCCTCTTTGTATTGGGAAGACAACTAAATATCTATGGGATGTTGTCATAGAAAGATTTAAAAGAAGTTAGCTAGGTGAAAGTGTTGATACCTTTCTTTTGAAGGCCAAATAACTCTCATAGAAACAGCTTTATCAAATTTGCCATTATATTTCATGTCTCTTTTCGGGTGCTCGAAGTCGATGCTGGCTAGATTGGAAATATTGAGGAGAATTTTTTTATGGCAGGGTTAGGAAGAGAAAATGTTACATTCACTGAGTTGAGGGGAAGTACACAAGCCTAATGAAGAGGGAGAGTAGGCATTAGAGATTTGGGTTTGATGAAGTGCTTTGTTGGGTAAGTGGCTACGGAGGTTCAAAATGGAGGAGGGTGCCCTGTGGAGAGAAACTATTGCTAACAAGTATGGGTGTTCTGAGGGAGGATGGTGTATTAAGGAATATTCCATGTATATAAAGCTTCGACGATTTGGAAAGGGATTGCCTTAGTGAAGTCGAAATCTTTTAAGGGATTGGTTTTGCCCTTGGAAATGAGGAGAAGAATCGCTCTTGGGAGGACGCCAAGTTGATGAAGCGTCATTGCAATCTACATTTCCGAGAATGGCCCGACTATCCACAGCTCGTAATATTCCAGTGATGCGATGCTTCTCCATTTGTGGAGATATCGTCATGTGGTCTCCCCCATGACACAATTTCATGAGAGAAGAATAGATTGAGTTAGCGCGGTTGCTTGATCACATCCATTTGTGTTACCTAGTTATTGGGGAACAGGATTGGATGGTATGGCATAGGGAGCAATCAGGGTTCTTTTTTGTCCAATCCTTTTACCATGTGCTCCTGGAGCAAGATAGGGTTGGCATGTCCAAGCAAACGCAGTATGTGTGGTCCCATGGGGCCCCTCCAAAGATCGCAGCTTCCGGGTGGCTAGTAAGGAGGGAAACGGTCTTGACCATGGATTATCTTCAGAAACAAGCTATGATGATTCCCAATATTTGCCTTTAGTGTATGGCAAATGTTGAATTAGTTAACCATCTTTTTGTTCATTACCCGCTTGCACATCAGGTATGGAGTAGATTTCTATGGAGCTTTAACATTTCCTAGGCTATGCCAAAGTCAGCCAATAGTCTTCTTTTGGCTTAGCATGGCGCATAGGAATTGGGAAGCAGGACAGGGCTATATGAAGGATTGCATATTGGCAGTCCTATGGGTGATATAGGAATAAAGGAATGGGTCATGTTGAGGGCAATGGGTCTTGCTATTGAATGGGCTTCGAGCATTGAAAGGATTAAAGATTGTTCTTTTCCTTTTTAGCTTGTAAATAGTTCTTGCTATCTCGCCACTTTTTTAAATAAAATCACTCTTACCTTTCCAAAATCCAACCAACTCTAATAGAAAAGGGAGGGGAGGGACACTAAGAGATGCCTGGTTCTTTTTCCATATTCTTTGTTTGAGGCTAAGGGAATAAGTGGTGAAATCTCTATTACTGCTTAATAAAGATCACAAAATAATAATAATAATAACAATAATAATTCGGGGAACTTAATACAGGTCACGAAATAATAATTATAATTCAAGGAACAAGACATTTTCCATTTGCGAGCCTTGTTGCTGAAAATATACCAATGGGGATTTTCTAGCAGCTCCTACTTGAAACCTGAGGAAACAACACAAGAGTAACATTAATGCAGGGGCATTTTCACACCGGGCTCGAGTGGGGTAGCCTGTGGGATGGGGGGCACACGGAGGTGGGCGGGCCGTGTGAGGCGGGTGGCTCGTGTGAGGTGATACCCATGTGATTTGAGGCCCATCTAAATACATCACATTGTACCAAACAAGGAAAACAGAAACTGAATTGTTAAAATACATCTCTAGACAAGTACACGAGAAAAGGAAACTGTGACGGTGAAGGTGGAAAACTTCCTAAATCACATAGACAAAACCCTTCTTTTTTCTTTTGGGGTACTTCCATCAGTTATAGGAGATCATCCAGGCAACGGTCATCAACTAAGATCAACTGGGGAAAAAAAAAAAAAAAAGGATTCAACTTTTCTCTTTTATTATACAAAAACTAAATGTTTGTACTTCCTTTGATAAAATCATCAGGGGAACCAGAGGGATGTATTCAAAGATAACCTCCTCTCAATCAACTGCTCTCCAATAAGGATACAGTACTCTACGCCAACTGTTGAAAGAAACCAATCCCTGGTGCTAATTTACTGAAGCTTGCTACCAACCCCGTCCAAGAGACCTCTACAACCCCTGACAGTAGTCCGCAGGAAACATCCAACCAACGAGTCCCCAAACAACTCATGTGTTGTATCCTTCATGGCCCTTTGTAGAATAAAAACAATGAAACTTGGTAAGTTTCGCGCCACACCTATTTCCCAACTCTCTTAAAAGAACACCTTTGGAAGTGGAGACTGCATTCATTTGAAAGGAAAGAAAAGGGGGTAACCATAAGCGCAACAATTAGCATAGGGAGGAGGTCAAAGGTCGCCACTATCCAAAATAGATTAAGAGAACGGGGTGAGGCCAACCCCATCCAATGACAAGGACAAATAGCTGAATGACACAGGAGTTTCCCTCGCCCAGCTCTAGGGTTTGGAAAAGTGTCCTTTCAACCGATTACACGAATTTTATAGCATTTTTAACTAAAGGATAAAGACAATAAATGCTGTGAAAGTAGGGTTATAAACTATCCCACTGAAGATATTTCCACACCAAAGATAATCTGGAAAACACCTTCATTAGAAGTCCAAACACTGAAACTTCTTAGCAGTTACATCATCTGCAACGCTTTCACACACCACGTATTTTCTTGTGAATCAAAATAATCAAATTGGATATTGCTCAAACCATTATTCAGAGAGTTTATGACTACATGAACAACTATCAATATAGTACAGAACAGAGCATGTTCTCAATCTTTAAAATATTAAACCATGGTAATTGAGGTTTTTTGTTCAATGTTCACCTTTTTCGGAAGGATTTGAAGACAACCCCTCCTTCCCAAGAATCTCCTCCAACTCCTTTATCAAATGTGCCTCACGTTTATTCTCAGGAGCCTGCTTGGCCCTCTTGTAAACTGATGGGGGGATACTTCAATACATAGGGAACAAATAAGCTAAAATTTCATGACCATTAAAATTAAGTATTATCAATATCATAAATAGGAGGTTGAAGGAGGATGGAGTACCTCATTCCGCAGGCTTTGATTATTGACTTTAGGTGTTCTACACGTTTTCCATAAACCTGAGTGGAAGTTTCTCTCTTCTTCTGCAATTAAACAAGATGATTACATGATGAACTTCCATTTAGTCCAGGTTCACATTGAGGCTCCTGAGAGAAAATAAACAGAAAAAGGTATGGTGTGACCTTGACAGGCTCTTCAGCAGATGATTGAGATTTACCATCTTCAGAGGAATTTCCACCTTCATCAGTATCACTGCCTTTCTCTGATGCCAACTTCACTGGTTTGTTCTTCTCATTGCTAGATGGCTTTCTTTCTTCCATAGACCTATTGCGCTTTTTCTGTCCTTCAGGATTCCTTGCTGCTACTTTTTTCACAGCATGCTTTTTTGGTCTGACCTGCTGTTTCTCAACATCCTCCTCACCACTGGAACTTACATTAGAATGTGAGGAATCTGAACTGCCATCTCCTCTACTGACTTTTCTAGAGCCCTTGCTACTTCCACCTCTAACTTTGCTATCAGAGGCTCTCTTTGGAACTTTTTTCTTAAACCCATTAGTGGATTCAACAACCTCGGGAGATTGCAGTACCTGATGAATGGCAAAATGAGTGTCAAGAAAATTAGATTCTGCGCGCTTGATCAAGAATTGAACACATAAGTGCTGGAGAATATGCACTTACCTCATCAAGCTGCTTGCTTATGAAACTTTTATAGGTATCAAGAGCATTTTTCTCAAGCTTGAGATCTTCCTCCAACAGTCGACGAGCTCCTGACAAAGTAATTGTCCTGAAATTTTGGAGTGTTACAAAATAGTTACACAGTGAAACCTATGAAATTGCCAAAAAGTGGATAAAAGGATATTTTAAAAAAAGAAAAACGAAGAGGCATCAAACGGTGTACGACAAAAGGGCATATCTGATTCTTTTCTATATTATGATTCTAGAGGAGTTTCTATCCTATTGAAAACGAGACGAGCAGTAATAGTTAGTGACACACAAGGTTGATACAAGAAACACTAATTTCGAAAGTATGTAAAGATGAAACATACTCAGAATTATCTCTAAAATAAGAAGCTCTCTTTTTAATAGCCTTCTTAATTATGTCTTCACTTAGAATTTTTCCAGATTTGTCCCCTTCAGTTTCCTCTGTTTCATGTTCAGTCATTTCACTCCCCGACGGAACTGGGGATCCTTCCTTCTTCTCTTCATCTTCAGAGCCAGGTTCTGTGGCTTCTGAATGTGGGCGAAGCTCTTTGTCTGGATTTGTTGTTTCTTCTTTTTCTGAATGAACAACTTGCTCTGAATTCTTCCCCATGCTCTTTGAGACATTCTCATCATCAAGTTCACTGAAGCACTGATGTTCAATTGAAAAACATGAAAAATAATCAGATCTTTATAACCTAATAAGACCATTTCTTATCTGCACAAAAAGGACGTATTTGCTAGGACACCAATATGTTTGAATGAGAAAACAAATAGTAAGTTTCCAGTTCATCAAATAATAAAACAAAAAAGAGGAAAATTATACATATATGCCTCCAATGAAGCAATCAAGTAAAAAGTGTCAGTGAAAAATAAAAGAAAAAACAAAGCAATAACAATAGCAAATAAAAAATAATATCAAAATTTTGACACATGATATGTAATGCGGGGGCATTTTCACACCGGGCTCGATTGGGGTGGCTTGTGAGATGCAGGGGCACACTTGGGGTGGGCGGCCTGTGTGAGGCGGTGGCTCGTGAGATGCGGGCCCCACCCGTGTGACTCGGGTGGCTTGTGTGAGGCGGTACCCATGTGATTTGGGGCCCACGAGGGGGGTTCGACCGAGTGCCTAACCCATGAGACGTGGGGCCTGAGCAATGAGATAAATGGATTAATTCGCCATACTCTAACAGTTCGAGCTTTTAGAGCAAGTGGTTAATTGTCCTGCATCAAATTGGTATCAGAGCGGGAGGTCTCGTGTTCGAGACTCCTCACCGGGGGTGATTAATGCGGGGGCATTTTCACACCGGGCTCGAGTGGGGTGGCCTGTGAGATGCAGGGGCACACTTGGGGTGGGTGGCCTGTGTGAGGCAGGTGGCTCGTGAGATGCGAGCCCCACCCGTGTGACTCGGGTGGCTCGTGTGAGGCGGTACCCATGTGATTTGGGGCCCACGAGGGGGGTTCGACCGAGGGCCTAACCCATGAGACGTGTGGGCCAGGGCAATGAGATAAATGGATTAATTCGCCATACTCTAACAGTTCGAGCTTTTAGAGCAAGTGGTTAATTGTCCTGCATCAATATGCCAACTATAAAATGACTTACTTTAATTGTAAAATAAAAAATAAATAAATAAAATAAAATAAAATAAATAAATAAACCTCCATGGTGTTAGTGAAAAAAGAAATGAGTACCAGACTTATAGGACTGTTTATGAACAAAGTAATGAATGTTTCATAGAATGAACAACCACTAGATTTTGCATTATTCACTAACACATTAGGCCTAGACTAAAATTGATTTAAAAATTGTACATACACTATTGAGTAGAAGATCAATTTTCAGCATTTCTTCGAAGTTTTAGTTCAACTCTTGGCGATCAAAGTGACAACTTGCTGCACTTGGTGATCCCATGTGCTCATAAGACAAAAGGCCTTTCCATGTGACACAGCCAAATCGAAAAAGGAAATCTGAATTTAGCTACTTACCTTTTTTACGAAGCTCAAATCAACAAAAAACCTCCCTTCAAGATTGATAATGGAGCCCAAAACAAAGATAACATAACGCATACAATAAAAACCCTGCAACTAATGCAATAGGAAGAGCAACACATACTTGAGAGAGAAGAAGCAGCTCCCTATCAACCAAGAAAACTTTTATTCTAATATCATTCCTAATATATTTTCATATGAATGGCCTGCATGTCTATTTATAGGCCTAAGTACGTAGAAATCCCTATAGATATAGAAAAGTCTTGAGATCTATAGTCTAAGTACACGGTCCTCGATAGAGTGGAATGGGGGAACAGGATTCATGTAGCCAGCCCCTACTGAGTGGGGTAAGGCTTGGATGATGATGATGACAAATGCAACTTAGAAATCCCTATGGAGCATAAACCAATTCCTATTTGTTCAAACATAATCAATCCTAATTTCATTCCACTGCTAATTAAAGAACATAACACCTTCAATAACTTGCACAACAAACCAAACCAACTAGGACACTTATCTAATTACGGAACTTCCTAACCAAGCTTAGGTTACAAATAGTGTTACTTTAGCATGCTACTGTAAATGTGAGGAATTATCCCTTTAGGAGTTGATTCCACCACCATGTCAATAGCCTACCTTGTTTTTCTTCAAATATATTAAGCTCAGTCAATAAAATCAAGTGTCCTGATGTAAATCGCTTGAGGTTCGATGTCAATAAAGATCTTGATATTCTTCTTCTTCTTGGAAAGGTAACAGCCATTTTATTAAAGAAACCGCCAAGATAGCGCAAAAGCTACGAACACAAAAGCAAACTGAAGCCGTATTCTCTTCTCTTCCATCTGCCACAGAACCGTCGTGCTCGGGAGCTAGGCGGGAAAGAATGTTGGATTTCCACATGCGGGTCCTAGTTCCCCGTGTGTATAAGGATCCATTTTCAATGCATGAACAATATGGTTGAACATAAGAAGAGCCGTCACTACTACAGATAAAGACTAGGACCCGGCAAGCAACAGCTTCAAAGCCATTGTGTGCGTTGGCGCTCATACATTTTGAAGCTGACAAACATATGCGCGCACTAGCGCGTTTTACCCCTAGTAATAAGCTTTGAAGCCAGCTGAAAAACGTATGAGTACGCTAAAGCCTGAATTTATAGTTGTTTTGAAGCTTCAAAATGTATGAACGCGCTAGTGGGCCTTACTTTATAGTCGTTTTGAAGCAGCCATTTTATTAAAGAAAGCGCCAAATAGCTCAAAAGCTACAAACACAAAAGCAAATTACATGCCAAGATTAAAAGCAAAATAACAATTTTCCGTTGTCATATCAGATGTTGAGTTGGAAGAATTTACTCTTTTATTAAATCGCCTCAAAGGAGTGATGCCGAGCCCGGAGAATCAGGATGCTATCTGGTGGTTACACAATAAAAGAGTATGCACGGTGAAGTCCATTCACAATCTTGTTCGTTGGAGATCCCCCAACAAGAGATTTAATTTTTGTAGCAAGATTTTTGTAGCAAGTCCGATTTTTCCCCATTCCATCTTGTTCTCCCAAATCTAGTGAGCAAACTCTAAAGTATGCCCTAGAGCTTCACAAAATCCTCACCTGAAAGGTTCCTTTTACATGCTACTCAAACAACAACTAGAACTCATAATGCCCTTCATTGCCACCACACCGCTTGAATTTAGGCTTGATAGCTTTGACAATCATTTGTCGCTTTTGTAAGGCATGCCATGTATGAGGTCCCTAGACGAACTCCCTTGGAGACCACACTCATTATAAAAATTGATACCAATAAGTAGTGTTCAAAGTACCGTTATTGTTAAATGTATTGATGACTTGAGATACTAAAACATGTATCGATATTTGTTAGTGTTGTGCCCTGCAAAACCAATGCTTATGTTATGGACCTCGTTATTGTTACATGTATTGATGACTAGGGATACTAAAACATGTATCGATATATGTTAGTGTTGTGCCCTGCGAAACCAATGCTTATGTTCTGGACGTTCTTTTCATCTTACCGTGATTCATTCATTCACCTCATCAATATGTGTGGAACTTGATCTGATATGATATCTCAATTGGTTAACGAGAGGGATTCTTATGGTTGTCCTTAGCAACTCGAGATTAGACACAATGGCCACTAGCCAAGGGAGAGTTGTGGGCCATGGATCTCAATGCTCTGTTTGACTATGAATTTATGATTGAACCGAAGATTACTAATTGCACCACCTAGCAAGTTGTAGGATAAATTTGTGGTTATTCATACTTGATGTGGGTCATGTTGTGAGGGGACTAATGACAGGTCGGGATGGAAGTTCTCCACCATCAAGCACGACAACGAGTTAGTGTGCCATTGCCATACCCGACATAGAAGTGTGAGCATGCCATGGGAATAGGCTTCTCGCATTGGACCTATGGTATTAAAAAACACTCACGTAATGACCATTATGTAACAACATCAGTTTGGACACATTACGCAATATGGTTGTGGCTAACAAGGCGATAGAGTTTCTTCCTTTTAAAAAATTTCAAGTCTCTACACTAGGACACACATCATGCCTAGACTAGATTAACTTGTGAATGTACTAGCTTTGACAAATCTAATCGAGGACCTATGAGTTCAAGGTTCAGGTGATATGTGTGGTGCTCATTTTACAATGTGACATTGGTGACCGACATGTGGTTGGTGTTGGGTGCATGGATTAGGGTCCGGTTAAGACTCATGTGATTCTACATGGGATCCACTTTTCCCAGGAAATGTTTATGGACCAACCTTGTGGTTTGGACCATCCACCAAATGTTTTTATAGCTCACCATCGCATCTAACATTTTCTAAGGGTTAACTGAGGTTTTCCAACCATTGATATTCAATTTTAAACATTGATTTGTTTTAAGTTAATTTTGATGGACATCAAATCGTTAAGAGTTGTTGATCCATCATTTAGACTTGCATGGAATATTGGGCCAGGGGTGGTGGCCATGAGTGGAGGAATTAGGTCAATATGAGTACATGAATAGACCATATTTGAGGCTTTAAATATAGCAGGTCATATCAAAGTCTATAGGGTGGAAAAGCATCATACTCGATGTCTCTCCCTGAAACCCTTACTCATCTTTATATATCAATCCTATCCCAAAAGAAGTAAGACAGCCTCGAATGTCCCTACCCCTCGAGCATCACCACCTTCAAGAAGAGAGAGATAGAGAGGAGAAGAGAAAAGGAGAACATATCTCCTCACTCCTTCCCTTCCATCTAAACGTCCACACGTGTAAGGTCCACCCAATGGACAACTACCATCGTATGCCCTTATAGGGGTGTGTGAAAGGTGTTCTTCGCTTCTCATCAGTGATAGATCAAGGAGAGATTTCCTAATTGGAAGCCGGCATTAAGCAATAATATCTTCTTCTTCTTTGCAGCATTGATCACCGTTGTGTAGACATGATTTATGTTTATGTTGTTGGATTTTATTATATCTAGATGGGGATCCATTATTCTAAATAAAATATAAGTTTTAAAAAGTTTTTAAAACATTAAGTTTTGAAAAGTTTATGCTTTCATTGTCTTTCTAAAATCCTAACAATATCATAGATAACAGTTTATCACTTATTAGGAATATTAGAGAAACATTAGAAAATAGTAGAATTTTCAGTGAAATTTCAGAAGATGTTGAAAAAAGCACATATGATTACACACTTAGAACTCAAAATATTAGGAAAAATAAAAAATAAATTAAACATAATAAGTTTATGTTGTACAAGACCCCAAATTATGCATTGTCATGCAAAATATTTAGATAATAAACATGATGCTAATGCACGAATTTTTAATAAATAATGCAGTAATTCAACACATATAATGCGCTAATTTAAACCACCCCTAGGAAAGATTTCCTCCAATAAAATTATTTTTTTTAAAATTTGGTTTTTTGGGTTTTTTATTTTCTAGAATAATGTAGGTATTAATGCTAGTATCATCAATAATATTGATGCTATTGCATGATATCTACGATGTAGTGTTGTTCAAAGGGATGTTGTCAATATATTGTGATATCATCTATACATGCGATAATATCAAAAATATTGTCAATATTATCATGATATCTTGCAAATTTTATTTTATCCCATAAAATATGTATCATTGACCTAGGAAACAATAATTTTTTTTTAAAAAATAAGATACGAGTAATATCGGCCAATATCATTGATAATATCGGCAATACCAAGAACATTGCCCGTTACCAATGTTTTAAATATCAATGATATCAGCCGATATATCTTGTATCCCACCTGTGCGATACGAAAGGCACAAGTAGTGCCGATATATCCCACCTATTCGATTCAATGAGCATTTTCGATTTTCGATTTATGTTTTTATTGTAAATCACGTTAAACCAGTGTCAAATGGTTACAAATATTTGATTCTTCGTGTTTTCCATGAAAAATCATGGTTTTGGAACTTCAATTTTGAGATTTAGGGGAGATGAGTCAAGTTGCGAAAAATTAAGAAAAATCAAAATTTCTCAATTTCTTGCAAATTAGTTGCAATCTTTGTATCCAAACACAGAATTAAACATGTATGTAACCTAATCTAGTGATTCTTCTTTTGCTTTTGAATGTATTGCTTGTGTTTCCATACATGTCTTCTTATGTTTATAAATTATATGAATAGACTTTGAATATACTTGCATCAGTTCAGTTGGAAAGCGCATATATTAGAACCCCATATGAAGGAAACCTCTATTATGTGCACTTTTTTCTGTAATGTTTTGATTTCTAAGTATGTATTGATGTCTTTTTCAACAATCCTTGAAGTTTCATTGAAAAATTCGAATTGAAAAATTCGACCAATTTCCCAATGTTCCCACATTTCCCAACAACATTGATACATTACGTGATACAATCAATATATCCCATGCGATAACCGATATGTATCCGTATCCCAAGGGTGTAATACATTACGCGATAACGATATTAAAAACATTGCCCGTTACTAAGGAATTATCAAGCATTGGAACATAGAAGTGGATTTGTAAATTTAGGCCGCATTTGAATGAAGGATTGAATTGCACCGTGATAATTAGCCCAATAAAGCCCAAAGAACATTTACATTATTAGGCTCCAAACCAAGGTGTTCTATAACAGTAACGGTGGCCGTAACGGCCACCACCATTATCTTTACGATACGGGTCGTAACGACTGTTAGGGCCCCCGTAACGGCTGTTATGGTCACTTTTTTTATTGAAAAAAAAAAATCTTGAAAAACCCTTATTTGCCCCGTAATGTTGACTAAAAAGTATGGAAAACCTATATCTGCCCCATAACAGACAATTACAGGGCTGTTGTGGCCTTTATAGATGACGTAATGTGCCGTTAATGGCAATTACTGGTCATTTTTTTCCATAACAGCTGTTACGGCCATTACGACCCTGTAACGCGTAACGGTTGCCATCGTTACCTTTACGTAACGGCTTTTACAGCCCCGTAATGGCCTTTACGACACACCATGCTCCAAACTGAATTATGTTACTTTCCAGTTGGAAATGAAAAGAGTTTAATGTTACAGTTCGATGGCTACTTCTTCATTATGAAAACCAAAAAAGGCAAGTGCAACTTGATCATTTCCTCTATCAATTTAATTATTGCAAATTAAGTTTAAATAGTGCATCCAAACACAATAAGAGACCAAATGAAGAGTTGCTGCAGATGGCTCCAGCAAAGAAGAGAACATAAGCATTGATTAGGGTGGAAGGTCCAAAAGGGAGGATGAGATAAAAGGCCCAAACAGACTTCGATCGAGGTAGTGTGAACAAATACAAAAGCTTGTTCACTTATTAAGGATTGGGCATTTAAAAGGAATGATTGTCAAAACATGGTTGGTGAAGCTGACCCCGAATAGCTGGGACAAGGCTATGATGATGATGATGTTAGGCTATGATGATACTCCAAAAACTTACACACACAGGCATGCGCACAAAGTGTGTGTGTGTGTGTGCGTGTGTGTGTGTTTACATTTATGTATATATACAAATATACATGTATACACGCAATATAAATATATAGCAGAGTACCAAACAAGCAAAAAATTGCAATCAGGTTAAATAGTGTATCCAAACACAAAACGAGACAAAATGAAGACAAGTTGAACGAAATGGTCCTGTCAAGTGCAACAACTGAAGATGGATTATCAGTCCTGCCTGATATCTGATGAATATCAGTTTGTGCAGAATTGCATCCTAGCATTCCAGGGGCACCCCAGTCACTCAGATTTTCTTTGAAAAAGAAAACTACACTTCTATTTGGATTTTGAATGCAGTAAGTTTGAAGGATTAGGGGGAAGCTGGATTCCTCCTTGTCGTTGCAATCTGTCAGAGTGAGTTTGATGAATTGCTCTTGCTCCTCTCCCATTTGGAGGGCCTCTCTCCTTCCCCAGGTTCAGCTGATTCTTAGGTGTGGCTGATTGATAAGTCTGGGCTCTTTTCAGTGAAATCATTATTCCACCTTTCGACGTAACTTGCCTTCCCAGCTGCCAGCTCCCATGCGGGACCGATTTGGTCATATTGTGCTCCTCCAAAAGTCGCTCCTTTCGCCTGGCTTTCAGGTAGGTATCACATCCTCACTGTTGACAATTTGCGCAAAAGGGCCTTGGTTCTTCCGAACATTTGCATTATGTGCCTTGGGAATGAGGAAACGGTGGATCACCTTTTTACCCACTATCCTTTCACTTGCAGCATCTGGAATGAGGTCCTCTCTGGGTTCGATGTCTTGAGTGATGCCTAGCTCAATAGAAAGCCTCTTCCGTTCTTGGCATGCAGCTAGGATTGAGAGGAGGAAAGCGCCGCTTTGGAAGCTTGCTCTGCTTGCTATTCTCTGGGCAATTTGGGGTGAAACAAATAGCCTTTGTTTTTGTAATGGTAAAGGCTTGATCCGTGGGGTTGTTTATCGGGTTCAGCTGTATATTGGGGATTGGGACCCTAAAAGGGTGGCCTCTGTAATTTTTCCTTTTCTCTTCTCGGTTGTCTTGTTGTTTCTTTCTTTTCTTGTTGCCCTGGTGGCTTTTAATAATTGCAGTATCTTTCAAAAAAAAAAAAAAAAAAAAAGTTTGAAGAACATAACTACACCTGACTACGTAGCTAAAAGGCCAAACCATAATTATTTTCATGTAAACATGTCCAATTCGCAGATGAATTACTTGATTAACTGGCGAGTAGGATAGCTCGTGCACATGCACACTGTCACTGAAAACATGGTATACGTGTGCCACAATCCAATCCATCCAAATCAAGGGGCCCCAAGGAGATGGGCCATACCCCTAAATTCGGATGGATTGGACAATCAAAAACTCTTGCAAGTGAATATTCTTCTGTTGATTTTAGACAGTTAAATATCTCTCGTTTTAACAATGTGAATACCAGACCCCAATTAGACGGTTGCAATATTCTCTAGTGTGAATTTTGGGTTATGACCCATCTACAGTGGCCCCCACAATTTGAACAGCTTGGATTGGGAACACATAGCCGACCTGTAGTGTTGTCTAGCTGTGTATGGACCCTCATACACTGCAAGAGTATCAAGCTCTTTTCTTGTAACTCAGAGCCCAGCTTATACAAACAATTGGCTACAATCATGCTTGGAAATGTCCAGTAAAACCCATCTACATGCGGGCGCCCGTGTTGGCCGTAAAAACATCGAAGCCTCCTGTTAGGCGGGCCGCACCATGCAGAAGCCCTGGCCTGAGACTTGAGAAAAAAATCGAAGTTTCTAGCAGAGTAATATAAACTAAGGAGTTGCGGGATTCTTAGGGTTACCTCATGCAAGCTTTGCTTGATGAATCTCTTATGGGCATCCAATGCAAATGTCTTCAATCCCATGTCCTTTTCTAAGGACCTTCTAATGCCTTCAAGAGTCAATGAACTGCAGCAGCAACAGGAAACATGAAGGCGAGATCTGTAGAATATGAAACCCTAACCCTAGTTGCAGGAGACATTTACAAATAAACCCTTTTGCAGATGATCTTTTACAGCGTTTTACGAAATTTATGCAATAGAAGAAGGGCGAGATGAAGGGAGAGGGATGAGATGAGGGAAGTGGGTGTACTTACTCGGCCTGGTCCTTGAAATCTTTGATGCGTGCGCGCATGGCGCACAATATCGTGGTTTCCATATCCTGCGCATCTTCTTCCATATCTCCCTCTCCGGCAACGCACTGCACTGGAGCTTTGAGGGTTTAGAACTCTGGTTTCACTATTTGCAGCTTCCCCATCGACGTTAAAATTACCAAACTACCCTTTTGCGAAGACGCGCCCCGCTCTCGTTCGAGGGGAGTGTATTAGGAGTTAATAGCGTGTTTGGATTCACGTTTTGTGTGTACGGCATTATATTCAGGTACCGTTCATGTACCCGTCATCCGTAAACAAACAGGGGACATGTCCCATCAAGTCCAATAATACAATACTATGCACCCCCAAACGTGAATCCAAACACGCCCTGTACGGATAACACGTAAGCGGGCGTTTCCACATGAATTGCATGGTGTACGACACAGTGCCGATGGGAAGCGGATTGGCTGGTGTACACATACCATTGCCCTGGCTGGTGTGGATACGTGTCGTGCAAGTCGAGCGCGGACGTTGCTCGAGCTCTAAGTTGAACGAAAGATTCAAAGAGATCAAAGTTACATGGCCCCGTAATGACGTATTTATTATATCGACACGGTTCATCCATTTTGCAAGATCATTTCAGAGCTTGAACCCAAAAATAATCACATACAGAGCTTAAGTAAATCACACCACATAGAGCAATGTGACGATGATTCTCACCATTAAAGCATTCGTGGAGCCACCAATTTAGAGCTGTACATAGCCGAGTTAGCTCGGTTAACTTGCTTGACTGACTCCAAAAAAACTCGGTTTGACTTGGTTCGAAATTGACTTTGAGCTGAGTTGAGCTGATTTTTGGAACTCGAAAAACTTTAAAACCGAGTTCAAGCTCTTTTTTTTTTTTTTTTTTGTGGGGGCTCAAATCGGCTCAAATTGAACCAATTAGGCAACTCGGTTATTTTGATATGAATATTGCTTACCAAGTGTTTAATGAAATGACTTGACGAAGTATTGTTTCGGGTGCGTACACTCTCCATCAAATCGGCCGGTGGAAAGGAAGGTATGAATATGAAATAAATCACTAAAAAAGAAAAGCATTAAATGATAAAAATACCATTTATCTTGATTTTGATGTTGCCTACTGAGTGTTTGATTAAATTCCTGTAAATTGTTATTGCTGTTTTGCATAACGTGAGAAATTGAAAGTACACTCTATGTGTTGAGAAAATGTTGCACGAGCTCAAACTCGGCTCAAATTGGCCTGAGTTGCTAACCAAACCGATCTGAATAGGCCCATCAAGCTTGAGGACCGAGCCGAACCGAGTTCAAGCTACGGTTAGCTAGTGGCCAAGCATAACATTTATTTTCCATTCAATCCATTCATAAGGTCAAGACTAAAAACAAATATCATATTGATCCAAAACCTATGTGACCCCCAAAGGGGTATCAATGGTAGGCATTTAATCCCCCGCTACTTTTTAAAGTGTGGTCCACTTAATCTTTGGATTTATTTTATTTAACAGCTTAAGCCTTATGACAAGCTCGCTAAATGGACGGACGATTTGGATATAACACATACCTCATGACTAGAGCCACATAATTTGATGACGTCAACACACCAATTAGGTCGGTGGTGTGTGGTACACCAACCAATCCGTACTTGCACCTATGTTGGCAATTTTGTGTCCTTACTCTAATGTATGTGTTTTATCCGCTTACTCATTTTACCGGAATATTTTAGGGCATCAGCCCAAAAATAGGGAAATCCAAGGCTTAAGTGGACCATGCTGCAAGAATTAGGGATTTAAAGCCTACCATCCAAAATTTATTATAAGCCACTGAAGTTTTGGATATTGACACGCTGGCATGTGTCACACTCGGCCACAAAACTTGCAATCTGACGCTTCATCTCCTGCCAGAAGTACTGCCTCCTCATATCACGATACATCTTCGTGGAGCCCGGGTGGATAGTAAGTCTCGATCGGTGTGTCTCGGTCATCAAATCACGACGCAACTCTGGCGGGCCTTGATCAGTAATCAATTAGAGATGAGCTACCTCTTGAGGATCAATTGTGGTTGGATGTCCACATTGGTGGCCCTAAGGTAGGCCCATGGGCTTCTATGGGTGGTTAAAGGCCCACCATAGACCCTTGCTAGTCTCTTTTCATCTATTTAGGCCCATATCATTGTTCTCCTTAGTCTCATAGGCTACCCTAGGTATATGAGCCCCCACTAAAGGTTGTATTCCTTGAACTAGTAATCATTTAGATGAAATCCCACAGTGGCGTGTGTAAGAGAGAGTGTTAAAAAATAATAAAAATAAATAAATACAGCTTGTATTTGTGTTTTCCCATTGTCCCCCTCCATGTGACCTTACAAATTGGTTGGACGGAAAACAAACATGACAATGGATTATAGTAAGGTCTCTGCAGTTAGTATCATTATCCTCAACACTTTCAGTGGTGTGGTCCACGTGAGGTTTGCATCTACCTCATTTTTGGATGCGTGCCTTGAAATGATCTTAAAATTTGAATCGACAACCCGGGTAAAACACATACATAATGGTGGGCCTACATAGTTTTGCCACTTATACAGTAGGTAGGTCCTTATGCTCTAGACTATGCAATCCCAGTTTATTTTATTGGACGTCCCTTAGAAAATGTTCCTTTTCAAGTTAACTTAGGACGACCATGCCATGCCGGTTGGATTGCGAATAATCTGGCATCGGCAAGTCTTCGGATATTCCCTTAAAGTGCTAGGAATCCTATGTATCAGGTCGCATGTTGATCATATATCATGTGAGTGATGTCTGCCTTTTATGACATATACATGCTACAACTCTGAGCGGGTTTCCTTCAGCAAGCTACATGTTATTAAGAATTAAGCGCAATATTATTTCGTGGTGTCAGTGCATCTTTCCTCCTATTGTTTATACAAGTGTGCCGACATATGATGACTTTTCATTGGACAACATGGACTGCATATAAACAGGAGCCACTAAAATTTTGGGTTAGGTTAATATTTTTTATTTCCCTTCATCTAGGTCCATTACCTCATGAATATGTTGGATGGTAAATAAACACAATGGCCCCTATGAAAATTTCACCGTTGTGTGTCATTATCCCAAGCTTTTCCAGTGGTGTCGTCCACTTGAGATTTGCACCTGCTTCAATTTTTGTATCGTGCCCTAAAATGAGCTAGTAAAACGGATGAACAAAGTGGGTGTAAATAACTAAATATATGCATCAGATGGGTCCTACTACGCCTATCACCAGGGAATCCACTTCCCAGAACTATAATCTTTGTACTTGATCACCAGGCTGAGATGATTGCTTGACTGTAAATGGGAGAGGCCCAAAAGATATTTCAATCTGGAAGACCATGTCCATCCACACGTTGCTTTGCATCGAGTGGGCTACACTTTCTTAAAAAATTAACCATTTAACACGTCAAAGTAAACCACAGCATACAAACAATTGGACAGTTAGGAAAAAATATATATTTTAAATCTTCCAATAAAATGTTTTTTTTTAATCTTCATGAGCCCGTGAGTTTCATTGTAAATTAGAGCTCACTAGCCGTAACTGATTTTTAATGCATGAGATTTAAGTATTCTCTCTAGCCAACGGAAAGCTTATATCCTGCACATGTATAATATGTTGGTATATTCAACAATGTGTGGATTGTTGTGAAAATATTGATTAAAAAATATATATGTGTATATAAAAGTGTTTGTTTATAAAACTTTTGGTTTTTTGTGTTGTGGGAATAGTTTCACAGTAGATAAGAAAATATTGTGTTTATATATAAGGTGCAGAGTACTCACTATATATGTTGCCTACCTTGGACTTGGGCCATTCATCATTATGGTCACACCTTTAATGTGTAGCATTCACTGTGTAGGGCCCACCTTTAATATCCACTGCCCCATCACCTAGAGCCCACCTTGGATATGGGTCACTCATCATTGGGGCTAACCTTTGATGTGAACTGTTCATCATGCGGGGCCTATCTTGATGTGGATCATCTATTGTGTGTGGCCCACCATTATAAATAGCCGATCACGCTAAGCCCTTTCTTGATGTGGACTGTCCATCATGCGGGCCCTACATTCAATGTGAGTTACCCATCATGCAAGTCTCGCCTCAAATGTGGGTGATTCATTGTTAGGGGCGACCTTTGATGTGGACTATCCATTATGTGGGGCTACTTCAATACGGGCCATCCATCATGTAGGGCCCAGCTTCAATGTCCACTATCCATCATGTGAAGCCCACTTTTAATGTGGATCATCCATCGTTTAGGCCCCACCTTTTAAAGTAGGTTGTTCATCATACTAGCCCACTTTAATTTGAGCTTTTAATCATTATGAGCCGGCCTTTGATGTGGATCCGCATTAATACAGGTTCATCCATCATCTGGGGCCCACCTTTTATGTGGGCTGTCTATCATGTGATTTCCACCTTCAATGTGAACAATCCACCACGTGGGGCCTCATTTGATGTGGGCCTTAGGAGAGTCTCCTTTGACATGAACTATGAGATAGATAGAAAAGTCATATGTTAGAAAGTTATAAATAATTATTTATTAAGATAGCACTTAACTTACTTTTAACATCATGCTTACCAAACTAAATTAAGTAAATAAAAAAAACTTAATTACTTAATATAAGGATAAAAATAACTTGGTGGTGGTATCGGAATGGACCCTAAACATTGCCTTAAAGAAAAATTGTGAGGGGAACAAATGAACCCACTAAAATGTTGCTCTTTACCCGATGATTCTAAGATAGTGTAGCCATCATTGGGGCACAACTTGATGCATGTATTATATATTTATGTCATCCATCCATTTTACCAGATTGTCTGAGTGCATGAGCCCAAAACTGAAGAAAAATCAAATCTATAGTTGACCATACCATAAGAAACAATGTGATTAACAATTAATAAACCACAACGTTTTGGATCAAGTTGATATTTATTTTCTCCTTTCATGCAATTATATATGATCTTATCAATAAGTTGGATGTCAAATAAACATTATAAAAACATTACAGTGGGCCATATAAAGTTTTTAATGGCAAGGTGTTCGATGACCTCTGTTTCCTGTAGGATGACCCACTTGAGATTTGGATATTATTCGTGTTCGTCTCTCTCTTAAAATGATCTTGTAAAATAGACGAAGGGCATGTATATAGAATACATACATCGAGGCGAGCCTCACGGGAGCAGGGCATTCATTCCAGTACGTGTGTCTTTTATCTAGAAATAACAGGATTTCCATACAAGGGAGGGGTATGACTAGGTGATCCAGACTGCTGAACTGATGGCCCCAGTGTGGACGGCGGAGATGGATTATAAGATACCATGGGATACACAGTGTTCTTAGCTCATGGTACAAGTGGGGCCCGGGTCCAGTGACCAGCACTATTGGTCTCTTGTCCCTACTGTAGATGGACCATTGCCAGCTCACCTACCCATGGCGAAGAAAATAAAAACTAATTAGCAACGGTACACATTAAAAAAAAAAAAGAAAAAGAAAAAGAAGCCCAGCACTGATGGATAGGAACTTCCAGTTGAAAGATTTCCTGGCCACTGCCCATCTATTGTGAGGCCCAACTTGATGACTGGCTCGGATCATCGCACATGCACTGACATATCACGTCCCAGATAGGTAGATCGCGTAAGCATTTCTGCAGCCGTTATCTTTCTATACGAATCCTCTCCACCACTTGAGCTCCATGGGTCTATCAATAGGTTTGACATTGAGCCGAGTCAAGTTGAGGTGGGCCAAACTCGGCTTGACTCATCCATGCTATACTCGAGCTTGAGCTCGAGCTCAGCATTGAAGCTTGGCTTGTTTGTCAAAGCTTTCAGTCGAGTTCGAGTCAAGCTAATGGTTCAAGTTGAGTCGAGTTTACCTCAATAGGATAAGGGAAAGAAAAAGAGGGAATATGGATGGGTAGGGTTGGATAGAGTTTTTTTAGTAAAAACTTTTAAGTTTTATTTTATTTTTTTAAAAAAATTAAATATATATATATATATTTAATATCAATATAATATATATTATATATTATTAAAATATTATACTCGAGCCGAGCTCGAGCTTCAAGTCGAGTCGAGTTGAGTTGAAATACACCATGGTCAAACTTGGCTTAAACTCAACTCAAGCTTTAGTAAACAAGCTTGACTCGCCTTGAGTCAGTCTTTCAAGCCGAGTCAATCCGAGCTGAGTCGAGCCGAGTTGAGCGAGCTTTTGGAGCTATCTTAACTCGTGTATAACCCCAACTATCAGGCTGTTTGTGTGACACACACTCCATCTATCATTGCACTCTTCAACGGTATGCCCTGGGCCAAAATCAGCCAGTTAGACATCTCCTGCACTACAAGCAACAATGGCCATGGGACGCCTACTATAAGTTCATGGGTGAGGCCACCATGGAATTTATCTTTCATCAGATCCATTCATTAAGTGTTATAAACCATGAAGAAGTGAAGCTAAAAAAATCAGCTTGATCCAAAACTCAAGCGGGCCACATCACATAAACTCAGACATTTTAGACACAATTTTACATCACCTAAGATCTGGATCTGCTTCATTTGTGGTACCATGTCCTAAAAGTCATAAACCAGCCACCCCGGTGGATCCGGGGACCCACCTAAGCCGTGCCCATCGAGACCGGGGCACACCAGAGTTTGTTTCTCAGGCATATTTTCATGGTTCTCTTCATCCCAAGGGGAATAACCTGATTAACGGCTTCGATGGCTTAGAATCAACGTGATGGCCCCAGGAAGGTTTCTGTGGTTGTCATCCCCTTCCCCACTGTTTCATGTGGCGTGGCCACGTGACTTTTGCATACGTCCTATTCTTTTGGTCTCAGTCGTAGCATGAGATGCAACAACTGATGGGCTGAATGGATTTGACACAAAAATCACGGTGGGTCCACAGAGCTAGTGTGTTTCCCGCTCTCCCTGCAACGGGTTGATAGGTGTGCAGGGGGGATTCCGGTCCGCATATAACGGGCACAACGGCCGTGACATCGCCTGCTAATGACAGATTCAGCTTGTGGACATTATGACCCGTCAAAACGTGAGTTTAAACTGTGCACGGACGGTTCTGATCATCCAGCCATGCAGCCATGTCCATCCCTCCAAACAATCAACGGTCCAGGAACGTCAAAAACTATCGATCCACGCAAATAAGATTGTATTAACCAAGCCCGATGTCCTTGGGTGCCTCAAGTGCATGCATCTGGTGTGGACACCGGCTCCATTCTTTTACACCCGCCCGTTAACCCGACGCGGATTGCCTGTGCCCCGGCCTAATGGATTTCCTGTGGTCGGAGCTATCTGGGCCCAAAGAGATGCCCCTGATAAATCCATTCCGTTCATTTTCTTCTCAACCTTACAATAGAATAAGACTCCAAAAATCAAGTATATTAAAAACTCATGCAGGCCACACAAAAGGAAACCGCATGGATTGAGCGCCTACCATTGGAACATTTGTGGGCCATAGAAGTTTTGAATCAGGATGATATTTATGCCTACAGTGTTTCCCGTTGTGTATAACATTATTAGCGGTTTGGATGGCATATAAGTAGCATGTTTGGCTCCAAGAAGTTTTCCAGGGTTGACATTTCCATTCTCACTGTTTCCTGGCCTGTGGTCCACATGAGTTTTGAATCTGCCTGTTTTTTTTAGATTCCTATCTACTGTGAGGTTGAGAAACAAATGGACGGAGCGGATTTCTCTCGGGAACCCCGTTATCGACAGACGTGTGGCCCAGCTGATGACTGGATGACCATGATATGGAGGTCATGTCAATGATGTCGTTCACGGAACCCATCACATTAATGACTGGATCCTGGTCAATTGCATGATATCCAGCTTTCCGGTGGAGGTGCTGCCACGTGCGAATTCATGAAAACGGAGAGCGAAGCGGTGAATCAGATACGAGTGCCAACGTGGCATTCTTCTGGAAGATCTTGGCCAACCATTTGATCGACCCGACCGTTAAAATGGCATATTCTATAAATCAGGCCAATTTACTCCTCAGTCAGGTTACACACAGATGAAGATGATGAACGGACAGAAAGTAGTCACAGTCATCCATATGCATGTGCAACCCCTGATATCAATTACTAAAATAAATTATAACATAGAGATACATATGGTACATGGATCAGATCACTTACATGTGTTTTAACCCGTCACGTGTTACTCGATTCACCTTTTCATTCTCTACGCGCGAGAATCTCTTTTGTATTTTTCTTGTCCAGTAAACGCGCAATCGGGAACAGTAAAAAGTGTCTTGAGCAACAAGAAACGCGTGATACCTGGTGATTCGCGCGAGCAAAAGAGAGAGTTAGGTGCAGTTCGCGTCACACGTGTCGAATTATCAATACGAGAGAAATGGGCCACTCATCAAGTGGGCCCCATTATTAATTTCCCATTCCCAAAATACATCCGGTCCACTCATCATCCGGGCCCAACAAGAACTCCGACCATCCGTCATTATTTCTCTAACCGTTCATTTATGTCATTGACACGTGGCCCACCTGATGATTAAACCGCCTGATATTTTTGATCACTGCATGACACGCTGCAAATCACCCTACCGCGACGTCTTACTCGGTTTTGCTGCCACGCAGACCCAAGTTCTACCTTACGTTCAAAAGAGTTCGTTTTGCCTCTGTCGCGAGACAGGCTCCAGCGTCTGTCGCTGCTCACTGGGACCCACGTCATGAGTGTTCCGGTGATCGGAACCGTACATATTTTAAAAATATATTCTATACGGCTAATATAAGGAAATTACACTGTATTGATGATATTTGGCCTTTGTTATCAATACATGAATTGAGAACGGTGAAAAAATTTCAATGATTATCATTCAACTCTATGAAACGTGATTATGAAATGATTACTAATGGTATTAGAGATAATAAGGCTAGTTAAAATCATCGGACTATCTGAGAATGTGGACCAGAGTGGCTGGCGACACACGCTGTGTCCTCAGTCGCGACAAAGGCGAAACAGACTCCGTCGGCTGAAACGCGATTACGTAAAAATAGAAACGTTCACCTACAGCGTTGTTTGTTAAGTTTTAGCAAACACCTTAAAAATAAATAAATTTCGTCAACAAATCAGCTGTGTAGGGAATCCTATCCGTGAAAAAGGTGGGCCAACTATAAAATATCATTTTCAAGAAAAATTGAAACAATTCATTCATTAGATATGCCAATTCGTATATTGTGTCACTCTATTGGCTGTAAATTCATTCAAGTGGTACCGTCTACCTAATAAGTGGACCTTTCTTACTTTTTTTTTTTTAATATTCATTTAATACCCATGGTGATTCCCACATCATAAATGGATCAGATTTTATACATATCAGACACATTTCCGGGAAAGAAAGTTTTGTGTTGAAGTTGATATTTAAGTGTTAGTTAAAAAAGAGAAGGTATACAACCGGTTGGACTACAAGTTAATGTTCAGCTGCTAGATAACTTCAACCTCCAATGTTTTTCTAGAATCCAATCCATCCAATGAGTTGGAAAGAAGGTGATATTTATTTAAATTAAAATTAAAATTTAGTCTCATCCACTAATTTAATGGACTGCACATGTGTCAGTAGAAAGACATTTGTTTATATGATGTGGCTCAGATGACGATTAGATGTGGCTGATTTTTTACTAGATTGATTCTAATGGTGGGGAAAACCAATTGAAAAGTTTGGATTTCGCATTCACTTAATATGTTGGAGTTTAATCTCTGGATGGACTGCAACCAACCGGTTGGATTTGAGACCTCTATAAAAAAAAACAAAATAAGGTAAAATAAAAATTAAAATTTAGGGTTTTAAAAGCCTCGATATGAGTCGCACAGCCCAACTTGCTTGGAAGCTAGAGGTGGGAGGCAGAGAAGACTCAGTCGCCTCTGTTCCTCTCCATTCCGTTCTCTTTCTGTCCGCCTCTGTCTGTACAGGTGATTCCTCTCTCTCTCTCTCTCTCTCTCTCTCTCTCTCTCTCTCTCTCTCTCTCTCTTCCATTTTGACTAGAGTTGTTGATCTACTGTAAATTTGAACACATGGAATATAATTTTAGTCCGGTAATTAGCATCGAAATCTTGCATTTTCTTTTGAATATTGCCAAACTAAAGTAGGAACACAATCAGAAATCGGGAAAATTGTGTTTGGATGACAGAATTAGTTGTTGTGTTGATTTTGGGCTATGTTTGGATGCACTATTGAATTGAATTGCAATAGTTTAGTTCAATTACTTTGAAAGGGTTAGACTAATCTGATAGTTCACTAGCATCTGTTTTTTTTTTAGTAGAACGGTGGGTACTCTTAGCTGTACAAGCACGAGTATCCGGAGCTCCGGATGGCCCGAATTGTGGGCCCCTTTGTGGATGGAGCATCTCCCGGAAATCACACCCATCGAACAGTTTTAACTTTTAATCATCTGAGAGTTCACCCATTGAAATTGGGCTTTAGCTGTTCTTTTGGTAGCCACTAACTTTGATGGCTAGGATCGTTTGGTCGACGAGATTTAGTGAGCCCTACAATTTGGGGGGTCAGGGATCTATGTGCATGTATGGAACGTGTATGGTGGAATTGGATGAGTCACCCCTGTCTAGAAAATGGTGGCGAACAATCTCTGTAGTATCGTCCTTGTGGAAATGACCAAATTGCGGGCACCTTAATATTCATGTTGAAGAAAGAGGCTTTGATCTGCAATTACGTTCCTTTGAAATTGGTGTTGAAAGGAACATAACCTCAATTTGAGGGCCTCTTTCTAGTTATGAATGCTAGGATGCGTCGTAACATTTTTAGTCATTACCTTCTTGATTGTGCATCCAAACATAGCTTTGAGTTCAATATCTCTTGGGCCTTAACCTCTTACAAGTTCCCAATGGAAAGAGTGATTCACTGTTCATGAGATTTTATCGAAGGCTGGTCTTGGGCCTGCCTATTTTCAAGTTATCCCATCATAGCATTGTCCCAACCTTTTTGCTCAGCTGTTTTCAGGTTACTCCGTGAGCAGCAAAGTCTATAGCTGATAGCTTGGCCAAAGATGGCGCTGACTTCTCTTGTAGTTAGAGCTGTACACGAGCTGAGGTAGCTCGAAAAGCTGCTCAGCTTGACTCGGTTTAGCTTAGGTTGCCTTGTCCCGAAAGGGGGATTCGGGACGTTCGAGGCCTGTTTGACTCAGCTCGTAAAAATAATAAGTCTAGGTGAGCAGCAAGTAGCTCAACTTAGCTCAGCTCAAAGCTCGACTCCGTCCTCGACTCAGCTGGTTAAAAAACAATTGAAGCACTTGTTTGTATACAAGATTAATTGCGGCCAATTTGAGGCGGTAGCGCTTTTGACACTGAGGAGGAGGTAGAGGACGAGATCGAGAATCTAGGCGAGACTTCACCTCCATCTGTTTGAAGGAGGTTAATTATTTATATTCTGTTTTTATTGGTAGTGTTGAATGGAATACACTTTTAAATTGTTGGTTCAACATTTGTTATATTGTGTTAAACATATGTTTTTAAAATATTGATGGTGTTGAATGGATCACACTTTTAGATTTACTGTTCTTTAAAATTTTAATTACATGTATCGTTCATATCTTTTTTTAAAGGCTTTTGGCTGTTACTAAAGATAGCTTGGCTCGGCTTGGCTCGGCTCGACTCGGCTCGAACCATCGGCCAAGGCGGGCTAGCGTGTTGAGCTCGAAGGCCGAGCCGAGACAACTCGGCTCGATGTACAACTCTACTTGTAGTTGTAGCTAATTGGTAGCTGCTATCCACCCACTGCTTAGGGAATGTTTGGATATCACCAATTCCAATGAAAATGGAAAAGGCTTTCCATTTACTTGATAGTTTGAGATGTTTTGATAGCAAAGAAAATGGAGAATTCCATCAAGCAATAATTGCACTCTTTCATAGTTTCAATTCTCTAGCACAAGAAACTAGATGACTGTTGTCTCACAAATATGTTATTTCCACTTGCTATCCAAATATGACCCCTAAAATTGGAATCAATGTTTCAAAAGTGGTTGGGGAAATAATCATTGCCTACTCATTATCTTTTCATTTCTTTCCCCTTGGAATACATGTATCCAAACATGGGCTTAGTGGATGGCTAATTTTTATAGTTGTTTCTGGTCTCAAATTCCCAGAATAACAGCTCTTGGCACAACAATAACAGTTGTTCTTCAACTCAACCACGTGAAGGAAGAGGAACAGCGACTGTTTGTTAAGTAAGCAATAGTTGAATTGGGTGATGTATGTGGCGTTTAAGAGGGGAAACTGATGGAAAGTGAGGAAGATGCAGCAGAATACATGGCATCATCTAATTCTCAGAATGAAATTCTCTAACTTCTTTGCTGAGGTTTGCTACTTCCTGTTAGAGCACCCAAAATCTTTTTACCATCTGCACCCTAAACATGATAATATTTTTTTTCCTTGTAGGATGCAAGTAACTCTGTAAAAAATGTGCCTGGTGGGAAGTACTTGAAAAGGAAACTTAAAAAGGAAATTCCCTTGGAACAGAAAATTGGTCACAAAATATTTTTTAGATACAAGGGAGACTTGTGAAGCTAAACAATGGCATAAATACCTATTGGACTGTAACTTGTATGAAGTTCTCCCTGTAAAGCTCCTTTGGAATGATTGATTGAGCCCGATTCCCTAATCTGGATGGAAGGATGAAATGAGTGAGAAGAGCAGATGAGTGAATGAAGGAAATACCTACGTTCCCTGTATCCCCCTTGTACTGCTAGGTTCGTACTATTTGTTGATATTGTATCTGTTTACCTAACACTTGGAAGTAGCACTGCAGAGAACTAAGTTTGCTCTCTTATAGAAAAATGATTAACTAAATTGCTTTCTTGATTTTGTTTAGCTGCCTTTAATAGAAAAATCAAGGCTATCTTGTTTGGCCTTGTTTGCATTGGTCTGTTTGGTTGGCATGTATTGTTCTGTTTTTTATTTTTTAAATTGCTCTTTTTGAGATCCGTTCTTCTTGACTTGTGTATATTTCTATTATTGGCTACAGGAACCATCGGAACAGGATACAGGTAGCCAGCATCATAGAAGTGCAGAACATCCAAAGATAGAGTACACTACAAACCTTTCCACCTTGAAGTCATTTAACTCCTTTAAGTCATTGATAATTCCTTCTGGTTTTCCAATCCCACCTTTTGCAACTAATGGAATGACTTGGCTCGAGTGAAATGGTTTCATATCGGGAGTAACTTTTAAGCAAAAAGAAAATTTTCTTTTTAAGGACCAACAATGTTCAGGTATATTATATGATGCTTGATTGAAAGAAACGGCAATTTTTTGTTTGACCCAACAATACTATAGGTGGTCACACCAATTTGGTAACACAAATTGTTCATGTGATGGGTCTCATAATTTCATGGGCCATGACCCACTATATTCATGGGCCATGATCCTATCCATCCTCATCTTAGGGGTTTTGCATCCACCATGGGGCCCACTGCATGAACAATTTGGATAGACAAATTCACAATAGAATATTATATATTTCCTCCTCATCATCTAAGCCTTATCCCAACTATTTGGGGTTGGGTACATGAATCTTTTTCCACTATTCCACTCTATCAAGGGCCATAACTTCAATTAGACCATAGGTCATCAAGTTGTTACTACCTCCACTTACATCCTTTTGGGCCTTCCTCTTGCCCTTTTAGATCTTTCAACTTGTACCAACTCATTCCTAATCAGCAATTTTCTTGGTCTCTGTTGGATGTCACCAAACCATATAAGTGTTCGCTACATAAACCTTTTTCCTATATTCCACTCTACTGAGGGCCATAACTTCAATTAGACCATATGTCATCAAATCCGTACTACCTCTACTTACATCCTTTTGGGCCTTCCCCTTGCCCTTTTAGAGCTTCCAACTTGTACCAACTCATTCCTAACCAGCATATTTCATGGTCCCTGTTGCATATCACCAAACCATCGTAGTGTTCTTTCCCTCGTCTTGTTACCTATCGGTGCTTCTCCTAAATACCCTTGAATGCATTCATTTCTAATTCCATCTTTCCTTGTGTTGCTGCTCATCCATTTCAGCATCCACATTTCAGTCACACTTATCCTAAATCCTATGGACATGTTCCTTAACTGCCCAAAATTCTGTCCCATAAAGCATGGCCGGTCTTATAGCCATCCTATTAAAATTCCCTTTTGAGTGGTACACAACGATCACAATTGTTATTGTAGTTGATGACTTGATGTGGTTGTCGACTTGTTGTTACTTTATTTAGTGATGCCCTCTTTTGGAGAATTGTACTGAATAAATATACTCATTGCAGATAATGTTAAGAACAAAGCAGCTTGGAACTCTTTCTCAGTGTGCCAGATCCTTTTTCCTTAGTGGCTCACGAAGTGGTGCTGCAGATGGAGCTTCATGCACATGCTCTGAAGATGAAACTTGCGTTTCCAAAAGACAGTCAACAAGTGCTGATATTCTGTTCCCACAAAAAGCCCCCACCTTGGCATCTAAAACCACACCAGGAGCAGGAATACCCCTTTCTACTGATGCAAGAGGACCTTTCAGTTATTACAAAACCGAAAGCTGTGGCTACCCAGCTTCTACCCCACATGCTCCGTCTGCTTCCAGCTCTTCTTTGAGTTCAGATGGTAGTTCTACAGATAACAATGTCCATGCTGCTCAGAAAGATTTGGGCCATTCATCTCTGCTGGTTACCGATCATTTAATTAAGGCTGGCATTGCGATGGTTGGTGTCTTATCCGATCTAGTGAACTACAGGATCCCAACATTAGATGGCAGTGGGCTACTTGTGCCCCAGAGTTGCATGGTTGAGTCTACTAGGCCCCTCAGCAACATCAATTCATCAAATGGGAAGTCTAAAAAAGCAGCTGATTTCTCTGAAGTCCAATCAAATCTGTCTGCTGACACAGCAACGGGGTCGAGGTCCAGAGCGCAAAATCATGATCCCAAAGGTAAAGCCGGAAAGCCTGGTCCGGTGAAAGCTTTGCAACATGTTCCAAGTGAAATGATGGGGACTTCTGCAGGGACTCGTAGTTCAGCTTCCAATAAACAGAATCGGAGGCGGCCAGTACCTCGGAGAGCAAAATCTCGTTCATCTGGTGTCCTTCCAAATGTGAGGTCTGGTGGAAGGAAACCAGAAGAAGTTGCAGCGGCCATGTCTGAAACAATTGGATCTGTGAATACGGTGCAGCAGCCTATGAGATCTGCAAGAATGTCTGCAGGTCCGGCCATGAGGTCTGGGCAGCCAGTGGATAAGGTGCAACAGCCTACGAGATCTATTAGAATGCACGCAGGAGCTGCTCCATTTGTTAGTCCATCTGTAAACACTGGCCGCATAGTCGATCATGTCTACCACATTTTGCGGCATCTAAAATGGGGACCTGCTGCGGAAGAGGCTCTGGGTAATCTTAGCTGTAAATTGGATGCTTACCAAGCAAACCAAATTCTGAAACTGCTTCAAGATCATTCTGTTGCTCTCGGCTTTTTCTACTGGCTGAAACGTCAGGATGGGTTCAAGCATGATGAGCATAGCTACACAACCATGGTTGGCATCCTTGGACGGGCCAGACTGTTTGGGTCCATAAGGAGGCTTCTCGATGAGATGATCAGGGATGGTTGCCAGCCAAATGTGGTAACTTATAACCGTTTGATTCACAGCTATGGCCGTGCAAATTATATGGATGAGGCAGTCAACGTTTTCTACCAAATGCAGGAAGTGGGGTGCAGACCTGATCGGGTTACTTACTGCACGCTCATTGACATCCATGCTAAAGCTGGGTATCTCGAAGTTGCAATGGATATTTACAGAAGGATGCAAGAAGCGGGCCTCTCTCCTGACACATTTACATACAGCGTGATCATCAATTGCCTTGGGAAAGCGGGCCATCTTTCTGCTGCTTATAAGCTGTTCTGTGAGATGGTTGCACAGGGTTGTGTCCCTAATCTGGTCACTTACAACATCATGATTGCCTTGCAAGCAAAGGCAAGGAATTATCCTTGTGCGTTGAGGCTATACAGGGACATGCAAACTGCAGGTTTCCAGCCTGATAAGGTAACTTACAGCATTGTTATGGAGGTCCTTGGCCATTATGGGTATCTCGATGAAGTGGAAGCCGTGTTTGCAGAGATGAAACGGGAGGATTGGGTTCCTGATGAGCCTGTGTACGGTCTCCTGGTGGACTTGTGGGGGAAGGCTGGTGACGTTGACAAGGCCCGAGGATGGTATCAGTCGATGCTTGATGCAGGGCTGCGGCCAAACGTCCCCACTTGCAATTCGCTGCTCAGTGCATTCCTCCGGGCCAACCGGTTCTCTGACGCCCATGATGTGCTGCAGAGCATGCTGAGTTTGGATTTGCATCCCTCGTTGCAGACATATACGCTCCTCCTTAGCTGCTGTACGGACACACGATCTCCAGGTGACATGGGTTTATGCTGTGAGCTCATGGCAATCACTGGCCACCCTGCACATGTATTCCTACTGACCATGCCAGCAGCAGAACCAGATGGGCAGAATGTTCGAGATCATGCAGCCCAGTTCTTGGATCTGATGCACAGTGAGGATAGAGAGAGCAAGAGAGGATTGGTGGATGCTGTTATAGATTTCCTTCATAAATCGGGTCTCAAGGAGGAGGCGGGCTCTGTGTGGGAGGTGGCCGCACTGAGGAATCTCTACCCAGATGCAGTGAGAGAAAAGAGATCCTCGTATTGGCTTATTAACCTCCATGTCATGTCTGATGGAACTGCCGTGACAGCGCTCTCAAGGACACTGGCATGGTTCCGCCGCCAAATGCTTGCGTCGGGCATCGGACCCAACCGAATCGATATCGTGACAGGTTGGGGCAGGCGCAGCAGGGTCACAGGTTCTTCTATGGTTCGACAGTCCGTGCAGGAGCTGCTACATCTCTTTAGGTTTCCATTCTTCACTGAAAATGGAAACTCAGGGTGTTTCGTGGGATGCGGGGAGTCTCTCAACCGATGGTTACTCCAATCATATGTGGAGCGTATGCACTTGCTGTGAGTCTCTCTCTCTCTCTCTCTCTCTCTCTCTCTCTCTCTCTCTCTCTCTCCCTCCCTCTTTTCCATTGTATCATAATGCAGTTTTGTTGAGGGGATGTGAGCATGCCCTGCATTTTAGGATTAAGATTTGATTGACTGTCCGATTAGAACAGTTGTATTAAATTAAACGGCTATGTTAGATTATTCTGAGTTGTGATGCCATGAAATTATGCCATTTATGATCCTCATGCAAATCACTATAATCAGACCGTTGATCACATATGTATTCCATTCCCATAAGCCATAGCCATTGGAAAACCTTATTCGTTGGATCCTAAATCATAAGACAGCTTCTAGGACTGCAAGCTTTCTTTTGAAGACCCTTTAGGACTACCCTTGATTCCATCTTTCATGTGAAAGCATCCATGATTCCATGCCCACCGTATTGCTCGTCTATTAAGATTGTTTTCACTTGGATAGTTACCAATAACTTGAAGTAGTAGTTTCACAAAGCGTGCGGCGCAAACGGCAGTATATTTGGGTCAGAAAGTTGGGAAATGTCTTTTTCAAAATGTTAAAGTGGCTGGGAATCCGGAGTTTTGAGTACCAGTTGGAAGCAGGAGTGGCATCTGAGAGCTTGGATAAATGTCTTGTATATATAAATGTTAGTAGTGTAAATGACTAGAATCTGGAGTTTTGAGCATGAGTGTGAAGCCAGAGTGGTATGAGTAGTCCTGCAACTGAGGTCAAAATATGCCGAGGGCTGCCGTTGACCAGTACCATGTCATTGAATGACATGCATCTCGAGCCAATTTTGCCAGAAAACAAGGTATTTTTAAAATGGACACATACTTTTCATGGCCATTTTACCCTTTCTTTGATGCTTTTGGTGGTGTCTTATCTACTGTGCTCAGATTGTTGGGTTCTTTTGTCCCTCTACCTATCAGTATAAGCTTTCCTCTTTTCATGTAAGTGTTCTTTTTGTTTTGTTTTGTTTTTGTTTTTTGTTTTTTGTTTTTAATTGAATTTCCTCTGCTTGTTTTTTGTTGTTTTGCTTCATTGATCAGAAACTGCCAGAGCTTTAGGCTGTGTCTGGATGCATAAGAGAATTAAATTAGGAAACATTTAGTTTTATGAAGATGAGATGATAAGAAAAAAGTAACAATGTGTCATAGTATTCATAATGAGTACAGAGCTCTGATGCACCTGGCCTGCACAAGCTGGCTGATCAAGATCAGGCCCATCTATGGGTCACGATCAAGGATTTGTACCCATCCAACTGTCTAGATTGAAGATTTGAACCACTATGAGGGTCAAGATTGATATGATAATATATCAACAGTCCTAATGTACATTGTAGACCACACCATCAGTCATTTACTTGGTCGTTAGAGTTGGAGTTTGTTTAGCAAGTTTCCCTTAGTATTTTCATCACTTATTTCGCGTGCTATTTTTTTGGGATATTCAAACAATGTTTGTATGTCATGAAATTGATCTTGTTTAAAAGTATACTGAGATATCTTTGAAAGGAGTTCAAGATTATGCAATTCTAATTTTGTCAGAGAGAGTCATGGACGATTTTAGGAAGGCAGGTATGATCACGATGGGATTAGGAGATATTTTGGTCATTTTAATGTTGTTATTGAAATAGATGTTTATGATTAAAAGCAATGGAAGATTAAAGTTTACATTATTGTTTGCTTTGCTTGCCTACACATGGGGCCACCGGGGGGTCACGCCCCCTTGCCTGAAGTGGGCCCCACGTGATCAGAAAGTGGACCCTAAAATGAGCCCAACAAAAATATGTTATATGGTTTCTGCATTTTACTTGTAAGTAGTTTTTTTTAGAGGAAGATGGTTGGCCATGTGATTGTGGTCCGTGGGCCCTGTTGGGTGGGCTGTGTAGCTGAGAATTATGTACACCTAAAGACTCTTTTATGAAAGTTTATAATGTTTTAATTTGAATATAAATTAATTTCCTTGGGTTTTAAGGTTGCTTCTAAGGCTGTCAACGGGCTGGGCTTGTTGAGGTTTCTTCAGCCCGGATTTTGAACTATTGGGGGGTGGGCCTCACGGGTAGGTCGTATTCCAAAATTTGATTTTTCCACACCTGAGCCTGGCCCATCGACAGCTCTAGTTGCTTCCTTACAGGCATGTATTGCCAACGGTAGAAAAGAGTGGGGGAATGCTGTATTACTTAAGCATAGTGGCCGGTAGAAAGAATTGGGTAATGTTGTGATTACTAGTATAGTGGCTCGTAGGTTGTTGGATATCAGTTACCAGCCCTTTATTAGGTTATTTTCTCACTGCATTTGTGGAGAAAATGGTTTGATTTTCAAGGGAAAGGTACACCATCTTGGTCGGTTTTTTTCCTTGTGCCAATACGGTCCACTTCGAGACAGGTTCTTTGGTGTCATCCCAGAAGGGATCTGGGCTGATCTGAAGCGTGCCGATGGTAGATGACCTCACTAAATTCCAACTCCTGCATTGTGTAATCAAGCATGGGAAACCTGGGATGGAGAGGTTGCAATTGGTGTCGATGTGGGCCACGAACAATGCTTGCAGTGAAACCCGAATCCCAACAGGCAGGCGGCAGTGAGGTCCTCATCGCTTTTAAAGGAACTCCTCATTACGGATCTTGCCTGTTCTAGAGATGGGAACCATTTGATTTGGACCCACTGCAATCCTTGCAGCAAGTGTTGCAGCAACTTGTGCTCATCTTTTACCATTTGAATTCATTCCACCTATTCTAAGCTGCCTCTCTCTCGTGCGCTCTCCTCATGATGTGTGACACCGACTGCAAATAGCTCTACTATGAGTATGACGATCAGTGGTGGATGCATTGTGTTCTGTTGAAATGTTGGCTTTGGGTGCGGCAAATCGACTGGGAGGTGGTTCAATCAAGGAGTGAGCTTGTGGGGCTCAGGTGCAGCCCGTGGTCGTTCCTATTGCAACTGGGCTAAGGCAAGGCCTCCTATTACCTAAACCCAATAGAAACCCGGTCCTCTCGTGTTTGGGAGAATAGCCAACTTGAATGAGAGCTTCGTGGGCCTCCCTAAAAGCACCACACTAGTAAAAAGCCCAGTTCAACAGACATTCAACTCTCTCTCCTTGGGAGGTATTACGGTTGGAAAGATGCTTTTGCCCATACGAAACTAAAGCTTAACATTTACACGGAGAAACTGATGCGAACGGTGGCCTAGTTGTAGACTCAAACACCACCATAACTGGATACGAGCTGGATATAGGCCTTTGAGAAGTGCATTTGTGTCCGCTCAGGTCATAGACGGCCTTTGATCTATGCTTCTCAATGCCGCTGAATTCAATGGCAGTGATTGACATGCCCAACTTGTTATTCCATTTCAAAGGGGGGCCAATCTGTATTCAACGATCACTAATTACATGATACATGATTCGAATAGCGGCCTGATATGTTTGTTGATCATGAAGTCGATATTGGGAATCTTGCAACAGCAAAACATACTAATTGTCCATGATCTGGACAGGGAGCTTCTCTCTCTCTCTCTCTCTCTCTCTCTCTCTCTCTCTCTCTCTCTCTCTCTCTATCAAAGCTCTCTCTCTTCGGATATTATATTGCTTTTCTCGGATTGTATCAAATTTTCAACCATGGCCATGGACAATACTAGGTGATTGTTTGTTGAATATTCGTTTCCTTGGTGTGACCGCAAAAACCTTCTGTCCAAGTAAACGTGGACTTCGGGTCTGTCCAGCCCGAGAGTTGACCCACTAATTGAACGGTTCTGATGGCCTCCCATGCTTAAAACCCACACAGGGAACACTATCAAATCTCAAATATGGTAATAATGCGGTACAAATAAATGCATGTTCGGATGATCCTGACCATCCATCTCGTCTTTGATTACTCTAAGCTCCCCAAACGCTGTGGCACCAAGTGCATGTCATTTCACAAGTCCCCTCCATAGAACCTTCTGGAGAGGGGACCGAATCACACCCGGTAATTGCACGATAGGGACCGTTCACGCAAGTAAAATCTTCATGTGGACCCTTTTGCATCTTACATCATGATTGATTGATTCGGTTTTCACTTTGGACTATGAAAAAAAGAAGAAGAAAACAAATAAAAAAAAGAGCAAAAGAATATAGTCGAGATGGGTGAAATGCACTGAATGATGTGAAATCGGATGGAAAAAAATCCAACCGTCCAAAGTCTCAAGTATTAGGAAGTATACAAACCCCCACCCCTGAATAACTAGCGATGTATACTCTGCTTTTCAGTTTGCAGAAGTGGGACCCACCGTGAATGATTGATGATACAATTCGTCTGTTGATTTAAAACCCATCCTGATTTGTGGCCCGCAGATAGAAACTAATTAAGAGAGAAACAACGGACCGGTACTCATTGGATCGAAAGAAGGCCTGATTTCTACGGCTAGGATTATCCCAATCTGGAGATTTCTAGAGGTCAATAATCCATCAGCTGTTGGGCCCAACAGACCATCGGTCTAGATCGAACGGATCATACGCGAAACTTGTACGAACAGAGAACCCGAGTAGCTTGTACAAATCCTCGGGCTGAGCACCAAATGAGAGGGACCAAAAGGTCGGTTTGTGGAGAATCTGCACCAATCTCAAACTCCATTGCACCGTCCATCTCTTTCATGCTATAACTTTGTTACGATGTGTCGTGTCCACCATAGAATAGAATATGGGAAGCAAAGGAAGCATCTCCACTCCACCACTGAATAGGGGCCGGTGCACATGTAGTGTCTTGAGAAGGACCCTCCACACAATCCCTCTCCTAACATACCCGGACCCTCTCTTGAGTTTGTTCATGGACCCTTTAGAAGACACTACGGCCATTCATTACCTGGGCCCCACTTCTCAGTGCCTTACACCGAAGAAGGTCAGTTGGTTCGTTAGGAGGGCCATTGTAGGCACTGGTGAACCGGCAAGTGGCCTTGGAAAGGCATGCTATGAGGACGTTCAAAGGCTCACCAGCGAGTGGGGGGCCTACACGTTGAGATGGTCGGATGATTGAGACCGTCCATCTTCGGTTGCTATTATGGATGAGCCGTTGTCAGGTAATTAATCAAACTGGAAGGATTATTCTTTTCAACAGCCGGCGTATAATTATACATATAAATGGTCGGAATCATCCATTCCTGGCCCATATCTGGCAGTTGAAAGAAGATGGACGGTTCGGATCATCCGCTCTTTACATGTGTGGCCCAGATAAGTGTAGTGAAAGAAACTAGTTGCATTCCCTGAAAGATGGTAGACTTGCAACAGGGAGGAACAATCCAATTTAAAGAAGCTGTAGTGGATTACCATGCGTAGATGAGGGTGTGTCCCACCTTCGATCAAGGCTCATCAGCTTCCCTCTCCCCATACTAGACTAACCATCCCCACCATCATCGGACACTCCTAAGCATGAATTGCCAACTCGTCTGAGTTGACTCAGACAAGGTCGAGTCTGACCTAGCTAGTTTGGTACGAGTAACCTCTCCTGACCTGCTTAGCCTGACTCAGTGAGTGATGACTCGACTAGAGACTTTATAAGTTAGCTTATTTTTTGGACGTGTATAAAATGATGGTCAAATTCTCTCTGATGCGTTTAAAATGTTCATATTGTTTAATGCCGATAGATATTTGTTGGTATATTTGGTTGAATCAAATATATTATTAAAAATAAAAAAGAAAGAAGAAAATAAAAAAAATGAGATAAAAGACTTGTAAAGTTGAGTCAAGGCGTGATGTGAGTCACTCAGCTTGAAATTAAATTTTCACCCATTGGATAGTGTCCCAATTGCAAGAGGTTTACAGAGCAATCAATCTTCATGATACAATGAAAACAATAAATGCATCAATCACACATCATACAAGAGATTTTTACGTGGAAAACCCTCGAAGAGGTAAAAACCACGGGACCTCGTCTAGATCAACAATCCAATATGAAGTAGAACGTTACAACCTTCTTCACTCACGCAGGAGTGGATAAACAATAAGAGAAATAAAGAAAACGGAGAGATCTAACCGATTACGAGGACATAGAAGCGCTGAGATATAGATTGCACAGTAGATAACCTCCACGAGCAGAACCTTCCTTCTATAAGCTTCTCTCTCTCTCTCTCTCTCTCTCTCTCTCTCTCTCTCTCTCTCTCTCACACACACACACACACACACACACACCTTTGATAGCCCTAAACCCTTTAGCAAATCCCTTGTAAAGCTTTAGGAAACTCTCTTGTCGTACCTAAAAAGCTCTAGGTACCTCGTATTTAAGATTTTACGAAACTTCTTTCCGCATCCTAGTTGCGAAAGAACTTGCGACACGAAATTCACACAAAATCGCGGAACGAATTTGCATAATTACGACTGGTCGTGATGAGCCTTCGACCGGTCGAGAGCCACCTATGATTGGTCGAGCACCACCTCCCACGACCGGTCGAGCACCCCGGAGTAAAATAGCATAGAGTCGTTAGACTTTGAGTCGTGCCACGGCTCGAATCCTTCGACTGGTCGACCACCAGCCTTCGACCGATTGAGCGAGGCTCACGACCGGTCGACGACGGGTCAAAAAAACCCATCAAGAGCTTCATATGAGGCGCCACGGGTGAGGGCCGCCGACACTCAGTCCATCATGACCCACTTACTTTGAAATTCAAAATGCACAAGAGTCATTCTATCAAATCACATTCTTTTTCAATGTCAAGTCCTCTAGATGGGTTACTATCTCTCTAGAGTTGTTAGATGGTTTTCTTAACTCCATGGGTTTATCTCCTCCGTGTGTTCCCTTGAATGTCAATATCATTTTTGTGAAAGAGCTTTATATGATATAGAGATTAAGCTTTATCTAATCATATCATTTTTGTGAAAGAGCTTTATATGATATAAAGATTAAGCTATATCTAATGAACGATACTGATAAAAATTAGAAGCAGAAAAAATAAAAATTTATTAAAAGTAGAAAAAATAAAAATTGAAATATTCAATAATTGTTTGATTTTCGTTGAGTTTAAGGTCCTAAATTTATACTTGAGGAATAATTCCAAATATGAAATAATACAATAATATAAAATCTAATATAAATGATTTAATTAAATCATACTCTAATAAAATCTAGATAAAAATGAATATATACAAAGAAATGAAGTAAAAATGGGGTTCTTGGTAATAGATATAATACAAAATAAACCTTAGTTACACCATCTCTTATTTAGAAATGTATACTAATTAAATTTCATTTATGTATGTGTACACAAATGTATTCTTTTGTATATATTCTCCTGTTGGGGCTCCGAAATACTATTAACATTTTTCATCCTGTAACAAAAATGCTGCAACTTGTGTGTCCTTACTCTTACTCCAGTGGTAGACTCTTAGTCTTAGGAGTTTCAACACCTGGTCGAGGGTTCGATTACCCATAGGTGGTGAAATCCCACTATTGCGTGAGTGTGTGGGGCTGTGTTAAAAAAAAAAAAAAAAAAAACTGTCCGAATATGGTAGTATCATGTTCAGGAATATCGGTGATGCCGATACGGTTATACTGTTTACTTTTTAAGATTCTCGTAATGGGCACTGTAACTGATGCTGGTACGTTTGAATTCATGTGGCCTAGTGAGATCTATGTAATATTCCCCACCTTCCTTTTTTTGCAGAAAAAAGTAATTTTGTTGACTTTCTTCATACTTGAAGTAGATACTGGACTCCTATGCTAGTTCGCCTTCTTACATGTGCCACTCATGTGCAATAATCCAGACCATCCAATTTGTGTGGCACATCGTGGATGGATCATATCTCTAAAATCTTGCTGATAAAGAATTCGTAACCATCCAAGTGATGACTTTCAAATTGATGGTTAAAAATTAAATAGCAGTAAAGATCAGACGGTTTCAGTGTAGATATTGGGTTATGTTCTATTCCCAATTGGGTCAGTGATTTGGACGGTCTAGATTGCCGTTCAACTATTCGACGTGCACAGTTTAATAGTCAGCATCATTTTTACAATAGTGGTGCACTATCAGTAACATTTTTGGGAGGAACCCATGGTTAAGTCATCCAGACCGTTGATCTTGTGTTCCATCATGTAGATGGTGTACTTCTAAAAAAGGCCCAGATTTGGGGTTTCTTATCCTTTTATGGGTGGCCCAAAAACAGACGGTTGCGGAAGAAGTACAAAACGGTCCAGGAAAAAAGACAGAGATTTGATGATTTGATCTTCGTATACGGAAGACTTTAGGTACAGGCCTTATCTGCACTGAGTTTGGTAAGATCATCTGTTTTGAATAATGAATCAAGGGACAAATATCAACATGGCACACTCGTAGGGGATCTTGACCATTCATCAGGCATGGGCCGCCACAATAAAGACCTGGCCGAAAAATCAGACTCGTCCACTCACCACGTGCGCAACACATGCATGGGAAAGATGGATGGTTAGACCAAATGAACACACATGATCATCCGGTTGGTGTGATGCAGAGCACCGTCCATCCGTCGTGGGGCCCACTAATTTTACTCTGGACGACCAATCATATGGCCACGATGTGGTGGGAGATAGTAGAATGGCCTGGTCTCGAGTCAAATGTATAGTGATAGTTTCCCTTGGACAACTGGAGTGAGTGGTTTAGTCAAAGGTATGGAGTGGGAGTTGACTTTTCTCCCACGTTGACCACAAGGGATGTGGGTTTAATTATTAGAAGGTGGGAATGAAAAAGTGGGCCCACTTTTCATCACAACCACTGGATTTGTTGTCTGATAAGATTCACCCACAGTGAAGTTTTTATTATAGGTGTTTCAAACTGGGCCCTTCTCTTCAGAATAATAGCATTTTAAGCCAAACAAAAGATCTTGTAATGCTCCATCTTTATCATTCATGAATTTCGTGAGAATAATGAGAGAGAGAGGGAGAGAGACCCACCAATAGCTAAAAGGGAATGGATAGAGATGAAGGTTGTTATTGAAAGGCATGTGTTTGATGTGTGAAGAAATCTGTGTAACAACTCCACCACCGAAAGGGAACCTTTGAAGTCAACAGCTTGGCATTAGCGAATATGGGGGAATGTATGAATTATGATACAACTCTTTCTATAGTGTACACGTGGCATGGGAGCTTGCAAATGGGGACCGTTCATGTAGTCGGATCTACCATGGATGGCTCATGGTTCAATAACAACCACAGATGATCCTAGTGCTCTCATTTATGCATTTCTCCCTGCTGATTCTTGGCTGTTACCCCAAAAGCTTAAACATAACGAGATGTGTGGGGTCCACCATGATGTATGCATAGCATCCAGTACTTCCATCATGTGTGCTCTCATATCTTCTCCTTCTTGCTAAAAAAACAAGCTGATCCAAGACCCAGGTGGCCTATGGCACATGGAACAGGTACAGATGGTGGTTTCCATTATTAAAAACCTTCCGGGTTGTGTGGGGGGCTCATATTCTTTTACATATTCCATCCAATCCACTCAGAAGATCAGATCCACTATGACAAATGGACAAGCCAAAAATAAGGCAATTCCAAAACTTATGTGGACCACACCAAGTTCTTTTAGATATTTTAGTCATGATTTTGTATGATTTGGCCCACTTAATTTTTGATTTTTGGTGTGATAAGGAGAACATGAGGGGGCACACATGATGGACAGATTGGACTTCATCCATGCATCATAATAGATCCTGTTTCATTTATTTCACCATTTATGTTCTCTACCGTCCATTTCTTGACGCTATCAATCACCCGCTAAGATCATCCGATTGATGCAATGTATGAATTCTGTCATCTGAACCCTATAAACGGTACACGTGTAAGTTATAACTTATTATAGACCATTCATTATGCGTCCATTGTGGATATCATTGACCCAAAACCAGCTCCATCCCCACAATTAATATTCCTAACTCCTAACCGTCTTATCAGTGTTCCTTTTACAATATTTGCATGTATAACAAATCAAATCATAGGTAGATCTCTGATGCAAGAGTAACTTCAGCATAAGCGTAGGAAAAAAATGGAGCCCATGGCTCAATAATCTGCACCGTCCATCTGTTGCAATCCACCATGGATGATCCATGCTCCCAAGAACAGAAACACAGTACGTAGCAGTCCACGTACAACTAAAAAGGGCCACAGAATTAGGAGAATGGTTAATCAATGATGGAGATCTGCGGTCAGTAATAGGATAATTGAATCATGGGCCCCACATGTACAAAACCAAATACCAGAGTAGACTGTGTAGGTTCTTGGGTGGACAGCATCATATGATGCCACCCACTGCTGTCATGTTCAGCAGCCGGACAACCATGTTTTAAAAATGAGTTTTTAACATACATTAGCTATAATAATAAATAACCTCCTCCCTTTCGAGTATCATCAACAACTAATTCTCTTTTTCACACACAGATATAAATCACCTTAGTATTAATATTTTTGAAATTTTATCATTTATAGAATTATTAACTGTCGATCCTATGAAATAATAATTTTTTCACTTATTTTCTAGAGTAGAAGAAAATTTGCATTTAACCAGATGTAACAATAAAAAGATTATACATTTTGGGTAGTTGAGACCAAATGTCATCATGCCGTCGTGGGGCCCACATTACAAATGGTTGAGATCCTCACTATCCCCCCCCCCCCCCCCCCCCCCCCCCCCCCCCCCCAAGGAAAATCAGGTATAAAATTGTTATTTCGTATGATCAATGATAAAATTTCTCTCTCAAAGATTGCATACCAAGGGCTTATTCAACAATACTGGAAAGACAAGGGATTATCGGCATATACTAAAATGGAAGGGCGGTACATGTTTAAAACTCTTTTAAAATTTTAAAAGGACTTTCGTTGACCGTTTGATTTTCTTTAGTTATGTTATTTGGGATCATAGGACAGAACAGCTAGAGAGGGGGCTGTATATATGGCATTTGCTTTGATTTTTTTTCTTTTTTCTAATGAGAAGCGGTGGAGTGTGCACTGCATTGAGGGAAGAGTGCGCACTACCAACCAATTGCAGCTAGACTCTTCCAAAAGATAGGACAGGCACCCTCCATCTTCATCCTTTGTTTCTACTCTCTTGGGAATCAAACAAGACACCCCACCATCTATTTAGTGGGCCCACAATAATATTTTCTAACCCACTTGTGCTCCTCTAGATATTACCCCGTGTCCTTGCTCTTGCCTCAGTGGTAGACTTGTAGGAGTTTCAACACTAGGTCAAGGGTTCAATACTTATTAAGTGGTGAAATCCCACTATGGTGTTGGTGTGTGTGCATGTGAAAAAAGGAAGAAAATTTTACCTGGCATGTTCCCTTCATTTGGATGAGAAAAAGGGAACATTAGATAAACTAAAACCATGTTCTATGGGACCCATTGTGATGTATGAGTTTTATCCACGTTGTTCATCCATTTCTCCAAATTATTTGAGGGTATGAGCGAAAAAATGAAGTTGATCTAAAGCTTAAATGGATCGCACAATCTTGAGGGTATGAGCCAAAAAAATGAAGTTGAACCAAAGCTTAAAAGGATCGCACAATCCAGCAGAGATAATAACACCTACAATCAAAACCTTATTAAGGTCCACTTTTATGTTTGTTTGCTATCCAACCTATTCATAAGGTCATGTAGACATTGACGAAGACAAGGGTAAACACAAATATTGCCTTCAACCAAAACTTCCACAGCTCTCAAGAAAATTTTAATAGTTAGTGTTCAATCTCCACTACGTGGTCCATTTGAGCCTTGGATCTACCTCATTTTTTGGGTCCATACCCTAAAATGATTCGACAAGATGAACGGTGGCATGGATAAAACCTATACATCATGGTGGGCCCCACAACCATGCCTGGACCGTCCAGCAGGTGCAGGACGCAATCCGTTTCGCTGATCGATGACATGCGAGCACTTCTACATTGCATGCATGAGATAGAAGCAATTAAAACCCGAAATTAGCCCTTTGATATAGGATTGGTGGACACTTATCCGACGGCTAAAGCTGAGTAATAGCCAACAGTCCTACTTTAACAAACAAGTGTAGAGACTTTCCACAAATTTGCTCTTTTTAGGACTATGACAATTTACTCCATTTAATTTGGGTTAATATATGCCATATGCACTATTTCTGAGTGTCTGAGCATCAAGCATCGTGTTCTTTCAGAGTATCAAATAACACGGAGGAGTTTGCTAAAATCGTCAGAGGTATCTGACCGAAAAAGCCTGACAGATATCCGTTCATCGAATCAGACATGGTGGGTCCGACCTGTGGCTGTCAATGGGTGACCAGACACGTGGAGATGTGACCGTCGGATCAGCATTTCACATGACCAGGGTCCATTTTCTGGGCCCGATTAGCAATTGGATCTAAACCCGATTCAGGATCCAAATAAACTTTTAAATAGAGAAGCATAATCTTATCACCGCTGGCTTACCAAAATCCTCTCAGATGATTCAGATACCTTTATTTGAACGGGACAGTATCCATATCTGATTGCTCTGTTTTAGTTTAGATACGAAGACACTGACATCCAAGCCGCTCATCAGGTGGGCCCCACTGAGTAGATACCGTGGGAAAATAGTAGTTGGTCAACTCATCTAAAAGGCCATAAAATCAACGTCCAATAGACTTGTGGCCCACCACATCAACGGATCTGCCTGATTTTTGGCACGGGGAATTTAGGAGATGGGCCCAACCTGATGAGCAGCTTGGATATATCATATGCCAGCACGTGTGGCAGAAGTGCACTTCGCAATTCACATCTAAAACATTTTCCATAGGGTGGTGGGATCTAAAACATTTTCCATAGGGTGGTGGGCCCCACTACATGATAAACGTTTTCGTTTTTCTGGATGGAGTCGTCTTTGCCTGTAACCCGGGTTTACAGGGCTACCTGTAACTCAATTCTCTGTGGGACCCACCACAATTTTTGTGCTATATCCAATCCGTCCATCCTTTTAGTCCGCTCATTTTAGGACATGGGCCATACCACAGGAAACAATGAGAATGGAGACACCAATAGTTAAAACCTTCCTATGCCCACTGTGGTGTTTAGTGTTGGACGTAGGCCAGTGGGGCCCACTGGTGAGCAATCACTAGTGGGTGGGTCCATAAGTTTAAGCTTCTTCCAGCCTTTCTCTTTTCTATTATATTTTAAATTTAACTTTGAATTTGATTTATGATAGGAGATAGGGATAAGACCGGATGATATGGTCTTATCCAAACTCTCATGCCTTCCTATAAAATGGATGAGACTCTCCCGTTAAATACATCAGAAGTAATATCAAGAGTAAAGAGATACAGTGTGCACGATAGTCTATCCATTTTGACTTATCCTTGGGACGATCTAATCCATACATCACAATCCGGAGTCACTTATACCGTAGGATCAAAGGTATGAATCGATGCATCTGCTCTAGTAGTAGATAGGCGGCTCGTTAGAGCGTCAATTTTCTGCTTTGTGAGGGTTCCAAAACTCATGTAGACCGTCAAATCTTGAGGGCTCACCTTCCACACTTCCCTACATTTAGATGCCATCCAACCCATTCAAAATTGAAGCATATTTAAAGCTCAAGTGGGCCACACCACTGGCCCAAAACTTCTTATGCGCCACAAAACTTTTGGATCAAGCTGATATTTGTGTTTTCCCTTCATCTACGTCTGTGTGACCTTACGAACAGGTTAGATGGCCAATAATCATTTAGATGGGCCCTAGGATGGTTTCAACAGTAGACATTATTATCCACACTATTTTCTGTGATGTGGTCCACTTTAGATTTATATATGCTTCAATTTTGGGATCATGCCTCAAAATGATACGAAAATACGGATGGACGGCGTGGATAAAATAAATATATCACAGTGGGCCCCACAGATAATCTACACTACACGATAGCGCGGTGAGCTCGTCACTACACAATCCGCATCCCGCTGGGACGGAAAATGGGAAGTGATGTGGAGAAAGTGAGACACAGCCACACAGGTCACTAAAAGAAAAAGGCAAAAAAACAAATACTCCGGTGTGGGCCTGTCTGTACGGATCTAGTCAGGGGAGGATAAAAAATCATCACTCTCCTTTACAAATCCCATACATATAAATCAATCCAGATCGTGCAAATGAAGAGCCTATTGAATATGGAACATAGCCCAAAAACTGCACCTATCGAACATATCTAGCCATCCAAGTGATAGCTATCAAATAGATGGTCAGAAAATAAAATTCTATACCGTCCAAAATAAGCATACAAAATCAGACGGTTAAGATTTCCCAATTAGCTCGACTTTTGGGCCATGCTCCATTCTCATCTAGATGCACAGTTTAAACAGACAAGATCGGGTACACGTGTCACACATGTACGTGGAATGGCTCGCCACTAATTTATAAATGGTGAAAAACTATCACCATTGCCATACAACCAAAAAATAAAGAAGCCGGTTCCTCTACAGTGCGGGTAGATAGAGTAACCTAATACATGAGCATTCTGTGTGGGCCCCACATTAACGTAGATCTCTCATCTACTCTGTCCATCATTTGTGCCCCTTCAATTTCACCTGTTTTACCAAAAATCATGCAAATTCAAAAATAAGTGTGAGTTACACCACAGGTAACAATTGAAGGGGATACCCACCGTTAAAACCTTCCAGATAGTTTATAGGGCAATCGTATTTTACATATACCATCCAATCCATTCATTAGATGAAATATATCAGTATGAATAGACACAACAAAAATCAGATCATCAAAACTCAGGTGGGCCATACCACATGATTTAAAGGTTTTATGCATGATTTTTTAAATGACAGAAACAGATGAATCATTGATATACCTGATTTTCGGTAGGATGGGTGAACATGAAGGGGCCCACCTGGTAGATGGAGTGGATATCATACACATCACGGTGGGGACCGCACACAAGGCTTGTAGAAAACCAACTCTACAAGGACCTGTAGAGAAACCGGCCTCTGGATATAAAATATAAAAATACATGAAGCAGTTTTACCTTTTGTAAAACAAAGATCCCACGGTCGACCATGATCGGAGAGGTGGGCCCCACGACATATACGCTCGACCTGTCTTCCATCGTGAATACGGACGCACAAAAAAAACCCGATTCCTTTTATTATTAAAACCGAAAAGCGAAACGGGGAGAATCCGTTTTAAGTACGAATCGAACGGTTGTAGACAAAATTACCAAAATACCCTCCCTCGTCCCCACTTATAAAACAGCCCCTCCCCTCCCAAACCAACAACTCCTCCCAACTGAATTTCAAAAAAAAAAAAATGCAGGAAGAGAAGAGAATGAAAGTGAAGAAGGGGTGGTTGGCAGTGAGAGTTGGATTGGAAGATGAAGAAGGTGGCTTCCAGCGCTTCGTCATTCCGATCTCCTACCTCTACCATCCTCTCTTCAAACGGCTCCTCGAGAAGGCCCAGGAGATGTATGGTTACCATACGACTGGCCCACTTCGTCTTCCCTGCTCTGTCGATGACTTCCTCCATCTACGGTGGCTAATCGAGCGAGAATCCCACAATCACCACCACTCCAATTCCTTCTCCTTCCACTCATGTTGAATTACTCTTTTTTTTTTCTACTCGTTTCACTCTCCCGAGACACTTCTTGTCTCGCTAACTTTTTGTAGATTTTCTTCTCTTCATAGTCAATTCCATACTCTTTTTTCCCTTTTGAGGGTACATTAGTCGAGTGCCAACATTACTTTTATCGAACTTTTATTGAAATTCGATTGATGGCGTTCAAATACCGCAATTCAATTCCACACCCGTTTCCATTTCTTTGAATTTTCGATACAATCAGATTATATGATTAAGAATCGCATTTCTAGTATGTGTCGTGGATAAGAGTGGGATTGAAAGAGTGAGATCTTTTTGCAAACTATGATAGGTGTGGGTACAACACCGAAACGTTCTGCCAACGAAGAAATTAGAATATCCTGTTGGATTTTGATTGTATCGATATGTATTCATGTGTAACAACCTTTACTTCTCTTCACGAAAACGCATTTCTCAAACCTGTTTCTCTTGAAACTCTACTTGGGTTCTGCTGAGTGTTCTAGTGCGGGGTTTTTTTTTTTTTACTGGATTTTGCTGTGTAGTACCTGAATTGATGTTCACTGCAGATGAAATATCGAAACATTTTCTTGGTTGATGTGAAATTAAGGAAGATTGGACTAAGAACATCTAATTAATGAGTTGAATCATAAATCTAGCCTGGGCTGATAATTACTTGAGTTTCAGCAATACATCTGCAGTTTCATCTGGCCTTTGGGGTCTGTAAGAATTACTAGAGATATTTTACAACCTTAGTAGCACACCCTTACTCAGGGACGTGTATGAGATCTGAGCCACTCATCATGAGGTCTATGCCATGGATGTTACCATATCCCAAATTCAAGCAAGTTGGATAAACCCAATTGCTTGATTTGAGGAAAAATTCATGGTTTTCTTATCTTGTGACATCCATGGTGAGTCTCTCCTCATGAGCTGCTCATATCTGTCAGATGTAATCCCAATTGCTTGATTTGAGGAAAATACATAGTTTTCTTATCTGGTGACATCCATGGTAAGTCTCTCCTCATGAGCTGGTCATATCTCTCACATGAGTGGCATGAATCAGGTGTGACGTTATGGGGGTGGCGAGTAGAGTTAGGGATCCTCTTATATATGAGAAAGATTCGTGGTTTTCATTCTCGAAAGGAGACGGCAAATTCTGTTTTGGGAAAGATTCTCATCTGTTATCAGTATTCAAGAATAGCCCACCATTCAATGTTTCAGAACAGGCGAACCTACACAGGCATAGAATCCAAAGAAAAATGAGGTTCCCACTTGTATATGAGAGATTCACGGTTTTCAGCTCAGTCTGTTTGAAAGGAGAAGGCAAATTCTATTTTGGTAAAGATTTCTTCTCTGTTATCAGTATTCAAGATTAGCCAACTGTCTCATGTTTCAGAACAGGTGAACCTACACAGGCATAGAATCCAAAGAGAGAGAGGTTCCCATTTCAACTTGGTGATCCTAGTTGAAGTTGGAAGAGATTCATTTATGACTAATCTTCATTAGTTTTGTACTTTTCGAACATTATCTACTATCCCGTATCGACATTTCCTTATCCAGCTGTTTCGAACCACGGCCTCATCTAAATACTGCTGGATGACAAGAACCTCACATTGGACCACCTTTGTTGTCTAGACCACTTGTTTCTTCATTGCAATCCAGCGAGGAAAGTTTGGAATTATTTCCTAAAGTTCTATGGCTTTCAAGGAGTGCTTCAAACAGGTTGGCCATAGTTGTGGGAGTTGGATGAAGGGATCCGTTTCTTTTGTGGCGAAGATTTCTTTGTCGAATGCCTACCTTTCACTATTCTGTGGGGAATATGGAAGGAGAGAACAGTAGGATCTTCAACAGTGAGACGGCATTTGTCAAGAGACTTAAAAGGATGGGATTAGAAACTGAATTATCCGATAGGCATTTGCATTATGGACCTGATTAGGAATTGAAATAGGGAAAGATATATTCTTCGGTAGAGAAGTAAACCGTCCCGACCAGTTTATTGAAGATTGAATTTTGATGGAAGTGAGTTGGGGAATCCATGCCCAACAAGGTGGTGCAGTCTCTAGAGACATACACACAAAATAAATAAATAAATACATAAATCATGTAATCTTGGTCCAGTTCATTTGACGGGGTGGAAGCAAGATGGTATTTGAGGAGGCTTCTGTATCTTCTCTTCTTGGTTTTTTACTTTAGAATTAGGGATCGTTTAGCTCCCTCAAATCTTAAAAGGGACCTTAGAATCTGTTTTTGGGAACACATTCCTTGTGAAAAAAGTTATGTCTATGGTTTTTGGGTACTAGGAAAGCTATTCTCAAGAGTCCATGTGTTTGGACACTTTGAAAGAGTTGTTAAGAGAAGAGAGGCCTTTTTATTCTTTTAAAAATTATGACTGTTGGATGGGAATCCGTATCCTAGAGTTTTGTAAACCGTATTAAAGATGTTGATCATAAAATGTGCATTTTAATGTAGGTGCATCTCCACACACTAGGATGGGGTGGCCCACGAGGTGGGTATGTGAAATGCAGAATGACCATGGAGTGGGTCCAACTGTGGGACCTGTGAGATGCAGGTAGCCCACGGGAGGTCTCGGTCAGTGCCTGGGTGGATAAAAGGAATATTCTAGTGCTTCCTCAATAACTCTGGAGCTTTTGGTGCGTTGGCCGGTACTCCCTGCATCAATTGATATCAAGAGACCATTGTTCTAGTTTCTCTATCGGTGTGGGTGAATGATGCAGGTGCATCTCCACATTGGGTGGTGTTCGAGTCTTCCCCATCAACTCTGGAGCTTTTGGTGCATTAGCCAATACTCCTTGCATCACGTTTTGGGATTCCCTTTCCCTAAACCCAAATACATTCGATTGTTTGTTTAACATCAATAAGATCAACCCTTCATACTGGGGGATTCAGCATGTCTTAATTGATATGGTCCTTTTCATAAATTGTCGAAGAGAGGCATCACGAGAGACGAAAGAGAAGAAGCTAATAAGTACGTTATTTGTCAAACATACTTATCTTCTCAATAAGTAGAAACTAAGATAAGCTACTTGTGGCGTAAGTAGCTTATATTATGTAACTTACGATCCAAATGCCGCCTCCCCCCCCCCCCCCCCCCCTTTTTTTTTTCAAAAGGATGATTGTATTTCACAAAAGAGGACTTTACAGGGCCTTCGGACGGGCATCACAAAAAGGACGATGCCACACCTATCATATAGGGAGCATGAGCTAAATCCCTCTCAAGTATCCTAAGCCTATTCTATCCAAAAAGAGAAGGCCAATAGCAATATCCGGAAGATCGGTCTCGGCTGAAAACGTGGAGTTGGCTTGCGAGGCACTACCTCTCCTAGCCAGGTGGTCGGCTACCGCATTCGCCTCCCTAGGAGTATGCGAAAAGGAAATGTATAAGAGGCCACATAAAGCTCTGACCCTCGTGCACCAATACCATAGGGACCACGTAGGACTAGAGTTGGCTGACAGGATCTGAATAGTTGATTTGGAGTCGCTTTCCACCTCGATCCTATAAAAACCCAGCTCAGCACATCTTGTCAGACGTTCCCAAATGGCCCGTAGCTCGGCCCGAGAGCTTGAGCCATTACCATAACCCGACGAGAAGGCAAAAAGAAATTTGCCTTCCCAATCTCTACCTAGACCACCTCCGCCCAATGGCCCTGGGTTACCCAGCGCCGACCCGTCGACGTTGATCTTGATCCAGCCGCTTCTGGGCCTCAGCCATTTAACCACTCGAGGGGAGGGAAGCTTGGAAGAAGGAGTGATAATACGCAGCTGCGTGAGGAGTGAAGAAGCTAACCGATTGAGGAACCTATGGAGGGGAAGCGATGGGCCGATCATCTCAATCCAGCGGCGGACCCTGGAGATAAACAAACTAGAAGAGAAGACGGTGCCGTTGCACTTCGCCCTGTTCCTCTCCAGCCAAATCTCCCAGAAAATGAAGGGAGGAAGTAGGACGCGTAGTGAAAGCAGACGATCATGCGAAGAGGAGGGGGCCCACCACACGTTAGCTCTCCCCATAGCTGACCTCTGGGAGGTGTCGGCGAGACTAAAAAAGGGGTGGAAATAACCCCAAACCTACTTAGCTACAGTCCCCTCCGAGAAGAGATGGTCCAGCGCCTCCACGCTGGGTTGATGGGGCGCTGGGCAACAGACGCACTTGGAAACTATGGCGACGCCCTTCGCTTGGATCCTGGCATCCACTGGAACTGCCTTGTGAATGATTTTCCAACAGAAAAACAAAATTTTGGGGGGAATATGGGGATGCCAACCGCCCCCCCAAAATGGTGGGAGGTGTGTGTGAACACAACCTCTCATTATGCATTGTGCGCATTAGGAGTAGTTTGAATGCTTATAAGTTTTGTTAGTGGAAAGTCATTAGGGTTAGTTTGGATGCTTGTAAATTTTGTTAGTGGAAAGTAACTTACAGGTGGTGTTTGGGACAAGAATTTCACTTTAAGTCACAGGCAAAACTATCTTAGGCAGGAAGTGACTTCCATGTAAGAGCCCGTTTGGATACCACCAAATAAGTTGCCTTTTCTACTTACAAAAGTAGAAAAAGTAACTTATTTAGATAAGTAAGTTTGGTTTAAGAACAATTACAAGTAACTTTTTCACTTAAAGTTACTTTAGCTTAATAAGTAGAAACCAAGATAAGCTACTTTTGGCATAAATAGTTCATCTTTAAGGAACATAAGATCCAAATGCCCCCTAAGTGACTTACCTCTTAAAGTCATTAGAGGTGAAAGTCAATTGCAACTTAAAAACTTAGAGGCATCCAAATGACCCGAAGTTGCACTATAGTAGCAGTAACAAAATGCAGCACATGAAAATTCAACATATCAGCACCTGAAAAAGAAATTTCATCCTACAATAAAGGTGATAATAACTTGAAGAATAGCTTGGGAACCAGATGCAGAAAGCTAGGAGAAAACCCGTTCGCCGAAAACGACACGGCAGAAAGAGCAAGAACGAGATAAAAATCTACCAAATGTAAATCAGACGATAGCAAAAACCAACCATCAACTAAGCACATACAATTTCAATCATAATCCTTATCGTGGCCCATTTCTAATTATCTGCGGCCATCTTCATGGATGGAGTTTGGAAGGGCTGTCCATTAGTAGGGATGGCATGTTGGGCTTTTGGGCCTAGCTTGGGCTGTAGTGCTGGACCCAAGCCTAAAATCTAAAAAAAAATTCAAAAAGATAAAAGATTTTAAAAAAAAATAAAAATTTATAAAAATTTTTAAGATTAAAGATTAAAAAGGCAGCGAAGATACTAATAAATTGTATACCTAGCATACATTATTTCAAATCTAACCAATTAAATTATCAAACCCAGTGTCACAAGGTCACATTACCAAAATATCAGAGGGTCCTTATTTAATGAAATAGGATCATTGGATATTTTTTAATTTTAACTGTCCAGTAAATGTCCACCAATCCCATAGTCAGATAATCGATAAAGCCTATTTTTTAGTTCAAGATATAGCTAAAATGGGAACTATAATTTGGGCAGTTTAGTTTGACTGACTTGAATGCAATTGTGCAATTTCTAAGTGCTTGTGTATCATAACACCCTGCAAGGGCATCCAAGACAAAGGGACATGGTTTGGCTGGTGACCCAACACCAGCCAGCTAGTTGGTGTCAAAGCTCTGTGGGCCTCACCACGATGTGTGTGTTTTATTGATGCCATCCATCCATATTTCCAGCTCATTTTAGGGCATGATCCAAAAAATGACGCGGATCCAAGTTCAGCTGGACTACATCACAGGAAGCAATGGGGATTTGAAGGCATACTGTTGAACACTTCGTCCGAACACGCCACAGTGTTTATTTGCCATCCAACCTGTTCATAAAGTCACGTAACCCTGGATCAAGGGAAAATACAATATCAGCTTGATCCAAAACTTCCGTGGCCCAAGAAGTTTTCAATAATAAGCATTCAATCTTCATTGTTTCATGTGGTGTGGTTCACTTGAGCTTTGGATCTGCTTCATTTTGAGGTCGTGCCTTAAAATGAGTTGGAAAAACGGATGAACGGCATTGATAAAATACATACGTCATGATGGGGCCCACAGAGCTTTGACATCAGCTAACTGTTTGGTGTCACGTCTTGGATTGGATCAAAGAAAAGCCCAACTATGTTACTTCAATGGGCCAAGCATTTTTTACTCTAGCCCACACAAACCAGATAGACTGAACTGCAGCCCAGTTTTTAAAGGTCTGGGATTCGGTGGGGGCCCCTCCAGTACCTGACGCAGTACCGGTCGGTGTTGGAAAAAGCTCTATTAGCCCCATTATGATATGTGCTTTATCCACGAAGTCCATCCATTTTAACCTATCATTTTATGGCATGAGCCAATAAATAATTTAGACCATGGACCACATCATAGGAAACAGTGTTGTTTGAATGCCTGCTATTAAAAATTTATTGATAGCCGCAAAAGCTTTGGATCAAGCTGATATGTGTGTTTTTTCTTCAGCCACGACTGTATGACCTCATCAACAAGTTGGATGGCAAATAAACATTACAGTCGCTCTTGGAAGTTCTTAATGGTGTGAGTTGAATCACTATTGTTTACTGTGGTGTGGTCCACTTGAGATTTGGATCTCTGTTTCATTTTTAGGCTCATGCCCTAAATGAAATGGCAAAGTGGATGGACAATACACATACATAATAATGGGGCCCACAGATCTTTTCCATCACCGTGGAGGGGTAACTACGGAAGCGGAAGCGGATTGGCTGGTGTACCACACACCAGCTAAATAGCTTTTGTATTGACCTCAACAAGTTGTGGGTCCCATCATGAGGTATGTATTATATCCAGACCGTCCATCCACTTGGAGAGCGTCGTAAGGCTTGAGATGAAAAAAAGGAAAGATCTAAAGATCAAGTGAACCACACTGCAAAAAGTAGTGGGATATTGAACGCGTACCATTGAAACTCTTTTTGGGGTCGCATAAGTTTTGGATCAATATGATATTTGTTTTTCCTATTCATCTAGGTATTTTCAACCTTATGAACAGATTGGATGGAAAATAAATGTCATTGTGGGCCCTATGAATGTTTTAACGGTGAAGATCATTGTCCCCACTGCTATTTGTGGTGTGGTCCAGTTGAGCTTTGCATATGATTCATTTTTCTTCTCATACTCTAAAATGATCTCGAAAAATAGATGAACGGCGTCGATATCATAAATACATCATTTTGGAGGCCATGTAACGTTGATCTCGTTTGAATCGTTTGCACAACTCGGAGCTCGAGGAGCGTCAGCGCTGGTCTTCGAACGACGCGTACCTATACCAGCTATGTAGCTGATGTGTGGTAAACCAGCCAATCCGCTTCCTGTAACCACCCAAGCCAATTTTGTCAATCATGGAGTCAATTGACAGTTGTTCACCTGACCCACTTCACTAATGTGGAGGCGTAATCTACTTTATAATAATAGCAGCATTGAAGAGGTTCGCTAGAATACATCCGGCAGAATTGCAATGAGATAGTCCTGACCCTACCATTGGATTTTTGATTTTTTTTTTTTTTTTTTTTAATAATGATCCAGACCGGTTATTTATTAGGGCTCCTTTGAGCAGTAAATTCTCCACACACAGAAAAAAAAAAAAAAAAAAAAACACTTTCTCATCATATATTTCATCCTTATATTATTCAAAGACAGGTGACTGTTCATGTTGGAAAAAAAAAAAAAGAGCTAAATTACCAGAGAACTGAAATAATATGATTGAAAGCTTTTATTTGTTTTCTTTCCACAATGCAAACTGGGAATGGTTTGGATAGTTGGAAGGTGTTCGGGTTCAAATGTTAGAGGTTTCGTAACGTGGGGACATTTTCACACCGAGCTCAAGTAGGGTGACCTATGGAATGTAGGGACACACTTGGGTGGGTGGCCCGTAGATCCTGTGAATTTGAGGTCTGTGTGAGGCGGGTGACTCATATGAGGTGGAACTCATAGATTTGAGGGCTAGGTTATGAGATAAAAGAATTAATTCACCATGTTTTATCAATTCAAGCTTATAGAGCAAAGTAGTTAATTGTCCTGAAAATCAGTTCAATCTAAGAAGTACAGAGGGTAGGTAAAAGAGAGCTCCTGTATCAAGTTGAGGCATTTGAATGGGAGCAGATGAAGTATTGCCCCAGCTTGGCCCACCTTGATGTATATATTCTATATCCATGTCGTCCATCCGTTTTTTACCATTAAAAACTTCTTGTAGCCCACTAAAGTTTTGGATTAAGTTGATATTTGTTTTTTCCCCTTTCATCTAGGGTCACGTGACCTTATCAACAGGTTGGATGGCAAATAAATAATATAGAAACATTATTATAGGCCCTAAGAAGCTTTTAATGGAGGCATTCAATCACTGATTTCCTATCGGATAATCTAAGATTTGTATCTAAATAATTTTTGTGCTCATGCCCTAAAATGGACAGCATGAATTTAGAATACATACATCAATGTGGGTCGCACCTAATCAACTATCACCTGTATCTGATACAGGTGGGTGTCTCTTTTATAGGTTCAACGATTTATTTGGCTGGCTCGTTCATTGTCAGGTCTTGTCCCACTGGTACATTCCTGTCTGTCTGATAACAGTTGTGAAAAAACATTGATGATATATATATATATATATATATATATATATATATATATATGTGTGTGTGTGTGTGTGTGTGTGTGTGTGTGTGTGGGAAAAGGCTCATGGGCCCGTTCCATGAGGTCGAGCTGTGTGGGCCCACCGTGATGCGTTTGAACATCTACCCCATCAGTTAGATGCACCATTCCATCGTGGGCCTAGGTCCCAAAAATCAAGTCAATCCGTGACTTGTGTGGGCCACACCACATACAGAAGTGGAGAGGGGCCGTACACCATTAAAACATTCATAACCATTTTTGAGGGCCCATCGAGATGTGGTTTGCAAATCCAGACCATCCGTTATGTGTGTCCCACTTGAATGAGGGTTCAAACCAAGTTTCAGGTGCATGCAAAACTCAGGTGGGCCCCACCAAGTGCTTTTATATGTTTTAATGGTGTCTTCACATAATTTTAGATGGTATGGCCCACCTGAGTTCCGTATACGGCTGATTTTTGGGATATCCAATAATTTAAAGGGTACCCATCAAATGCACGGTGTTGATGGTCGACACGCATCACCATGGGGCCCACATAGCTCGACTCACGATATCGTGAGCTCTAGTGCATAGTACCTTTCCATATATATATAATATATATATATATATATATATATATATATATATATATATATATATATATATATATATAGAGAGAGAGAGAGAGAGAGAGAGAGAGAGAGCCATGCTAGCTACGCACATGTGCACCTTTGCACATGTGTCATGGGTGTCGAATCTGAACTGTCCATAAGATGCAGAATCCCATGAAACCTTAGGGGGTGAATTTTCACCCTGATCTAAGATTCTGGTAGGCCATAACAAAGAGAAATTCAAATCAAGGGAAGAAACTGTTTGCATTTTTCATAGCCCACCAAAGTTAGATCAAAGTAAAATTTCGTGGGTTTCATGAGGTTCTGCTTCATGTGGACCGTTCAGATTTTCAAGACTCATTAGATAGGATGAGTTCTCAAAAAAGTTCGTACTACGTACGTACAAACTGGTTCGCAGGTGAGTGTTTTCATGTGTGCGTGTGTGTGTGTGTGTGTGTGTATATATATATATGTTTTATTTGAAACAAATTGCGCTAGGTGTGGAGTACCTTTATATTTCTTTGGTTGATCCGTGGAGAATCGAGACTTACACGGTTTCAGTGCAACTTGAACACTCGTGCACGAGCTTGGTGCGAGGGCTGGTTGTAGAGGCATTAGTGGTGAGTGGCTAGCCCGACAGCTATAAAACGGTTAGCTAGTGAGTCTAAACTGTTAGCATACAACAACAATTATCCCACATGTACAACCGTTAGAAAAAGCTCATCTTATCCTAAAAGTTGTTTGCCCGGCTTTTACATGACCTTCATGTGACGGGAAGAAAAGTGGGGCCCATCGTGTTATTTATGAGAAATCCACTCCTTCCATCCGTTTTATCGGATCATATTCGAAAATTTGATCAAAACTTATGCAAATCTAAAATTCAAGTGAACCACATGGCATACTATTGAACATGCACCGTTGAAAGATGCGCGAGGCCACCGAAATTTTGAATCAAGCTAATTTTTATGCATTCGGTTAATCCTAGTAGGAATGACCTTATTAGCGGTATGGATGGTATATAAGCATTACAGTGGACCCCAGGGAAGTTTCAAGGGTAAGAATTTGCCTACACATGTTCTCCTGACCTACAACACACTTAAGTTTTAGATTTAGATCAGTTTTTGGTCCATCCCTTAAAATGATCTTTCAAAATTGATGAACTTGGTGGATTTTCTATAAACATCATGGTGGGCCCCACTTAGCTTCCCGTCGTAGGAAGTTTTTGCGAAAGCCAAAATCTCGTCCGGAGCGAAGGAAAGCGAAAGACATTTTCGATTTCGTTCAAACGAAGATCGATGTAGATTGCCTGCAGCCCTAAGCCCTGTGGGGACCACCGTGATGCATGTGTTATATCCACTCCGTCCATCCGTTTCACCCTCTCATTTTAGGAGAGGATAGAGAATGGGGATAAAGACATTAAACCCATTCCTACGGCGTGAGTGTGTGCGGGTGTTAAAAAAAAAAAAAACCATTCCTGCGATGACTCCCACCTAGAGCTGGGCAAAACAGACCCGATCCAGTGGATCTGACCCGATCTGACACGATCAGAACCGAACCGACAGTCTAGATCAGTGTGGATCGGGTAGCTCCATCCAGATCCGAAACCTTTTGGGTCGAGTTCGGATTGTCCCTGATCTGACCGGAAAACTCGATCCGAATAGATCCGGACCGATCCGATTCTACCCGATTCGAAGTAGTTCTTATCGATACTTCTACTTTTCCCTGTGGTATGGTCCGCTTGAGCTTTGGATATGCATCGATTTTGGGTTCAACCACTAAAATGATCTGCAAAAATGAATGGACGGTGTGAATAAACCACATGCATTCAAGGTGGTCCTCCACAAACTTTACTGTGTACAATAAAAAGAATATTTGCTGGTGTACCGCACACAGCTATGTGCGGCTAGCTGTAGGTACATGTCGTGTAGCACTGACGCTCCTCGAGCTGCCAATTGTATGAACGGATCAAAGGAGATCAAAGTTATATGACCCTATAGTTATGTATTTATTATATCTACACCGTTCATATATATTTAGAGATCATTTTAGAGCATTATTCAAAAAAATGGTTCATATCCAAAGATCATCTGGACCACACCACAAATAGCAATAGAGAATGATTTTCACCTTTAAACAATTCTTAGGGCCCACCATAATGCTTATTTTCCATCTGATCTGTTCATAAGGTCACAAAGACCTGAATTAAGAGGAAAAACAAATTTGAAATCGATCCAAAACTTCTGTGAGACTGTGACCCCAAAAAGGCATTCAATGGTAGACGTTCAATCCCCACTGATTTTTCTAGTGTGGTCCACTTGATAGTTAGATCTATCTTATTTTTCGTCTCAAGCCTTAAAACGAGCTTGCCAAATGGATGGACGGTTTGAATATAACACATATCCCATGATTAGACCTACATAACTTGGTAACATCAAAGTCGGCATTTCGTGCGCTACATGTTACAGGCAGCTGCCATGCACAGCACGTTCGCAACTGCAGCGCCTCGAGCTCCGAGTTTTACGAACGACTCAAATGATATCAACCTTACATGGGCCCCACAATGATGTATTTATTATATCCATACAGTTTATCCATTTTTCATGATTATTTTAGATCATTTGGAAAAAAGAAAAGAAAAAAAAGAATCATATCTAAAGCTCAAATGGACCACACCGAAAATAGCAATGAGGATAATGATTTTCACCATTTTTAACGATCCGAATCGCACCTGACCCGATCCGACTCGGTTTCCCTGACCGAGTCGAACTCGGTTCGGGTCAGGCCAACCGTGTGTCGGGTTAGTTCGAGTCCTATGTCTCGGACTCGGTTCCAGATCGGATCGGATTCGGGTCAGTCCAGCTAGATTTCGGACCGAATCGGGTTAGACCCAATCCGATCCGACTCGGTCCGATGCCCACCTCTACTCCCACCTAGATGAATGGAAACAGAAATAACAGCTTGATAATTTCTTGTTCTATTGCCCCAAGAAGTTTTTAACAGTGGTCGTTCAATCGCGGCTGTTGCCTGTAGTGAGTCCAGTTTAGCTTTGAATCTACCTCATGTTTGGGATCAAATCTTAAAATGAACTGGCGAAAGGGACCAAAGGAGTGGATATAACATATACACAATGGGAGGCCCTATAGAGCCTAGGGGCGTGGGAAGAGGTAGTGCCCACCATTATTTTCGTGGGTCTATTCATTTTGTCAGAACATGTTGGGACATGGCCCAAAAATGATATGATCCAAAACTCAAGTGAGGCCATGATAGCAAAAGGTGGGCAGGAAAAGGGGGCGCGGATTAGGTACTACCCCCGCCTGTTCCAAGCTCGAGACAGGCGGAAGCTCCGATGGCCACTGAGGGGCCAACATGATTTATAAATTTTATTCACACCGTCCATAAAATTTTTACATATCATTTTAGATTATGAACCCAAAAATAAAAAATGTCCAAGTCTCAAATAGATCACAAAGTGGGGATTAAATTCCCACCGTTGAAAAATTATTGGGGGCCACAGAAGTTTTGAATCAAGATGATATTTGTTTTTTCACATCATCCAGTTTTATATGACCATATCAACAGGTTGGATATCAAATAAACAACACGGTGGATCCTAAAAAAGTTTCAATGGTAGCCATCATTAGCACCGCAGCTTCATGTGGTGTGGTCCACTTGAGACTTGGATCTGCCTTATTTTTGGTCCGTACTCTAAAATGATATGAAAAGCTGGATGGAAGGTGTGGATAAAATTCGTACGTCACCGTGGCCCCTCAGTAGCCCTCGGAACCTCCGCCTGTCCCCAGCTCGCAACAGGCCGGGTTAGTACCTGATCCGCGCGCAGAAAAAGGTACCGTGTAAACCTCCGTAGGGTCGTCCACCGTAATGTTGATATGCCATCAATATCATTTATGAGGTCATTTTTACTGAGTGAATTAAAAACGAAAAAAAAAAAAAAATTATTAGCCTGTACAAAACGTCTCTACCCCACGAATGATGAATGTTCAATTCTCATTATTTTCTTACATGCAGTTTACTTTATTTTTGATTTTGTCTCATTTTTAAGCCCATGTCCTAATTAACTTGAAAAGACAGATATAAGGGTGGAATTCTCACAAATATCATGGTGTGGGCCCCAACTATTTTAAAGGAAGCAGGCCATTAGGGGATTAGGTATGGGTCACCCAAGATGATGTGGTCCTTAATGTATTTATTCCGTACCTACATCCTTTGTATGATTTTCCAAGTCGTTATAAAGGCATGAGGTAAAAAAATAAAGAAGATCTAAATCTCAGGTGGATCCGACCATAGAAATCAGTGGCAATTGAACGCGCTATCATTAAAACTTCAAGTCACACTTAATGTTACAGGCCCAAAAGTAAGGCAGTTCGTAGGGTAAAGTAGGCCACACATCGTAGGGTAACGAAAACGACACAGTAAGGATAAACATCTGCAGGCCACATAAGAAGATATTTGTATTTTCTGTTTATCCAGCTGTATGTGAGGTTAACACCTAGATCCATAGCTCAACTGGCAGACTGTGTGGAGATACCTCGTTTCAACACTTGAGGTCTTGGTATCGTTCCCTAGCAGGGGTGGCTAACATGGAGTGTGTGTACTGAGATGGGTGTGTACTAACAAGCTAACCCAAAAAAAAATAAATAAATAAAAAATGTACGTGAGGTTATGAATGGGTTGGATGGCAATTAAGCATCATGGTGAGGGGTGTGGATGGGCGCTTACCATGTGGGACCCATCTTGATGAATTGTTTTCATATCCACACTCTCCATCTGTTTTTTCATCTAAGTTAAGTATGTTATCCAAAAATTAAAAAAGATCCAAATCTCATTAAACCAAACCACACTACTAGGAAAAAGTGGTGAATGATTATTGTTGAGGCAATATCTCGCACCTCCCATCTACTCTACACAATTTAGACCCAGTTTTCCTAGCTTGACTTTGGCATAGGAGGGTTCCCTACTTGAGTCAGGGTCTCCTTTATTAACCGCTTTTGTACAGGACCAGGGTGCGGTGGAAGGTGTTCCAGATTCTTGCATCAACAACTATTAAAAATTCTAAGTAGGCAATGAGGATCAAAATAATATTTGTATTTTTCCCTTGGTCATTTCGTTTTTACCTTATCAAAGGGTTAGATGGAAAATTAACATTATGTATCTTCTTATAGTGGGCCTTGGGATGTTTTTAACCGTGAGCATTCAATTATTATTGTTTCTTGTGGTGTAGTCCACCTAAGATTGTAATATGCCTAATGTTTGGTACCGTCCCTAAATGGGTTGGAAAAATGAATGAACCAAGTAGATATACAATATATCATTAAGATGGATCATGCGGTAAAGCTTACACCCAATAAGCTGTTATCTGGTTAACACCTAGAGGTGTACATGAACCCAGCTAGATCAGTTAGCTTGCTCGACTCAACTCGCAAAAAGCTTGATTTAACTTAGTTCGAAGCTGAGTTCGAGTCAAGCCAAGCTGATTTTTTGAGCTCAAAAATGAGTTCGGGCCGAGTTCGAGCTGGCCCAAGATTGACTCGATTCGGATCGAACCTAGCTCGAATCAAACTCGGATCGAACCAGTTCGGTGACTCGATTACTTTAATATTGATTTTGCTCACCAAGTGTTTGTGTTTGATGAAATGACTCAAAGAGGTGTGGCCGGTGACAAGATGGTGTGGATGTAGCCCATGCATCATAGTGAGGCTCACATAATTTTGCCACGTATAACATGCAATCCGCTTCCTCCCATTATCAGCCGAACTCGCTGGACATAGTCAGAGGAATTATTGACACGCCTGGGCATCTTTGCACGCGTTTTTGTCGTGAGAACTCGAGCCAAGTTTTGGGAATTCAGACATTTCGCTTGGTGTGTTCGACCCTGGACGTTGATTTTCAATCTGAAAACGCTCCCGCAACCAATGTTAGGACCATTCTCGTTTGAATGTGTACCGTTGTTGTATTTCACTTCTACAAATCCTATCTTAAGACCACAAACCAAGATTTGAAGATGGTAATCTCCAGTAAATTTCGAAGATAACTCATCGACAGTGAGACATTCCGATGGCCTGGATTACTGAAAAATGGACCCCACTTGCTAGAGAGTCCGTGCACGTAACATATAATTCCTGTCAACGAGATTTTTTATTTTGTTTCATTACTTTCCCTTCTTCTTTTTTTTTTTTTTCAGTCGTCCGAATGTGAAAATTGCTATTAAAAAAAAGAGAAGAAAGCTTTGAGTTTGAGCTTTGCTCGCACTTGTAAAGGTGCCCACACGTGCCAATTTAGCGTTAGTGGCGATTATCGGCCGTGCATCAGCTCTGTAGATGACCTGGACCAAAACTTTGGCTGGTCAGTGATCAGGTGGCCATACTTACGAAATCAATGTCCACGTCACGTTTACGTATGTGGGTCCCACACCCTGATCCATAGGCCATAGCTCGTTTCAACCCCGAGGTCTTGGTGTCGATCCCTAATGCCTAAAAGTGAAGTGTCAACTGACAGTGGGGTGTACTAACAAGCTAACTAGAAAATATGGAAGCTAGTTGCCTAATGAGTGACTGAGTAAACTGTATGGTAGAACTAGGCACCGGACCAAGTCGGATCGGATTAAGTCTAAATCGATTTGATCCGAAATTTACATGGGCTGACTCGAACTCGATCTGATCCGGGACCGAGTCCGGGACAACTAACTCTAATCAATCTGGACCATTGCTAGCCTGATCCGATCCAAGTCTAATTCAGTTAGGGAGATTTTTCATTACAGTCGTCCAGTAAATATCCCCCATTTTGATAGTTATATAATAAAATAAGTTAATCAAATCCTTATTTTTAGAAGGTGAACTTTCCTAAACCATATGTTGATCAAGTGGGCCAAACAATATGTACAAATAAATAAATAATTAGAAAAAATAAAAGTAATGGTCTTGATTCAAGCCCGAGACCCATCAGCGAGCCAAAAGGGTCCACCAGCAAGCCAGTGGACCCATCAGCAAGCCAGGACGGGCAGACAGGACCACCAGCGAGCCCAGTGGACCTATCAGCGAGCCAAGGCGGGCAAACAGGTTGCTGTCGGGTGTGAGCGGATGTGATCAACATCGATCCAGTGGACCGCACGGCTAGCCAGGGCAGGCGGACCACCAGCGGGCAGCGGCCCATGACTGACCGACAAGCCACGACCGCACGACGAGCCAGTGCGGTCCACCACAGCGAGTCACTGCGCTCCTAAATATATATATATATATATATATATATATATATATATATATATATATATATATATATATATATATAAACATGAGTAGCCGAGTGGGTACTTACCTGATGAATGGAGATCGGGATCGGGATCCATAGACGGAACAGGATTAGGATCGGGATCGGGAGTGGCCTGATGAGTGTACCGGGCTGCGGAGTGGAGTCTGGAGTGGCCGGATCGGGATCGAGATGGCTGCCTACTACTGCTCGTTCGGGTAGAGACGAGAGGATTTTGGGGATTTAGGATTCGGCGGGCGTTCGGGTGCAGGTAGAGAGGATAGGGTAAAAAGTAAAATGTAATATATATAGGGTTATAGTAAAATAGTAAATATGAATAACTTATTAATAAATCCAGTTCAGATCGGATCGGATCGGATTTCGGATAAGATCGGTCCGAATTGACATTAATCCAAACTCGATTCGATGAACAGTCGGATCTGCCTGATCTTACTTGAACCGCACCGATCTAGGCCTTTGGTTCGGTTCGGTTGGTTTTTGCCCAGCTCTACTCCGTGGGGTTCACCATGATCTATGTATTTTATCCACTCTGTCCATCCATTTTATCAGATAATTTTATGCCATGGGACCAAAAATGAAGAATATCCAAAGCTCAGATGCACCACACCACATGAAACAGTGTGAATTGAACGTATAATATTGAAAATTTCTTGGGTGTCGCAGAATTTTTGGATTAAGCTTATATTTGTTTTTTCCCTTCATCCATGTCTTTGTGATCTTATTAACAGGTTGGATGACAAATAGACATCACTGTGGGGCTTAGAAAGGTTTCAACGATGGAAATCATTAGTACCACTGTTTCATGTTGTATGATCCACTTGAGATTTGGATATCCTTCAACTTTGGGCTCAACCCCTTATATGAGCTGAAAAAAACGTATGGACGGTGTGGATAAACAATTTATAATCATGGTGGGCCCAACTGAGTTTACTGAGTACGATGAGAGCATACTTAGTAACTCAGTACGCAATCCGATTTCCGCCTGTTTTCTTGTTTCCCAGGGTTTGATAGGAACAAACATTTTGACGGTGGGACTATATCCAATGGGTCGGTGGGCCTGGAATGTACCGTGCCTCCATGTCATTGATTCACACGTGGCATGCATGGTTGAGATCTGAACCGTTCATTTGATGGGTCGACCAGTGAATGGGCCATGATCCAAAATTGACAGTCTAGACAATCCTAACGCTATAATCACCGAAATACAAATGGCCACTGAGAGCCAAAAGAGCAATTGCCCACATTTCCATTTATTAGACGGTTAATATGATTCCATCAAAGCCAATTTTTATCAGTGGCCAATCAATGGTGGAGCCCCCATGATGCCTGGTTCGGATCATCATACACATGTTCCACATGGCAGACGATCAGGAGGTGCGAGCAGGATCTCCATTTCTAATGCCAATTCCGTCCGTGCCTGGTAGTTCTTCAATCTGGACTGTCCATCAGGTCAGACCACCATGTTTATCAAGGACTCGGATGGCGTTGTGTAGCACAGCATGGAAGTTGGTACTGTGTGCTACTGAAAAAGCTCTTTGGGACCTACCATGATGTATGTTATTTATCCATACCGTCCATTCATTTTGTCAGCTTCTTTTAGGGCATGAACCCAAAACTGAGGCAGATCCAAATATTAGGTGGACCACACCGTAGGAAGCAGTGATGATTGAACGCCCACCATTAAAAACTTCCTAAGGCCTATTGTAATATTTATTTGCCATCCAACCTGTTGATTAGATCACACGGACCTGAACAAAGGGAAAACACACGTATCAGCTTGATCCAAAACTTTCTTTACCCCGTAGTAGTTTTTAATGGTGGGCATTCAATCACCACTTTTTCCTATGGTGTGGTCCACCTGAGCTTTGGATATGCTTGATTTTTTTTGGTGTTAATATAAAATGAGTTTGAAAAATGGATGGACGGCGTGGATAAAACCAATACATTATGGTGGGGCCACAGAGCTTTTCAAGTAGCACAAGCTACCCAAGTCATGCTGTGTGCCATGCGACGCAATACGAGTCCGTTTATCAGCTGGGCCATGTATGTATCAAATGTGGTCCATTGGTCATTCCTTAAGAGTTCACCTTTCAGGTCCACGGCACGTACATAGGGGTTCCTTTAGATGAAAGGCTGGATTGTCCCCCACACACGCTCCACTAACGTACGTGCGTGAAAAACCTGCTTCAAATTGCGTATTTGCCAGCCCACATGCTCTTCCCCAGAGAAGCATGGCATATGTGTGAATACCTGGCACTTTTGTTGGACTGATCCAGAGGCACATGTGCGCCACATGGAACCCATGTCTACGACTGCCTCACGCTGCACGGATGACTTGGCATATGCGTGATGGACACGGATTGCGTCCTACCCCGCCCGTCTCTAGCCACGAACGGTCAGTTCTGTGGGCGGGCCAACCGTGATGTATCTATTTATCCACGCCGTTCATCCCAACACTCAGATTATTTTAAGGTAGATCCAACGCTCAAGTTAACCACACTAGAGATGACTCTTGCATTTAATGCAAGCCATGCTTATTATTTGGTGGGGTTCATCTGAGCGTTTGGATCAGCCTCAATTTTGTGCTCGTACCTTAAAATGGTCCTAGGAAAAGTAAGGTGTATATAAACGTATACATCACGGAAGGAACGCCCGTAGATTTGACCGTTTGTGGCTAGATACGGCGTGGTAGGACGCAATAATAGTCCTTGTTTTACACGAGTATCGTGTTTCAGACGACCTCCGCTGCATCGTTGACCTTGCGAATGGTTCACACAGGTCAACTCATCAGGTGGGCCACGTATGTGGGAGCGGATTAGGTGTTACCCAGTTAACATGATAGTGGGTGTTTATCCTTACTGTGGGGCCCACCCTGATGATGTGTTGTATGTGTTGCAAAAATATTGATTTTAGTAAAAACATTTTTTAATATATAATATATAAAAGTTGTTTTAAAAAACATCTTTTTGTGGGTTTTTGGGAATAGTCCCACATGAAAAAAGGAAGAGAAGAAAATTTGGTTTAAATGAAAACAGTGGAGTATTATAATATTTACCTTCGTAGTCCGTGGACTATGGACCTTGCGTGTTCCAGTGCGAATGCGCTCGGCCACGGTCTCGGTCTCGGTGCGAGGGCGTAGACATGTGAGGCAGTGTGGCTGTAGAGGCGCTAGTGGCGCACTTTGCACTTCCCTAGGGTCGTATGCGAGTCGCGGTGCAACTATGTGGTTTAGGTGGTGGCTGGTTGGCAGAGAGACTAGAGAACTGAGAGAGAGATATCTCAGTATATATAGAGACTGAAAAATAGAGCTGTTGCAGCAGATCTGTAACAGCTGTGCAAAAAGTGCAGGGTCCAGCTGAAACTGCTGCATGGCTAGCCCAACAGCTAGAAAACGGCTAGCTGCTGTCTCACAACAGTCAGCATGCAGCAGATTAATGGTACATGCACAACAGTCAGAAAACGGTCATAAAACGGCTAGTTTTCCAACAGCCAGAAATGACTTAATGGAATTTAAGTCTCTGGACCATAACCCCATAGCCACCATAGCCTATAAAAGGAGGGCCTGGATGGGTTTCCAAACGATCTCACAAACCAATCTAGCACTACCATACGAATTGAGAAAGCCCACTAATCCTCTCTGATACTCCAGTAATTCCAGCAACAAGACAACAAAGGTTTAACCATTGCTTGAAGAACAGACCAACGGTGTGGTATAGGACGGTTCAACTGAACCAATAGCTGAAGATTTGAACTGACCAAAGCAGTGGTCGAAACCATTTTTTCTCTTTCTTTTTCTTTCTTTGGGATTTTCTCTATATTGTAATACTGTCAAAAATTGTGAAGTTGAGTTCCAATAGGTGGGCCTTCGTGTTTGCTGAATGCAGACCCACACCAGGCTCGTCGTATCCTAGAAGCTATTTGCCTGTAACCTATCAGTTTACTCAATTAACTTGAGTAGGGGCAAATAACGCTTTAAGGACAGCATTTTCAGACGTGCTTCAGCCTGTCCTTATTATCGTGATTTTTCTGGTTTCCATATTATACAGAAATTACATCAATCTGTATAAATTTTCAACAGTATGTCCACACCGTTCATTTGTTTTCCCATTTTTGTAGCCCATTTTAAGACGGTCCAAAAAATTAAGTAAATCTAGATCTCAGGTAGAGTGCACCATAGAAATGGTGGTGGTTATTGAATGCTCACCATTAAAAACTTCCTGAGGCCCATTATAAGCATATCTGTAATTTTTATTTGACATCTAATAAATTGATATGGTTAACCAAATGGACCAAGGAAAAATACAAAGATCACCTTGATCCAAAACTTTTGTGACCTACAAAAGGTTTTTAATGGTCATTCACCACTTTTTCCAGTGGTGTGGTCCATTGAAGATTTAAATTTACTTAAATTTTAGGAATAAAGATATAAAGTGAGCTGAAAAAATGAAATGGACAGCATGGATATACAACAAAATCACCAAGGTAGTCCCCACGTGTAAGGGTAAGTAACACCTAATCCATTCCCACCCATGCGTGACATCAATGGGTGGGTTGGAAAATTAATTGCTAAGGTCTAAGCATAAGTAGTTGTCTCTCTAAGGAGGGGTTAGGTAAGGCGAGGCCTCACACTGACTTGGCAATATTCACCTATACATCTTTCAAACATACACATTATCTAAGAGCAGCATGTAGCTTAATCAAATCTCATCGCATCGTAACCTTACCATTTTTGGTAAGGCATGGGCCTCACATAATTTGCTCTTACATGCCTAATGCTAAGGTGGATAAAGTGATCCATGCAACCAACCCTTTTAACACCTTTGCTTGAATGTATCAGTCATGTCTGATGGAGCGTGCAGTTGCACGTGGGCTCTGAAAGTGGGCTCTGAAAGTTGTAAATCATATGACGGAAAAATACACCGACAATGCATAATGCAGCGGAAGCAAATGGCTGGAATAGCTAGGGTTCCCCCCTTTTTTATAGGTAGCTTGACCACAGACATTTATTGCCAGCATTTAATGCAGCAGCTGAAGAGGCTCCTCGACACATGCGCGCAACCATGTGGAGGCCTCTTGCTTGATAGGCGACCTGACTCCCCAGGTAGCGCCACGCGTCCACGCCCCATGGGTCGGGAATCGAACAGGTACCTTACTAGCGTATGCCTCCTCGAGCACGCCATACCATCATTGATAATCCTCATCGATCTCCGTGCCTACCGCCCCTCTCCGCATTAATGACGAATTAACTCGACCTCCCATGCACAAAATAATCCGATCTCATTACATCGACTTACTTCCCGAGCTTATGTAGTCAGCTCGGAAGTAGAGGGGTTACTATTATGGGTAAAAATGAACTGGTCAGAAATATGAGGTTGGCTCGGATATTCGTGCATGTCGTGTGGTCAACTGGTACCAATCATGACTAAGGAGTTCCTCAACGAGCGAGAAGCGGTAATCTTTTGTGGGGAGATCTATTCGCCCGACGGCCCTGCCCACCAGAAGATGCAGTACATCTGCTTCCTTTGGAAGAGGACGAGCGTTGAGCTCTCCCACTATCCCATCCATTTCCGAGCTCCTTCCCAGATCTCTTGAAGAAGCCTTTGAAGAGCGATCCCGTGCAGGACTGAGCACGAAGCTACTGCATTGGCGTCGCTTGGAGACCTACAAGAGAGTCCCTGTACCATATGATAAGATAAAGAGGATGGTCATCACCGATGTTGCCCATGTTCCACCAAGGAAGGGAGTTCGGTTTCAGTGCTCAGACATAGCCTTCATAAGCAGGTCGGTAACCTATGTTGCGCAGCACGCCAACAACGCAGTGAGCCTAGATCCAAACTCAGGCCTCACCCACAAACGATAAACAAGAAGAAATATAAACTAGAAATAGATCAAAGCAATCCAAACAAACTACGAGACAAGATATATGTGAAAAAATGCCAAAGTAGGGTAAAAAACTACGGATGCAAACTTCCACTATGAAGAACGAAGATTACAATGCAATATACTAACCTCTCCCTTGGAGATACAGAGAAAATCCTTTTCCCACACCTTAGAATAGTTCCCCAATATTCACCTTTTTTAACCCTAGAATAGCCCTAGGGACCCCAATTTATAGTTTTGGCAACTTTCCTTTCCGCATCCCAGTTGCGAAAGGACTTGCGACACGAAATCCGCGAAACTCCTTTATGCATTCCTGTTGCGAAAGGACTTGCGACACGAAATCCGGGAAACTCCTTTCCACATCCCAGTTGCGAAAGGACTTGTAACACGAAATCCACGCATGTGGCTCCACTCTCAACAATCTCCCACTTGGATACACATCGCCATAAAACTTTGTCTTCTTCATCCGGAGTGCACCACCTCCCCGTCTTCAAGCCTGAAGACCAATCAAAGCTGAACAGAGCTTCAGCTTCTCTCGTGTGACCGCCTTCGTCAACATATCCGTAGGATTCTCACTTGTATAAACTTCTCCAGAGTAATCGAACCATCTTCCAGTAACGAACGTATGAAGTAATATCTGATGACAATATGCTTGGTCCTTTAATGAAAGGCTGAATTCTTGGCTAAGTGTATTGCACTCTGACTGTTGCCATACAGTTTGCAATCTGCTTGCTTCTTACCCAACTCTTCCATGAAACCTTGCATCCACACCATCTCCTTACATGCTTCTGTAGCCGCAACATATTCTGCCTCTGTCGTACTGATAGATACTATCTTCTGTAACTGAGAGACCCAACTGACTGCAGCACTACCCAGAGTAAAGACATAACCTGTAGTGCTTCTCCTGCTGTCAATATCTCTTGCCAAATCTGAATCCACGTAGCCTTGTAGCTTGATTTTCGATCCACCATAGCACAACCCTACATCCTTATTACCTACCAAATATCTAAGGATCCACTTCACAGCTTCCCAATGTTCCTTCCCGGGGTTGTTCATGAACCTGCTAACAACTCCCACTACTTGAGCAATGTATGACCTATTGCTCACCATAGCATACATGAGACTCCCAATAGCTGACGCGTATAGGACTTTAGCCATGTAGTCTCGTTCCTCCTGCGTCTTTGCCCCTTACTCCTTAGATAGCTTGAAGTGGTTGGCTAATAGAGTGCTAACTGGCTTAACACATCCTATATTGAATCGGTCAAGTACCTTGGCTATGTACTCTGCCTGTGACAAAACTAGTTTCTTGTTTTTCCTGTCACGTTTTATCCTCATGCCTAGGATTTGTTTTGCAGCTCCTAAATCCTTCATGGCAAATTCTCTAGACAGTTGTCTTTTGAGATCTGAGATGTCCTTCATGCTTGAACCGGCCACACGCATATCATCAACGTACAGAAGAAGAATGATGTATGACATATCAAACTTCTTCAAGTAACAACAGTGGTCTGCATGACATCTCCTAAAGCCATTTCCCGACATGAAACTGTCGAACTTCTTGTACCACTGCCTCGGGGCCTGCTTTAGGCCATATAAACTCCTTTTCAGTCTGCACACCTTGTTCTCATTTCCTGGTGCCACGTATCCTGTCGGCTGATGCATATATATCTCTTCTTCAAGGTCTCCATGAAGAAAGGTTGTATTAACATCTAGCTGATCTAGATGTAAGTCCTCTGTAGCCACTATACTCAAGACCATGCGAATTGTAGACATTTTCACCACAGGTGAAAATATTTCAGTGAAATCGATACCCGTCTTTTGTTGAAACCCTTTCACAACCAATCTGGCCTTGTACCGTTTCGAACCATCGTGCTCCTCCTTCAGTCTGTAAACCCACTTGTTATGAAGAGCTTTCTTACCCTTTGGTAGAGTAACTAGCTCTCATGTACGATTAGACTCAAGAGAGTCCATCTCCTCATCCATGGCCTGCTCCCACTTAACCCATGTATCTGACTGTAATGCCTCTTTAAAACACTCTAGTTCACCATTATCTGTCAGTAGTAGTTAATATAAAGAGGGTGAGTATCGGATCGTGGGTCTCCTCTCCCGAGTAGACCTCCTCAATACCGGTGTCTGTAGCCCTGCCTTATAATGCTCATGTGCATGATCATCTTGTGGCGCTGTAACACCCGTTTCCGGTAACTCTTCTAACTCTACAAATTCTTTCTCCTCAGCCTTATTTTCATGCACACTGTCCTTATGCATCACTTTTTAATTGAAGACTACGTCCTTGCTTCTGATGATTTTCCTGTTTTATGCATCCCAAAACCTGTAGCCAAAATCATGCTGCCTGTAGCCTATAAACGTGCACCTCCTGGACTTCGCATCCAGCTTGTTTTTGTGCTCTGCATCAATGTGAACGTATGAAGTGCAACCGAACACTCTGAGATGTGCCAGGTTTACTTCTTTCCCAGTCCACGTTTCTGCTGGTAGCCCACCATCCAATGGTGCTGAGGGACTTCTATTAATGAGATATGCGGCAGTATTTACAGCATTTGCCCAAAAACTCTTGGGCAACCTTGCATGTAACCTCATGCTTCTAGCGCGCTCAAGGATGGTCCTGTTAATGTGCTCAGCCACACCATTCTGTTGTGGTGTCCCTGGAATCATTTTCTGATATTTGATTCCATTTGTTGTACAATACTCCTCAAACCTCTTATCACAATACTCTCCCCCATTATCAGATCTGAGACACTTTACTGTTTTACCTATCTCATTTTCTACCATGACTCACTTCTTAAATACATCAAATACATCAGATTTATGCTTTAAGAAATAGACTCACAGTTTTCTACTAGCATCATCAATAAAAGAAACAAAATAACGTGAGCCACCAAGAGATAATACCTGTGCTGGTCCCCACACATCAGTGTGTACAAGCTCTAACAGATGCGTCTTTGGAGCGCGTCCCGTCTTCTTGAAGCTTACTCTCTTCTGCTTGTCATATACGCAGTCCTCGCAGAATTCCAAGTCAATAGACTTTAGCCTTGGTAACTTCCCTTTAGACAATAGCACTTTCATCCCATTCTCGTTCATATGTCCCAACCTCTGATGTCATAACTGCCCATTCACTCCAGTTAATGCGATTGCAAGTGAACTATACGATCCTGAAGTCACGTACAAAGTACCTTCCCTTTTGCCTCGAGATATCACCAAGGCACCTTTTGTGATCTTCCAGGAATCACTGGTGAATGTCGTCACATAACCGGTATCGGCCAACTGCCCTACTGAGATCAGTTCCTTCTCAAACTCGGTACATGTCTGACATCCTTCAATTTTAACGTTGTTCCGTCTTTCTAAATTATATGAACGTCTCCCTTTCCAACAATATTGCACGACTCATCATCACCCAGGTACACTCTCCTGAAGTCACCTGATACATAATTACGCAGAACTTATTTACATGAAGTGGCATGAAACGAAGCACCCAAGTCTATAACCCAAGACTCATTTCTCGCATCAAGAGACAAGATCAACGCCTCTGTGTCACTCTCCTCAGATAAATTCACTGAATCTTTCCTACCTTGAGAGCTTCCCTCTTGTTTCTTAAGCGCCTTGCAATCATGTTTCATGTGCCCCTTCTTGCCGCAATGCCAACACCCATCTTTATCTTTCGGTCCCTTGGACTTCTTTCTCGACTTAGAACGCATGTGTTTATTACCTCATTTGTTCAGCGATCTTCCTCTTCCTTCAACATTTAGAGCATTTCCTAAATCCCTTGAAACTCTTGATGCCTTCCTTCTAGATTCTTCACTGAGAATTAGACCGGCCACATCATCAAATTTCAGTTTTGTCGACCCTGAAGAATTGCTCACAGTAATCACCAAACCATCCCAACTGTCTGACAAACTGGATAATATCAATAACGCCCTGACCTCATCCTAAAAAACAATGCCAACGGATTCCAACTGGCTCGTGACTGTATTGAACTCGTTTAGATGTTCAGCCATGCTCCCACCATCTGACATCTTCATGTTGAATAGTTGTTTCATAAGATAAACCTTGTTGGATGCTGATGGCTTTTCATACATGGTGGCTAGGGCTTGCATTAATTCTTTTGTAGTTTTCACCTTGGATATATTGAAGGCGACGCTCTTAGACAAAGAGAGTCAGATGGTTCCTAAAGCCTTCCTATCCAGTAAAAACCATTCATCATCTGTCGTCTTTTCTGGTTTCTTCTTTTTTCCTCCTAGAGGAATGTAGAGGTCCTTCTGATACATATAATCCTTCATCTGTATCTTCCATAAGGCAAAGTTTGAACCATCAAACTTCTCAATTCTAGTTTTTTCATCTTCCGTCATCGCTCCCAATAGAACTAAACCAATAGCTTTGATACCAGTTGTTGAGCAACACGCCAACAACGCAGTGAGCCTATATCCAATCTCAGGCCTCACCCACAAACGATAAACAAGAAGAAATATAAACTAGAAATAGATCAAAGCAATCCAAACAAACTACGAGACAAGATATACGTGGAAAATCCCAAAGTAGGGTAAAAAACCACAGATGCAAACTTCCACTATGAAGAACGAAGATTACAAGACAATATACTAACCTCTCCCTTGGAGATACAGAGAAAACCCTGTTCCCACACCTTAGAATAACTCTCCAATATTCACCTTTTTTAACCCTATAATAGCCCTAGGGACCCCAATTTATAGTTTTGGCAACTTCCCTTTCCGCATCCCAGTTGCGAAAGGACTTGCGACACAAAATCCGCGAAACTCCTTTTTGCATTTCAGTTGCGAAAGTACTTGCGACACGAAATCCGTGAAACTCTTTTCCGCATCCCAGTTGCGAAAGGACTTGCGACACGAAATTCGCACATGTGGCTTCACTTCTCAACAACCTAGTCAAGGTGTAAGGATTCAATGTCGAAGATCTAGTCCCACTGAAGAGCCCAGCTAGGGGAGCTCTCCCTCAAGATGGCTGTAAAGGTCAGCTCGGATGCTAAACTTTGATGTGCCTTCCGACCTCGACCGCTTGGTCTTATCATCACCTAGGATCTCGTGAAACGGTTGAGAAACGTCTGCTAAACGTATGCTTATGATTAATAAAAAGTTTCTCCCCACGTAATCGACTCGTGGCCTATAAAGAAAGGCTCCATCTACAGCGAAAGGTACGCACCAGTAAACCCTCAACTCTACAGGTCCCAAATTACTTGATTCTGACTTAGGCATCAGAGGGTCCCCTATACAGCTAGGGTCTCCTTTGTATTCTTCTTATGCAGGTACTCAGATGTCTAATAAAGGTTAACCGGATTTCTAAATCAACAATAAAGAAAAAAAATCTCAATTTCGTAATATGAGAAAGCCTTTGAATTCACGAAGGAAAGAAAACTTCTAAACTAAGAATATTAAGGAATGAATTATGTTTACATATACTTGGTATGACTTATATAAAGAAAAACTTCCACCATTCCTAATTCAACTCAAACAAACTATAAATCTTTGGCAAATTAGTTAGAAATAATAAAAATAATGAAAGATATCTATTCTCACCCAAACTCATATGACAGTTTGGCTAGTGACCCCCACAGCCAGATAGTTGATGGCTAGTGTCAAAGCTTTATAGCCCCTACTATGATGTATGTTTTCTATCTACGTTGTGTGTTCATTTTGCCTGATCATTTTAGAGCATGGGCTAAAAATGAGGCAAATCCAAATCTCGGGTAGACCATACCATAAGAAACAATGGAAATTGAATTTTTATTGTTGAAAACTTTCTGAGAGCTACAAAAGTTTTAGATCAAGCTGATATTTGTGTTTTGCCTTCATCCATGTTTGTGTGACATTATCAACAAGTCAGATTGCAAATATCAATCCATGCTACCAAACCACTGATGGATTTTGAATACCCTCGAAACCCGTTTGGGAGCTTGGATTTGGAATGCATTGGAACAAAATCGCAATTATATTGGAATCAAGGTGATTCTGAATACTCATTTATGTTTGGATGAAATGCACTGGAATCCCAATCTTTTGCTTGAAAGCTTGTATTTGGTGGGCATTCGAATTCTTAAATATATTCACAGGACTTATTTTGATTAACTAAATCAGATTTCATATCCCAAATTAGTATATATATGTGTGTGTGTGTGTGTGTGTGTGTGTGTGTGATATTTGTTAGAATAATTGTAAAAAATATATACCTTGGCCAAAAAAAGAGGAAGTTTCAAGCCTTGAGTGGGCCATAGATGCAAAGATCATAAACAAGCAACTCATCGACGTTTTCTAACAATCCATTTAGATGTCCAACATTTGGATGATTCCAATTATTATGTTAATGTGATTTTAGAGTTGCAGCTGATAATTAGATTGCTTTGTAGTATCATTAGCATGCCATATGCCTAGCGGATTAGTAATTTAGAGACACATTTGTAATATGTGTGACTTTTATACCTTAAAAAAGAGGTAAAGAAGGCATTTCCTTTAAATTACATTAGAATCTTAATATTTTGCTAAGATTTCAAAACACACCAAAAAGATAGATTTGGAATACTTCTGATTCCATTTATCTCCAAATACTAGGATACCTAAAAAAAACAAAAAACAACTATTTAGATTTAAAAGACGCTCATTTACTACCAAATCCAAGGTGCCAAACAGGGTGCCAAGTACTTTCCAATCCCCAACAATCCATGGTGCCAAACGACCCTAACGGTTCACTCTCGATTAGTACCCATTTGGAAACTACCAAATAAGTTACTTTTTTTACTTACAACAGTAGATAAATAACTTATTTTATAAGTCGCAATCAAGAAAGATGAAAGAAAGAAGAAGCTAATAAGTATGTCGTTTATACTATATATACTTATATGCTTAATAAGTATAAACTAAGATAAGTTACTTGAGAAATAAGGAGCTTAAGATCCAAACTCCCACATAAAATCAGCCTTTTGAGACTTAAAAAATATTAAATGATAATGTAGTAAATATAATTTTATGTTTTAATTCGACCTTTAAAATGATTTAAGTTTTCACAGCCATTCAATAGCTAATTGGTAGGACTTACATGAACAACTTTTCAATGACACATTATGTCATGCCCGAAATTTGAGTACAGAGTGTGCACCCTCAAACCCGAGTTTCGAGTGAGTCGTAACTTGTACACAAAGTGTACTAACTTCGTTCTATTATACAATTATTACGAGGCAAAAGCAATATATATATATATATATATATATATATATATATATATATATATATATATATATATATATTACATTCCAGCTAGGTCCATTCACAATCATTCACATAGATGATTTAAGCGTCAACATCTGTCTATTCTCATCATACATAAACATTTAATTAGCATAAATAGGCATCATTCACCAGTCAATGTTGCTTACCAATGAATACTTGTTACAGACTTATAACAATTTAATTAAATAAAACCAATTAAATATTTAAAAATCTTACAAATAATACAATTATTCATTATATATAAATCAGATCACCATAACAAAGTAAATTCTAATTAATTAATTAGAAACGATCCAAATGTAGTCGATTCCTCTCATGACAGATATGACTACGTCTCACACGTGTTGTGCACCAGTTCAGTCACAATTTCTTATTTTTGTTCCTGCGCCAACTCATCAACTAATTGCTTATATGTACGGTTTTTTCATCAATACAAATGTAAGCTGGCCAGACTTGGTGAATATAAGCCAGTATGGTTTATGCTTATTGAAATTAAAATATATTAGAAACAAAGTATGTAAAATGATATGGAATGATGTATGAATGCTCCAGATGAGATGATCGTCCATCTACTTGGGTTGGAGATCGTCAACCCGCATCCACCCGTTGGGTAGGCTTCCACCTTTCGGTAGGCTTGGGCATAACCCGCATCTGGTAACGCTCTACCAAGATCGACATTTCTTCCAGGGAGAGCCCCTAGGATCAACAATGTAAATGCAATGAATGATGGATAATGTATGAATTTATCATTTTTATAACTGTCATAGATATTTATCTTGATAAGAACATTCATATGTAAATTTAATGTACAATTATCATAGTCATGTAATTTTGCACAAATTAACAAGTGATTTACCATAACATACAATATTGCAACAAAACACTCAAATTAGTATATCAATCAACCAAACAATCACAAATAATTTATTTTAATTTCAATGAATCATAAGACACGTTTGATTACTCACCTGAGTCTGGTAGTGTAGAATCTACAAGGTAATTAGGTTGGTTTGAATTCAAAGATCATATCATTATATCAACAACATTATTATTTATCTGGTTATTTTACACAGTGGGGCCAACCTTTGATATACATCCTACGTGACCAAACCCTAAATGATCAAATAATTAAAATTATATATTTATTAAATTTAATTATCAAAATTTAGATTTTCTTTTTAAGATCCTGAAATTGAATGTCAAATGATTAATCGGGGTGACCCATCGGATGATTAGATCATCCAGATTCTTGAGGTCTTGACATATTTTACCTTTACACATTGGATGAATGGTGTGGATCTAACCACATATACATCGATGACCCATTTCAACTTTATAAACTAAGTGATACTAATTAGTTGCGCATAAATATAAACTTTCCTTATTAAACATTTATAGATGTGACTAGTGTGGCTTATCTGGTGGTTAGATATTGATCTTAAATTTAAGGCGCCGTTATTGGTGCTTAGAATCAAATGACCCATTCAGATCTATCTTAACACAATCAGATTTCATCCATTAAATTTATTTCTAGAATATTACTGAACAGATCTAAAATCATAAAACATCACTTTGTTAAAATTTTCTCTACACATTTATACAATGATCGCGTGAATGATTCACACCATTCATTGTATAGACCAGGAAGAAATTAACAACATAATAAAAAATTAAAAAGATCTAAGGGTTGAAACTTACCTACTAAATAAAATTCTGTAGATAAAATAAGCACATCCTCTCTTATCTATTTTTTTTTTTTTGGGGCGTTAGCTTGTTAGTACACACTCATGTCAGTACATACACTCCACTGTTAGCCACCCCCACTAGGGATTGATACCAAGACCTCAAGTGTTGAAATCCTCCCTTATCCTAAATTTGAATTGTTTTTTTATGACATTTGATAAAAAATTTAATATTGCTACTTCAAGAATTAATCTCTAGGTCTCACTCTCAACTAAGAATGTTTCTACCAATTTAAATATTGACTTATTTTATTTTATTTTTTATTTAAAAATAAAATATTTAAATATTTATTTTAGTTTTTTTAATGCATTAAAATTTAGGGTTGTTACACATTACTTCTACAATTTAATAACCAATCTTAAAATATCGATGGGTAGAACTATATGGTGTATTACACTTTAAAAAAAAAAAAAAGAAAAAAAAGAATTATTATATGAACCTTTTGTCCTGTTTTTTTTTTTTTTTTTTTTTTTTCCTGTAACGTTGTCCTGAATACCTTATCTTATAGATTCTACTTATGCAATTGATTAACATTTTCTAAGTGCTTGCTTATCATTGATTACGCTGCCAGAGTATCAATGTTTCTCTTAAATAATATATTTATATTTGGCCCGTATCTTTGCATGGTATACACGCCTTTAATTTTGTTAAGCAGGGCTATGGTCCAGCAATCTTAGACCATGGGCCTTTTGAGTGCCACGTTAATTGATATGGAACATGAGCCCAAGTGTCTTCCATATTGAATGTTATGGTACATAAGTTCTTAGTCGTCCATGTCCATCATTGATGGGGGACACGAATGGAAGAGGTTATGATTGTCTTGAGGAGAGACAGTACAGTCACGATGGACACAACATATTCGTTAATGGTCTGGATTAGCGAACCACTAGCCTATGGGCACGAGCGCCACTTGGGTGGATCCCCTACTGTGGGGCCCACTTTGCTGTGTGTATATTACATCCGTGCTGTCCATCCGTTTTGAAAGTTTATTATAGGGAATAATGAAAAAAATGAAGCAAATCCAAGTCTCAGGTGGACCACGCCATAGGAAACAATGGTGATTGAATTCCCACCATTAAAAACTTCTTAGGTGACACTGAAATTTTTATTTGTCATCCAACCTCTTGATAGGGTCACTAAGAACTGGATGAAGGGACCGCACAAATATTAGCTTGATCCAAAACTTTTTTGACCCACAAGAAGTTTTCAATGGTCAATCACCACTATTTCCTGTTGTGTGGCCCACCTAAGATTTGGATATGCTTAATTTTTTAGATAATACTCTAAAATGATATTTCAAAAAGGATGGACGGCGTGGATGTAAGTCACATACATCACGGTAGCCCCCACGGTCTGGGATCCATCAAAGCCGTACCCGGTGTGCACGTATCCCATGGTTATTTTCTCAGACAAAATCTTTGACTGTTGCAGAGTGTGATGGATGATGCGCCGCACGTAGAGAATTTAGAGAATTACACGTATGACATCAGTCAAATTAAAATGTCAATCAGTAAACAACTATGAGATATTCACCATTGTACGACCCATATATGGCCCACTTACCTTCTAAAGCCCACTTCTTTTTACCTTACCAGAATAAGCCCCGGCTGTACGGACGACTTGACAAAGGATGAAAATGGCCCTGCTTTTTTCCTTCAAGCGGATCGGCTGGTGCTCGAAGACGAGCGGCGACGCTCCTGGAATCGAGTTGTACAAACGGTTCAAAAGATATCAAAGTTATATGCTCTGCATAAATGTATTTATTATATCCACAATGTTCATTCATGTTTTGATATCATTTTAGAGCATTATAAAAAAAAAAAAAAAAAAAATCATATCCAAAGATCAATTGGACCACACCACTAAGAGCAGCGAAAAATTGATTTTCAATGTTGAAACTTTTGTAGGGCCCACTATAACATTTATTTTCCATCCAATCTATTCATAAGGTCACCAAGACCTGGATGAAGAGGAAAAAAAATTCATAATAATCCAAAACTTCTGTGAACCCTGAGAGGGTTTCAATGGTAGATGTTCAATCCTCCACTACCTTTTACAATGTGGTCCACTTGATATCTAGATTTGTCTTATTTTTCATCTCAAGCCTTAATACGAGTTTGCCAAATAGATGGACGGTTTGAATATAACACATACCTTATAATGAGACTCACAAAAATCAGTGGGGAGTGAGTTGGGTTGATCGGTTTTTTATTTTTATTTTTTACATGGAGAACTTTATTCTACCTACATTTTTCTCTAATACATATTTATATAAATATGTATATATATGCATATAATTTATTATTATTTTTTTTTCCCTTTCTTTCTTTATTCATTTAACAAGAATATCTTCTTTATTCATTTAACAAGAATATTTTCTAAACCAAAATTAGTTACATGACGTAGCACATATGATTTTGGGGTAGGAGAAGCTACTTTAGCCAACTAACCTACTTATTTTCTAAGATTCCATCAGGTCGATGGTTGAAAATCCATTTCATTCACTTCGCGGTCAATTTCATTTATTTCATTTACTTCACGGTAAACTCAATTCATTTCACGGTCAATTCCCTTCACTTTATGATAAATTCCATGCATTTTGCGATCAATTCCCTTCATTTCACGGTTAATTTCATGCATTTCACGGTCAATTCCCTTCACTTCACAGTCATTTTTATGCATTTCACGGTCAATTCCCTTCACTTCACGGTCAATTCCATGCATTTCACGGTCAATTACCTTCACTTCATGGTCATTTCCATGCATTTCACGGTCAATTCCGGCGATTCCACTTCACTTCACGGTCATTTTGATGCATTTCACGGTCAATTCCCTTCACTTTACGGTCAATTCCATGCATTTCACGGTCAATTACGGCGATTCCCCTTCACTTCACGGTCAACTCAATTAATTTCACAATCAATTCTCTTCACTTCACGGTCATTTCGATGCATTTCACAGTCAATTCCCTTCTCTTCACGGTCAATTCCATGCATTTCACGGTTAATTACGGCGATTACCCTTCACTTCACGGTCAACTCAATTCATTTCATGGTCATTTCTATGCATTTCACGATCAATTCCCTTCACTTCATGGTCATTTCCATGCATTTCACGGGCATTTCTGGTGATTCCGCTTCACTTCACGGTCAATTCCCTTCACTTCACTGTCATTTCCATGCATTTCACGGTCAATTCCCTTCACTTCACGATCATTTATATGCATTTCACGGTCAATTCCCTTCACTTTATGGTCATTTCCATGCATTTCACGGTCAATTCCGACGATTTCGCTTCACTTCACGGTCATTTCCATGCATTTCACGGTCAATTCCCTTCACTTCACGGTCATTTCCATGCATTTCACGGTCAATTTCCTTCACTTCACGATCATTTCTATGCATTTCATGGTCAATTCCAATGATTCCGCTTCACTTCACGGTCATTTCCATGCATTTCACGGTCAATTCCCTTCACTTCATGGTCATTTCCATGAATTTCACAGTCAATTTCGACGATTCCGCTTCACTTTACGGTCATTTTCATGCATTTCATGGTCAATTCTCTTTACTTCACGGTCATTTCCATGCATTTCACGATCAATTCCACGAATTGACAGTGAAATGCATGGAAATGACCGTGAAGTGAAGGGAATTGACCATGAAATGAATATAAATGACCATGAAGTGAAGAAAATTGACCGTGAAATGCATGGAAATGACCGTCAAGTGAAGGGGAATCGCCGTAATTGACCATGAAATGCATGAAATTGACCGTGAAGTGAAGGGAATTGACCATGAAATGCATCGAAATGACCATGAAGTGAAGTGTAATCGCTGAAATTGACCGTGAAATGCATGGAAATGACCGTGAAGTGAAGGTAGTTGACCGTGAAATGTATGGAATTGACCTTGAAGTGAAGGGAATTAACTGTGAAATGCATGAAAATGACCGTGAAGTAAAGGGAAATGACCGTGAAATGCATGGAAATGACCATGAAGTGAATGAAATTGATCGTGAAATGCATGGAAATGACCGTGAAGTGAAGGGGAATCATCGTAATTGACCGTGAAATGCATGGAATTGACCATGAAGTGAAGGGAATTGACCATGAAATGCATCGAAATGACCGTGAAGTGAAGAGAATTGACCGTGAAATGCATGGAATTGACTGTGAAGTGAAGGGAATTGATCGCGAAATGCATGAAATTCACCGTTAAGTGAAGGAAATTGACCATGAAATGAATTGAGTTGACCGCGAAGTGAATAAAATTGACCATGAAGTGAATGAAATGAATAAAATTGACCACGAACTAATTAAAATGGATTTTTGACCATCGACCTAATGGAATCTTGGAAAATAACTAGGTTGGTTGGCTAAAGTAGCTTCTCCTACCCCAAAATCATATGTGGTATGTCAAGTAACTAATTTTGGTTTAAAAGATATTTTTGTTAAATGAATAAAGAAAGAAATGAAAAAAAGAAATATTATATATATATATATATATTTATATAAATATGTACCGGAGAAAAATGTAGGTAGAATAAAGTTCTCGTAGAAAATAAAAATTAAAAAAAAATAAAAAAAGAAGAGAAAAAAGTGCATAGCACTACAATTATAGGTACGGTTATAATCCGTAGCGATAGGCACAGCTCTGGCCAATCCCTGAGTGATTTTTTTTTTTTGCTGTAATCCTCACCAATTTTTATGGGTCCTATTATGAGGTATGTGTTATATCTAAGCCGTCCATCTATTTGGCGAACTCCTATTAGGGCTTGAGACGAAAAATAAGACAGATGTAGCTATCAAGTGGACCACACTGTAAAAGGCAATGGAGGATCGAACATCTACCATTGAAACCCTTTTAGGGGTAACAAAAATTTTGGATCATTATAAAATTTGTTTTTCCTCTTCATCCATGTCTTTGTGACCTTATGAATAGATTGGATGGAAAATAAATGTTATGGTGGGCCGTACAAAAGTTTTAACGTGAAAATCAATTTTCCGTTGCTCTTTGTGGTGTGTCTAATTGATCTTTGGATATGAATTTTTTTTTTTTGATAATGCTCCCATATGATCTCGAAACATGGATGAACGTTGTTGATATAATAAATACATAACTGAGGGGCCGTAACTTTGATCTCTTTTGAGCCATTTGTACAGCTCGGAGGTCGAGGAGTGTCAGCGCTGGCTTCGAGCACCAGCCGATCCGCTTGAAAGAAAAAGCAGGGCATTTTCGACCTTTGGCAAGTCGTCCGTACAGCTGGGGCTTAAACTGGTGAGGTAAAAAGAAGTGGGCTTAAAAGGTGTATGGGCCATAAATGGGTCGTACAGTGGTAAATTTCTCTAACAACTATTATACGGTTAAAATGAAAAATATTCAGTGGTCCAGTTTCCAAAAAAAATCCAGAAATCAGAATTTAAAATCATTCAAACAATCCACTTTTAGGAATGTGAATTACAGACAGTGGGTACCACACTTTAACCGGTTTAATTTGAGTCAATGTACACCACGTGTACAATTTCTGAGTGCCTGTGCATCAAGCATCATACACTGCCCGAGTATCATATACTCCTTTATTAACTTGTGCATGCGGAGAAGAGTAAAATATCGAGATTGTAAATTATCGTATATATCGTGATAATTTGTCGGAACAGCCGAACCGGGTGTATTTCTCGCCAGCACAAAATACCGGGAACTTGCTTTTCTTCAGGTGAATTATATGATGGGATACGTTGGCCGCATAGATGAACAGTATACACGGGTTATGAGTTCTAGAAAGTGAGCCAGATGATTGCGTAATCTAGACCATTGGTTTTTTAAGGACCCAGTTCTGATGGATATTTTTAGAGAAATTTCATTGATTGAAAGATCTAGACAATCAGTGTCATGAATTATTTCAGCTGAATGTAGAACGCTGCTGCATTCCTCTTCTAACCGTCCAACAGTATGCCACAAATTCAAAATTTTAAGATTAATATATTTATAATATATGTTCTCATTAGCTAATACACGGAGTAAAAATTAGATCAACGGTTTAGATTACAAACCACGGGCCTCACTTGTCAGAATTGAAAGCCCATGCACACTGTAGCAAGATACGAACCACCTATTATATAATTCATCGCTTTTGCATGCTTCGGCGGGCCCACTGGGCGATCATCGGACGGCACGAGTTGTAACCGTATTCATTTCAGTGGATTTCTTTGATACTCAGGCAGAGTTTCATGGTAACACGCATGCAGTAAAAATGTATACGTGTCATATAACAAGAAACGTAGCCGTCCAAATTCCAGGTCACACTGTGAGTAGATGAAAATTACATTATCTAATTGATTTAGAGAACAAACCTCCTACTTCTAACTGACCATATCTCATCCTATCCGTCCATTAAAATGTAATATATCGACTCATTAAGGTTTATTTCACCGTACTATTTAAATAAATCAATCGTCATCATTATTATTTTCAACATTTGGACGGTTTATATTAAGTGGGCCATACGCCACGTTTACATTTTGGTAGTGCATATGTATGATTATGTCACAGGCCGCCCGAGTATAGACAGCGTCGTCTTCATTTCAACTGTCTGTAAAACGAAAAAAAGAAAAAGAAAATAAAAATTCTAACGTGGAAAATAGCTTCGGCGGATTTTAAGGGAGAGGGCGGTGGAATGTCCTCTCCAAAATCCATACTCTCAACGCCCCCATCCTCTCACTCTCTGAAATTTATAGGTTCGTCTCTTGCTCTCTCTTCCATCTAACACGGTTAGTTCTCTCTCTCTCTCTCTCTCTCGATGTTGAATTCATGTTATTGTATGCAATTCCATCTCTATTTGATTCTGAGTTGTGTGAATTTCTTCGTCTGTAAATAAGATTTGGTGGATTCCTCACTTATTTATTTATTTATTTTTATTTATTTTTAATTTTATGAATTTCGATCCTCCTCCTTTGGTTTTGTTGTTCGAGGAATGATCCTAATGCTTTAAGAGCATACCAGTTACAGTGCTTCCAGTTGCATCGGGATGCTTGGACAGCCTAACTGATGGATCCGGAGCCTCCATTGGGTTCAGCACGGATTTCATGCGGTTATGCAAAAATCACACCAGTTGGACGATTCTGGCCAATGATCAATAATCTATAAAATTTATAAACGAAGTGGTCTTATAAATCCAGCCATCTATTTGTTGGGTTTATAATGGATCGCTTTTGGTCCTGAGGAATCACTTTTATCAGGAAATCCTAACCATCCGATCCATGTTTTGGAAAATGGATCACTACAAATAGGAGGACAACTTAGGGATGAATTGGGTAATTCGATCTGTGTGCTCAACCTAATGGACAGCCTGGATCGATTGACTCAAGTGTCCAGTGTCCTGATGATTCTTTCTCTGTTTGTTTTCTACTTTCAGAAGAAATTGATAAAAGTGACAGATTTTGAAATGGATTTTCTTCTTAATATAGTAGAGCAAATAAAAGTGGTAATAAACAAATAAAATAATCTCTCTACCATGAGAATTGGATTGGTCTGTCAAGTAACTGAGGATTGGATCCAATACTTCACGGTGCATTTGGATGCGCTTGAAATCTCAAGTGGAACAGATGCTTATCCCCACTGCTGTGATTTTGGAGCAGAGCGGAGAACTGGGAGCTACATTTCTTTGATACATGTTTTGTACATTTTATGCCCCGAACCAACATCCATTGTTTTTATTTTTGGTCTGATGTTAAACCGGCATTTTTGAGAACATTGAACCTTCCATGAGCAAAGATCGAATGTTGCAGAGATGGGGATGTTGAGATGTTTTTGTGGAAAGACTAGAAGGATAGGACTAAGAGTAAGGTCATCAGCAATAATTCAGGAGTTTTCGCAATAAGAGAGAAAATGATGGAGAATATATGGAGATGGCCTGGTTATGTTTAAGGACTGGAGATGGTTCTGTTAACAAAGGGAACTTTGATTAGGGTTGAAAGGCCTGAAAAGAGGATGCGAGGAAGATAAGGACTAGGATTGATGTGGTGAGAAGGTATATGAATGCTTGTTCAATTACCGTGGATATGGCCTTGGATTGATTGGTGAAAGAGGATTCGTAAAGCTGATTCCAAATAGCTGGGAGAAGGTTACGATGACAACGATGAATAAAGTAGCATGACTTCGACAGATACACCCATCTTTCCACTTTTGGCTACACAATAGTACAGCTTTTTTTTTTTTTTTTGTTAGCTTGTTAGTACACCCCGCTGTCAGTTCACACATCACTGTTAGCCACCCCCACTAGGGAATCGATACCAAGACCTCGGTGTTGAAACGAGGCTTCTGTCACTCAGTCTACCACTACACATTAGTACAGCTTGTATTGTTGTACTAACTATAGTATAACCAAATGTAGAAAGGATGGTTGTATTTATTTGTTGTAGTGGGTGTAAACAGTGGCTCTCTACTTATATTGCAGCATCTCTTTAGTAAAGATAAATAACTGACGAGTGGGACCCATTTTTCAATATGCTTGGGTTCAGTTTGCATGACTGGGGCGTAGTTCAGTGATCACGCTCTTGGTCTGATGCAATCAACCATGGATGGGATGTGCTCCAAAAAATCTTCTAGATTGAAAGATAATACCCATCTGCCTTGGGCCAGTTTCATTTTACTGCAGACAATTCCTGAATCTCTTCTTAACCATCTGTTGCTGGCCTCAAATTGAGGGGACGAGTTTCTCTGTTGAGGTATTGTGCCCAACTGATCCATGGTTAGAATTGCATATGACCATGGGACTGGTGTAGTCAAAGGCATTGTAGGCGTGTGCCTAGGCATTTTGGTGCTGTTGTGCCTCACTTGGACCCTGTGTTGGGCATTTACCTTAGGCGTGTGCCTAGCGCCTGGGCGCACCTGAAGCACCTGCAACTTTTTATGTGAGGTGCCCTTATTGTTTTTTTTTTTTTTTTTTTTTTAAAAAAAAAAAAAGTATTTTACCACCCAATAAGGGTGAAAAAAGACAAGAAAGGGCTTTCTAAGCCCAAATTCAACAACTTCTCTTATTTCTTTTGAGATTATAGCTTGAGATATTCTTTTCTCAAATTTCAACAACTTTCTTAGTTTCTTTTTCTTCTTGATTTCTTTCTTCTAATAGTGTAACAAGGTCATCACATTGGGCTCCTTGAAAGCAATTTGACCTTTTGTTGGTGTTGTACATTTAAGGTGATTTGGGGGGAATTGGAAAATTTAGGTTAGAGGATATGGGCATTTGAAAGATTGGATTATAGCATTTTTAAAATTTAGGGAGATTGGCAAAATTAGACACACCCAAAGACCCACATTGGGATTTCAGGGATATGATAGAACACTGAAAAATATTAAATAGGTGACTGACCAGAAAGAATCTTGATAGGCAAATGATTAATCAAATAACGTGTAGTAAGGACAACATCTGATAAAAAAGATTTAAGAACAAATATACCAATGAGGAAAGCACAAGTATCTTCTAGGAGGTGTTTGTTGTTTCTTTCTACAATTCCATTTTGCTGCGATGTATACAAACAAGTGTTTGAGAACTAATTCCATGCTTTAAAAGATAAGACATCGTAGAATGGAAAAGATATTCCTTTGCATTATCAACAATACTATTATTTGTATTAAATTGATTTTTAACCCAACTATGAAACACTTTGAAAATAGAGCTAACATCATCTATATTTTTCATCAGATAAATCCATGTCATAACAAGAAAACATCAGTAATAAAAGAGACAAAAACTTAAAATCCATTAGAAGCAATGAGAATTGGACCCCAAATATTAGAATGAACCAAAGAAAAAATTCTACTAGACTTTCTTTCTACAGGATTATAAATAGACTTATGATGTTTGGTTAAAATACAAGTCTCACATTGTAAATTCTCGATGTCATTGCACTCAACCGACTGAGCAACAAAGATTGTAAACTAAACTAGAAGGATGACCAATTTGATAGTGCTAAATATAAAGTTGTTCTTTTTGACACTAAGACATCCATTAAATTGACTTGAAGCATTGGAATGAAAAATGTATGATCAATCATTCTCACGGGCAACACCAAGTAGTTGCTTCGTCTTAGATTTTAAAAGATGACGATCAGGAAAAAACTATTACAATACAATTTAGGTTCATTGTAATTTCACTAATGGATAACAAATTAGAAGCAATATTAGAAACTAATAGAATGGAGGACAAGGATAAGATGGTGAAATGGAAAAAAATACCATTTTCCCCAATAGGTGTTAGGGTACCATCTGCTAATTCCACATGATCTAAATTAGGATAAGGAGTAAGTTAAAAAAAAAAGATGTACTTGTCATATAATCAGCAGTGCCCAAATCAATTTATCCAATGACTCGATGCAGAAGTAATGTGAAAGGCTGTGAAAGTATTACCTGCCTAAGCCAAAATGTAGATGAAAAGACCTTATTTTGAGTGTCATCCCTTAATAAGGCATCATAATTTTCGAGAGATGAACCACATCACTGGTTGATGGAATCATAGGTGAATTTATTAATGGCAGAGTGTCCCCAATAGTATTCTAACAATATTTACAGCTTGTAGCTGTAGGATTAGTGGCTCAACCTTGAGGTTGACTATGAAGGACCTAACAATAGTCAACAATATGTCTATATCTACTATAATGAGTGTGCAGATGATCCATACTATGATCAAGGCTAATACTACGGCCACGACCTCAGCCACCATCACGACCTCCTCTCCTGTATCTCTACCTTGCCCAACACTGACAGTAACAAAATTCCTGAATCTTGTTACTAGGGCATATTTCGCAACCACAATCAATCCCATAGTTGTACGACGTTTCTTATCACATAAAAGCAAAACATATACACTGTTAAGTGAAGGTAAAGTAGGAGAACCAAGAATTTGAGCTCGAACATGCTCAAACTCTCTAAGACCCAGCAACAATTCAAATAGCATTTTCTTCTCAACAATTTTTTTTTTTTTTTGTCTCTACATTTGTAGAACAAATAAGAAGATCTAGGAAAGGCAATTCCTGCTGCAAATCACAAAACTTAGTATAATAATTAGACACTGATCTCTTCCCCTATATCAAATGAATAATCTCTTGATAAATATTGTAAGTTTGGACCATATTATTTTGATCAATATACAATTCAAAAGCAGTCAACCAAATCTCACGCGCAATGGACAATAGAAAAAGTCATTCACTAAGCTGTAATTCTATAGAATTCAGGAGCCAGAGCATAATTAACAAATTGTTCGATTTCTACTCTCCATAAGAAGGATTAGTCATACGAGGTTTTGACGTACTGCAATTTACATTTCCTACTTTTGTTTTCTTCCAACAAACATCTTAACAACTTTTGACTATTGAAGATAATTGTCGGGCTTAAGTTTATGAGTTATAATCTGCAACCCAAGATTCTTAGAATGAACAATCAACCTCTCCATCTTGGATGTGATGGGATCAATTGTCAATTGTCTCATATGTTGATGATGAAGTCATATTAAAATCCTAAACAATTAAAGAGTACTACATGTCAAGACTTCACACTAGCTAATACAAAAAAAAAAAAAAACCCAACCAACTATTGCTTTTGGAAGTCTCCAAAGAAAGATTAAAAAATTCATAAGGCACCAATCCTTGTAGTTCCAAATCAACTACCAAAGACGAGAAGGGAATCTTATGGCTAAATTCACCAGATATTAATAAATCTTTATAACCTTCAAAAAGAAAAAAACAAATCTTAAATACCTGATTGCTGACCGCAAAGCAATCATTGTAAATCGGGATGTAAAGAATCCAAAAAATTGTCCAAATGAAAATATCTAGCAAACCCTAGCTGTCATAAACTAGTTTATGAAATACCTGGAAGAAAAACGCCCTGAAAACTTGATCAAAACTGAATGTCCAGCAACCCTTTAAAAATCAGAAACTGCTGCAAGATCCCTCTTTTTTATTTTTATTTTAGAGATAACAAAGAATTTTATAAACAGAGCGTAAAATCTGAGAAGAAGAAAGAAAAGAAGAGAAAGAAGAACAAAAAAAGAGGAAAAAGAGAGAGGGAGATCAAGAAGGGAGGAAGAGGAGAAATTAGAAGGTTTTTTTACTTCGATACCATGTTAGAGAGAAAAAAGCCTTCAGAAACTAGAGCTGGAAGTCCAACCTCTTTTCTTATTTATAATAAGTGATGTCCCAAATTTTATAAAATACCCTTGGAACCAAGGGCAAAATAGAAAAAAACAAAAAAAAAAAAAGAGAAATAAGAGGAAAATAAGAGACGTCCCATGGTCTAGAGAGAAAAGGCCCACGGTCCAGAGGGAGAGAGGGGGCCCACGGTCCAGAAATTTATGTGTCTACATTTTGAAAACCCTAATAAGAAGATGAGGAGAGGCTAGGGGTGTCACCACCTATTGAGCTCCTCTCTCTCTCTTGCTACTCATTTTCCCTCTCTTTCTCTTTCTCATTCTCAATCTCACTCAAGAACAATTTTATATAAACTTGAAAAATTGCACGTGGAATCTCCAGGGATGCGCTTAGGTGTTTCGGGTGTTTTAGGGGCAGGTGTGCCTAGCGCCTAAACTACACAGCATGGGATCCACTTGGACAAACTGAAGACCCCTGTACACTGTACATTGCCTCAGGTCAGGGATCCTATAATTCCTCCTGAAATTACATGATCGACATTTGCTACCAAAATAAATTTCGATCTTCGTCTCTTTGAGCGTGTACTAATTGAACAATGAATTGTTTGTCCTGAAGCTTTTCTGACCTGTATTTTGTACCTAAAGGTGCAGACGGAATTGCATCATTCCTGACCTTAAATCAATATGATGAAAAGGAATATCTGGTATCCTCTCTTTGATACAATGAAGGATGAGTGGAATGCAGCCAATTACTGACAAGAAAATGAATGAGGACAATTATCTTTTCATTTCAATGTGTGTGGCCCTTCTGTTATGCTAATTGTCTTTTTGCTACTTGCAGGGTTTCACTATCAGAATATGAGATTCTGCTTTCCTATATTTAGGTTGTGGAGGAAGAATGTCTTGTGTTTACTCTTATTCATGAATAATTTTGACAGTGCCAGACCATGTATCTGAGATGAGCTATGGCAGATGGTGAAAGGTGTTCTTCATTCCCTTTATTTATTTATTTATTTTTTTGTGTGTGTGCGCGTGTGTAAGATCAGTTGCATTATTTAAATATCACTGGGAATCTTTTTGGTTTCAGTTCATTATATTATTCTAGTCAGGATGTTGATCTTTTGATTGAAGTTCCAGTATGTTCTGCTTTTCAGGCTTAGTGAAAAGGTGCTTCCGAATGGAGACATCTATGTTGGTAACTTTGATGGATTGCTTCCATGTGGCATGGGGAAATATACATGGTCAGATGGAACAATCTATGAAGGTAATTGGGAGAAAGGCAAAATGACCGGAAGAGGGCGGATGTGTTGGTCATCAGGGGCAACATACGAAGGTGACTTCTCTGGAGGCTACCTTCATGGTAGTGGCACTTTTGTTGGACTTGATGGCTCTATTTACAAAGGGGCCTGGCGGATGAATATACAACATGGACTGGGAAGAAAAGATTATTGTAATTCTGATAGTTATGAGGGTTCTTGGAAAGAAGGGGTACAGGAAGGCATTGGTAGATATATGTGGGGTACTGGAAATACATATATTGGGAACTGGAAAGCAGGGAAGATGTGTGGAAGGGGAGTCATGAAATGGGCAAATGGTGATTTGTTTGATGGTCTTTGGTTGGATGGACTGAAACATGGGTCTGGTTTATATAAGTTTGCTGATGGGGGGCACTATATTGGGATATGGAGTAAAGGGCTAAAGGATGGACAAGGAACATTTTATCCTGCTGGAAGCAACCTTCCTTATCTAACAAAGTGGTATGACTCAATTGGATATTATGATGGCAAACAAAGTGTTCTGCGTCATTCTGCATCATCAAATTTGGAAGAATTCAGGACTTGGAAACTGACTATTAAAAGAACCATTTCCGAGAGATGGTCCTTACGTGGTCTTTTCAGAAATTCTGGCCGAATATCACATAGGGCTTTATCATTGGATGCGGATTGGAGCTTTGGTGATTCTGTTCGCGAGATGCCGTCGCATGACAGCGGCCATATGTTGTCATGTTCTTCATACAAAGGTGAACAAGAGGCACAGGATGGTAGCATTCATGCGTATGAAAGAGAATACATGCAAGGAATCTTGATCTCGGAGAGGATTCTGGATAGTGTGCAACCTGTGCCACACAAAAATAAACAACGTCGTAAACAGAAATCAAAAGAAGCAAAGAAACCAGGTGAAACCATTAGGAAAGGCCATAGGAGTTACTATTTGATGCTCAGTCTGCAACTTGGTATCAGGTAAAGGTGTTATTCTTAGAATAAACTTGCAGAGCTGATTTTCACTGCTATTGTGTTCCAATATACAACGTAAGATGTGCTTTATCTATGCTTACAGAAGGCATGCTGCCATGAAAGTCTTATTGCTTTTGTTAAGGTGTCTTCAATGGTTATTCCATTCCATGTGTGTAAGACTATCTTCAAATTTAAAAAAGAATGCCCATAAGTAACTTTTTAGAATAATATATTTAGTATTGTCTGGCACAAGGCTATGATGATGATGACAAAGAAGAAGAAAATGAAAGATAAAAACTTTAAAAGAATGAATGAAAAGATAAGAAAAAGAAAATGAAGAGAATGGGGAAAAAAAAGAAGAAAAAACGTGAATACTCTCTCATGTCTTCCCCTTATTTTATTAGAAATGTCTTATCATAAGAAAATGACATAAATTCCCCCACACATGTACACATACTAACTTAAACAAATACACCAAAAAATACCCTTACAGCTCAACACTCCTCTCAAGTTGGTGCAAAAATATCTATTATGCCCAACTCGCTTAAAAGTTTCAAGCAATCTAGCTTTGCAAACTCCTTTAGTAAGAATGTCCACCAATTGAAGTTATGTAGAAATGTAAGGAGTGCAAATTAGTCCAATCCGTAGCTTCTCCTTTATGAAATGCCGGTCCACCTCGATGTGCTTAGTGCGATCATGATGAACAAGATTGTGAGCAATACTTATGGCAGCCTTATTGTCGCAGTATAGATGCATTGGTCCTAGAGTGTTGTATCCCAACTCTGATAATAGAGATCGAAGCCATAATAGCTCACACACACCATGAGCCATGGATTTAAATTTTGCTTTTGCACTAGATCTGGCCACAACGGATTGTTTCTTACTCCTTTAGGTGACTAAGTTCCCCCTAACTAAGGAGCAATACCTAGAAGTCGATTGTCTTTCAGTAACTGAACTGGCCCAATCTGCATCAGTATAGGCTTCAACCCTTAGGTGACCATGTCTAGCAAACAAAATTCCTCTCCCAAGAGATGATTTCAGATATCTAAGAATCTGATGAGTTGCCTGCATGTGTATTGTCCTTGGATTATGCATGAACTGACTAATATTTTTTTGAGAGGTAACACAAATTTATTAAAAGCTGCTAACCAAGTGGAAAAGAATACAAAATAACAAAAGGAAAAGGAAAGACTAAAGCCCCAAAAGGGCTGCAATGATACAAGGATCCAAATCCTTCAAACCTGAGGCCCACTTAAGGACCTAAGAGATGACCTTATGGAAAATACAATTCACCTTTTTAGACTTGTTCTCAAAGCACCTCCTATTTCTCTCACCCTAAACAGCCCATAAGGTAGCCATTGCTGCCAAGTGCCAAACCACCTTACCTTCTTTACCCACCCCTCCTTCGTCCCATGAAGCCATTAGGGAAGGGATGGAGGCCGACATCACCCACTCAACATTCAGAGTCAGAAGGAAAGAATCCCAAATCCTCCTCGCAAAAGGGCAATGAATGAACAAATGATCTACCAACTCCGCATCCCTCAAGCAAAGGAGGCAAATGTTCAAGAGCGCCATTCCTCTCTTCCGAAGATTGTCTATTGTGAGCACCCTAATAACACTCACTGCATAAACAATATCTGGTCAAATAAGAGACAAGTAAATTAGTCGGCCTACTAACCTCTGAAACCACCCTGCATCAACTGATTGTTGAACATCCTCATCATTCAATCTATGATTTTGTTCAATTGGAGTATCTTCTAGCTTTGCTCCAAGGTTACCGATCTCTTTCAGAAGGTCTAGGGCATGCTTTCTTTGAGAGATAAAGATGCCCCGCCTTGAACATGCCACCTCTATCTGAAGAAAATACTTTAGTTTGCCCGGATCCTTAATCTCAAACTCCTTTCCAACGTACCTCTTGAGTTTCAAAATCTCCTCATCGTTCCCAGTTACTACCATATCATTTACATGAACAATGAGAGCTATTTCTTCCTCTGGGATCATCTAATGAATAAAGTATGATCTGCTTGACTCTGTGTGTAGCTAGCCCTTTTTTACTGCATTACTGAAGCACTCAAACCATGCTCTAGGTGACTATTTGAGACCATATAAGGCCTTCTTCAGCTTGCAAACCTTTCCATGGGTATTATGATACAAAAAATCAGGAGGTATATCATGTATACCTCCTCCAAATCACGGAGAAGAAAGGCATTCTTCATGTCCAACTAATAAAGTGGCCACGTCAAATTTGCAGCCATAGACAGGATAACTCGTATAGAGTTCATCTTTGCCACCAGTGCAAAAGTCTCTTGATAGTCAATACCGTATGTCTGTGTGTAGCCTTTGGCAACTAGGCGGGCCTTATATCTATCAATAGATCCATCTGGTTTGCATTTCACAGTTTACTCCCGCTTACTCCCCACTGGATGCTTCCCTCTAGGAAGGTCTACGAAGTCCCATATTCCATTCTTTTCTAGTGCTTTCATCTCCTCATACTTAGCATCTTTCCATTGCGGTTTGGACAAAGCATCTGAAACACTAGTAGGAAGAGAAGTAGAGGAAATAAAAGCTAGGAAAGAACGATAAGATGGTGAAAGAGACCGATAAGAAATAAACTATGTCATGAGATGTTGGGTATGAGAATGTTTACCTTTTCGAACAACAATAGGAAGATTAAGATCATCAATACTATTAACCACACGAACAAGATTAGGAGAAGAAGATGTGATAATGGCAGTAGTAGTACTATCTGCATTCAAGGAAGGACTTTCCTAGGGTGGCTGGTCCTCCTTTGGCTTCTCTTTTGGCTTCCGTCTTGTGTCGATTTGTAACTCTTTAGCAAGTGCACTCGTATTCTGTAAGCTAATAGTACCACTAGAGCCAGTATAAAAAACATATGGTGGTATAGGAACATGAAGAAACAATGAGTTAGTCCTCTCTTCACCAGCACTCACCCCTGAAGAGAGGCACCATGAGAAGTGAAGAAAGGAATAGACTCATGAAATGTAACATCCATGGATACAAGACGATGCCGAGAAGCATGATGATAACATTGATATCCCTTTTGAGAGGCAAAGTACCCTAGGAAACACACTTAAGAGCCTTTGGATCAAGTTTAGTGTGTGATTGTTTATGAATATGGACAAAACACATGCAAAAGACTCTAGGTGGGATTGGAAATAACGGACGACTAGGGATAAAGACCCGAACAGGGGATTTAAAGTCAAGAATACAAGAAGGCATGCGATTTATGAGGAAAGTTGCAGTGAGAAAAACATCAGACCAAAAAGTCTTTGGGACATTCATATCAAATAACAACACTCTTTGGGACTACCAGAAGGTGACGGTTCTATCGCTCTGCCACTCCGTTTTGTTTTGGTGTACCAACACAAGTAGTTTGATGTTAATCCCATGATTATGCAAATGTGATTTAAGTCCAGAATAAATGTACTCCCCCAACAACAATAACCAGTAATAGAAGTAGTGGGAGAGGGTCCCAAACATTAGAATGAACGATAGAAAAAGGGGTAGTGCTTTTATTAGAACTCAATGGATAAGAACTACGACAATGTTTTGCAAATTCACACACTTCACATTGTAACTCAATAGAACTAGATCTAAATAGTTTAGGAAACAAAATTTTAGATATGAAAAGGATAAATGTCATAAATGTAAGTGCCCACGAAACAACTGGTCTTTATTGCTACTACTGGAACTATTATTAGCAATGCAAGATTGACGTGCCATTGGCTGAGCTGATGGAGTCTCAAGAAGGTATAAGCCATTAGATTCCCGGCTACTCCCAATTGTCCTTCTCGAATGTAGATCTTGGAACACATAATGAATGTGAAAAAAAGGTTACACTACTATTCAAGGATTTTGTGATATTGCTAATAAACAATAAGTTAGAGGTGAGATTTGGGACATGTAACACAGAAGAAATGGACAAATGAGGATAAACTAATGCAGGGGCATTTTCACACTGAGCTCGAGTGAGGTCGCCTGTGGGATGCAGGGGCACACTCGGGGTGGGTGACCTATGTGAATTGGGGCCCTTGGGGGAGGTCTCGTGTTCGAGATTCCTCACCAGGGGTGATTAATGCGCATTTCACATCGAGATCGAGTGGGGTTTGCCCGTGGGATGCGGGGACACACTTGGGGTGGGTGGCCCATGTGATTTGGGGCCCATGAAGGGGGGTTCGGCTGAGGTCCTAAACCCATGAGATGTGGGGCTTGGGCTATGAGATAAAGGAATTAATTCGCCATACTCTAACAGTTCGAGCTTTTAGAGCAAGTGGTTAATTGTCCTGCATCAAATTGGTATCAAAGCCAGGACGTCTCGTGTTCGAGACTCCTCACCGGGGGTGATTAATGCAGGGGCATTTTCACACTGGGCTCGAGTGGGGTCGCCTGTGGGATGCAGAGGCACCCTCGGGGTGGGTGACCCATGTGATTTGGGGCCCACGGGGGAGGTCTCGTGTTCGAGACTCCTCACTAGGGGTGATTAATGTACATTTTACACCGGGCTCGAGTGGGGTAGCCCATGGGATGTGGGGACATACTCGGGGTGGGCGGCCCATGTGATTTGGGGCCCACGAAGGGGGTTCGGCCGAGGTCCTAAACCCATGAAATGTGGGGCTTGGGCTACGAGATAAAGGAATTAATTCGCCATACTCTAATAGTTCGAGCTTTTAGAGCAAGTGGTTAATTGTCCTGCATCATAAACAAAGACATTTTTCTTTCTGGCAATAGAAGAAAGCGAACCATTAGCAACTTTAAATTTCTTTTCCAGAACAAATAGTGTAACTTTAAAAAATAGAAGACAGACTTGTCATGTGATTTGAGGCACCGGAATCAATGATCCATGACAGAGAAGTGGAGGAAGAAAATGTATTGGTGTGGAATGCAGACGCACGTATACTTGTTTGTGCATAAGCTTAGGAAACTCATCTTCTAACATGTAGACCATCTTAGGTGAGGGATTAGCCCCCAGCAAGGTTTTAATAGGAGTAGACTGTGTGTTGGGAGTGGTGATGCTAGTGGATGTGGACCCTTTTGCAGTAGACGCTGTATTGGCTGCAAATGTACCCGGTCTTTTCACAATGTGTGCACTTCAAATTCTTTTTCTCCTTGGTAGGCTTCTTATCACCTCTCTCATCTACCTTATGGAAACCAACACTCAATGCAATGGTTGATTTATCTATAGTCACATTATTATACTGTTATGTGGAAGCCAACCTACTCTCCTCACTCTGGATGTGTGCGTATACCTAACTCAAAGAGGGCAACTGATCTCGTCCAAGTAACTATACTCTAATCAACTTGAATTTTGAATTCAGACCAGCCAGAAAATCGATAATGCGATTCCTCTCTACCTTCTTATACATCACAACATCTTCATTGCACACTGGTTCATATGGATCATAGAAATCCAACTCTTCCCACATATGCCTCAAAGTTGCAAAGTAGGCTACCAAAGTTTTCTCCCCCTGTCAAAGATGAGCAATGTTCCGTTGTAGTCTATAAATCTGAGTAAAGTTTTGCACCTGATAATAAGTTTGGGCTGTAGTATCCCAAATATCTTTGGTGGCGATTTTTAGAAACACAAACCCATTACTCACATCTGGCTCTATAGAATTGATAAAAAAGGCCATAATTGACAAATTCTCTGCTTCCCACTTATCATGATAATGATCAATGATTGTTGGTTCCTTTGTTTTTCCTGTCAGATATCCAAGTTTACCTCTTCCCTCTATAACCATCTTCATGGCCTGTGACCATTGTAAATAATTGGGGCCACTCAACTTCACTGTCATCATTTGTGTTCCCAAATTATATAGGGACGAACCTCCAGTGGAATATGAATTAACATCAATATTATTGCTGTTCAACATCCTTGCAGATGAACAACATCAATTCTGACTAACAAAAAAGGTTTCTTTATCTCAAACAATGCTTTTGGGCTCTTCTTGGGCTTTGGTACATACCAATCGGCCCCCACAAATTACTCCAAAAGACAACTAAGGGGTGTTCACATAGCCAGATACTTAAAAAAAACTGTCAAGTTAATTTGGAAAATTTGAATCTGATCTGGTTCATACACCTCCAACAAAAAAAGGCCCAAAAAATCCTAGGTGATGTCACTCCCTCAGGTAGAAAATTTGTGAATTTTCTCTCTACAATGATCCGATCAACATGAGAGCACTTCCAATCAACTCCAATAAAAAAACTGAACCAAATAATACTAACTTTGATTATGAAAATCACCTTGTAGGATTGCAGCCATCCGATTTGTTCCAAAACCCACGTTTTTCAAAAAAATTTTATGGACTGCATTGAAACACTATCAGATGCTTTAAAAAAAAAGAAAAAAATCACAAAAAACTATGATAAGTCAAAACGATCCAAGTGGTAGTGGTTTTATTCCGATCTGACCATCCTGACTGTATGGCTGCTGACGTCATAGTACGGCCAAATGACATCAACACTTGCAGACAACGCTTTGAGTCGCCTTTGATCCTCCTCTGTTAAACTCCTATGAAGATCTTGATTTTCTGATACCAAGATGAAAGATTAAAAACTTTAAAAGAATGAATGAAAAGATAAGAAGAAGAAGAAAATGAAGAGAATGGGGGAAAAATGGAAGGAAAAAAAAACATGAATACTCTCTCACGTCTCCCCCTTATTTTATTAGAAATGTCTTACCATAAGAAAATCACATAAATACCCTCACACCATGTACCCATACTAACTTAAACAAATACACCCAAAAATACCCTTACAACTCAACAAATGATATTTAGCATTATGTGAGACAAGGCTACGATGATGATGACAATGGCGACAATTCTTAGAAAAAATATGATGATGATATTTAGCACGCTAAATTGTTATATATTATACATATGCAAATTTGCTTTTGGAAACAATAAATGTAACATTACATATTACGTGCATAGGATATTATATTATATAGGACATTCATATCTATCCCCATGCAAGTTGTTCAATAATTTATTTTGTACTTTTGGTAACATAATAATACTGCTTTCTACCATTTATTAGCAAAGCTGTAGTGAAAAGTTGTATTTATCAATAAGAGTGGTGTAACTAGTGGCTCCTTTTATTATGCTACCTATTATCATTGTTTTATTTTCTATAAAAGAGACTTACACTACGATATAACTTTATTATATATTTTTATCTTACGTCTCTATCTGCCCCTTGTTTAGTGTTTGTGCTCAGGATCGCACGTATGCATGTGCTTTTTTGTTGCAGTCTTTGAGAACTGTTGCTCTTGCTCTGCCAGCCTGCTACTAGGTTTACCACCCAGCTACTGTTTTTCAATGGGAGACTGTATTTGCAATTTACCACTTCTTTCATAGAGTTTTTGTTTATAATCTCTGGATCCTCTGCATTTTCCTTTTCAATTTATATTCTTCAATTATACATATTCTTTAAGATTTTTTATGTCACGAGTTAATTTTTTTCATGACACATAGTTCTTCTTTGCATGCATAAGTTTGTACTTTGCACTATAACACAACTTGTCTTCTTTTGTGATTTATGTCTGTCTAAGCATCTAAAAAGATTAATTGGATTAACCATTTGTCTCAACATAACACCAGCTCATTTTCCACAACCCATGATTCTTTATGTTCTTTATTTTTCTTATGGTCTTTTTCAAAGGAAATACTCATTTAAGTTTACAGGTACACTGTTGGAAAGATCACACCTGTCCCTATGCGTGAAGTTCGATCTTCTGATTTTGGACCTCGAGCTAGAATACGGATGTACTTTCCCAAAAAAGGTTCCCAGTATACGCCTCCTCACTACTCTATTGGTTTCTATTGGAAGGATTACTGCCCAATGGTTTTCAGGTATTACCTTTCTTATGGTTGGTTCATGTGGTACTTCTAACTCGAAGCTTCTTTGTTCATCACTATGTAAGCATTTAAACAATGCTTGGCCCTAAGTAGCTGAAAAAAGCCTTGAAACATTGACAGAATGCTTAGTCCTGAACTATTTTTGAACCTTTCAATAAGAACTTGAAAACTGGATTGTTTGAGGTGTTGACCTCTGGAATCAGCAGGATGTCTCATCACAGCCAGTTTCTTCAATACTAACAGCAGTTCCTGTGAGCAAGAAACAGATGCCCCACCTTTCAAAACATCCATAAATGATGGCAGAGCACAGTAGGGGATTCAGTGAAGTAGTATTAGGGGATGATGACAAGCTCAAACCTTTACACTACCATCTCCATCAATCGCATTACCTTGGATAACTGACGTTGAAGCTCAAATAGAAGATAAGAAGGGAAAGGCAAAGGGAGAGGGAGAAGGGAGAGAGCAGTCCAATGATCAGTCAAGAGATGCTGAACGCTGGAGATGCTTCTCCAACAGAATATTCGCTTTTGATTTATTGTCCGTCCCAACTAAAGCAGACTGTAGAAAGGTTTGGGTTGGGCACTGAGAATCCTAAGTTTTTAGTCATGTCTCCTCAATCAACAGCTGAATTGAAGCATCATTAGATTTGGAAGAATAGACCTTGGCAATAAGGAAGCTCTAACACGTTCAAAATGAGGTTGGAAGTGGTTAGAAAGTATAATGTGATGGCTTCTATATTGTGCCTCAGGTGAATTCAAATGGCATACGAGGACTGTGAATTTTACATCTTTGCCATCCCACTCCACGTTAAAGATAGGCAGCAAAAAACGCTTAGGTTGATTTATTACTTTGATGCATTGACATGAATTTTTGTTCAGATAGTTATAACTGGTCATGATTGGATTCATGTAGACCTGCTTCAAGAAAACCCTTTTTCCTTTGGTGGTTGAAGATTGAGTAAGATTCGTTGTGCCAGAAAATTAGAGGAATTCAGATTTGAATTGGACATCTCATATTATTTGTAATCCAATTAGTGTGTTGCCATTGGGTTTGAAAACAATAAATCCAAAATCATTTCCTGTTAGAAATTCCAGATATAGAAAGCTACGGGAAATAATATTTGAAATCCATTTTAGCAAAAATAACACATTTTGGAGTCCCTTGGCCTTGAAATAAAACTTGCCATGATGGAAAAACATAATAATAATAAAAATCAATTGGATTTGGAAAAATATGTCGAAGAGAAACGTTAGCCAAGTAATTCAATGGCTGACGTCTGTACCAAAACTAGAAACTCTGGATATAAATCCAAAATCATGTCTTGTTAGAAATTCTGGATATAGAAAGCTATGGGAAATAATATTTGCCATCCAATCTAGCAAAAATAACGCGTTTAGAAGTCCATTGAAATAAAAATTGCCATGAGGAAAAAAAAATCAAATGGATTTGGAACAAATATGCAGAAGAAAGAAGTTAGCCCAAGTAATTTGATGGATGATGTCTGCACCAAAACGCGCACACTTCTCTGGAGTTGTAGATGGAACTTGGTGTAGTGAAAGAGAATTGTTCTACCTCCAACCAACAGATTAGGTCATCAGTTGCATGCATGGTGCATGTGAACAAGGACCGAACAAACGGTAAGTTTACGAAAAAAATCATATCACTAAGAAAAATAGGAATAAGAAAGATAACTTGGAATCACTCCAATGGCTTCACACCAAATTCCATTTATAGGGAGTTTTCTTGCTCAAAGAAGCAATGTAGAGAAATTTCATTCAATATGTCCATTATCTCAATTCTCAAGTTTCAAACAAACAAATATATATATATATATATATATATATATATATATATATATATATATATATATATATATATATATATATATATATATATATATATATATATAAGCTATATCCAGAATTTCTATATATATATATAAGAAACTTAAGCAAACCCTAAGTCTAAATTGAAAAATAAAGCAGGAATAAAGATGTGCCACATGTCACAAGGATGATCTCCAATGTGCAACAGGTACGTCCACACATCCACACGTGATCAATGGCCTAGATGAATGTGGTCCAATGTGCTCGTTCACCTAAACCCGAGATTCTGAACATATCCAACGGTTTGGATAATCAAACTGATGTATCCAAGATATTTAACGGCAAGGTTTAACGTTTGTAACGCCCAAATGTGGTCTAGGTCAGGCTGGGTGATGTCCAAACAATCCATGGATGTATCAATCAGTTTCAAATAAGCAGCCCGCATGCATCTTCCTAGTGTGGGGTCTTCAAAGATGCACAACCATGCATGTGGGGTCTTTAATGTGGCTAAGAACTCGAATTGGGTCTATTGGGCCCCGTGTAATGATCATCCAACCATAATGAAGCTGGGGTTGGGGCCTCAACTCTCCTCCTCCGATAAACTCGTGTAGGTGCTCGGATGCCCTCATCAACTCCCTTTGGCTAAGAAGAGTTCGCTTTTGGCAAAATAAAACTGCGATAATGCTCTAGAAGATCCGGATCTAGTCTCTGAAGCTCGTTCTCGGTGATCCAAGTGCTATCTGACTCTGAACTGTTTTTCCACTTGACGAGATACTTTTGAAAACTTCCATGTTTGTTGGAAACCACTTGTTCATCCAAGATACTTTCTATCTCATCTATTTTGGTATGTATGGATGGTAAATGAGGCAAAGAATGAGAAGGCTGGTCTGGAAAGAGCCATGGGTCATGGAATGGGTCGGGAGAACCACTATCTAAGTCAATGTGAGGGTTGGGAGAAGGGCCAACGGGTGAAAGTGTTGGACCCTTAAATGACATAAGATCTTCCACATTGAATGTAGAACTGATGAGGACATCATGTCACGTACACCCTTACGTACGTATCAGAGGAGGTGGGCCACATCGGTTTCCCTGTTGCTAGGCGAGTACCCGTGATCGTGCTGAAGGCCCCATGTGCATGTGTAAGCATCTGAAAGACCCCACATTGGGAAGATGCACATGAGCTGCTTTATGGAGTGATCCAGACCGTTGGATTGGAGGAACGCGACGATCGGGCCATTGGATCGCATGGTTTACATGATCGGGCCATTGATCGTTGATCATCCACATCGGTTTTAGACTTTATCATCTTTTAGGATTTAGTTTTTTATTATTTTATATTTGGACATATTACGATTGTTTTGGTTGATTTTATTTAGACTAGGGCCATTTTCGTTAAGATTCATAAGACAAGGATTATCGTAATTTTTGAAACTTCTTGGATCTATAAAAAGAGGGGGGCATGTGACCTCTCTCCCATTGGATTTTGTGATAAAAAAAAAGAAGAGAAAAGCTCTTGCTTTCTTTTCCCATCTTCATGTGTTTTGAAGACACTTCCATGCGATTTGAAAGGAAGATTGGTGCGAGGCTAATCTTCATCAATGGAGGTGCGGGGTCTCCATCTATCCCTACACCATCTTATCTTTTTTTCCCCATTCAGGTAGTTTCTTTAGGTTCTTCATTTTCTCCATTCCAGATCTTCGTCTTCTCCTAAACCCTACTTTCCCATACCCATGCACAATCCAAACCCTAACCGACCTAAACCCATCCTTCCACGCCACACATATGACCGTACGACCACACGTGTGAATCCCACCTGCCCTTTTTGGTTTCCCACAATCATTATATCAAAACCCCTTTCTTCCATCCTTGAAACCTTAACCTTAAACCTAAAATTCCTAATTTTCCTACTTTCCCAAATTATCCAAACCCTAATTTTCACCCTAGGTTTTATTAGGTTTCCTATTTTGAAATAGACTATACCCTATGCTAATTGGATGTCCCTACATCCATTCGATCCTAGTTTCTTTTTTATTTAATGATCTTGTATTACGATGTTGGTAGCTTGGGTTAGGATTATGCATGATTTTCTTTTGATTTTCATGATATTTGTGATGATTATAGCGATATTTGTGTTTTTTTGTTAAATATCTTAATTCGGCTATTTGATATCACATGTTACTTAGTTCATGCATCAGTCATGCATCAAGAACTAATGCCCATATCAGGTGGAAGATCTACAACATATGCATTGGAACCCAATTTTTTCAATATCTTATAAGGTCCGATACTACAGGCTTGTAATTTCTTTACGGCCCCTTGCGGAAATTGTTCTGGCCTTATTCAAACCATCACATAATCTCTTACCTGGAATTCCTTAAACTTGCAATGAGAATCAACAAATATTTTATACTTTTCACTGCTCATGGTTATCCGTTTCTTAATTGTACTATGCAAATCATGAATATGCCGTGCAAATGAATCTGCAAACTTTGATGGCCTATAGGAGATTGACATGGGAATGAGATTTATAGGCTTCCTAGGCTTGTAACCATGAACTACTTTAAAGGGATTCATGTCTGTCAATCTATTGATTGAACTGTTATAAGAAACTCCGCATCTGGTAAAACCGAATCCCAAGTCCTAATATGGTCACCCACAAGACATCGTAATAGGTTACCTAAGCTTCGATTGACCACTTCCGTTTGACTGTCAGTTTGAGGGTGATATGCCGTCGAGAATTGGAGTCTCGTACCCACCATATGCCAAAGTGTTTTCCAAAAATAGCTCATGAACCTCACATCTCTATCAGACACAATGGTCTTTGGCAAATCATGCAAGCGAACCACCTCTCCAAGGAAAAGCTTGGCAATTTTGGAGGCATCAGATGTTTTGAAACATGGAAGAAAATGGAAACATGGAAGAAAATGGGTCATTTTTGAAAAACAGTCCACCACAAAAATGGAATCGTGTTTTCTACTCATCTTAGGTAGCCCAAGTATGAAATCCATAATGATATCTTGCCAAGGAGCGTGTGGTATTGTCAAATGCATATATAACCCGATTTTTGCTTTTTCTGCTTTGCCAACTGAAGAGTCCTACATTGCCAATAATTTTGGTAACGTCTCGCTTGAGATTGAGCTAATAAAATCCATCCTTAATAAGGGCAATATTCTTGTCTCTACCAAAATGACCGACTACTCTGGCATGAAGCTCCCAAACTAGAAAATCTCATAGGGAGGTATGGGGAATGCAGAGTCTATTACCTTTAAATAAGAATTCATCGATCAAGACAAACTCACTCTCACTCCTTGACTGGTCACCCAAAAGTGATGTGTACACCATCCCAAAATCTAGGCACACAAAATATTCTCCTTTCAATTAATCAAACCTATTGACTTCCACGCTCATGGATTGAATTAATGCTACTGTATGACCAAGGGCATTGATAGGTTTGTTCTCGACTCAAGCTTGGTGTTTCAAAACAAAAGTGTACTCTTAGAAAAACTCAACCCACTTGGCATGCCTTGGGTTTAATTTCTTTTGGGAGCCGAGGTATCGCAAGGCCCCATGATTAGAAAACAGGGCAAACTTTTGTGATAGTAGGTAATGTTGCCAATGTCGTAAGGATTGGACTATCGCTTAGAATTCCTTGTTATAGGTAGGGTAACGTTGCTTCGCCTCATTCAACTTCTCACTAAAATAGGCAACAATGTGCCCTTCTTAGCTAAGCACTCCATCTATACCTATACTAGATGCGTCACACGCAACCTCGAAAATTTTAGAAAAGTCAGGAAGGCACATGACATAAGCTTCAATCATTTTAGCCTATCTCCTTGAATGCTTTGGAGACAACATTAGTCCATTCGAACTCTCCCTTTTTAAGGCAATCCATGATAGGAGCCATAATGGAACTAAAGCCTCGAATGATCCGCCTATAAAAAGTAATTAATAATTAAGCCGTGGAAGCTATGCACCTCATGAATGTTTTGCAGTTCGGACCAACGTACTATAGCCTTGACTTTCTCGGGATCTGCAGACATGCCCTCAGATGAAACAATGAATCCTAAGAAGATAACTTTATCAAACATGAAAGAACACTTCTTCATGTTGACATGCAACCTCCTATTTCAAAGGACCCTGCAAACTTGCCTCAAATGGTGGAGGTGTTGTTCTTTGGAGGTACTATGAGGATGTCGTCGAAATATACCACAGGGAACTTACCCATAAAAGGCCTCAACACTTGGGTTATCACTCTCATGAATGTACTTGGAGCGTTAGTTAAGCTAAAAGGTATGACCAACCACTCGTATAACCCATCTATCGTCTTGATGGTTGTCTTCCATTCATCTCTTGGGTGAATACGTATTTGATGATGCCTACTTTTGAGGTCAATTTTAGAGAAGATCGTGGCACTGGCCATCATATCCAACACGTCATCAAGATGCAATATAGAAAATTTAATGCAGGGACATTTTCACACTGGGCTCGAGTGGGGTGGCCTGTGGGATGCGAGGGCACACTCGGGGTGGGTGGCCCGTGTGAGGCGGTTGACTCGTTTGAGGTGAGACATGTGATGTGGGGCCCACGAGGGGGGGTTCGATCGATGACCTAACCCATGGGAAGTGGGGCTTGGGATATGAGATAAAGGGATTGATTTGGCACACTCTATTAGTTCAAGCTTTTAGAACAATAGGTTAATTGTCCTGCATCCAAGTGGTATCAGAGTAGGAGGTCTCGTGTTCAAGACAGGGGGTGATTAATGCAGGGGCATTTTCACATCGGGCTCGAGTGGGGTGGCCTGTGAGATGCGGGCTACACTCGAGGTGGGCGGCCCATGTGAGGCTTGACCCATGTGATGTGAGGCCACGAGGGGAGTTCAACTGAGGACCTAACCCATGGGAAGTGGGGCTTTGGATATGAGATAAAGGGATTGATTTGTCATGCTCTATCAGTTCGAGCTTTTAGAGCAAGTGGGTGGTTGTCCTGCATCAAAACCAATACTTGATCGTGATCTTGTTGATGGTCTGACTGTCCACGCAGTTATGCCACGTGCCATCCTTCTTAGGCGTGAGGAGGGCTGGTACGACACATGGATTCAAACTTTCCTGAATGAACCCTTTCCTAAGAAGCTCATCAACTTGCTTTTTCAATTCTGCATGCTCCACAAGGTTCATTCAGTAGTGGGGGAGGTTTGGTAGTCGACCCGGGGATTAAATCGATAACATGCTGAATGTCCCTCATGGGTGGAAGCTCATTCGGTAGATCCTTCGGGAAAACATCATAAAACTCCTCCAATACGGGAATCACCTCAGGTGACAACTCTACGCTAACCTTGGAGGTAACCTCTTTCACCACGAGGGTGAACACTATTGAATAAACTCTAGCCTTTCTTTCAAACTCTTTGGTGTTTATTATATGGAGAGACTTAGGTTGAGGCTTATTCACATCTTTCGAGTGACCATTCTTTACGTCCTCTTTCTTTTCCGAGGCGCTTTTGGGCTAGCGAGGATTTAACTCAATCCTCTTACCTTCGTAAACAAAAGAACATGTATTTGAACAGCCGAATAGTGTCGCATCATGATCATACAACCAAGGTCTGCCCAAAATGATGTGGCCTACATCCATAGGAAAAACATCACACCACAATGTGTCTTGTAGGAAGAAAACTAAATGGGAACAAGGCAATGCTGAGAAACCAATATCGAGGACGCATCGACCCATGAAACTTGATAGGGTTGAGGGTGAGGGACGAGCTTCAAACCCAAATGAGATACAATGCTAGCGGAGACCCCATTGGTGCAACTGCCACTATCAATTATTACTATACAATTTTTGTTGCCACACTTAGGGCCTGTTTGGTTTTCTGGCTCAAGTGTAATTACGTTGTAAATGAGTAATCATTATTTACCAAGGTAATTACCTTCATCTTTCCCAATGCTGACTTGACTGGTTACTTTTTGGACACTCAAATCGAGGAATTTGTAAAATAAATTTGGGGCCCACCATAATGTGTGTTGCTTATCCACACCGCCCATTCATTATGCCAAATGAATTTAAGGCATGAGCCCAAAAATTAGGCAAATTCAAAGGTCAAGTGGACCACACCACACGAAATTATGAGAATTAAATGCCTACCATTAAAAACTTGTTGAGGCCTTTAGAAATTTTAGATCAGGCTTATATTTATATTTTTCACTTATCCATGTCCATGTGACCCTATGAACGGGTTAGATTGTGAATAAACCTCAACATGGGCCCAGTAAAAGAATCAACTTTCAACGGTGGACAAATTAAGTCCATTGTTTCCTTTCATGTGGGCCAATTGAACATTAAATCTTCCTAATTTTTTGGATATAGCCTCAAAATATTCTAATAAAACAGATGAACGACACGGATATATTATATACATTATGGTGGGGCCCATGAATTTAAGTCAACATTTTTGGACCGGTTTCCCAGGTGAAATTACTCACTCGTTTCCAAGTAGGTGAAAGAATGTAATAATTATTTTTTTACAGTGATTTACAGCAATTTACTTGTATTATGGAAAACCAAATAGGCCCTTAGTGTAAGTATGGAAATTTGAATTCCTGCGCCAATCATCTCTTTCTTTGGCTTGGGACAAGGCGCATCTAACAACTGTAAGTGGTGCGGCCTCAACTTCTTCAGTTTTTTCATCACTAGCACCAACTTCGGGCTTATAGACTTCTTCTTCATAATCGCTCTGATCATCCCTATCCAACTCACCAATCACGAGGGCCTTATTTCGCTCTTTTGTAGGGCATTGGTATGCAAAATGACCGTATCCTTGACAGTTGTAACACCGCGCTTGGTCACCTCCCCTTGAACTGGTAGTAGCTAAACATTTACCCTTCACATCCTGGTTGTTGGACGAAGTGCTAGTAGGGGCTTTAGAATGACTCCCAAAATTAGGCCTCACTCCCTAGAGAGTGGCCTTGACATTAGAATCACGTGAGTCGAATCGCCTCATGAATTGCGGTTTCAGATTCCGCTTGAGTTCTTGCACCACTTGATATGCACGCTCTAAGGTGCTAATGTCGTGAGGAATGAGCTCATGCTGAAGCACGGGTCGGAGGCCTATTCTGAAGTGAGAAAAGGTCACTAACAGGTCCTCCCTAATGTTACATCACATCATCTACTCATCAAATTTTGCGATGTAATCAACCGCGGACATAGATCCCTGACGGAGGGACTGCTACTGATCCACGAGCCTCTAGTGGTAAGAGAGGTGAAGATAGTTTTCCTTTAAGATTTCTTTCATCTCAGTCCACAGTGAGATTGGATCTTCACCAATCTTCCGCTCAACATTCGTCCAAAGCAGTTTGGTTTGTCTCACCAATTTCATCTTGGTGAGCCTCACCCAACGGTTATCAGACATATCGTATCACTCAAAATAATGATCCGTGTCTACAGGCCAGTCAAAGAATTCCTTTGGGTCCAAGCGAATGTCATAACTCGCTTCCATCTTTATGCTCTTCATCACTCACTCATCGAGATCAGGGTGGGTTTGGTACTCTCCAAGGGGCGGTTGGGTACGCCCCCCCATCATGGCCAACACCTCGGCCACACCTCTCTCACGTCCTCCACTTGACCTCCTGCCTGGGATTGGTCATCTTCCAAAATTTCACGATCTGCATGGAGGGAAGTTTCCAACTCGGCCATGTGAGTATTGGTCTCATTCCGGAGGGTTACCAATTGGTTACTGGTGGTTCTACTTTGAGCCTTGATGGTCCGCGAGATGGTTATTGATAACATTGATAGCTTCAACAAACTGTTCTGAACTCATTGTGGGGTGTAGACCAAAACCACGCCTACTACGGGTGGGCATAAACTGGGCACGCTAATTGGGAAGGACTGACAACTAAATTCCCTAAACGCAATGTGATGAAATGGAAAAAAATTACTTACTCTAGATGCAACAATATAAAAACCCTAGACTCTAGATGCAATGGACTCACCAAACCCTATGCTAACTGTGGCTCTGATACCAAAATTTGATGCATGACGGATGGCCTAAACTAGGGTGATGCAAATAAATTAATTAACGGATTACCAGAGTAAATCAAGGCATAAAAAAAAGCCTATCTACCACAAATATAGAGAAATCAATATTTAATTAAGCTCAAGTTCAAGACCACATCACAATTCCGCAAAATAGATCCTTAAGACTATTGATCAGAAATGGTCCAATGGAAGGTAGAACTTCCATCTAGCATATGATTCATTCTAGATTCGAGGATTCATTTAAGCTTTGCTAGGGTTTGAATGGATTAGGATTTGGGTTTGGAAATAAAAAATTGGGAATTTAGGGTTTTATAAAAGGTTAGGGCTAGGGTTAAGGTTATATAAAATAGAGAAGAAGGAAAAAGGATCAATGAGGGGGAGGCCGATCAGCTATACAGACACTGTAAGGACATCCGTGTAGTGTACGGGAACGTCTGTACAGTTGTAAGAACGATGTGGTGGGACTTGGTCGGTTTGGTCGGTGATGGGTTGGATTGATGATGGTGGAGTTAAGGTTTGAGAAAGAAGAGAGAAAAATTCATTGGAAAAAAAGGGTTTGAGAGAGAGAGAGAGAGAGAGAGAGAGAGAGAGGAATAAGAAAGATAACTTGGAATCATGCTAATGGCTTCACACCAAATTCCATTCACAGGAAGTTTTCTTTCTCAAAGAAGCAATGTAGAGAAATTTCATTCAATATGTCCATTATCCCAAGTCTCAAGTCTCAAACAAATATATATAAGAAAACCTAAGCAAACCCTAAGTCTATAACGATTCTTGACCATCCGGATTTATTAACAGTCAAGATCAAAACATAAATCACTAACAACCTGAAATAAAACTGAAAAATAAAGTAGAAATAAATGTGTGCCATATGACACAAGGATGATTTCCAACGTGCAATAGGTGTGTCCACATGTGATCAATGGCCTGGATAAATGTAGTCTAACGTGTCTATGGCTCGGATGTGCAGACCAGAGTGCCCGTACACCTAAACCTGACTCTCTGAACATATCTAACGGTCCGGATCATCAAACTGATGTATCCAAGATATCCAACGGCATGTTCTAACGTTTGTAATGTCCAGATGTGGTCCAGGTCAGGCTGGGTGACGTCTAAATAGTCCAAAGATGTATCAATTAGTTCCAAATAAGCAACCCACATGCATCTTCCCAGTGTGGGGTCTTCAAAGATGCAAAGCCATGCGTGTGGGGTCTTTAACGTGGCTAAGAACTCGAATTGGGTCCATTGGGCCCCATGTAATAATCATATCCAACTATAATGAAGTCGGGGCTGGGGCCTCAACTCTCCTCCTCCTTGATAAACTCGTGTAGGTGCTCGGATGCCCTCATTACAGTGTCTTGCTCAAATCGTTCATGTAGTAGGCCCTAGATACTTGCCTATTACATTGGTTTAGTTTAGACATCTTCTCACATGGTTATCTTCTTTTTTAGCTATTAGTTTTGGTCAGTTAACATTTTTATATCGTGTTTATTCAGAGGTGTTAATTCGTCTAATTTACATTTTTAGTTGGCTATCCTCACATTTTTTTCTTCACGATCTACATGTAACTGTTTCCACTTTATGGCCTTTCTACTAACATTGTTTAATCCTTTATGGTCTGGCTGAATGGACATTGCTCTGCTCATATCAGATAGCAGAGCCCCTGTCCCTTTCATTTCGAGTGGGAGATGAAAAGAAAGGCATTGGAAAGTTGCACTTCTTCATTTACACAAGGGATGCTTTGGAGAATCCAAACCCCCTAGCTTTTAGATTCTAGTACTTTTTATAAAAAGAAAATCCAAGTAGGACTTCTCTCCCAAACAAATAGGACCTATGTAGTTCGAATGAGTTTAGATTTATGTAATTCATTTTGCAACTTTGAGGAAACTTGGCAATCTGTTAGAAGGATTGTATGTAAAGGTGTTTGAAAAAGGCATCCTTTTTTTTTTTTTTTTTTTCCAGGAATCTGAGAGAAATGTTCAAGATAGATGCTGCAGATTACATGATGTCCATATGTGGTTGTGATGGTTTGAGAGAGCTTTCTTCTCCAGGGAAAAGTGGCAGCATATTCTATCTCTCACAAGATGAAAGATTTGTGATAAAGACTTTAAGAAAATCTGAACTTAAGGTTTGACTCCATTCAGAAGCTTCTTTATTGCAATAAGTTTGATTAGAATTTTGTGCCTCTGCAACAGTTATTGTTATTACAATAATGGTATCATCTTTTGATCTAATTAGCGGATTAAAAAACCTCAATTGACTACAGTCTTCTATAATTCAAGGCATCTAATGTTGAGATATGAATAAGAGCAATATCCTATGAGAAGAAGACAATGAACCATAAAAATCAATATCCGAACAAATTAAGGCAAATCAGCCACTCCGAAAAAATATCCAGCAATCAAATGCCTAAGAAATGAGACAAATACCACAATCACACTGGATTTGGAGGGCCTCAAGTCTCACAAGAAGTGGATGTCTAGCTCCATATTCTGCTCCCACTGAAGATCATGCTGAAGCTGCTGCTTCTTAACCTTCCACATCACAAGGTTTCCTGTATGCATCATTTAATGATATCTTGTTTTATTGTCATGTAATTTTAACAAATATCATGGGTAAGATTTAAATGTGTGCTAAATTGATTTTAGTCATTCCTTTTTTCATATTTTTACTGGAATATAAGATTGAAATTTGAATCAATGGTTCAGAGTTTGACTTGATAGCCTTACTCTTGAAAGGTTGTTGACTAATAATTTTTGTTGTGCAGATTCTATTGAAGATGCTTCCTAACTATTACAATCATGTGGGCACCTATGACAATACCCTCATAACAAAATTTTTTGGGCTTCATCGAATAATGCTGAGAGGTGGACGAAAGGTATACAGTCCTCTATTATTTTAACTCCATATATTTGGCTTGCGATCAGCATTGGTATTGCTTATACATACCTATCTTTTGCAGGTCCGCTTTGTAGTGATGGGAAATATGTTCTGCACAGAACTACGAATCCACCGTCGTTATGATTTAAAAGGATCATCTCAAGGAAGATCTACAAACAAGTGTAAAATTGACGAGTGCACCACATTGAAAGATCTTGATTTGTCATATGTATTTCATCTGGAAAAATCCTGGCGTGATTCCCTTTTCAAGTAAGATATTGATTTGATTGACTTGTGAAATGCCACCATTGTTATCTTTCACTTGATTATTTCTTTCTATGGTGAAGTACTGGTTATTATTCAAATTAGAGTGAACGATATTACAAATCTGGGGAAACCTGAAAGCTTACAATCCCTTTATTCAGACATTCATGTTTACAAAATCCTATCCAGCCATTTCACTATCAAGGACCATATCTTTAGTTAAACCATAGGACATCAAGTCTTTTCTTACTACCTCCACCCATGTCCTTCGAGGCCTTCCCCATGCCCTTTTAAAGCCTTCAACTTGAACCAACTCATTCTTTCTAACTGGCGCAGTTCTTGGTCTCATTGGACATGGTCAAACCATCAAAGTCTACTTTCCCTCATCTTATTACCTATTGTTGCCACTACCAAGTTCCCTCTAATTTCATTCAGTTTTATTCTACCCTTCTGTCTTTCCACTCATCCATATCATCATCCTTATGTCAGCTAGGCTCATCCTATGAACATGTTGCTCCCTAACTGCCAACATTTGGTCCCATAAAGCGTGACTGGTCTTATATCTATCCTATTAATTTCCCCTTTTGTTCAATTGCTATGCGGTACTCAAGACTCCAGAGGCACATCTCCACTTCACACACTGAGCTCTAATGCTATGAGCAACATCTGTCTCATTGTCTCCACTCATATGGAATATTGACGCAAAATATTATGGTTACTTTGAAGCCTGTTATATTGCAGTGTTGCATGGATTATAAACACTATTCTGCAGTTCAACTCCGTAAGCCAAGTTATCATTGGTAAATTCTTCAGAACAATCTTACAAGGTCCACTGAACTTTGTGAATGGCCATGCTAACTGCCTCGTATGATAGAATGAGGAATGAGTTAATGTCATAATTTTATTAAGAAAATATACTATTTATGGTTGCTCTATAATTTTCTTCCCTGGTTGCCTGCTTCTTGGCATCTTTGAGAATTGTTGCTCCCCAGATTCCATTGTTGACTATGCAGCAATGTCATGTGGCGTTCAAGCTGTTGGACTTGGTTTGAATGGTGGGCTTCATTATGTCTCAATGTTCAGAAAGCTGACATCCATTCACCACCTGCTCTACATTACCTTCCCTTCGTATGTCCTGTGTCTGCCTGTCTTCTTTCTTGTTGTTTTTATCTTAGATTAGATCCAGATTCGTTTTCCATCAAGTTCTTCCTCCTATGCCTTTCTCTTCCTCTGTTTCTCTCCTTTTGCTTTCTCTGGCTTGTAAGTGCTGTCCCTTTTTCTGCATAAAATGCCTGATGTGTCTCGGACTCCTCCTTGGAGCATGGTTTCTTAACATGGTGTGATGCTCCTTAGTTGGAAATTCCAAGCCTGAATAAGTACCATGTCTTGAGGCTTCTGGACAGTCTGTCGAGGAAGCTGATGTAAAACTCCATGGGGCTTAGGTTATGAGGTGCTGATTTGGCCATCAGAGACATAACACAGTTGTAAGATTGCCTGACAGAGGAGAAAATGTGGACACTGATTGTTTGTCAATGCAGAAGATTGGATCCTGATTTTTGAGTGATTCAATGATAGTTGTTTGTTAATGCATAAATGAGGGACTCCAAAGTCCAAACATACCCGGGTTTTGTTTCTCCTTGAAGATGATCCACTAGAAGTGCTAATTAAGTCTAAATCTATATTTGGTCAGTTCAAAATAGTTGTACAATGGCCAGCATCTTGTTACTTTGATCAAGTTGTACAAACAAACCAACATCACATCCATCTTATTCCAAACAAGGATCCAAACTTGATAGTGGACAGGCAACACAGAATAACGCAGATAAGGAAATCTGAAATTCCAGGATGCAGGAGGGCTAGGGCTCAAGGGAAAGGAGAAATAAGAGAAAGAAGTGGGATTCAAAGGTTTGAAAATAGATGATGTGAAGATAAGAAGAGAAGAAGAAGATTGTAGGAGATTAGCAGAGAGAACAGAGATAGGGTTCACCAGAATTAGCACCAGTGAAGATCTTGAAATCAGCACCAAGACACAGTAGAGGAATTGACACCTCTTCCAGTCCAAGGAAAGTTCCGTTCTTTCTTCCCAAAAGAAAAGCCAAGTTTCAACTCCATCTGCTCTTTCCCCCCCAAAGAAAGCCCCAAATAAAGCCACTTGGCTGACTTAAAATGCTTATTACAAAATACTCCCCTGCAATAACTTTTCTTAACAAAAAAGCACGTGTGCTTGTTGGGCTCATGGATGCCCAACTGCACCCACCTATCTTGGCTTTTACAAGCAGTCGGCTGACCTGTGGGGCCTAGAGGAGACTCGTGGGCCCCACCCCAGCCTTGGTTCTCCTTTTGTAGACTTTAAGGCTCCCATCATCTCTCCCCGGCTTGGAAAAACTCGACCTCGGTGAGTTGGCAGCTTGGTACCTCTCGTACAGATCTGGATCAAGACGCCGAAAGTAGGAAGCCGTAATCCATGTGCAATCGGAAATTGGTCTACTCTTCCATTTGATAAGGAACTTGTGATATCCACCATCCTTAATAGACACCAGTTGATTGTCATACACATCTCCAATCTTGTCACTTCTAGTAGGCATGAGAGGCAACCTTATGGCGTGTTCTTCATACTCTTCATCTTCATGGTGGCCATGATAAATTGTCAAGTCTTCAACATTGAATGTTGAGCTGATGTGCAAATCTTCAGGCAACTCCAAAACATAAGCATTAGTGCTGATTTTCTTCAGTATTTTGAAAGGACCTGCACTCCTGGAGTGAAGCTTTTGATACTTCCCTACAGAAAATATTTCTGGTCGGAGACGTACCTTCACTTGGTCATCCTCCTTGAATTCCACGAAGCGCCGATGCAAGTTATCTTGCGCTTTATATCTTTCATTGCTGGTTGTTATCTTCCTCCTTACCTCGTCATGGATGTCACACATATGTTGAGCAAAAGTTTCAGCCTCCTCGTTCAGTCGTGCATCTAAAGGTAGGGCAATCAAATCAATGGGTTGCCTTGGTTTCATTCCCAACATTGCCTCAAATGGTGACAATCCAGTTGATCGATTAAATGAATTGTTATAAGAAAATTCAGCAATCGACAGAATCTGATCGCACCTTGAAACATGATCACCAACTAAGCACTGTAGTAGATTTCCCAAACTCCAACTAACTACCTTTGTCTAACCATCCGTTTGAGGATGATGTGTAGCCGAAAACTTAAGCTTGGTGCTCATAATCTTCCACGAAGTTTTCCAAAAGTAACTCGAACTTCACGTCCCTATCAGATACAACGGATTTCTGCACACCGTGTAAGCGAACTACCTCTCTGAAGAACAAGGTGGCTATCTTCAGAGCATCTAAAGTCTTAGAGCAAGGAAAAAAATGACCCATCTTAGAAAAGCGATCTACTCTACGACAAAGATGGAATCATTACCTCATACAGTCTTTGACAAACCCAAAACAAAATCCATACTGATGTCTTGCCATGGTTCTTGAGGTACGAGCAGTGACGTGTATAAACTTGTATTTTCCTTCCATCCTTTAGCAAGTTGACAAACTCGACATTGTTGCACCCATCTCGCCACGTCTTGCCTCAATGAAGGCCAATAAAATCTATCTTCTACTAGAGCAACTGTTTTATCATGCCCGAAATGACCGCCGAGGCCACCCGAGTGTAATTCTCGCATCACATGCTCCTATAAAGAAGTGCCAGGTACACATAGACGAGTTCCAAAGAAGATATACCATCATACACATTGAACCTTGGGTGATGTGTTTGCTATCCGGTATGAAAATATGCGTAAATCTGTCCAAAATCATCATCTCCCCTGTAACCACCCTTTATCTGGTCGAAGCTGAGCACCTCAATTGACATTATCGTCAACAAGTGGGCTTATCTACTCAATGCATCAACTGCTTTGTTCTCAACTTCCGACCTATGTTTCAGCACAAAGGTGAATTCTTGGAGATAAGCACTACACTTGGCATGCCTATGACCTGACTTCTTCTAGGAATTGAGGTGCTCGAGTGCTTCATGGTCAGAGTAAAAAACAATCTCTTTGCCAATGTGGTAATGCACCAATGCCTTAGTGCCTACACCATTGCATAAAATTGTATATCATATGTTGAGCATTTTTTGATGCAAGACATGAAATTCAAATATGATGTGCAAGATTTTTCAGGCTTTAGATCACACTAGTTCAGAAACAATTAACAAAATTCCATATCTCACACAAAAGTTCAAACACTCAATCAAGGGGAATCTTATGCGGATCTAGGCCTACACATGCAGGGCCGGATCAATCAAAATTATAGACCAAACAAGAATCAAAGGAGGGTAAATTCACCCACACATGCACAAAAATAATTCCCCCAATCCAAGGGATTCAGAAATTTCAATTCGGGGAACCCTAAGGTTGAAGAAAGGGTATAAAATCGGGAATTTGAATAATTTAGGGTTAGGTTTAGGGATTTTGGATGAAAGAGGAGTGAAAGAGAGGAGAGAGACGGACCAGAGAAGTACCGCACGTGTGGATAATAGCAATGGCCTAGACGCACGTGTGTGGGGCCCACTATTCAAAAAAGGGCCAGCTTGGCCCTGGTCGGCCAGGGGTGGACTCCAAAACCCCAAAATATCAGCTCGATCCGATGCAAGGTTTGTGCGTGGTGCTCCGCCGAAGTTTCAGCCCTCATGCAGGGCCAGATTCTGGAAATCTGTTGTAGAGAGAAAAACGGTTGCAATAGAAGATGGATTTGAAGCGTAGATGATTGTAGGATGAGAAATATGGATAGAAGAAGGGGGCAAATCGGGATTGATGTGGCTTCGTACCACGGTAGTCAGCCCTTCGAGGAAGGGAGGGTTTCACACCCAATTGAATCTCTACAACTTAGAAATTTAGAGGAGCAGAAGAACGCAACAATTTTATTAATCTTCATTTTTTTGAAAAAGATTATAAGGGGTGCCTATTTATAATAAAATCCTATACTCCAAAACTCGTGCCATGTGTGCAACTTATTACTTGGCGTCGAAGTAATAAAAAATAACAACTAATCAAAGCAATCTAAACCGTCGATGATATTCCTAATAATAATAATAAGCAAAACCCAAAGTACTAGATTAATTAGAATAGTGGGCCACGATCATGAGAACCCATGGTGGGATTCACATGACTATCGGGTCTACTCCAACGAACCAAAACGCAGCCCTCTAACTAGGAGGCCCTCCCTGAACGTCGTCATCGATCCAGATCGATGGTGGGGCCCTCATCCTCCTTGCGAACGTGCGTAAGGGGGGTGTGCATGTGTGCGAGATTTCCCCATCATTTTTGTTTGGCTTCATTCAACTTTTCGTTAAAGTAAGACATCGGGTGCTCGTCTTGACTAAGTACCCATCCAATGCCGGCGTGAGAAGCATCATAAGCAACTTTGAAGATTTTATTGAAGTCCGACAATTGAAGAACTGGGGCTGCAATCATCTTAGCTTTTATATCTTCAAAGGCTTTAGTAGCGGCCTTGGTCCACACGAACTGCCCCTTTTTCAAACATAGAGTAATCGGTGCCATGATGGTGCTGAAATTTTTGATAAATCTCTTGTAGAAGGTAGCCAACCGATGGAAACTTCGCACTTTGTGCACATTAGTAGGAGTAGGCCAGTCCAACATTGCTTTTTTACTTTATCTGAGTCAGCTTCTACACCACGTGAAGAGACCACAAAGCCAAGAAAGATCATACTCACACATAAAAGTGCACTTCTTCAAGTTAATGTAGAGTTTTTCTTTTTTGAGAACTCTCATAACTTGTTGACAAGGTGTTCCGTATCCATTACAATACGCCCATAAAGGCCAATACGTATAGGTAATGGCCATGACCGTTATGCGATACGGGGGTGAAAATGGGCGGTTAGTTTTTTGAGACCGTATCAGCCGTTATGGTGGCCGTAAAGGCCGTTATAGGGCATAACGACCGTTACTCCCATAACGATCGAAAATTGATCACTTTTTTTTTTTTTTTTTTGGTTCTATTTAAATTCAATTTTCTCCTCTTTTTCACTTTTCTCATTCCAAAAACTCTCCTATATCATTTTTCATTAGATTTCGACCTCTTACCATAGCTTTTAAGATTAAAATTGTGGATTGAAGTGATTTGAGCAAATATATTCTCCGAGGGCCTTTTTTTCAAAAAATTGAAAAAGTGGTATTTATGCTTTTTTCTGATTTCTAGTTCTAATGCTTGATTATGATGTGTAAACATTAGAGACATAATCATATTAAACAATTCACTAGACAGCCCGATACATCACTCTCACCAAAGAGTGGACTGTTACACTACCTAAACATGTTTAACAAAAAAAAAAAAAAAAATACATATTTGAAATAGTTACATTATTCTTGATTTTCTAGATATTTTTTCAGAATGTTTTGGGCAAAAGAAAATTTTCAACCGTTACGGGGGTCGTAACGGTCGTTACACCCGGTATCGGCCGTATTGGTAATGGTGGTGACCGTTACGGCCACCGTTACCAATACGGAATACCTTGCTTGTTGAAGGTGATTAATGTGTTCGGAAACCTCTTTGCTATATACTAGTATATCATCAAAATAGATAACAATGAAGCAATCGATAAAGGGACGTAGTACTTAAGTCATGACTCGCATGAAGGTGCTAGGAGCATTGGTCAGTCCAAAAGGCATTTCCAATCATTTGTAGAGCCCATCCTTTATTTTAAATGCTGCTTTCCACTCATCTCTAGGTCTGATCTGTATCTAGTGATAGCCGCTTTTCAAGTCAATCTTCGAAAAGACTTTGGAGCTAGCCAACATGTCGAGCATATCATCAAGTCGTGGTATGGGGAAGCGGTACTTGACGGTTATTTTATTTATGGCACGACTATCCGCACATTCTCCAACATCCGTCTTTCTTTGGCGTCTACAAGGCCGGGCCGAGACAACACACAAACTTTCTTTGATAAGGCCCTTCTGCAACAATTCATCAACCTTCTTCTTTAACTCAGCATATTCGATTGGACTCATCCTATAGGCTGGTAGGTTAGGAAGCATGGACCCCAGGACGAGGTTGATAACATGTTGGATGTCCCTCATAAGAGGTAACTCATCCAACAATTCATCAAATACCGGATCTAAAAAGTTCGACATTAACCTTTCTACTCGTGGATTCATCGCTTGCCCCATTGTCGAGACCTTGTCTTTGACCTCCCGCGTCACTAGAGCATACATAACACCTCCCCCTTCGCTCTCTTTGAATTGCCTCATAGATAAGACATTGGATGACTTCTTTGGCTTGGCTTTCTTTTTCATGGGTTCACTTGCTTTCATAGGCATAATGCGTTGTCCTCGTCACCACTAAACACCTTTCAGTCATAAAGCCAATGCCTCCCAAGAAGTATATGAGAAATGTTCATGAGAACTACATCACACCAGATGGAATCTTCGTAGTGGTCCATCTTGAAGTTCACCAAGCACCCCTTGGATACTGGAATGGTCGTGTCATTGACTTGTGCAATCTTGTAGGGGTGTGGGTGTGCCTCCACTGGTAATTGTAGCTTCTCAACCAGCTTTTGAGATGCCACATTTGAACAATTTCCCCCATCAATAATTAGGTTGCATACCTTATCACCACACCTAAATCTGGTTTGGAAAAGAGTAATTCATCGCCAATCTTCAGTCTCTACCTTCTTAGGGGTTACAAGTACTCTCCGAACAACGACCAATATTCTCTCTTCTGTGCCACATTCATAGGTGTTTTCTTGCTGTTCATTGGCCTCACATGGATCTTTTTCCCCTTCGGATTCATTATCTTCTTCTTCCGCACAAATAGCATTAACTTTCCGAGGGCAATGTGCTGCATAATGCCCATTTCCACCACAACTATAGCAATCCACATCTTTCATATCCTTTCACGAATCACTTCTTGTAGGAGCCTTGCCTTGATTCTTCACCAAACGAGATGGCCTTAAACTTGCAGGCTTGTTGGTTGTTACATTATCAGGAGCCCTTGTTCTCCGACTAATCTCAGCATCTCTTCGACTCACCAACTCACCGATAATGGTGCCAAATCTTCTCCCAACAGATTGTTTAAGTTGCTGCTCAATTTTCAGAGCTAATTGGAAGGCATCATCTATCCCATAAAGTCTCATAGTAATCACCTCTCTTTGAATTCCAGATCTAATGCTTGATTTGAAACGAGAGAGAACCTGACGTTCCTCCTCATTAATTCGACAATGGACCGTGAGTTCGTTGAAGCGCTCCATGTACTCTTCCACAGTCATGTTCCCTTGTGGAAGTTTGACCAGCTATCCATAAAGCATATCCTCATAATCAAGAGGAAGATACTTCTCTTTCAACTTCAATTTCATCTCTTCCCAATGAACAGTAGGTGGCTGGTCTAGTCAATGCATACGGTCTTCCACACTTCTCCACCAAATCGGACTCAACGACCATCATCCAGGTCGTACTATTCAAAGTAATCCTCCAATGCTATCAGCCAATCAAGAAATTGATTCGGCTCCAACTTGCCAATGAAGTCAGGTACATCTATTTGCACTTTCTTTGTAATATTGGCAGTCACATAGTTGCGTTCCAGTCGGTCTCCTCCGAAATACCTTGGTACAGTCTCCATAATCGCACCTCATGGAGGAATGAGCCGCTCGGCCCGCTCCCAAGCAGCTCTATTGGCAGTTAAAGTGGCAGGTGCCAATGGATGCTCTCGAGGAAGATCATCGACCTCGCCTTCTTCCTTCACCACATGCTGTCCTGAAGTCTCACCATCTTGTGCGTCATGGGTAGGGTTTGCGGCTGCAAGATCTCCATCATTTCTTAACTCCAATTGCTCCACTCTTGTCTCCAATGCATCCATGCGACGCATGAAGTAGTCGATTTAATCCGCCGTGTGTGCAAGCATGTTATCCCTTGCACATCTGTAAATCTCCCATGGTAGGATCTGCCAATGCGAGTTGACATTGGCAAACCTAGGTCTCTGATACCAAATTGATAGCGGACAGGCAACACAGAATAACAAAGATAAAGAAATTTGAAATTCCAGGATGCAGTAGGACTGGGGCTCAAGGGAAAGGAAAAATTAGAGAAAGAGGTGGGATTCAAAGGTTTAAAAATGAAGATGTGAAGATAAGAAGAGAAGAAGAAGATTGCAGGAGATTAGCAGAGAGAACAGAGATAGGGTTCACTGGAATAAGCACCAGTGAAGATCTTGGAATCAGCACCAAGACGTGGGAGAGGAATCGACACCTCTTCCAGTCCTAAGAAAGTTCATTTCTTTCTTCCCAAAAGAAAAGCCAAGTTACAACTCCATCTTGCTCTTTTCCCCCGAAAGAAAGCCCCAAATAAAGCCACTAGGCTGACTTAAAATACTTATTACAAAATACTCCCCTGCAATAACTTTTCTTAACAAAAAAGCACGTGCGCTTGTTGGGCTCATGGAGGTCCAACCGCACCACCTATCTTGGCTTTTACAAGCAGCCGGCTAACCTGTGGGGCCTAGAGGAGACTCGTGGGCCCCACCTCAGCCTTGGTTCTCCTTTTGTAGACTTTAAGGCCCCCATCAAAACTGATTTATCTTCTCAGCAGTGCATATTTTGGAATGTTTTACGAGTTATGCCTAACAAATGATTTAGCACTATGGATAGTTTTACAATGGCAAGCATCTTCTTACACTGATCAAGTATGTAGAAATGGGCCTAAATCGCATCCATCTTATTCCAAACAAAAGACCAAACTCAGTTATCTTCTCAACAGCGCATATTGTGGAATGGTTTGGTCTCCCACAATCTTCGTAACTAGCATCTGTTGAAGTTTTTAATATGCTTTTCTAACACGTGATGATGCATATCCTGTGGTCTTTTCATCAATTAAGTAGGATGATTTTGTTGCCAGCAGTTATATAGTTTTGTTCTGGATTCCGTTCTTGTGGGTAAGATATTTTTCATTATTATCACTATAGTTTACTATGTGCAGACAAATCTCTCTGGATTGTATGTTTCTAGAATCACAGTGCATAATTGATTATAGCCTGTTGCTGGGACTACATTTTAGAGCTCCTGAACATTTGAAGACCCTTGTAGAGCCTCAAGATACACCGCAAGATCTTTCCATTTCACCCGCCGATGATGGTAAACACCTCTTATCAATATGAGTATAACTTCATTTGTCTTTTCGAGAACCATGGTTTGTGTCTGTGGCTTGTGTGTGGGCGCATGTGTGTGTGCGCACCTTCATTACTTTGATTTCTCGGGGAAAAATAATACGCACAAACTTTTGGCTAAAACAATAATGCAATGACCACACTGAGTACATATTTTTTACAATAGACATTTATAAAGCTTAGCAATCCAATGGCTACTTTGCTCATTCTAGCTAATGGTCCAATGAGTGCAAGAAGTAGAATTGTTCTTTTCTCCCCCTTTGTTTTGTTGATGATTATCAATGTGCGTGGCCATGTACTTAGAATTAATATATATGAATAGTGAATTCCATCTTATATGGTTTATGAATTCTTTTGAGTAGTGTAATACAAGACTACCATATATTATATGCCTTTGCAAAATGGGCTTGCAGTAGGATGCAATTGGATATTATACGCATTTCGGGTTGGTCTGGGTCCAAATTTTGGATCAGTCATGCAAGGCCTGTTTGACTGGGCTTATTCAACTATTTGAATTTGTATGGCCTGGGCCCATTCCATTGATGGTCCTATGTTTACATGGTGAGATTTACAACACACTTTTGCTTCGTCTTTGTACCTATTAGCTTCTGGACTGAAGCTCTGATAACAACAACACAGCGGAATGGGCCCTGTATTTCCTTAATATCAAGGATTGTAATCTGTTTGCTTTGGGAGGATCCCTTTCTCGCTAACTCAGCGGGTCGATCCTCCCCCTTGCAATCCTTTCTTCTTTAATATATTTTCTGTTATCTCTAAAAAAAAAATGGAGAGGCAGTGGCTTCTGCAGATCACCTTCTAGTTCTGACATACATGGCTAGTGCTATGAGATGGTTTACAATCTTCAGGAAGGGAAAAGTGAACATTTCTCTCATTTCAGCAACAACATAAAATGACACATTATGCACAAAGGGGGATTTTGAATGTGGTTCAGGCATACTTCCCTTTCCAAGGAAGATCAACAAGTTGCTTTCATGATACAAACCCAATGATCTCTTTATACTTGGCTAGTTTCCATTGGTGTTCTCCAGCTATCCGAATGGTATTTAAGTTGCCAGCTCCCCATGGTTCCTCCTATCGAGGCGACTTATCACTCACGCCGCTGGGTGTGCCTCATTACTACTGAGTATAGTGACAAAAAATCGAGTGGTTGAATGAGTCACAGAAACTAAGTAGCTTGTCAGTGAGTCCAACACAGTTGATATCTTCCCACTTCCAATCACTCTATTTTTAATAGAAAAAGATCCTCGCTTTCAATCACAGTCAATAGTTTAATAGAACCAAGAATAATTATCAAGGATCTGTTGGACTGAAATTGTAGTTTCGTTGGTCAAATTTCATCTGCAATAAAGAGACCATAAGCATCCTGTAATGTTCTTTTTCTACTTAATATTTTTATTGAGGAAAATCTTCTAAAAAAAAGGAAGAAGAGAATAGTTTCAACTGTCCATAATGATCATGCCAAAGCAAATGAGCGTATAGAAATTGAATACTAAAAGGTGATATTAGGGAAGATTGACAGAAATTGTGTGGTTCTGATGTGAATAATGGGATCATACCATTCGAATGGTGTACTACATCTGTTTCCAAATGACTATTATAAAACCGATGCAAGGGCCAATCTTGAATATGTATTTTACAATTTAATTTGAATTGGTGATTTCTATCCAGAATGGTGCTTTTAACATCGTTGGCTTGAGGGTGAGGGTGATTGGTAGTCTTTTGATTATATGCAGTATTTCTGTCTTTCACTATCTGATGCATATGTGTGCTCAACTTGTTCTCTCTCCATAGGTAATGATTTCGGGAGAAGGCAGGTACCCTAACCCAATGTCCACCATGACACATTCGCAGTTTTATGGTGCTCATAACCATTTAACCATGCAGTCATATCAATGCAATTTTTTGTACCATGACACATCCATATTGAGGCGACTGACTGAACGACACGGTTTAAAAACACTTTGTTATGAGACCTTATAGACTGGCGTTGCCATATATAACATAAAACCTGTTATGAATGGAAGAAATGTGAAAATGGTAAAATAGAACAGGTCGGGTCCGTGAAAATATAACAGCTATGTTTTATTTATTTATTTATTTATTATTATTTTTTAAATTTAATGGAAAAGCAGCAATAGATTCCATAATTTAACAGCATTATATAGGACCGTGTCCAGTGTAAGTGATGGCCTGTTATATAGCGGTAGTTGTTTAGACAATGATCATTGTTTTCACAGGCGTTTGTAGTTGGCTAACACAACATAAGAGTGACCACTTCCATTATAATGGTCATTATAAAGCTTGTTGTGAACAGTTCCAATTACCCCACATGAGCCCCACATGCAGTGAAGATCAGGTTCTAAGTCATCTAAATGATGGGACCAACGTGGATAAAACATGGCCGGAAAACCAGACTGATTAGATGTCATAATCTTCCAGTTAATGGGTGAAGTCAAATTTTTAAGACAAATCTGTACGTCTCATTTTACTCTATGCCCCATCCACAAGGAGGTCATAACACGAATTGACCCTCAGTATGCATGACATGTGTGTGTATCTATGTAAATATCCCCACCCTCGTAGGAATGTTAGCAATATCCCTATAGTTTTTAATTGACATATGGGACGGTCTAATCATCAGCTGATTGTCCATTCATTCATACTTCTAGGGGCAAGCCATGCTACAAATATCACAATGATCAGACAACACACTAAACATCTAATTGATAGCATGAAAAATAGAGAACAAAATAATTCCGATCATCATCTTTAAACATCTATCTGCACTATGGATTGCTTATGATTCAAAAGGAGAGCTTTGGTTTGATGATGATGACCATCCAATCTGTGCCTCGTTAGAAAAAGTTGCTGCTAAAAAATGGCGCACTGAAATGCTTAGGATTGTTGGACTGGTGTGTTATTTTGCACCATGTTTTCCCTTGTGGAATGGGTAAATGTGTAATCTGGGTCAATGATTCTCTCTCCTCCATATGCTTCACTTAAAAGCTTTGAGGATGTTGGTAATGTCCCCTTGAAGGAGGGGAGAGTAACATTTCCCATATACATACATGCATACATATAAACATGCATGTGTGCACGCACATGCTAGTGGCTACCTGTTACAATGTCTTCTATTCACTATTATGCAGCTTTATGTGATGAATAATTTCCTTTTATGATCTCTTCGCTAATGAGTTGATGAATATTGCACTGATTACCTTTTCCTTGACTGTCTGGTGCATTAGATGCATCTGTGCAAGGTGAGCTTGTGATTCCTCCAAAGGGTCTGTTGTTGGTCGCCCATGAACCAGGCTCTGTCAGTGCCTTGCCAGGTTCTCACATTAGAGGTAGCACGTTGAGAGCATCAGCTGCAGGTGATGAAGAAGTCGACCTTCTTCTGCCGGGTACTGGAAGGTAGCTACTACTTCCCATTTTCCAACCCCAATGAAAGAATATTTGTCTTCTCAGATTCCAGAATTTAAGTTCATTAAATCATCATCTAAGCCTTTGTCGCAATTAATTGGGGTTGGCTACATGAATCCTTTTCCGCCATTCCACTCTATCAAGGGCTGTCTGTAACGTCAGTTTTCTTCAGTCGTTTTCTTACTACCACCCCGCAAGTCCTTTCTTCCCCTTGCCCTTTTAGAGCATTCAACTTGAAAGGTAGATCACTGAAACCCGACACCTGAAGGCAACTATCTACTCCAAACTATGTCTCTGAAACCCAACTGTAAACTAATTTTGGCAAACATTGCTAGCGATTTCATTCTGAATTTAATGGAGATTGTAGCTGTGGACCATGTCACTATGATCTGTCATGTTTTCTACTTACAATGGTGAATAATAATAATTATTTTTTTTCCAAATGCCGGAATTGGATTTAGCTTTGGAAGTACCCAGATATTCCAAATATACCACTGTAACATAAGTACTGTTTGTTTCTCCCATACATTTACCATTGCAATCTTCTTTTAGGGGTGTGTTTGGGATGTGCTACATCCAAATCATTAGTGAGATAAGAACTGGCTCTTAATGGAGTTGTTGGTTGGGGCAGAAAAAAAGTGGGAAAAGTGAAGCCCGCCTGATACTGGTTCCGTTTTTTGTATGACCCAAACAACATGTGCATCATATCATAAAAAAATCACCAACCAATTGTTATTCTGGGTACATCCAAATCAGTCCTTAATCAATTGGATGTCAAAACACAACTTTTATTTAGTCTAGGCATAGCAATCAAATAATCAAATATTATTTTAGCAATATGCAACAAGGACTCTCATCTCCTTTCAAGCATGTATCTTCAAAATAGTAGTGTACTAGACTCGGGTCTGTCTTCTCAATTGCTCCTTGCCGCTGCAGGTTGCGGGTGCAACTAGGGGTAAACATGCCCGCTCAAGCTAATCGAAAGCTTCCACTCAATGGTGCGGAATCGAATGGGGTTGATCTCTTTGAAGTCTATGATGTTGTTCTTTATCTTGGCATCATCGACATATTGCAGGAATACAACATGACTAAGAAAATCGAGCATGCTTACAAGTCGCTGCAGTTCGATCCTCTCACGATATCTGCCGTTGAACCTAAAATGTATTCGAGGCGATTCATCAATTTCTTGGAGAAAGTTTTTCCCGAGGAAATTTGAAGGAAATAGCATGTAAGTCTCTTGTATCACAACTCAATTGTTGAATTCTTTTTGGATGTAAGCTTCGTGACTTGCTTGGAAAAAAAATAAAAATAAGAAGAAAAGAACACATTCTTTGGTAGTCGTTGTAAACATATGTTTACCTGAAAACTTTCTTACTGTATTCTATAATCAAAGAGAATAGCAATCATTTTTTCAAATCTCTCTCATTTCTTCTTGAGGTGGGTCCTGAAAGATCATCCAATCCATGTGAATTTTAGGCAAAGTGTCCACAATGGGACCGACAATTTCGACAGTCTAAATTTGGTCTGTATGTATGCCGTGTACAGTGGGTCAGTTGCTGCACTTTGTGCAGTACTACTCTTCCTTATCACACCCAAAACCTTAAATTTTTTTTAGTGGACCAATGCATAAAAAGAGCGAGCTACAGCTCTTCTTCACATTTACGCCCATGGCCCATTCCGTCTGATTCAATAAAACCATGATGTTGCCCTATTTCACCTCATAGCTGATCTGTTTGGGGGGAGAGCTCGACTGGCTAGGACAAAAAACTAAAAGGAAGGTTTTTGTTTTTGTTTTTTTGTTTTTTTTTAAGGTGTGTGTGTGTGTGTGTGTGTGTGTGTGTGTGTGTGTGTGTGTGTATATATATATATATATATATATATATATATATATATATATATATATAGATATATAACTCACCTATGCACCTTCTTACGTGCGCACCCTTGCACCTTTTGTACACGTGTCATGGTCCCAGAATATGAGCGGTCCACGTGATGCGGCATCCCTTGAAACCTCACTAGCCCAACTTTCAACCCGATACAAAACTCTGGTGGGCCATGGTAAATGGAGAAACAATTTCCTCCATTTGTATTTTTCTTTACTAGAGTTTTGGATCAGGCTGAAAATTGGGTCAATAGAGTTTCAAGGGGTGCTGCATCACGTGGACCGTTCGGATCCTGGGAACATGACATGTGCAAAGGTGCACAGGTGAGCATCTCTCTCTCTCTCTATATATATATAGAGAGAGAGAGAGTCCTGCTCACCAGCTGACCTTCTTAGGTGAGTATCTGTGTGCACCTTTGCACACTTGTAATGAGCCCAAAATGCAAATGGTCCAAGTTATGTGGCACCCCATGAAACCTCAAGGGCCCAACTTGCAATTTGATCCAAAACTCTGATGGGCTATAGCAAAGAGAGGCAAAACAAGATAACTGTTTCCTTTTTTTCCATTGCCTACTAGAATTTTGGATCATGTTGAAGTTGGGCCTTTGAGGTTTTGACCGCTCAGATTTTAGGCTCACATTATGTATCAAAAAGTGCTCTCAAATTATTGTGAGAACTGGCTCTCTCTCTCTCTCTTCTCTCTCTCTCTCTCTCTCTCTATATATATATATATAATATATATATATATATATATATATATATATATATATATATTGAGCCTAGCCAAATCGAGTTTAGCTGAGCTTCAAGTGAGTCAAGTTGAGCTTGGGCAGCTCATGCTTGGCTCGAAATTTTTTTGAACTCAATTAAACAGCTTGGCTTTGTCCGAACCTAGCTTTCTAGCTTGGCTAGCCGAGCTAGCTTGGTTTGTGTCCAGCTCTAGTGATGGATCGCTAGGGACTGTCCATCTGGCGGTTGTATCATGGATGAACAATAAAAATGGGGGGGGGGGGGGGGGGGGGGGGGGGGGGGGGGGGGCTTCAGTGGATCCCTGACTGTGGGGCCCACAGTGATGTATGTGACTTACATTCACGACGGCCTTCTGTTTTGACAGCTCTTTTAGGGCACATCCCAGAAATGAAACAGATCCAAATTTCAGGTGGACCACGTCACAGGAAACAGTTGTGATTGACCATTAAAAACTTTCTTATGGGTCACAAATGTTTTGGATCAAGCTGATCTGTATGGTCCCTTCATCCCTAACTTTATGACCTTATCAACAAGTTGGATGGCAAACAAACGTTCCGGTAGCCCCAAGAAGCTTTTAATGGTGGGTATTCAATCACCACTGTTTCCTGTGTTGTGGCCCACCTAAGATTTGGATTTTCTTCATTTTTGGGATAATACCTTGAAAAGAGCTTCAAAAACGGGTGGTCGGCTTGGATGTAAGGTACATACATCACAGGGGTCCCACTGTCAGGGATCGGCCGAAACCGCACTCCCAAAAATCACATCTTTCAGACAATCCTAGCCATCGATTTTCTTACTTTTCCAGAGAGAAATTTGCCCCTTCACCGTATTTTGTTTTCCACCGTCGCTCTTAGTCTGGCTGATTAGGTGGGTAGTTTTTGAGTCATTTTCCATCATGATGGGTCCGATTGATGTACGGTATTGATCAGTCACCCTGCCACATGTACTATGGAAAGATGGCTCTACCACAGTGCGGTTCCTCCATCTGTATTGTACGCGTCTTTGCACAACGTTATTTCGCAGTCTTTCGTCTTTGACATGTGGGACCCATGTGTTGGTAATCCAGACCATTGGTCTGTTATAACACGCCATGGATGGACTGTTCCCCCAATCTCCTCGACAGGAGAACTTAACCCTTCGATTTGTGACCCACCAATAGAGAGTTGGGAAGAGATGCAACAACGGTTCATTTGCAACTGAAAAAAAAAACAAGAAGTCCAAGATCACCGAACCAATGCCCGGATTGGCTGGTGTACCTCACACCAGCTATATAGCTGCTGCTGTATTGACGTCAGCAAGTTCTGTGGGTCTGATCATGAGGTATGTGTCATATCCAAACCATCCATTCTTTTGGCGAGCTGGTATTAAGGCTTGAGATGAAAAATAAGATAGATATAACTATTAAATGGACCACACTGCAAAAAGCAGTGGGGGATTGAACGTCTACCATTGAAACCCTTTTTTGGGTCATATAAGTTTTGGATCAATATGAAATTTGTTTTCACTCTTCATTCAGGTCTTTGTGACCTCATGAACAGATTGGATGGAAAATAAACGTCATGGTGGGATTGGCTACTCCCCCTGCCACCAGCCAATGGCCGGTGGTCGGTGCTTTGTGGGCCCCACCATGATGTATGTGTTTCATCCATGCCATCCATATATTTTTATAGATCATTTTATGATATGAGTCCAAACCTTAGATATATTACAATCTCAATTGAATCACATTATAGAAAACAGTTTTGAACAAACTTCAACCATTAAAAACTTTTTGGGGGCCATAAAAGTTTAGGATCAAGCTGATCTTTGTTTTTTCCTTCATCTGGGTCTGTATGACCTAATCAACAGATTGGATGTCAAATAAACAGTACAATGGGCCTTAGGAGGATTTTAATGGTGGATATCCAATCACTATTGTTTTCCTGTGGTGTGGTCCATCTGAGATTTATATTCCAATAATATTTCGTACCAAAACCTAAAATGATCTTTAAAAATGGATGAACGGAATGGATGAAGCACTTACATCATGGTGGCGCCCACAGAGCACCGATCATCAGCCACGGGGCTGGTGGCAGGGGGAGTAGCCAATCAGTTCCCTAATAATAAGGCAAATCTAAAACACAAGTCAGCCGCGCGATAGGAACTAGTCAGGATTAACTTCCACCGTAGAATTACTTGTGGGGTCATAGAAGTTTTGGATCAGGCTAATTTCTTTATGTTTTCGGTTCATCCTACTAGGAAGGAGTCTACGAAGAATTTGGATGGCATATAAATATTACGGTGGGCCTAGAGAGGTTTTAATGGGAGATATTTTCCTACCTACTTTTTCTTGCTGTGGTCTACTTAAGTTTTAGATCTACCTCATTTTTAAGCTTATGTCCTGATATGATCTGCCAAAACGGTGACCCCACCTAGCTTATGAGAGCAAGAAATGCTGAGTCGGTGTCTCAGCAATCGGTGTTCGTGTATCCATGTCCGCATCCTCCTACGGATACTGCACCGTGCTCACACCATGTCTAGCCTGAAATGGCACCCATTGATTTACTCAATGTGGCGTCAGTACCTATTTATGTTTAAAATTAAAAAAAAACACTATTAAATTAAAAATTAAATTTTATAGAAAAACTTAAAAACTATGATTTGAACAAAATCTTTAAAAATAAAAATAATAATAATAATAATAAGAGTTTGATAACATGCTATTTCGAATTAAAAAAGCTTCAAAAAAAGAAAGAAAAAAGAAGAAGCCTTTTTTAATGCTATTCTTAATCTATCACCTTGTTACAATCTAAAAACTATCATGTGGAAATTGCATATGTAGAGCAACTAATTAAAACATGAACTGGGCAGATTATGGACTCCAGATCAGACCTAGAGGGTCCGTTTGGATACCACCTAATAAGTAACTTTTTAACTTACGTTAATAAGTTATTTTTTAAACTTAAATTAGTTTGATTATTAAACTTTAACTTATTTGATAATTTTTGTTAAAAACCTTTTTAAAGTATAAAAATTAGCTTATACACGAGTTATTGTGAGCAGTGCACGTGCCTTGAAGAATGGATGTACCATGTTGGAAAATGCATCTCATAATGTTTTTGAGAAATTCACTATATCGACCATTTTATTCATATTATTTTAGAGGTGAGCCTTTTTTTTAAAAAAAATAATTTTATTTTTTTAAAACACGCAAGCACACTCCACACACTCACGCCGTAGTGGAATTTCAATACCTATGGATACTCGAACCCTTGACCAGGTGTTGAAACTCTGGGAGTCTACCACCTGAGCAAGAGTAAGGATCCAAGTTGTAAAAAATAGTATTGAAACACCCACTATTGAAACTGCGCCCATTATCATGTGGCCCACTATGATGTTTCTGAGAAATCCACTACATCCACTGGTTTTTTCAGCTCATTTTAATTGATGTGTCCAAATATAATGAAGATTCAAAATTCAGGTGGGCCACAACTTAAAAAGTATTTTAAAACCCCACTTTAGAATGAAGGAGCTCGACAAATTTAAATGTACCACTATAATGTTTTTGAGAAATTCACATGTCCATCATTTTCATTAGCTCACTTTGATGGACAAATTTAAGCGGAATTTTTGAATGGATAAATCCATCTTGACTCTTTCACATGCCAAATTAGGAATTAATCAACCGAAATTTCTAATGGGTAGGATCCGATTATATCGTCAAGCCTAGGAACATATGCTAAGAGTCAATTAAGTGCACGATGCTATGTGATGCAAAGCCATGAATTGGATAAGCAAGGAGGTGAAGAAATGAGTAGATGTTGCGTGATGCTTAAGCAACATGGCTGAAGCTAATTGAAAGTTAGTTCGCAGGACGGATAATGGCGTCGCAAGGATTAAATTAAGTAGCTTGGATTGAGGCTTTGGATACTCAGGTGACTAAGGCTTTGGGCTAGACCAAGTTGACCTTGGCTTGATTCTTCCTATTACTCTTTCCTTTCCTTGGTGGAGGGATGAAATGGCGAAGGTTAAGGGGTTTCTCCTTAAGTGGAGAAGGCTTGAAAATGAAAAGGTATGTTGAAATGAGAAGGAAATGGGGCTATTTATAGCCCATACTCCCAGTTTTCTTATAATTCTTAGGCAAGTGCAAGGCTAAAAAGGGTTTGAATGGTTTAGATTTGAAATTGCTATGTGGAAGCATATGTTGTAATTTTGGTGCTAGGGATAAGCATCAGAGTCATTTCATGTTTTCACACGTTTAAACATTACAAAAGGAGATAACTCACATGTGTTGTGCCTTTACCAAGACAGGAGTGTTGCCACATGGCTAGCGGGCCACATGAAGATCTCTGATTGGCGGATGAGCTCTCATACATGTGTGGAGGCTGTGACTCCTCTAGTGCTTCGAATTTTGAATGGTCTTGGATAAAGGTTGGTTTAGAGCTTGATTTAACTAGATGAGTTGACTAAGTAGGTTGATTGGGTGAGTTTAATTGGGTGGGTTGACTTATTGAGTCAACTCGGTGAGTTTGATTGAGTTTTTAGGTTCTAGGGCCAGGTTTAGGTTTGATTGGGTGTACTAACTGGGTTGAGTTAACGAGTTCAGACTAGAGTTTTTTTTATTTAATTAAGGGTAAGGTAGGGTTGACTTGGTCCAACTTAATCAGCTCGTGGGCCTGGGGTGGAATGCTTATAGTCATGTTATTAAGTTGTTTTTTAAGGTTATTTTGATAAACATGTCTTTAGCTTTTTAACTTTTCATCTCTCTCTCTTCATATCAAAGGAGGCCTTACATGATGGACTGTCCACATCGAAGGTCGGGCTCACACAATAGACCGTTTACATCGAAGGTGGGTCGCACATAATGGATGACCCACATCAAAGGTTGACCGCTAATGATGAATGGCCCACTCCAAGGCGAGCCCCGCATGATGGGCAATCCACATTTAAGTTGGGGCCCACATGATGGACAATCCACATCAGAGCTGGGCTCCACATGATGGGCAATTAATAATGGTGGGCCCCACATGATGGATGGCCCATATCAAGGTGGGCCCCACATGATGGGCCGTCCACATCAACGTTGGCGCTAATAATGAGTGGTCCATATCTAAGGTAGGCTGTATGATGGACAACCCACATTAGAGGTGGGCCCACATGATAGACGGTCCACATCAAAGGTGGGCTCCACATGATAGGCGGAGGATATTGAAGGTGGGCCCCATATGATGGACAATAAAATTAATGGTGGGTCCCACATGATGGATGACTAGCATCGAAGGTGGGCCTTACATAATGGACGGTGCACATTTAGGTTGGTCCCTAATGAAGAATGACTTGCACCATGGTGGGCCCCGCATGATGGATGGGCCACATCAAAGGCGGGGCCCACAAATGAACAATTCACATCAAAGGTGGGGCCCACATGGATGATGGATGTGAGGGGGAGCAAGCAGGTATGAGTGATAAATACTTACGACGTTGAGAACCAAATATGCATTTCTACTTTTTGTCTCATAATGTATTATTTGCCCAACATATTTTTTTACTGAATAAGTAGAAACCAAGATAAGATACTTGCAAAGAAGTAACTTATCTAAAATAACTTACAATCCAAACGCCCCCTTAGCATCAATGATTTCCATAAATTACTTGGTTTAATTTGAAATATTATTTGCCTATCAATTGATTCCCTATTTTATCATGAATCTTGATTTTGTATGTAAATTGTATTCATTATTTAATTATATAAATTGGTTTAGGGGGGTGAGCATGGGTTGGGGTATACCCATACTAGACCTAGCCCATTTATTGATCCGGCTCAAAAGAATACATGCAAACCCATGTTCAAGCCCACAACCATTTAGCCACACCTTTATCCGGTCACATTGGGCTCGGCTCTGGTACTAATTGGGTGCACCCAGCCCAGTGACACACCTACCTGTGAAGGGGGAGTCGATTAGCTGTGGCCCGGGCCTCACCTAATGCGGTGCAGTCCTAATTGTGAGGCTCACTTTGATGTGTAGTATATCCAAGCCGTCCATCTATTTTTTTTAATTTTTTTTTCAAGTCATTTACCTGTTTGGCTAGGCAGATCCCACGGTATTAGGAGGGATGGGATTGGCAATATCTTGGGATAGGCATGACAAGCCAAACAGATCCGGTGAACTTGTCCTGGGATATGAGCAATCCCATGGATTTTAAGACAATCCATTGACATCATCATCATTACCTTAAAGTTGATCCTATCCCTTGGTTGGATGGATTCGAAGGTAAAATCCTGGGATATGCAGGGCATGCCAAACAGACCCAGTGAACTTGTCCTGGGATATAAGCAATCCCATGGATCTTAAGACAATCCACCGACACCACCTTCATTACCTTAAAATTGATCCCATCCCTCCTAATACCATGAGATCTGCCAAAGGGCCTGTTTGGCCGAACCGATCCGATGGTTTTAGGAGGGATGGGATCGCGATATCCCGGGATATGTATGACGAGCCAAACAGACCCGATGAACTTGTCCCGGGATATAAGCAATCCCATGGATCTTAAAACAATCCACTGACATCGCCATCATTACCTTAAAATTGATCCCATCCCTTGGTTGGATAGATTGGAAGGTAAAATCATAGGATATGCCGGGCATGCCAAACAGACCTAGTAAACTTGTCCCGGGATATAGCAATCCCATGGATCTTAAATTAACCAATCCATTGACACCACCATCATTACCTTAAAATCCATCCCATCCCTCCTAATCCCATGGGATTTGCCCGGCCAAACAGGCCATTTAGGGTATGAGACCAAAAATGAAGCATATCCAAATCTTAGGTGGATCATGGACACAGTAGTGACTTTAAAAAAATTTTTGTGACTCACAAAAAGTTTTGGATCAAGCTTATATTTGTTTTTTCCCTTCATCTTAAGTCTCCGTGACCTTATCAACATCTTGGATGGGAAATAAACATGCGGTAGGCTCCAGGATGTTTTTAATGGTGGGCATTCGATCAGCACTATTTCCTGTACTGTGGTCCAACTTACACTCTTATCTGCTTCATTTTCTGGCCTATGCCCTAAAATGAGCTGCAAAAACGGATGGACGGTGTGGATATGCAACACACATATCCAGGTGGGTCCAAACTGTCAGGGCCGCAACTAATCAGCTCCCGTTGTATCACGGTTCTTTTCAATGACTTAAACCGGCCATATTGTCGGCCTCACAGCGGATGGTGGATACCCTAAAACCTATCGCGATGAAGTAATGCAACCCTCGAGAGCTAAGAAAACCGACCATGTTCAAAGGAAAAGAGTTAAATGATCAACCGTTTGAAATATTACAATAAAAGAGATTTTTGTTTATGATATCTCCCATCCAAGGCAAGGCCCATGATATAAGCGATCTGGATCATTGAAGATGATCCAATTACAAAGGCAAAAATCTCGACGTACGCTATTACAATACATCTGGATGTATTCTAACAAACCTTTTAAAATCATGATAATCAAGGAAACCGGAGAATACGATACTTTCTCGTTAAAATCTATGCACGTCTGTCTCTTCATATGTCACTTCGCATGAAAACGTAAGTGCGTGGCACGCGTGTGAATCAGAGCCATTCATTAAGTAGGTAAGAGACTCAGCTCATCTTTTCCTGAAAATCAGACTAGTCATAAGAGCCACACGAGCATGAGAGAAGTGAAAGGTTAGAAAATGACCGACGGCTAATATTTAACGAATTCATGTGCCCTAAAAAATTGAGCAGATCGGCCTACTTTTATGCATGGAGCACGCTCACAATGCGGTCTACCTTAAGATTGGCCCGGATCTTGCACACGTGAGCTATATAGGCACGTATGACACAGCCCCAGTCCATCTCATGCGAGCAGGTGCATCTATCCTTTGTAGGTGAATCCTGTCCTTTCAACTACTGGGAGCTGTCCGTAGATGGCACTTGTTGAAACATTACGGATGTGGATTGTGTACTGAGGAGCTCACCATTCTATAGCGTGGTTTGGATACTCTGTGGAGCCCACCGTTATGCACGTGTTTTATCCACGCTGTCCATCAGCTCATTTTAGGGCATGATACTAAAATTGAAACAGATCCAATGGTCGAGTTGACCACACCACAGGAAAGAGTAGAAATTGAATGATGACCGTTGAAAACTTCTTGGGGCCAACATCGGTTTTGGATCAAGCTGATATTTGTATTTTTCCTTAATTCAGATGAACAGGTTGGATGATAAACTAACATTACTGTGGGCCCTAGTAAGGTTTTCCTTCATCACTGTTTACAGTGGTGAGGTCCACTTGAGCTTTGGATATGCTTCAATTTTGAGCTTGAAACGTAATATGAGCGAAAGGATGGACGGTGTGGATAAACTCATACATCACGTAGGGCCCACAGAGCATCTCGTCACTACACAATCCATGTGCAAGCATTACACATGTATAGTAACTGTTAATCTCTTGTTGGATCGTTCATGGACAGGACCCACTGCATGGACGGTCTTTAGCACCCCAACCCGCCGCATTCGAAATAGGGCAGCTAATAAAAGAAAATACAGCAACGGTTCACATTCGACCAGAAAAAAGGCCCAACATTCTATGGATAGGATCTTCCAACGTGGGATATTTTCATTACATGAGCCATTCACTGTGGGGTCCATCATCAACAGTTTGATCACTGAACCAACAGCCCCACTTGGACAAACTACCAACTGCAAACCCTAAATATAGGCATCTGCTAAAGTGACGTTGAAATCGAGGGTAATGAATAACGGTTGAGATTCAGTGAAGAAATTGATGGAAAGAATTGTCTGATGGATGTGACTTTTGAAGCATGGCCCATCCGTGATAGGACCCACTAGATGGTCAGTCCTGATTGATGCATCATCATTCAACTGAAAAATGGGATTCTCAACCGTTAGATTATCACGTACGGATAGATCATGACCATAGATGATATTGTGTACGTGATGCATACATGGTTATGTGGTCCAGATCGTTTTCTGATAGTTCATCCATGGATAGTGGATGTTCTGGATATCTCCCACATGGGAAGATCCTAACCCTTCGATATGGTTTTTTTGTTTTTTTTTTTTTCTCCCTCCACGTCTTCGTTTAGGCCACTGTATTGCAGGGTTGCTATTCTCTAACTCAGCATGCACAGTGGGACCCATCAGATCGACGTTGGGATCATAAGACCATGGGCCTCGCGTGGAGTGAATCCTCTATAATTCTCACACGTGTATGTCTGCGTGTGTGAGACAGAGTGGCAAGTTAGTAGAAGTTAAATTTGAAAAGCTGGGAGCAAAGCCACTATAATTCTCACACGTGTGTGTGTTTATACGAGAGAGAGAGAGAGAGAGAGAGCGGGGGGGGGGGGGGGGGGGGGGCGGTGGCAAGTTGGTGAAAAGGTACATTTGAAAAGCTGAAAACACAATAGCCTTACAGATGCCTAGGCTTAGATAAGCATGCAAGTGTCCTCATTTTAATATTATATATATATATATACACACATTTTTACAGTAGCATGCATCTTGTCCTTGAAAATTGAAATGAGAGCATTGGGCCCAATTTCAAATCAGGAAAAAAACAAAAGAACAGAAACTGAAAAGGACACAAATCTCTTATTTAAATGAATAAATCAATACTCCCATTCAAATTGGAGAAGATAAGACATGAGATCTTGAAATGAAGAAAAAGAAAAGCCTCCATGCATATGTCACTGAGAGACAGAAGTGTCGACATGCATGCATGTTTGCTGATTAGAGAAAAAAAATCAAATCTATAAAGATTTACTGTGATTATAGAAATAATACATTACAAAGTCAGTACTACAAGTGCCATATTAAAGTAAGGAAACCTAATAAAAAATCAAATCGATGCATTAAACAATATTAAAAGAAGAAAACATACCATTGCCAGGAAATCATATGACTATTCTTCCTGCTGTTGTAAATTTTTATGTGCTTTTGTGACATGCAGAAAACACGTGTGGCATGAGTGACACACATAGGAAAAGCTAAGATGGTGTGTGAATTGGTTCAAGAGAATGAAGTCAGGTCATTTAGGGTTGAATCTATATACTTAAAAGGCTTGCAGAACAACAGATGCTAGTGACTTCTCACACATGTTTAATGTCATGCATGAATACATATGATGTATGTGTGAGTGAATCACACACATAAAGTAAGATGGCGAACATTGGTTGAGGGAAATGAAGCCTGGTCCGAGGTTATTTAGGGTTGAACCCATATATTTAAAAGGCTAGGCTGACAATACATATACAACACATGCAATCTATTTCTCAATTTCTCACACATGTTTAATGTCATGCATGAACACACATGGTGTGGTATGTGTGAGTGAATCACACACATGAAGTAAAAATGGCGAACTTGGTTGAGAGCAATGAAGCTTGGTCCATGCAATCTATGTACTTAGAAGGCTCACATGCAAGTGATATCTTACACATGTTTTAATGCCGGGCATGAACAAACCTGGTGTGGTATGCATGAGTGAACCATACACAATGGAAGATGGCGAACATTGGTTGAGGGGAATGAAGCCTGGTCCGAGGTCATGTAGGATAGAACCCATGGCTCTAAAAGGCTTGATATATAAGCCAATAAATTAACCCCCATGGCCGCGAGCCAGACAACATTCCCCACAACCTAACATCAACGAAGCCGATTGAAGAATCCCAATAGAGAAAAGAGAGAAAAAGGATGTAAGAAGAAATGCAATTTTGAGGGGAATGAAGCCTGGTCCGAGATGTTTTACGCACCTAATAACTGCAAACGCCTCGAGCCAGCCAACATTCCCCTCAACATGCCATTTTCCATGTACACATACATAGACATGAGAGAGAGAGAGGGAGAGAGAAAGAGGGGGAGAGAGAGAGAGGGAGGAAATGAAGAGGAGGGGTAGGGCTCAATTTGAAGACATCTCCAGGAGGCTAATTGGGATTTATTAGCATTCCCAAATGGCATCTACTAACAAGAACTAACCTAAGAAAGGCTCTTTTACCGTGACCGTACGCCCTCCCCCCATCTCTCTGTTTGTCTTTCATTTCCTAGGTCCGACTCACTCACCTGCTGTTGCCGGTCAACCCTATTACCCGTTACCTGCTCCACATCATCTCACCCCCAACAACCAGACAAAAACACCTACTCCCCGTTTTCTTAAAGAGGGCCACTCTCATAGTCCGAGGGAGTACTGAAATGAATCCACAGTCAAGTAGTGGATGATCATCTAACATCTGGAACTGTCCAATGGCTGGAGGTGAGGTCACCAGTAGTGGTCTATGTGAAAATCTTGAGTTGCCAAAAAGAATCCTAGCCGTTTGATCTACAAACTGAAAAAAAGAAAAAAGAAAAAAACAATCACACAATTTTCGACGGTTCAAATCCATTTTGGTAATATTTACAGAAGAAGAGGACCGTTGATGGACTATCCATGGTGGGTCCTATATCTTGAAGTAGATATTACGCTGATCCACGTGTCCCAGCTGGCAAAATACGATTTAACTTCAGTAGTCCGCAGACTACCTGTTTATTAAACTCTCTCTCCTCTTTAATCCAATTCAATGCGGATTCTCCATCATTACCTTATTATTTTGGCGCTTGTCTTTCTAGGCACTGTTTCTATTTCACGTGTACGGTTGACCATAAACGCCGCAGCGGAATTACAATATATTATACTCAGCTGGATTATGGAATATCTTAGTCGTACTCACGCCCATTCTAAATGTGGCATGGAACTGAGTCAATCCGGACCGTCCAGATAGTGAGGACCACTGGACTAACCTGAAAGTAGAAATCAATCTAAAGTTCCTACATTTTATTTAGTAGAAAAGTAGTGTTGGTAAGAACTGTTGGCATTTCAATGTCAGAGACTAATTGCAAATTATTTAGAAGGTTAAGATTGTCCAATCAATGTGACTTTTGTACATCAAATCCACCGTTGACTCATGATTTTATAAGATTTTAGATTTTCAATGGAGGTACGTTCATGACACGTGGATTGTCGGTGTGTGCGTGTGATTGATATGCCAAAGCCTCTCAGAGTAGAGAGCAATTTCTCTTTTTAAACTGTTGTTTTCCATTTAGGGCTGGAAAGGAGTATAGTTCGGTGGTCCGCAGACCATGAAATTAATCGCTCCCTGAAGATGTATCCAGAGAGGAAGGGACCCACACATTTTAAACTAAGACCCGAGTAATACACGAGTTGGTCTTTAGATCTCTGCCATTGGAAGGTGTGAGGACAACCAATTCGGTTGGTCCGATGTTCACTAAATCGTTTTGATTAACGGTGCATGACCACCAAAATAGGTAGTCCTCTCGACTTCTATTGTGCCCAGGTGTGGCTAATTTATTTTTTAAGTAGGCCCACAAAAAATGGGTGGTTTTATCATTTCAATCCAGACCTGGTCCCTTTTTTATTCACTAACAGGAGCCTAGCGACCACTAATTTCATTTGTAGGGGTGTCAACGGGGTGTTTGAATTTTGAATAGGTCTGGCCAACGGCCCGGCCCGAAATAGCTCAAAATCCTGGATGAGACCAACCCTAGGCCCGGTCCATTGACGGCCATGCTAATTTGATAGCTTGTCCAGTATGGGTGCCAATGGGAGCCTGTAAAATCAGAATTTTGAATAAGGCCGGAATGGCCGCCGGGACTGAAACAGTTCAAACTCGGGGCAAGACCGACCCTGGCCCGGCCCGTTGACAGCCCTACTGTGGCCGCCTTTCGAAAATAAAAATGACACCGTAGAATAAGAAGATTTGGGCTATGGTAGAGCCATATCTCCACATAACACATGTCAGGGTCATGTATTGATTGGGTCTACCCATTTACTGAACCAGGATGGATGGATTAATGTTTTAAAATAAAACTCATGAGACATTTGATCCGGTGGCATTTCTATAGTTTATCCACAGCATTTTTTACCATTAGTATTTTGTTTTCACCGTCAATTTAATGTGAACAGATTATATGGATAGGATTGTCTAATAAATCTTATTTTTGAGATGTAAATCATCCTTTCTATGACCTAACATGTGGACCAACCCGATTTTCAATCACCATGCCACCTACACTGCGTAAAGATAGATATTCAGGTTCGTCTAGTTCCACCGCATCATTTCTTCCAAAACTCAAAAATGGGTTTTTAGTTTCGAGGTGTCGTACAATGCTCTCCACCCGAGAATGCTCCATTTTTTTAGTTTTTACAAGCGGGACCCATGATTCTTTGATTGAAACATTTTAAGCCATAAGGTCCACCATTGATTAGACCAAACACGATTAATATCTCGTATTTAAAAATTCTAACCATTTGTTTGATGACAAGCAAATAGATGGTTAACAAAGAAATAAGACAACATTTCTCGTCCAATTATTAAAATGTCACATATTCAAGGTTAAAATCTTTTAATTTGGGAGATTTCATGAAGTATAATCTGTAATGAGACACATGATATCAATGCGTTGGATAATTAAACTGTGGGCCATATTGAAATGTAATGTAATTACGGGACGTAGATTGCTTGGAAAAACTCTATCAGTAACTTCCAGTGAGGGAAGCTAGGTGAGTCCCAGAGAAGGAGTGAAGATGTGTGAGTAGCATCCAACCCGTCCATTAGATGTTACGACCCATGTTAGACCTAAATACGAAAATAAAACGTGATCCATAACTCAGGTGGGCCACGCCAAAGGGAACAATTAGGTACATTGGGTAGGGAGCAACTTCCATATGAAATGTGGATCGTCCACCATGTTCTTTATATGTCATCCAACCCATTCATCAGGTGAGCCTACCAGAATGAAGGGATACAGGGGGCATTAGAAGCAGGTGGGACGAGGCTATAGGTTTTAGCCGTGATTGTATATGTCTCACTGTGGTGTGTCCGACTGACCTTTCTCTCTAGAATATTCCTGGGATGTACGGTGAACCTGAGGAGGTACCAGATGCACGGTTTGGATTTAGCATCAACATCACGCGTGGGCCCACACATTTGAGTAGGCCAAAATCATGAGACTACCAATACACGTGGTTCCTCGATATATCGTTGGTGGATGCAAAAGCAATCGCTCATGTACTGCACGTATTTTGTGTTCAGACGTACCACTAGACTCAAAAGTCTTTTTTAACACGGCTTGGTGGATCAATAACCTGGGACCCACAGTGATGCATTTCTTACATCCAAACCGTTCATCCGTTTTGACAGCTCATTTTAAGACATGATCCAAAAACTGGAGCAGATCAAAATCTCAGGTGGACTACAGCACAGGAAACGGTGGTGATTGACTACTCACCATTAAAGACTTCTTGGGGTCACCAGAATGTTTATTTCCCATCCAATCTATTGATAATTTCACAAAGACCTGGATTAAGAGACCAGAAAAATATCAGCTTGATCACAAAAACATTTGGCCAACAACAAGTTTTCAATGGTCAATCACCACTGTTTCCTGTTGTGTGATCCACTTTATATTTTTACCTGTTTAATTTTTCGGATGATAAATAAAATGATCTGCTAAAACGGATGGACGGCGTGGATGTGAGGCATATACATCAATGTGGGCCCTGCAATCATGGATCCACCGACGTCGGTGGATCCGGGAACCCACCGAAGCCGCGTCCGTCTTTTTTATTTTTATTTTTTTATGGTTCGTTTATCCAAACCGCTGATTTGATGGGCCCCATCATTGATATTGGGAGCCCCAAAAGTCTTCCAGTTTGGGATTTTTAGGGACTATTGTCGTATTGTGTGTTTACTTCCCGTAGCCTTCTGATCGAAAGATTTGAAATTTTTAGGGCATCCCGAATCGACGGTGTGACACATCACTTCAACGGTCTGGATTTCGAAACGAAGTCACGGGTAGTGTGGACTGGGGAATCAGGACACTATTGAAGGCCTGGTGATTTCCAGAGGACCAAAAGAAGCATGACTCTCGTTTAAGAGGCTCGCCTAATCTGCTCTTCCATTCTCTCCATCATGTGATAATCCTTCCGTTCGTTTAGATGTTAAAATCAGTGAGATTCTTCGGAGCTTCTACGTGAGCGGTCTGGATCATCACATGGTGGAGCAGGGGGAGCGAGCAGGTTGGGGGCGCTTAAGAGGGCGAGCGTTGCTCGCGGTCTCTTTTTCAAACTTTCCGGTTTGCATGCTGTCGTTAGCTTCAGGGTCTTCCGGGAAACGCGTCCATGAGAATCCGGCAGTTAGGACAGGAGAGATCTGGACCATCAGATGTTGAGAACGAACGGCCAGATGTGGGGAGACCGGGTACCGGATGTGCCGGTGTCAGCGGGAGCGGAGGATCGGGAAACGAGGGAGCCCGAGTCACGAGGGGAAAACGAAACCACCAGAGGACGAGTTAATCGCTGACGTGGACGCTTCGAACACCGCTTACTGCCACTGGATTTATTAGAGAGGCCCCTCCCGAGTCAACCACGGCATCGTACCCGGCGACAGCCCAAGATCGACGGCCCAGATTCGCCCCCATCGTACGCCGCAGGCCACGCCACGTGCTCTAACTTAATGCCGGGGCGTACTGTTCGAACAAAACCATCCTAAATGCTGAAAGGGCCACTTCCAAGGCGTTGGGGCCCACGCACGTATTGGGAGGGGAGTTGTTTGATACGCTGGCAGAGTGTGACAGTTCATATGCATGCGCTCGGGAATTGTACAATTATAACTCAAAGTAGACCGTCCAAATAAGGGACCACTTATCACAATCTCGAAATGTGATTGACTTAAGTTGAAAATCCTTCTCTCTAATCAACGAACATTCATCCTACTGTTTTGACGGCTGAATTGTTTTCTTCCGCATTGTCCGTTAGACATCTGCCGATGGGTCAACTAGTAAATCATTTAAATGTACCTTTTTTTAATGACCCATCTAAAGTGGGTACCACAAATCAGATGGTGGAGATCGAGTTACCTTTGTGCCACGTGTATAGCTTATCAGTGCATGCGTATGAAGTATTACAGTCTGAGGAGTACCAAAGACTTCCTAAGGGATGGCCCGGACGCGAGCTACGTGTAACACCGCCAGTACCCACCTGGATAATGGTCGTTGTTTTAAAAGCTGCGTAGGCCCTATCGATAATGTATTTGTTTAATCCACTCCGTCCGTTCATTTCTAGATGTCATATTAGAACAAGAAACAAAATATTAGAAAGATCCAAGTCTCAGATGGACCACACCATAGAACACTGTGGTTTTTGAATGACCACCATTAAAATCTTTTTGAGGGGCGAAAAAGTTTTAAATCAAGCTTGTATTTTTGTTTTTCCCTTCACCGAGGTCTGTGTAACGTAATCAACATGTTGGATGGAAAATAAACATTACGGTGGAACTTAAAAACCTTTAATGGTGGACGTTTAATTACCATTGTTTTCTGAGGTGTGGTCTACTTGAGAATTGGATCTACCTCATTTTCGGTCTCATTACCTAATATGATATAGTAAAATGAATGAACGGAGTGGATAGAATACATACATCATGATGGCCCACAGTGCTTTTCCAACACCAATCAGTACGGATGTGGGTACTGGCGGTATCACTACCGAATCCCAGTTCGTGTAACACATGAACAATATATTTTTCTGATTCTTTGGCCCATAGCCTAAAATAGAGGATAGAACCTGATTGACGGAGTGGATTTCACAAATACCACATGGGGGCCCCACATACTAGGGATCTTTACGAACTGCCTCAGACAGGTGTTGTAGAGATTCCAGTCCGTCCCATCGGTTGCAGATAAGGCTACGTGGCGTGAACTGGTTGGCTGGGTGGCTTGTGGGCCACAGAGACTACAATGATACGTTAATGATGTGGGTTTAAAGGCAGTAGAGGAAGCCAGAAAGGAGATGTCGGTCCTGGTGGGGTCAGGAGACGAGAATTTCAATAAATTGGCGAGTTCTCGAATCTGAGTAGAATCCTTGAAGTTTTCTCGAGATATTTTGGTGAATATATCGTGGCCGTGTACCTCGGAGGAATTGTATAATCTCGATCCGAGGATATGAACAGTATCCTGTGGTCAGTAGTTTGTAATTCGTAGGAGTGAGGCCACGGTTCTTTGATCTAGACCATTGATCCGTTAGACTTCGATTTGGATTAAAAGATCCTATCCACTGATATCGGCCCACTTTCTTATACTTGAATATGGACTGTTCTTGTATTTATCATCTTGACCGCTATTTACAGGCCACGTCGAGGAGTTTTTGGGACATGGTCCATTGACCGTTGGGACCAACAGACAGATGCTATGCAGTACGGAACAATGGGCCCCACTTGCAAAAACTAAAACGCTAGCGTACTGTGAGTACGCAGGACCATTTAATTCCTCTCGAACTCGCACTGGAGGACGGGAGAATCAGATGATCCTCGAGTTAAGGATATGCGCGGGACCCAGTAACGCTGAGTTTGTACAAATGAGGGCAATGGTAAGATGATCTTGACCGTTAATATTTTGTTAACATGTATGGATGGTAAGAGATCCAAAAATCTCAGAAATTAGACGTTTTTAGAATCCACTCCCTTGGATTTCCTATTGAATTGAAGTTGGACCCTTGTTGTAGCCTTATTGACCATATAGTTACTTCCCACTTCTTAAACGGTTAGGATTGTTCCAGTGGAGATATACGTGGGGACCCATCAAATCAACGGCTAGAACCACTGATCCATGGGCCCCACTTGCACAAAATCAAAGCTCGTGGATGATCCACACGTCCTCGACTCCAGGATCACAAAATTCAACAGAAAGTAAGGTTGGATGCGTAAATGCGGAATCTATTTTCAAATTAAATTGGATTCAATGTCTACGGGTGGGCCCACGGTGGAGATGGTTGGACATAAATCAATTTCAGACCGTACATTTTGCCTGTCCACCGATTTACTGCGGCATCAACCATGTATTTATCAACACAGCGTAGGAGTTATCCTGGTACGCTAGCATAGTGACGTTCACATGGCACACACTTACCTCAATCCAGTCCGTCCAAATTGGGGCCTCCATTGTAGATGGATCAGATTCCAACAACACACTCAACGGATTACCTTCATCGTACAGTCAATAATGACCAATAAATGAACTCTTAAAATGAAAAAAAATATATTCAGTCGTCCAAATTCCAAAAAAAAAGAAGAAGAGGTTATTTAAATTAAGATCAGCATCATCAAGTTAATCTGATTTTAGATCCATGCTCTATCTATGATGTGGACGGTTTGGATTGATGTCTGTATACACCATTTTTATATTGGTCATGTGTCTGATTGATCGTTTTATCTGATGACACCAATGTTCCAAAATTGAAATTCCGAACGGGACGGCTCAAAACTTTGACATTTGGATATAATGAGACGCAGATCGCCTGCTAGGCTGCTACGATAGCTGAGACTTTGGATCCAATAATGTGGGTGGGACCCTGACCGTGGGGCCCACATCGATGTAGGAGTTGTATATCTATTCCGATTATTGGTTTTTCCAGATAAGTTTTTGGCATGGACCCAAAAATGATGCAGATCTCATGTGGACCCACACCACAAAAAAACAGTGGTGAATGACCAGTAAAAACTTTGTGGAGCAAGGTCAATAGCTTGGATGAAAAAAAAATATTAGGTGGAGCCAGAGAAGTTTTTAATGGCGAGTGTCCAATGACCACTATTTCCTATGGTGTAGTAACTTGAGATTTGGATCTACTTCATATTTTGGCTCATTCCATCAAATGATATAGGAAAACAGTTGTACGCAATAAATTTACTAAATGCATCCAGGTGGGACTCATGGTAAGAACCCTACCTTCACAACTGAGTCACATCTGCCTATTACCCCAGTGGTTGGAAGATAGATGGGGCCTAATGTTATTTTTGTGAGAAATCCATTCTATAGATCTTCCATCGTGATTTTTGTGAGAAATCCATTTTATACATCTTTTCAAGATCCAAAACTCAAAGGCGCATAACAGGAAAAAGTGAAAAAGAAAATGAGTACTATTAGATATGCCCTTCAAACATCTTGTAGCCTAATTGTCACTAGGATGAACAGAAAACACAAATATTAAGTAATCCAAAACCTTTGTGGCACATTAAATGTTTTAAGGATGTTTAATCCTCACTCAGGGCGGCTCAACATTTTTGGGGGCCTTAGGCAAGTCATAAAAAAAAGTTTTTTTAGTTTTTTTTTTTTTAATAATAAATTCAAAATTAAATCATAAATTTACATCTTGTCTTTTTAGATACAAAATTACTAATTAAACTTTTGTATTCAAGTTTACCCAGTAAATCAGTTTGGATAGATAAAATTGCTATACCTTTTAATCTATCTTGAGACATAATTGTTCATAAATAATTTTTTATAATCTTTAGTTTTTTAAATTAAGCATTTCAATCGGAGTATTAATTTCTGTTTTTGTAACTTCTTTTAAAACTTTTAATTCTGAAAATAAATCCAAACCATTAGAAAAATGAAGTTAGAATTTAATTTAGAAAAATGACGTTAGAATTTAATTTTTTGAGAACTTAATTAGCAATAAAGTAAGTAGTTGTGGTCCTAGGTTTTAGGAGAAGAATTTATTAGGAATGATGCTATTATTTTGAAAAGAGACGATAGAGTTAGACTGTTATCATTGATAGTGCTAGTTTTTAGGATTTATTTTTTTTTAATTTTTTTTTTTTATTTCAAATTTGTAAACTAATTTTTAGATGTTCCTATTTTGTAGGCCTTTCAATAAGTTTTATTTCAAAAAATTTAAGCTTTTTTTTTTTCTTCTTAATTTTAATTTTGCTATAATATAAGACCTTTATAATTAAGAAATTTTAATTTTGCTATAATATAGGCCTTCATAATTAGGGGGCCTTAGGCGATTGCCTCACCTGCTTACCCCTTTGAGCCGCCCCTGTCCTCACTGTTTCCTATAAGTGCCCCATTTGAATTTTGAATTTGCCTTATTTTTAAGCTCCCCATGACATAGGCAGGAATAACAGAAAAAGAAAAGGTGAATTTCTCACAAACATTATAATGGTACTATGGCTTTAGCCAAGCTAAGCAACTTTCTAACATGCTTTATTTGGGGTCTAACAAACACATGTGATCCAAACAAATCTAATAATGTTGGGTCGCTGGAGACATTCCTAGTGATTTGTCACTGACAGTCCACTTCCAATGGGCCACCTTGATGCATGTGTTGTATATCCATGCTATCCATAAAAAATGAAGCTGATTCAAATCTTAGATGGACCACACCCCCGAAAATAATGGTGATTGAATGTTCATCATTAAAAAATTTTTGAATCAATCTGGTATTATTGGGTGTGACCTTATCAACGGGTTGGATCACAAATAAAAATTACAGCTTCCCTATGAAGTATTTATTGTTACTTGTTAGGCCCACACAACAGGAAATGGTGATGATTGAATGCCCACCGTTAAAAACTCACTGGGGCTACCAGAATGCTTATTTACCATCTAACCTATTGATTAGGTCACAAGGAATTAGAAGAAAGAACACGCAAATATCCTGTTGATCCAAAACTTCTTTTATTCCCAATAAGCTTTTTATGGTCAATCACCGTTGTTTCTTGTGGAGGGTCCATTTGAGAGTCGGGTCTGCTGCATTTTTTGGGCTCATAACCTAAAATTATAAAATGATAGGGAAAAACAGATGGATGGCATGGATATAAGAAACATACATCGCGATGGCCCCACGATCAGGGATCCACATAAGCCGCGTCCTTCAATCACCACAGTTTCATTTGGTCTGTGGTCCACCTGAGATTTGAATCTGCTTCATTTTCAATCATGCCCAAAAATGAGCTGGTAAAACGGATGGATGGCATGGATATACCCCATCCGCGTTCGTTCCACTCCAGCTCATTTAAGACCGACGAAAGATAGATAGCGGGAGCATTCGGTACATCTCGTGCACATGGGATGTTCTGTACACGTGAATAATCGACTAGATGACAGTCCCAAAATTCCCTCATAAATTGCAAAGTAGACTGTCCAGATCAGTTATAATTAAGAATAGCTTGGATCACATGATACGTATTATCGAATCACGAGAAGTATGGTCTTGATTCATCAGAACGTAAATAGTGTCCCGATGCTTCTATTTGGGGTCCACCATTGACGGTGGGACACCCCTAAAATATCTAATATTAAAATATCTTAGCCAATCGGTTTTGGCATGTCCGAAATTTACACACGTATTTCGTGTGGCGGAATTCGAGACTAATATTATTTTAGCACACTTCCTAGAAAATGTGTATAGTTGTTAATTGAAATATTTAACAACATAAGTAGGCAATTTATGTGAATAAACGATCTACTTGAGTTAGTGAAAATGCCAAAGATCAAGATTTTGACCAAGCCTCAAAAGCATTTCCAATGTAGGTTGAACAAGAAATCCCTAACCATCAACTTTCAACCGTTTTGAAAGTAGGATCAACATTTCAAAACAACTCCATATGTTTTAATGGAGCTTTGAGAAGTGTTAATGTTAGCTTATGAGAACTAATTGAATAAGGAAGGGTGCACTAGAGCTTAGACTTAAGCAATAAATAGGTTGCCCGATTACCATCGGCATAATTAGGAAGTATTTAAATTCAGCAAAGTTCCCCTTATAACCATCGATTATATTTCCACATAATATTCACCCATACCCAGATTTGGTAGGCTGAAACATGCCATCTTAGGTAGGCATAAGGAAAAATAGAAGAAAGGACCATTTCAATGGCCTGAATGAAAATGATATAAATAATGGCATAACTTTTTGTTCTTTTTAACACACGCACACACACCGCCACACACTCACACAGTAGGGATTTTCACCACCTATGGGTACTCGAACCCTTGACCAGGTGTTGAAACTCCTAAGAGTTTACCATCGGAGTAAGAGCAAGGACTTGAAACACTTAGGGAGCAAGTTCCAGTGATGCAACCTACCCAGGGCATACAGTTGCCTCCAATAATTAATCTCAAGCTATCTCTGGCAAACTGGGATAAATTGATTAATTTGATAAATGAGGTAGCCGACCTATTTATCGTAAGTTGTATCCAGATTGGGTTGGTCATTTTACTAAGATACGATGAGTTACAAAAATTCTAGAGTTTTCTTTATTTGATCTAAAGATACAAGTCAGTCCACAATAAAACACATTGGCCATTTTACTGTATAATGTCGTGAATTTTCAGCCATCGAATATGTGAAATTGAAATAGTTTGCAAATTCGTTAACCGACACTGCATTTATATGGTATATTAATTTACCGACGAATTCAATTCAATCTTGCTCTTAGCAAGATATGGAAGAAATGTTTCATGCTCAATTATATTGAACTGAACCCGAATTTTTTTTTAGCCGATTTATCTTGCCTTAGGAAGCTACTCAATGAACTATCTGAGAAATACATAACTCGATTAAAAAATGCGAAAAATAAGCGTCGAGTCTTCCTTCCAGAAGATTAATTTGTTAAACTAGTTGTTGAAAGATTGGACATTGAACTTTGGAAAAAGTTTGAACGAATGGACTTTGAAGATTTGGTCAATTTATTGGATGGAGCAACCAAATACAAATGACATCTACGAGCGGATAACCAAAAGAATATTTCATCATCGGGAACTTATTATCATGATGTAAACCACGAGATAGCATTGGTTGAAACAAACCTTAACAAATCATTCGTTTGTATGGCCCTCACGAAGGCCGATAATGAATCATCTCATCCAGGCCCAATCCAGTCAAAGGAATCGTCGAACAAAATAGGCGATACTCCTTTGATATTACGAAAGATGATGATGTATTTGATCTTT
>JAJHSJ010000006.1:12853935-12987861 GCA_021015155.1 Magnolia officinalis
CAGAAATTCGAAAGCAGATTGCATACTTAGTTACTCAGCATGCAGTAAACTTTCTGGGACCTGCTATGATTTTTGTGTTTTATCTACTTCGCCCATACATTGTACCAAATAATTTTAGGGTTCGAGCTAAAAAACGAATCAGATCCAAAGCTCAAGCAGACCACACCAAAGAAAACAATGTGAATGAATTGAATGTATATTGCTGAAAAAACCTTGGGGGCAACTGAAGTTTTTGAACAAGCTGATATTTGTGGTTTCCCATTCATCCATATATGTGTAATCTTATGAATAGGTTAGATGATAAATAAACATCACTGTGGGCCCTAGCAAGGTTTCAATAGCATAAATTAGCTTCAAATATGATTAAATTTTGGGCTAAACCACTAAAATGAGCTGAGATAAAAGTATACCGAGTAACAATCTAGCAAAAGATGTTACAAGTGGACCCCATGAGGTATATGTCATATCTACACCTTTTTATTCCTATTCCATTTCAAGGCATGAGGCTAGAGATCATGTAAATCCAAATCTCAAGTGGACCACACTACAAAAAATAGAGATGATTGAACACCTACCATTTGAAACATACAGAGGGCTAGAGAAGTTTTGGATTTGCCTCATATTTTTAAACATGCTCTAAAATGATTCAGCAAAATGAATGAATGGTATAAATGAAACACATACATCATGGTGGGGCCCACAAAGTTTATATAACACTTTAAAAAAAAATTGAACAAGTAAAAATCTTTACTCGTAGTATTTATATAAGCCATTACTACTCATATCTCATAATTTACAAGCATTTATATTTAGCCAAACAGCTCCAATATCATCCATAGTGAAAAAGAAACGTCATATGTATTTATTAGATATAAAACTCATAATATATAAAATGTAAAATTATTTTAAATAAAACAATAATTTTAATATTTTTTATTATGAATTCGTGTCTAACCCGCGTTAATAATGACCCATCATTAGCATGCCACGTCATCACATTTTCATTAGCATCATGCCACGTTATGCCACATCATCAGCCAATGGGATACACATCTACGAATAAGTCAACTTCAAGTAGGTCACAGTCTACAAAGCAGATGTACCTTAAGTTAAAAGATAATAATAATAGTAATAATAATAAAACTATGTCCACCATATTTATTTTTAAACCCTAAAATCTCGGCCTACCTGATGAATGGGCCCATATTTATTTCCGTAAAAGAACATCCACACAGTCGGACCCAGATGACGGATGGCTTGGATATTGCATGCATTCCACCTATACCAAGGATTCTGTATCGTATAGACCCAACGGGTTACCTACGTTTTTTTATTGGACTCGAAAAATACCTAAAGCACTAAAGTAGACCTGCAGTCGTATGGGCAAACCTAAAAAATTAAAAATATACCGCCTTTTTTTAACTGCTTTACCTTAACAGGTAAGGATATTTTTATCAAAAAAATCAATATCTGTACCCTAAAAATCACCTTTAATTTTTCAACGGCGATTAAAAAACAAACATTATATGAACTCATCTACAGTGCTAATTTTTTCGAACTAAAACCCTCTGGCCTAGTCTAGCTTCACAAGCCCCCATCTTCAAGCGCCAAATATAAATGCATCAAACGTGCCAAACTGTAACACGTATGCAAGATCCGGGACATTCATCACACTATCCACTCATTGCATGACTCTCCAACTGGATATTAAGCTGATTAACACATCAGGTGAGTGACACTTGAAGGCTGAACGTAGACCGTTGGTTATCATTTTTCTAACTGTCTATTTTCGTCAATGTGTAACCAACCTGAAAAATGGACCATCCGGATCACCTTGGAAACCGCCTTACAAATCTATAAAAACTTTGATACTCTGACAGAGTGATGGATGATACACATGCACTTAGAAGTTGCATATAGCATACAAGTGTCCATGAAACAGAGTTCAGAATTGTTCAACCTATCTGATCTTAGGATTGTATGCCACGTGTAAAATTTCTGAACGCCAGCATATCGAGCGTCATACGCTGCCCGAGTATTATGCAACTCCTCGAGATATTCCCAGACAATCCTGCCACTAGTCAAGCTTGCACCACCATTCTTTAATAGGATACTTGCCCGAATGTCCGTAGTTTTTACAATGCTGTTTGGGACTTCGGTTGGTATAAACAGGACCCATGGTTGCGTGATCCAAACCGATGATACTACGCGATGCACCGAAAATTCCTGAAAAGAAAAGATCGTGACCCTTAAATGGGTGGCCAAATAAATAGACGGTTGACCAAGAAAATATAGGTACGGTTCACATTAAAAAAGAAAACATATCTATTCCAACGATCTCCATTGTGGGAGATTTTTGGTACATAGGCCATCAAGAGTAAGGCCCAAGACATCAACGGCTCAGATCTCTTATCAATGACCACCAATTTTACAAACTGAAAACCCAGAATTTAGTTGACAAAATCTCGGCACGACCACTGGACTATTCCTCCATACTTAAACAACTTCTATCACGTGCATCCCACGTGCGACTTGCCACTACTTTCCAAGAAAATTACAAAGAAAGCGCCGAACGTAACACGTTAGTTTCGTCCCATTTAGAAAACGGTGGTGACTCTTATAACCTGCATATGGCAGAGTTTTACGGAAATCCAGACCGTCAAAATCACTGGGCCGACCGTGAAAGGAGCATAACTAAAAACGATTGCACTAATAAGGTAATATTAACCATTTTAGTTTGCTTCTCTGACTTTAAACTGTTCTTTATTTTAATTTTAACATCCATTTAATAGCCATTAATTGTATCGTTATTATTTCTTGATCAGTACAATTTAGATGGTCTGGATATCTGTACTTCAGTAACACGTGTGTGGAGGATGAGTAACCACCAATTTCTAAACGGTGCAAAACTAACATAGAAGCCTATCCAACAAAACCATACACGTTAGAGGTCGGCCAGCGTGCACATGTTCCACCTGTAGCCTAGTAGTCCAAAACACCAGTCTATCTCTTTGATTTTATTTCCATCACGGTGGACCACACGCACATTGCCTGCGACACCCACTTCAGGAACAAGGGAGAGGGAAATCCCACGGTGTGCGTGTGTGGGGTGTGTGTACGTGTGGCGTGAGTGTGTGGTGTGTGTATAAAAAAAAAATAATAAATAAATAAATAAAGGGAGAGGGAAATCCGTACCGTTGAAACCTTTCTGGGTCCGCTATGATGTTTATATGCCATCCAAACCGTTCACAAGGTCATTCTCACTGGGATGAACTGACAACACAGAGAAAAATAGACTGTCCCTACTATTTCAACCGTAGGTATTCAATCTCCTTGTTTCTTGTCGTATGGCCCACCTAAGTTTTAGTCCACCTCATTTTTTTTATCTCATTGTTTAATATAAGCTGAAAAACGGATTGAGTGAATGGATTTATCACTAATACAACTTGAGCCTGCCTTCCTTCCGACTGCAGGAGTTTCCTCTGTCGGGTGTGGCAGGCTTTCCGCGCATTGGAGGCGGATTGCCCACTGACACTGCCAGTCTACTGGACGGTGCACAGTAAGCCACACAATGATGTATTTGTTTTATCAGACGGTTCATTCATTTTACAGTATAATTGCTAAAATTAGATAGATGAAAATCTCAAGTGGACCATACAACGGAAAATAGTGGTAAATGAACGCTCACAGATAAAAACTTGTTGAGGGCTAAAACAGTTTTGGATTAAGCTGATATTTGTGTTTTTCATTCATATATGTCTTGCTTACCCAACTGGCAGGTTGGACGGCAAAGAAATATTACATTGGGGTTACCTTGAGACTTAGAAAGTTTTTAATGGTAGGTATTATGGGGGAAATCTGACCTAAACAAGTTGGGCTGATTAATGAGGGCTCGGAGCTCGAAAGGAAAACATCACTCTGAGTCTGAGTAGACCGTTAAGTTATAGAGGTTTGGCTGAATCGAGCTCACCCTTTATGAGTCATGACTCCATGTTGAAATCCTCATCTGGAGACCCATGCCTTTGAATCAGTCGAGCAAAACTTACCTCCGACTAAGAAATCGAGGACTAAGGACCGGTACAGGCACATTCAACAGACTCCGATCCCAATACCTCGACTACGAATCCCAACTACTAGTGCTCAGCCACAGACCCGGACAGGATGAGTACGAGTTCAAATGAGGACCCTCCGACCATGAGCTCAGAGTTCCGAGCTGGGAAATCAAGTCAAGTATGGACGTGGGCCGAAGATCACGCCCGATAATACACCCCATTAAGACACGATGCGATGCGCGACTCAAAGAGTGTGGAGGATATCTCCACGATTGCAATATCTGCTTGATTGAGTAAATCATGCAGAAATTGACGGACACGATCCACCTGACCCACAAATATAAATACCTAGGAACCCCATTGCAGCAGGTACGCAATATCTTGCACCATCTTTCTACAGCACGCAACTTAGACTCAAATTTCTTAACCTGACTTAGGCATCGAAGGGTCCTCTATTTAAGAAAGGGTCTTCTTCGCTCACCTTTTTGTACAGGATTAGGGTCTGTTTCGAGTTTACCGCATTAAGTGAAGTGTGGTCCAGAATTTAACCTCAATGGTAGGCGTTGAATCACTTCTTCTTTTTTTCTACTAGTACGGTACAATTAAGATTTGGATCTAAATCATTTTTGCCATTTTGTCTAAAATAGTAATTCAAAATGGTCGGTACGGATAAAACATATAAATCGTTGCGTAGCAGAGAGCGGATTCAGTAGACACGTGGCAGTGTTCAGTACTTAATCCGCGTAGCCGGCATCTAACTTAACGCACGCGGAGGAAACCGGACGCGGCTTCGGTGGATCCCCGGGTCCACTGGGAGTCGGTGGATCACTGACTGTGGGGCCCACTGTGATATATTTGTCTTATATCCACGCCGTTCATTCGTTTTTCCATCTCATTTTAGAGTAAGAACCCAAAAATGGAAAATCCAAATCTCAGGTGGACCACACCACAGTAAATACACCACGCTCCAAAGCCTCCAGGATTGGAAGATCACAGCCACCAATCTTGGAACTTCATCACGTCAATCTTGACCGTCAATTTACAAGCCACTGAAAGGTCAGGAGTTATCTACCGGAAAAAGAAAAAAAAATATTACCAGAATTGTACATCTATTGTATGTCCCAAAATATCAACGGTCTAGATCACATAAAAAAGGTCCCACGTGTAAAAACTAGAAACCCCTGTATACTGTCCATATCCTCGGTTGCAAAAATCAAATGATATAAATTATATAATACCTCTTTCTAGGATCTGATGAAGCCGTTCCCTCCTCTCTCTCTATCTCCTCCCTCTATCTCTCTCCTTCTTTCAATATGGATACAAAAATCAGTAACTACAGTCCGTCCATCATGGCCAGTGGCCATCATCCCATCATCTCATTCAGGGCCTTGTCTTGTTTAAGGCCATCGGGCAAAGAGACGGTCAGAAAATGCGACGATGGTAGGCCATTCTACCATCAGAAATTCAACTTCTCAGATTTCGACGAGCCGGCATCCCCAAAAGTGGGGTGTATGGGCCAGATCAAGAGAGACAAGGTGGGGTACACAGGCAGCAAGGGTCCCAAATTCTTCAAGTTGAAGAAGATCTTCTCAGGGAAGAATCTGACCCGTGGGATAAGCGCGAAATTCGACGGTGATTATGGAGTGATCAGCATCGTCGAGTTAGATCCACCGTTGCCGGTCCCCAAACGTGTGATCAAGGAGTGTAACGCCGTTAGTCTCTGGAAGAGGCGATGTGGGCAGCCGTTGGAGGGTCTCCAACTTCATCCACAACAACAACCACAATCACAACCACAACAACAGCCACAACCACAGCAACAATAAGGAAGAAGAAAGATTCATGTCATTTTTTCATTTTTTTTTTTTATTAGACAGAGTAGCGTGATAGTTCATCAATTTCAAAAATGGTAGTTGACTGATCCATCGTACACGTGGCACCCATGTACGGCAATCCAGACCGTCTGAGCTGTGGGGCCAGTTATGTATAGAGCGCAGCCCAAAACTCACAATCATTGAACGGCCCTATCCATTCAAATTCATCAGTCGAAATCAGATGCTTAAGGTCATCTAAGTAGTGTGGGCCATCCACACGAATTTTGACAGTCATGATCGGTGCGGATGCGTTGGGAAGAATGTATGGTGGATGGATCGTCACCATTTCTAAAATGGTGTTGAACTATCACGCTAGTCTAATTCCATTTTTCCCCTGTAATTGCAGTTGATAAACTGGGAAAAGAGTCAGATCATGTACATCCCTACATTGTGACAAATATCGCCGAGATTTTTAAAATCTCGCGATATTTTCACAGAAAATTCATTAAACGATGTTAGCGCAATATTGCCTTATTATCAAAATGTCGGCAGTTCTAAATTCATTTATAATAAATATTTTTTAATATTTTATTTTCAGCGAGCTTTCTCTCCAGAAAAACGCCAAATGAAAATCTCCCGATAAATTGAGATGCCGAGAAATTTCCGAGAACGGGATTTGTCACCATGGGCTCGCAAATTCAACCGAGAAATAATCAAATACAGCGGGTGGATCGTAAGTTATGATACATCCATTTTTTCCACTCAGATGTATCCCATATATGGAAAATCCTGTCCGTTCAAAAGGTGGACCCGACCATGATGATCATCTGATAAGAAAATCCGCCAGATCCACACGTACAGCAGCATCAACGAATAGGGGATGGTATGACTTATTGGAAACGGATTGGCTACTCCCCCTGCCACTAGCCCAGTGGCTGATGGTCGGTGATCTGTGGCCCCACAATGATGTATGTGTTTCATCCATTCATCCATTTTTACAAATCATTTTAGGACTTCATAACAAAAATGAGAGGGATATAAATCTCACGTGGACCACACCACAGGAAAACAATAGTGATTGGATATCCACCATTAAAATCCTCCTAATGCCCAGTACTTTTTATTTGACATCCAATCTATTGATTAGGTCACACAGACCTAGGTGAAGGGAAGAAACAAGAAACAAAGATCAGCTTAATCCAAAACTTTTATGGCCCCCAAAAAATTTTAAACGGTCCACACTTATTCAACACTCTTTCTTGTAATGTGGTCCAGTTTAGATTGGGATATACCTTTTTTTTTTGTCTCATACCTTAAAATGATCTAGAAAAATAGATAGGCGGCACGGATATCCCATCGGATTAGGTGAGACCCATATCCACCCAGGTGGGTGGGACCCTGACTGTGGGGCTCACAGTGATGTATGTTCCTTAAATTCATGCTGTCCACCCATTTTAAAAGCTTATTTTAGAACATGATCCTAAAAATTAAGTAAATTAAAATTATTATTATTTTTTGTTAGCTCGTTAGTACACCCACTGTCAGTTCACACTTCCCTGGTAGCCACCCTGTTAGGGAATGATACCAAGACCGCAATGTTGAAACGAGGTTGATCCCAAACTTTTGTGGCCATTAGAAGTTATTAATAATCCATTATTACTGCTTTCTTTTTTGTATTAGCCACCCCTACTAGAACCCTACCAAGACCTCCGTGTTGAGAGGTATCTTACACTCAGTCTACCACTTGAGCTATGGATGTGGGGGTTCGCACACTACCTAATAACATATTAAACATTACAGTGGGCCCTAGGAACTTACTAATGGCGGGGTTCATCACCACTGTTTCTGGTGCTGTGGTCCACCTGAGATTTAGATCTGCTTCATATTTAGGCACGTGCACTAAAATTAGATGATAAAACGGATGGACAGCGTGGATATAGAACACGTGCATCAAGGTGGCAGCACGTCACTGTGGTTGGTGCTTCCCGGGTCTCACCGATTACTTTTAAGGATATGCTTTGACCCCATGCGCCATTCTGTCCATTTTGGACAAACGTCTACAAGGAAGGAATAAAAAATAAAAATTGTATAGCCTGGTTGAGCATGGCCAACCATACACACGCACACATGACGTACATGTACTACCATCCAAACTTTTCAAATTGTAAGGCCCATCGTTGATGGGTTACCACAAATGGATGGTTAAAATGGGAAATAGTCAACAGTACCAGTTCAACGAACAGATATCCACTATCGAGAGATTAGGACCCTCTAATCTCTGTAACTTTGGGAAATTTTCCGATTTCTAGTGGGACCCGAAATTTGTACGGTTTGGATTGCCATAGATTTATGCAATGTGTACGGCAGCTTGAGGCAGTCTTTAAATGCAATACAAGGCCTCGCTTACGTGGGGACCCACGGAGCCATGGACTGCTTCACTTTATCATGGCCCCACGTTTTTGAAACAGCCAACCGAGCAGATGTGCCAATTCAATGAACTCCGTTGCTGCTTGGAAATATCTTTGGCTTGGGTTTTGACTTTTCAAGAACCGGATTCGGGAACCGCCCAGGTGGATCCGTGACTGTGGGGCCTACCTTGGTGCATGTATTTTATATCCATGCCGTCCATCTGTTTTTCGGCTCATTTCAGGGGATGAGTTCAAAAACAAAGTAGATTCAAACCTCAGGTGGACCACACCACAAGAAACAATGGTGATTGAACACCCACAGTTAAAAACTTCCTAATGCCTACGGTAATGTTATTTGTCATTCAGCCTGCTACAAATCCGGATAATGGAAAAACATAAATATTAGCTTGATTCAAACTTTTATAGCTCCAAAAAAAAAAAAAACTAAGTTCTTATAATCATGCATCATTGTATGAGCCAGTAAACATCCATCCTCATGGACAATCGCTTGTTCAGCAAATGTGCACCATAGAATCCATACCTTGAACGGTTCAGATCATCATATAAAATGCACTCTGGAGTTGGAAACTGGGTCCATACCGTTTTGTGGCAGGGACAGACGACCCTGCAGATGCCACCATATGTCGAATGTGGACCGTTGATTTATATTTTCTTTAAATCGTTTAATTGCTAGCCACCAACAGAAGGGTCAGTATCATCTAATCCGAAGGATTTCTGGTCCATGACTTGTATGTATTTTCTAGGCCATTAGATCAGTACTTTGGATTAACGAACCATGTGTCTGCCGTACATTTCGTGAAGACCAGGACCTGTAATTCCTCTTGCCGACGACATGCACCATATGTAGGAAGCGGATTGGGCAGTGAGTAACTCACTCCGCTTAGGTACTGAGTAAACTGCGTGACGTCCACCATGATTTATGTATTTTATCCGCTCCGTCCATATATTTTCCCGGGTAATTTTAGAGCTTAAACCCAAAAACATGAAGCATATAAAATGTTCAACAGGAAACAGTTTGCTTGAACTTTTAGCGTTGAAAATTTCTTGGGGGCCACGGAAGTTTTGGATCAAGCATATATTTGCTTTTTCCGTTCATCCATGTCCGTATGATCTTATGAACAGGCTGGATGACAAATAAACATCACTATGGGGCCTAGCAAGGTTTCAACGTGAAAATCATTATCCCCACTATCTCCTCCTGTGGTATGATCCACTTGATCTTTGGATATGATTCAATTTTAGACTCAAACCCTTAAATTAACTGAAAAAACGGATGGACAGCGTGGATAGACCACATACATTTAAGATGAGCCCAATAGAGTTTACTCGGTACGATAAGAGCGTACTGAGCAACTCAGTTCGCAATCAATATTTCCACTGTTTCATGTGGTATGGTCCAGTTGAGGTGTGGATATACTTCAATTTTGGTCTCAACGCCTACAATGATCTTTAAAAACGGATGGACGGCGTGGATGAACCACATGCATTCACGGTGTGTCCAACAGAGTTTACTCAGTACAATAAGAGCATACCGAGTAACTCGGTACGCACTCCAATTTCGTTTTGCAGGGGACGCGGATTGGCTGCCGACAGGTTGAGTAGCGGGACTCGCTGTGAAGTGACGTCACCAAGTTCTGTGGGCCCCACCATGATATATGTGTTGTATCCACACAGTCCATTCATTTGGAGAGATCATTTAGGGCCCTATACGAAGAATGAGGCAGATCCAGAGTAGTGGTGGACCACACCACATAAAACAGTGGGGAGAATGACGCCCACCATTAAAAACTTATAAGGCCATAAAAGTTTTTGATCAAGCTGATATTTGTTTTTTCCCTTCATCCATGTCTGTGTTAACTTATGAACAGTTTGGATCTCAAATAAGCATCATGGTGGACCTTAGGAAGGTTTCAACGGTTGGCGTCACTCTCCCCACTGTTTTCTGTGGTGCGGTCCACCACTGCTGTGGATCTTCCTCGTTCTGTCTCGTGCCCTGAAATGATCTCTCCAAATGGATGGACCGTGTTGATACAGCACTTATATCATGGTGGGGCCCACAAAACTTGGTGAGGTCACTTCAGTAGCAAGTCTTGCTACTCAACCTGTCAGTAGCTAATCCGCGTCCGTTTTGCACGTGGTCTTAGACGGGATCTTCCCTGAAATCCCACGTGAGGGCAACCGCATAGACTTCAATGATTTTGTTGCCTTCTCCATATAAGACTAAGACTACAAAGAAAAACATCCATGCTCCGGCAGAGTATCATGGTTCATGTGCATGCAGTCAGAAGTCGCGGGTCAGATGGGTTATAAGCAAACCATTACACTGAACTGGTGTTACGGTTAAAATGGAAAACACCCAACCCATGGATCAGAGGATTGGATCATTCAACCGTCCGATTTTAGGGTTATGACCCATCTACCATGGGTCCATCTATTTGGACCGTTTAATTTTAGTTAGAAATTTGGCACGTGCAATTTGTTGTTGTGTGTCTATGAATCATTACACTGCCACAGTGAAATAATACCAATGCAAGGAGTGGGTGACTTACCCAACCTCTACTTCTAAAAAATAAAGTTGTATACTGCAATATTCATATCCAATCTGCTCAAAAGTCAGGGTAAAAATGTTTAATCAAGTAAAAATCCCATATATGCATCTGATTTTCTCAGGCAATTGGGATGGATGGATATCTATCACTAACCCCAAATGCACGTGAAAGAAGAGAGAAATAAGAGAGGAGAAAAAAAAAATATATATATATATATATATATAATATATATATATATATATATATATATATATTATATATATATATATATATATAATATATATATAGTTACACACTATATAGAGAGTAAAATAGATGTTTGCAATGATGAGATATCCATCCCACATTTTTCAATGTTGTGGTCCATTCGAATTTTTTGATCTACCTCATTTTCGAGTTGAGATCCTTGCATAATGCAGAACAATAAATTTTATGAAATAAATTTCATTAATTCACTACAATGAACTCCCAACTCCCCAGTAGTATCGATGAGCAAGCTAGCAGCAAGAACGAGAATAGTTGCTATTTATGAGTGAAATTCAAAAAATTTAAAGGCTTACTGGGGATGAAATCTGAACTATGGAATGGATAATCAGATTTTTTCAATTCCCAAAATACTCCCATATTCATTTAAATTGTCTTTTCATGCCCTTTCCTCCCTTGCATAGAGTGAAGATAGTTAGGTTAAAAATATTATTAGTTGGGCAAATTAGGAAAGTGCTCTCAGCGAATCAAGTAAACAGAGATAAATATAGGTGGCCCAATAAAAGTTTAAAATCATAATTAAAAATCCCATATCCAAATCCAATTTTCTCAAGTTAAAGGATATATTGGCAGCCCTAGCCATATAAACGAATCCAATGACATCTTCACAACTAATGAGGATATTGCTACTCAAGCCTAAAGGCAATAGCCAGGAAAATGCTTCTTGCCTTTGTTTTGATTGCAATAAGGCTGTTTAAATAATCAACTTCTTTGTTTTGATTGCAATAGGGCATGAGTCTACAAAAAATGCACAAACATCAAGGGTTAAGTAAAGCCCAGTCTTCATTCCATAAATCATAACAGGACCCCAAATCCATCCCCCATTCTCACCTCAATGGCAATCATCTTCTCTGCTCATGTTTCCCAAACTCAGTTAAATAACTCATTTTGAAGTAGCATTTTCCATGTTCATTTATTGTAGCTTTTAAGACCTAATCCAACGCAACTAGGCAAAGAATCCTTTGGATCAAGAGTAATGCCCTGGAGATACATCTATGCTTCTACACAAAAAGCTGCATGCAGCCCACTATCATGTGTATGACATCGCTTGGCCCATCAGTCGTGCTAGCTCATTTTAGGATTTGGGCACATAACTCGATATAAGACTCAAAGTGGGCCACAAAATAGGGAACGAGTTGAGTGAGAACACCCACCATTGAAACCTTGCAGCCTGCAGTGATGTTTACATGCCATCCAACTCATAAGGCTTTGTAGTCAAGATGAAGGGAAAAACCAAATAACAACATGATCCCAAACTTTGTGGGCCCCAGGAAAGTGCCAATGTTGTCTCTGTCCTGACTGTTTTTTTACTTTCACCCTTGGGATTTTGGGTCTAAAATCCCAGCCCCATAAACAAGTTGGATATTAACCATAATTTTGCATATTGGAAAACTTCCCCAATCCTGCTCTGTTTCAACAAAATTTCCTGCAAAAACATTCCCAATTTTCTGGGGAAGGAAAAAGAAAAGAAAAAGAGTTGGGAAGCACCAGCCATTTAATTCTTCTCCTCTTAAATAAGGCATCAAAGATTTTTTTTTTTTTTTTTTTCCTGAACAAAAAATAAGGTTTACATCAAGAGTTAGGATGAGAATCCCCAAAAAAAAGTTTCAGCCCGCACCTGGAGGCAACTTTGAAACCCATGGAGTGTGGCCAAAGAGTAGAGAAAATCCTCAATCCCTAGTACCATAAAGATGTGACGAGCATGATGTCCATACATTTAGACAACCTTACCATAAAGGGCTTGTATAATGCAATCCTCCTGCACCAAGAACAAGGAAAAAGAAAAAAGAAAAAACGGGGGGAAAGAGATCACCTGTGAATGGAGCTCATATATCAAAAGGCAGAACAGTTTAAAGGCAATAGAGGCATTGCGAAAGGACCAAGAAGAGGAAAGCAGCAACCTACTCTTCAACAGCAGATGTTCACTTGACATGCTGAAGCAGTAATACCCAACCAGTCAATGGCTCTCTTGATGCCATGAGCAACAAAAGCCAGTTCACCAATCATCCTGCCTGTGCCAGCAAGTGGTGCAGCTCGAGCTTCATGCATGAAGAACAATCAGAAAAGAGGATTGCATATTCCGTAACTCAGATACAGAGCAGCCCCTGTACACAGTTGTTAGTCTTGTAAAACATAAACAGGTCCATGAATCAAAAAGCTTCACTTGTCAACGACAATTGTGCTGTTAGTTAAACTCAGTCAACAAAGTACCGCAAACTGACGAATGCACGTTTGCTGCTGCCAGCAATTACTGCCAATGGATGCTCGTCATTGCTGGCATTTACTAGATAACCACGATGGTAACAATGTACAACAATAATTTTACAGAACCTGCACCTAAGGATACCTTCTAATTCCTCATATACACAGGTACAGGACCAAAAGCAAGCTTCCATGTTGCCCCTTCCAAGAGGAATACAAGCAAATTAAGCATCCAAGCCTCCCACATGTATATGGAACTAGCGCAAATCTAGCGCCCGGCCATTGTACAATTGCTTTCAGAATGCATATGCAACGCTGACGCCAAAATTCTGAATCACGACAGCATCTCAACGGTGTGGATACACCCAGCCTGTCCCTTTGCCCACTTCTTCATTCTCCTCATGGACTTTCACACTCGATGAAACATGCATCAATCTCCCACCAGAAGCACATCTGGAAATGGTGGGCCTCCAGATAAGTAATGAAAGAAACCAACATAGTTTCCCATTTCTAACCGTCAGGATCTAGCAGTTCCGGAGTCACTGTATCGCGGCTAACTGGTTTCTCCTTTGGAAGGCTGCCAACAGGAATATAAACATATCCTTTAGGCAACCGCAGATTCTGCATCGACGCCTGATCAGATGTCATTATCAGCTCTTTCTGAAAAGTCGCAGTGTGCTGACCATAGCAATCAAACAAGAATCAACCCATTGCCCCTTAAAATAGAATATTATAAAATAAAATTTTATCAAAGAAAAACACAATTTACCTTTCTGGACTTCAACCTCTTTTCTCCATCATCTGCTGAGTCCCGGGATGCAACGGATGCAGGTCTATGGGGAAGTTGCTTTCCTGAAAATGGCAACCTATCTATTGGCTTGCACGTAGAGAGACGGGATGTGAGGCTGTCATCAGTCTTCCGATCAATGTCCAAATGCACAGGAAATGTTACTTGGCTAGTACCAGAAACCGTGCTGTCCACTGTGATGTCATCTGATCTTTGCATTGCATCACTGCAGGATTTGTTATCATCAGCATGCCCTTTTAGAGAGGTAGTGACAGAGTCTGAGCTAAGATCTGGCGGAAAGAAGGAACTACGAACGAGCACTGAGAAAGCCACATTGTCTCTTTTTGAAGCAAGTATATCATGCGAGCAAAGAACCAATTCCCTCTGTAAACACACACATCCTCGGTAAGGCATGTATCATGAGAACTCATATGCATCAATATGACAGAATTTAGAAAAAGCAAAACCAAATTGGTACACCAAGTTCAGAATGAGAATTGGGAAGGTCTCGATCAATCAGTTAACGTAAACTGAGTGCATCGGAAAATAAGAGCAGCAAGTTCAAGAAAAAAATGGAAAATATGAGCAGCAGACGTCTCATTTGTTAAGAGCTTGGGATTCGTCAGACAGCACGGATTTTTCACATGCAGGAAGAACTATTTGGTCTTGCCAGAATAGGAAAAAAAAATACACTTGGTCTTGTCAGAGCTACTAACATATTTATATCTGTTTAGAGTACAAAAAGTGGACCCATGGTCTTCATGAATAATACAGCCAACCATAGTACATCTATTTCTCAATAATGAAAATTTTATTGAAAAGATTTTTTTTTTTTTTTTTTTTTTTTTTAAGAACAGTTTCCAACAAGATAGTCATGATGATGAGGTAACCCAAAGACAAGGCCAACCTACATCTTATAAAGATAATTGGCAGGAAGACAAGCAAACTCTAACAAAGAAATTAAGGCTCAACTGACAGCAATAATATTGACCTCCAAGGTTCCTCACCATCTGCAGAAGCCCAACAGAGGATTTCTTCGGGCAGTGGTACCTTACTTGACCACATGCAGCTCTTAATTAATCGTTTTTTTTTTTTTCTCCCCAAGACAGTTGCTCCTTCATAAGTTAATCTGTTGAGCATATGCAACAAACCATAAACATATGCAAGTAACCACAAGGGTAGAGGCATGCCTTCAACTCCTTTCTCATATCCACGGGTCATTCCTTACCAACATCATCAATGTAGAAGTCATGCATCCCCAAGGCCAGTACTAACCATAAAATTTACGCAACTCCTTGCACCAAATGCGTCAACCCTAAGTCCAAATGAAGACGCAGGCAAAAGAGCGAATCAGGTAAGATTCCGGTAACTGCTGTGACCCATAACAGATCCAACAACTTGGCCAAACAGGCTGTGCAGCCAGTTTCAAACATGCCGACACCCTTCAATCGAATAAGGCTCCTCTAGCAAAATGGATAGTTGGACATTAGTTGCCAGGGTAAGGGTCATAGCGCATGGAAAAACTTGGGCAGCAAGTTTCTGAAGTGGACATCCCTTGTTTTTATTCAGAGTTTAATTTAGGTTTATTTTAATTTAGATAGGAGTCTTGCTTTAGAGAGAGTTGTAAGGGCTTGGGGACTAAGCGTTAGAGCTCTCTGATGCCAAAATGGGGACCTAAACCTACATCTCAGCTCAGCTCTTGCAGATAGCATTGCAGGCATTAGTGATGGAGAGGCGCACAGTCGGGAGAGCTCTACCCTGACAAACCCTTTGAAAAGGGACCTCAAACAATGAATAAAACTAAAACTCTAGTGGTACTCAGGGGTTTGCATGGCTAATCATTATCCAACTAGTACTCCAGATAAGAACTTTCTTGGACACCTAAATTAGGCTAGGGCTCTAGGATCAAATAAGATTACCAAGGATCAAGTGCAGGGTTACTTGACTGGCAACTGTCTTTACATGCATGCATAGCTTTTGCACCTAGCAGACACAACTTTGTTCCTAGGGACAGTAACTAAGAGAGCTATAGGAAGAAGATGAAGAGAGCATGCAGGAGGATCTCATTCGTTGGCTTGCTATCAATTCTTATCGGGCAATGATAAATTGATAATTGATTAAGTATAACGGGAATTTTCCAACTACTTTGAGACGACCATTCAGTAATGTTCAATTGCCTTGCTGGAGATGCATACAAGCTTGAAATGATATCAGATCTTTTAAGAAAATTAAGACATCATCTACACATGTGATTGCAAATTCTGCATAGCTTCAAATGCTTGGTCCATGATCTGAAATTTTGAAGGGGCATTCTGGAGGCTGAACGGCATATTGGTGATGACCTGTGGGGACAATGAAGGCAGTTTTGTAATGATCTTTTTTGGCTATCTGGATTTGCCAGAAACCTTATTTTAAATCAAACTTACTAGAAATTCTTTCCTCAGCGATTCCATTACCAAGAATCTTCTTATCCGGCAGGGGATACCCAATTTCTTCTATGGCGTCCTTGAGAGGCTGATAATTAATGCCAAGCCTTGGTTTGCCTCTTACAATCTTGGAATGATTCTCCAAATACACGGATGGTTATTTTATGGAACGTGTGGCAGGAAAGGAATTCGGATATGTTTTAACTTTATTTGCAATGTTGGTTCTTATGCTATTTGACGCACAAATCCGATGTGGCCGAATGGGCCTCTTGTACTGCTATTTTGAAGGATTGTAATCTTCTTTTTGGTTGAGTGTAGTGTGTGAGTGATTCAAGGTTCAATCCCTGGTAGTGTTACCTTTCAAAAAAAAAGTTTTGGACACCACCTCAGCACCTTTCTATTGAAATAATCTTTACCTTTCAAAAAAAAAAAAAGCATTCATGACAACACATTTCAATAAATTTATTAGCCAACACTCATGAGCAGAATAGCAGATAAATGCATTAGATACAATATCACAATTTGTATTAATAAGTAACATGATTTACCTTCAGCTTCTCTCTTTTGATAATCCGTTCACAAAGAAGACGCACCTTCTCTAATTCAACCTGCAAAATGGAGTAAACCAGATGGTCAGTGATTTTGATGTTTTTGTATCCAAAAAAAAAAAATTTACAAAATTATGTTCTAGAATTCCAAAATCTACTAATTATGGATTTCAAAAACATCAAACGCACTCAAATTTTGCTTCTGAAAATAGTAGATAACTGAGTCAAGGAAGCTAACACAGAAGTGGACAGTTTGCCTAAATTTAGCGTAGCCCCAATGATGCAGCAGCCATTCCCAGTTTACATCCCACCCAACTTCCACTGCATCATCGAGGACCAATAGGGGAGGGGCTATATCATAAAGTGCACATTTTTTATCTTAGTTGCTGATAGGCATCCTGCCACACCCCGTGCTTTTCTCAGATTAAAACTGAAGCTATGCAAAGGGTCTGTAACATATCTGATTCTTTTCTGTCTATAGTAACTCGAACTGGCATAGCTGGATTCTAGAACATTTATCAATAGGTGCCGACAGGTAATAAATACATAATTTAATAAACACGGCACTTGAAAAGAAAGGTTCTGCATACAGTGGAATTCGAAGTTCCATCTGTCAACTATGTCAGACATTCATGTTAAAAATATATGGAGAAAGAAATAAATTTAGCCCCGCATCTTGAGTTAGAACCAGAAAATGGTCCCCCATTTTATTGATGGGAATCCCATCGAAGACAGCAGCTTTCAGGAATTCTTCCCTTCGAATCTCTATTGATATACTTCGCAACAAGCACAAAGCTCAGATTGATCAACTGAGATACAGGAATCAGAAGCCCTAAGTTCCACCATGCCCACACAGACCTTCTATAAACACCAAATCATAAGTGTTTGACTGAACTAATGTGCCGAAGATACTGTCAACAAAAATAGCTGGTCCTCAAGAATCTTACAAACGGGAATAGCCTACTCTCAGAGAATGCTGCTGAAATCATTTGCATATTATTTTACCTAAATGGTAAAATAGGAGCTTAATAAAAGCAGAAACCCAACCTGGAGTCTTGGAGGCACAGTCGGGCCAAGTCCAAGTCAATCAAATGTTTGGTAAAACAGCATAGAAGATGGCCCAACCATCATTCATACAAAATCAACCTAAACACTAAATCTTCTACCTGTAAATGTGATGGGGACATCAGAGGACGTACTCGGGTGTACCAGAAACGAAGACAACCACCCACATCAGCGCAGCTTTCTTTGTAGATGGGAGACGAGTTCCAGATGGAGCCCGCCGAGCCATTTTGAAGACCCCACATGCATTGGGCGTGCATCAAGAAGACCCCACTTTAGGACGATGTGTGTGGGCTGGTTAGGAGACCATTTTAGTCATAGGATTTCTATTTCGTGTCGATCCGACTGTTGGATCTTGTCGATCAGGCCATCGGGCCACCAAATCTTTTAGATTTGGGCCCCTTAGACTCTGATCTTATTTTCTTTATGTTTTTTGTTATTTTTAGGATTTATTTAATGGTTGTAATTGATAATAAATGTTTTAGTTTTCTTATTTTAGACGATGGGCCACTTCACTTAGGTGAGTGACATAGTTGTAATTATGCTGGATTTTTAATTCCGAATTTTTTATTATAAAAGCACAGGGTGGGTGGAGTTCCAACCCCAGTGGAGATTTAAGAAGAAAAATACGAAGAAAGAAGCTCTCTTGTGTGAAGGAATTTTCCTCCTTATTTTATAGGGTTTAAAAAATATATAAAAATTAAAAGTTCAAATATTAAAATTAAAAAATTAAAAAATTAAAAAAAATTAAAAAAAACCCTCCCTTCCAATAAAATTGTGAAATGGTAGAAGCTTGTTTGGTGGTGGATTCCCCAAGGAACATATTTCCTCTCTCTTCTTCTCGTCTTCCTCTTTTCCCTTCCATTATAACATTTTAAAGCCTAGATCTTCAATTTCCTATTTTTCCCAATTTCTAAAAATCATAATTCTAAAATCTCCAATTCCCATGAACCCTAATTTTCCAAATTTCAGATTTTCCTCTTCCCAACCTTAATCATAAAACCTACAAATATGCCCCTTGAGTGTGGAACGTGTCTATGCTAAATTGGAAATTCTATCATTCCATCAGTCCTAGTTTTAATTGATTTATGTGATTTCTTAGCATGCGGGCATGTGATTTAGCATCTTTTGTTAATTGAATTACTTTAAGGACTCTTTCATAATCCCCATGTTGCATGCTAGCATTAAATCATGTGTCCTACATCAAAATGTTCATATCGTAATTGATAATGCTAATATAGCTTTAGAATGGACCTTGTAGCCATTATCAAATAATCAGCACAATTTATATGTAGCGGAATGCACACTCTTACGTTTCTAACAAACCTATTTGTAGACATTGTCATTAGCATCTAGGTAACAACACCTGAGACCTACAGGTCCTACACCTCTTTACTTGGTATTTCCAACTGCTATTTTCTTTCTTTCCTTTTTTTCTTTTTTTGATGAATAGCTGCTAAAATATATTAAGACACAAATCAATGGTGCAACCAAAATCCATCAAGGCAATGGATAAGAGTTGCCATACAGAAGAAAGATCTATGGACTCCTTCCTCTGCGAGAGAATCTGCAATACAATTAGCCTCTCTATGCACCTGTAAAGAACTAACATTCACAGCGTGAATCAAAGTTTTAAGGCATCTGATTGGCTTCTATTCCAATAAAACAAAATTAAAAGATACGTTCCAAAGGGATGCAATTCCCAAAAGCCCATGCAGCCTCCAAGAGTCCCCTTCCACAATTACGATGCCACCTACACGGCTCGCAAAAATATCCGCACTAACTTTAATGGACAAAAGCTCCAGGTTTGACTTATCAATGCCCACCGACTCCTAAAAGATGAAGTTGATTCTCTCATATCATCCTTTAAAACACCCCATATACGGAGGACCTCGGATTTCCCAAAGAGCTGCCATCAAATTTTTGCTTCAAATTTCTAGCCCAACAGGATTTGGAAATTCCACCTACGCTTCTCAGGGGTTTTAGAACAGCTGTGGAACGCAATCTTAACCCAATTATCATCATCGAAGGAGTCTCCATGAATATCATCAATTGGATCAACTCCAACCGATTGCATTGGAGTCTAGCAAACATTCTCGACAAAGAGGCAACTCCGTGCACCAATCTGAGGGCGGGATTTGCTCATGTCAACCACTTGGCGAATGAGCGGGCTTATTCGTTGGCAAAGGAAGATTCCATTAGGGAATCTTTCTGGATCTCAGATGGGGGTGGATTTGTAATTTTCTGATTCATGAGTCCCTGCTAGCTGCAGCTTAGGTGATCTATTGTTTTTTCCAGGACTGCCAGCTATATTCTGCTCAGGGCGGTAGCCTAATAGTTCCTTGTATATTGCCGTTTTGCTGCTTTTGTTTGCCGTTTGGCTAATAAGAATCACTCCATTCATCAAAAATATCCAACATCCCGAAGGAGGCTCCCGAAGGATGTCATAAATTGAGATTCCTTTGAAATATTCTATTGTACAACTACAGTCAACTAAGGAAAGCTTAATTGCTAAAAGATTGGACTGCTAGACAACTTATTGTTGTGCCTTTTTACTTCTTTCCTTTCAACTGCTTTTGTCACTCACTCTCTTGCTATCCTAAGCAGGTATGGGTTTTTTTTTTTTTTTTTTTTTTTTTTTGAGGATTGCATGTAATAATTATATTATTACTTCACACTAGTTGGAATTTAATACAAAATTATGTCACCCTCGAATGTTTTTTTTTACGTATGACTAGATGATTCTTTTCCCTAACCATATCTACGAGCTCACACCCAATACTCTCGCGTGACCTTCCATCAAACATGTTCTTATGGTTGAATTTTCTCAGATTTTCAACCCCTCATCCTCCCAACTGAAGAGAAGAGACAAGTCACAATAATCCACCAACATCATCACCTAGAAGAAATGAAGAACGAGAAAGTGATCAATGCTTTGGATAGCGAGAAAATACACTAACAATAGAATAATCAATTTTTTTATTTGATAAAAATAGCAGAAACATATAGTGAGGCTCTGTTTTGGGATTGTCCCATGGAAAATATGTTATGTTTCAGTCCCCGGTCATGAAATTACACCCATCATCTCTTAATTGAGAATGGATGCTATGTTAAACAAGTTGTCGCAATCTCAATGTAGGATAGCTACAAATCCAGAGCCCATAACTGAAAAAGCAGAAAATACATAAAAATATATTTGCAATTCTTCAAAAGGGGAAATTCAAACTTCTAAAATACAGACCATATATGAATGAGAAAACAGACAAAATGTGGACTATAGTACATTCTCACTGACCCGGATTTGCTTAATGCGGCGGACCTCATCAGGTCCATGTTGCAGACTCTCAGCCTGTAGAAATTGATAAAAACCAAGATGAGGCAGGGGAAATAAACTTATGCATTGTGACATAAGACTTTTATCCTATGAAAGAGAATGCATCATAAGATATTCATTCTTCAAAAGCAATTGATATGACCTTCTTTTTCTGATCCAAGCTATGCTTTTCACAATAAGCCTTGTGCTGAAAAAACTTGCCTCCAGCAGTCTTCACATCCATGTGCAGGCCAGCACGTTTAGCACAAGCAGGATGAAATGCAGTTTGACAGTCATCATGATTACACTGCAGGACAGTTGAAGGTACGGTGAAGCAAAGCAAACAGCATAAAGTCTACCTCTCATTTTTGGAGTCAAACCTACAGAATTTTAAAGAAAAAAACAAATGATTAAGCAAGCCAAACCTTTACGCAGACACCGTGTTTGCGACGGCAAATGCAGCAAACAAGCAGGTCTCTTTCCTTTGAAATGGTCTCCTGAGGTGAATCATTTAATACAGTGGAGATATTACATGAGAATGTGTAATGTTTTCAAAGTAAATTCAAAAACCAAAAAAAATAAATAAATAAAATGCATGAGCAGTTAAAACTTCAAATTAGAACAGTTCTACATACAAGAACCATGGCATATGAAACAAACTTAAAGTAAATGAAGGAAGCAGCATCAAAAAGAATCTTTTGGGAAAGCAGCGTTAAGTTTAAAAATACACTTACCATTCCCCCAACAGGATTTGGTTGTCCCCTTCTAAATGTTGACTCTAGCACCCACTACAATAGCAAGAAAAAAAAAAAAAAATTAAGATGTAGCATAAGAAGATTCCTGTATATGTAATTGAAGACAGGACAGGAATGAAGAGATAACTTCTGCTACCTCAGCGCAAAAGGCGTGAACCCACTGGCCATCAGTTGACTTTCTAAAGGCACCAGTAGCACCACCACATAAATCACAGTGTGTAATGAAACAAGAGCTCTCTTGAGTATTTATAGGACGAATTCTTGGGCTTGTGGATTGCAATAATAACTCCTCACACAGTTCACAGTACCATGGGCCAACAGGATCTTTAAGACCATTATAGCAACCCAAGTGAACAGCAACCTGTAATGAAAAGTCCGAAATCAGATCTCTAAGCCAGCTTATCTGTCAAAGTTCCAACAGTACGATTGATGAAGAGACGGCCAGAGAACCTTGCAGTTGCAACAAACTAAGATATGATTCAGTACTGTCTCATTTCTTCTGCAGATGTCACATGACTGAGGATGTTCCTTTGGAAAGTCTGTGGTCAACCGGAAAACCTCAGAGAATTCTGATGAAATCTTTGAAACATCCAACCTTGAAAGTGTTTCCTTGGTCCGTGGTATCAATTGAGAGAAAGGCCCAGCCCTCCCAGAAACAGTATCAACCTTTAGAGGACTCTATAGGCAATTAGCAAAATAAAGAGTATGGTCAGCTCCTTCTACATGAAGTAATGGCATGTAAGTTTGAAAACTGCACAATCAAGATATTCCAAAACGGTTATGTAACAGACGGCCATTACGTACTGGTAACAGTGGAAACCGTTATATGTTGCAGAAAATTGACCCGTAACAACCTCGTAATGGTCCTGTAACAGTCTGGTATGGGGCAAAATTGGTTTTTTCAAAAAGACAAAAAGTTATGACCCGTATCGTGATGGTAATGGCAGTGGCCATTACGGCCTGTATCATAATGGTAAAAGCAGTGTTGTAATGGTAACAGCGGAGACCGTTACAGCCACATTACTGTTATAGAATACCTCGCGTGCGATACTACATGTAATTTCATGATGAGCAGTAACAACCTCGTCATGTACATCTTTCCTGAAAGATGAAATCCTGGAAGAAGCGGCAGCAGTAGCGGTTGCAGCAGCAAGCACAGCCTGGGCTTCTTTGTGCCTTCTCTCTTTCCTTCCCTGCTTCTTGGCTTCCCTGACTTGGCGAAGAAACTGGCTGACAAGTACCGCATCCCATCGTTGTTTGCAGAGTGCATCCAGCTCATGAGGAAGATTTTTTACCACCCTAGATATTAAAGATTCTGCAGGGAGAAATTGAAACGCAGAATGGAAGTTAGGGAAATTTACGAAAATGGTTGTATTCAATGGAAACCATGTAGTACATATTAATAAACAACTTTTCGAACGCTTCACAAAACATGAGAATTTTTAATGATGATGATTCTATAAATCAATGCAACACGGTCAGAAAACATGAGATAAACTTATCAATATATTAAAACCTCAGCAGACAAGAAACAACTTTCAGAAAGGGGGGAAAAAGGAACAAATGAGGTATCTCTGAATCAGAATAAAGGGCCACATATATATATCTGATAACGAAGGATGAGAGGAAAGGAGTTAGACCGAAGTGGTGCTTGTTTGCAACTGCATTGTCCAGCAGCCTACTCTGAAAGTAAACAATTTCTCCTTCCACTTCGTCTTCTGGAGAAAGCTCCAAGATTCCCATCGTTCTGGCTTTAAGCGACTGCTCCCTTCTTGCAGCATCCGATGTACACTTCAGGTCAGTGCAGGTGGAGTTCCATGGTGGGTGAATACAGCAAATACTTGCAGGGCAAGTTGCTTTCATAGAAAACATACCTTTCTCCTTCTGACCTGCCAAGGAGAATTGTAGAAACTTTTAAACACACAGGATCTGAAAGATGTTGACTGCATGCAATAGACTTTACCATGGCACACAGGACTTCTGCTTTTCTGCTGGAGAACCCCACACTTCTGCATTTGCATCAACTTCTTGCTGATAAACGGGTGAATATATGAGCTAGAGGTTGATTCTCCCCTTCTGAATAAATATCAGAAAGCTTCAGAAATTCACATGTTGTAGATGTTCAGGATTTAGGACTCAGCTACATAATGCAATTATATTCCCAGGATTATCCAACAAGGAACAGGGTATGTAAGAAAATCCTTCTTCTAGAGCTTACTTGATATCAGCTACATCACGAGTCACACAATCGGGATGTTCCCCATTAGACTCTACAATATTATTCTGCACAGTGACATCAATCTCAGCATGACCATTCCCAGATCGCATGAGCAACTCTTTTTCCACCATTGATTGTGATTGTTGCTGTATCTCATATATGTTGTTTGCCATATAGGCTGGAACCCCTGCTCCAAAATTTACATAGTGAATTGGTTAAGAGCAGCCTGAGAAGATGGCACACTATTACTCAGAACAGGCATGATATAGGACCCAATGGAAACTGAAACTCCAACTTGTGATCATTGTTTGGGAAATATTTCAAACACAAATATATTTATTGTAACCAATATTTGCTCTACCTGAATCATGAGAATTTAAGGTTTCGTTGATGCTTCGCACCTCTGCCTTGCCATATTCAATACTTGTACCCGCATGAGAAGAGTAATTCGAATGATCCTGCCATTGGATGAAGGCCAAAAAATACATCTAAATACATGGTAAAAAGTTTTTTTTTAATGGTAAATAAAGCTTCATGAATGAAAAGAAAAAAGGAGAGCAATACAGATATATCAATGGGACTGATAGCAAATGGCCCTCTCTCTCGTCACTCTCAAAAACAAGGCCATCGGCCACAACAATACAAAAGCAGGATACGAAACCCAGGAAAGTGAGAAGGGAATGATCCTTGGAAGCAATACACAAAACATCTGGTAACATCATTTAAATGCTCCCTCCATGGAGTGCCCCTTTCCAGTCCTGCATGATAGCCAAAGGAAAACACCCAACTCGAGCCCATGGACAGCCCAGGCAAGAATCATGTAAGAAACACATGTCTTGATCAAATCAGCCAATGCAGCTCTGTTCTCGAATACTCTTCTCTCCTTCTACAGCCTCCACATGATACCAAAAGGCGCCATCCTACACAGAATTTCCTCTCTCAACTCCTGACTGAAACAAGCAATAAGATCACCCACCACGCAACTTAGAAAGGGAGCGGCCAATAGCCCAGTTCACACTGAATGGATTGAAAAAGTGTCTCCAAATGGCTCTAGTCACACCATGATGAAGGAACAAACGACCCATACTCTCTTCATCATTCCCAAACATAACACACATGTTGGGTTGAGCCATCTGATGCTTCTTCAAATCATCTAATGTAAGAATCTTGTATGCCGTCGCTACCCACACAAAAGCTTGCACCCCAGGCAGCACAGGGGCACCCCAAATTTTAGTGAATGGCAAAGGCCAAAGTTGCTTCTTCAAATAGTCTAATGTAAGAATCTTGTATGCCATCCCTACCCACACAAAAGCTCACACCCCAGGCAGCACAGAGGCACCTTAAATTTTAATGAATGGCAACGGCCAAAGTTGCTTCTTCAAATTGTCTAATGTAAGTCTTGTATGCCGTCGTTACCCACACAAAAACTTGCACCCCAGGCAGCACAGGGCACCCCAGATTTTAGCGAATGGCAAACGCCAAAGTACCCCCTCACAAGAAGAATCTAGAACAGAGCCTTTGTAGAAAATTTTCCAAGATTATGTTCAACTTTCCATGTTTTATTCACGAGCAAAATATAGAGCCTGTTTGCATGGTATAGAAAACACAGATTACAGTCCACCAGGCCATCCAAACTGGATTTTCTGCCTGAACCTGTAAAGTGGTTTTGATCTCATTTGCAGAATGTGCATCTGCCCTACTGTACCATCCACAAAAGGTAGAACATCCAATGGCATCACATTCCCACCCTTTTTGTCATCTGAGGGGTCCTACTCATGGTGTGTTGTAAAGGCCATTACGTAAAGGTAATGGTGGCAACCATTACACGTTACAGGGTTGTAATGGCTGTAACAGCCGTTGTGGAAAAAATGACTTGTAATCGCTGTTAACGGCCCGTCATGCCCCTTGTAAAGGCCATAATAGCCCCAATGGTCTTTTACAAGACAAATACAGGTTTTTCAGATTTTTATTTTCAACATTACAAGGCAGTTACAGGTTTTTCAGGTTTCTTCTTTCAATAAAAATAAACTGTAACGGCCGTTGCGGGGGCCATTACAACCCGTATAGTAAAGGTAACGTTGGTGGCCGTTATGGCCACCGTTACCATTACGAAATACCTTGGACTCCCACTGGTTCTGATAAAAAGATGTAGAGCACACTATGAAGTGACAATGAAATAAAACACAATACCTTTCCTGTGATCTCTGGCTCTTTAAAGAGACAGTCTCGATCACCAGAAGGAGATTCATCGCTGGTACCATCCTTTTTCAGAACTTCAGCAAGGACAGGTGAATTTTCACTAATACCATCATTGATCAGTAATATCCCATTACCATTTTGCTCTCCGAATGATTTCCCAGATGAGCATACAAGTTTCTTCGCTTTTGAAATCCTAATCCTGCTTTTTATTCTTCTCCCCGGCACTAATGAAACAATAGGAGCAATGCCTGAACCACCAGGACCTGCTTCCTTGAAAGCATTTGGAGCATCAGTTTGTGCTGCCTTAGCCCCAAATGAAATTGCAGAGTCGGTGCTAAATTTCAAATATTGTGCTGACGTACCCACATGAGCAGAATCTCGCAGCAACTTGACCATTTTCATTTGAAGTTCAGGAGGAAAGGAGGCGCGTTCATCCTGCAGAAAAAAATGGCTGCAGTCACAAGAAAGAAGAAAGGTGAACTACATATTTTCATGCTCACCCAGAAGAAAAAGCTATTGCAACCACAAGAAAGAAAAACACAAAATTATATCTACTCTGAGATCTTTTATGGTATATAGAATACGTATATGTAACCAAGTTACACTAATCTGAGAGTACCACAAGTGCCACTGATAAAAGATCCGATGAAATGCCTAACTCTGATGCTACATCACTCACGGTGGCTTTTCCTTGATCAATTAACTGCACAGCTAACACAAGAAAAGTTTGAGAACAAAATATGTGGTAATATTTGTGCATAAAGAACTGCATAGCTATATATCCTTATTGAGAAACAAGCGCTTATCATCTCACAGGTACCTCATTCAGAATCAGAACAGGATTAAGGGAATCAGATGGATTGGCATCTCCAATGCTGTCCTTCTCAATGACTCTAGGTGTCTCCTTGTCGGGGATTAGCTGTGCATCACCACATTCAGGTCTATGAGGAACTGTGCTCTGTTCCACCTGTACCTCGGTTTTCCTCCCTTCACCACAGCCGCCATCTGTGATTTTATCATTAGCCATGCTTTTGTCTCCATTCCTCCGGCTAAGTTTTAGCTTGATTGGCCTGTTGACGGGTACGGTCATAGGCAAAAGCTTGGTTGCTGAAGAATCACCGCCAGCAGTAGCAGACATGAGGTTTTCTGAATGTTGGGCACTGCTGATATCTTGAGAACCTGAGTGCTTTGAGCAGAAAGCCCGCAGTTCAACCTGTAGATGTGTTGAAAGAAGCCACATCAGATTACATGCTCCTTGAAACAATGAATGGACAAATTCAAAAAGGCAAAGCCCTTCACATTATTGCATCCGAATTTGCCCCAGATTTCCATTCTAAGTTTCGCCTCCCTAGCACATATAGGATGGAAAGATGTCCTGCATGTTCCTGAAACATCATTCAAAGAACCAGTTCATAAAAACAAAAGCACCATAAACATACCAAGCAAAAAAAAAAAAAAAAGGTGACATCAACATTGTGTAGTGTGAACCAGTGAACAGAAGAATTCATATGTTGGCCAATTATATCTATTATTTGCACCACTTCTGAGAAAATTACAAAAGGTGGCATCATGTACTGAAGCCATTAATGGATCCAAAAAGTTGAGGTAGGCAGGTAGCAAAAGGATACAATGCAACTATTATTCTAATGTATCAGGAGGATCAATTGAATAAAATATGCAGCCAGTCAAAGGTTAGGTACCAAAGTGCTAATGAAGAGAACAGTTTGCTCATTCAAACAGTAACCTTCCATTATAGGATTGATATTCATGGCAGGTGCCAAGTGAAAACACTATGCATGTAAGAATTAACTGTGGCAAGAAATGTAAAAGTAAAGCTTCTTTATCTTTATCCCCTGCATGCGATCAGAGTAGGAGGCATTCTTCAGAACCATTCAGAAAGGGTGAAATGGATCATTTTTTTCCCTTTTTTTGGGGGGGATAGGTAACATTGCCGGGGATTGAACCCTGGATTGCTCACGCACACTACACTGTCCCCACCAGCTCATCTAATGAGCAGGAGACGTGAAATGGATCATATCCATCCATTAAAAAAAGGATATTCTCCATTAAGATTATGATACGGAGGTATGGGCTTTTTAGAAATGGGTGAAGGTACCAGGAAGTTTTCATTAGGCCTGTTTGTGGGAAGGAGATTCTTGTAATGCGATTCAATGACGAGGAGCATTAATAGAATGTTACAAAACTTCATTCAGAATCCAAGAGAGACGATGAAGTAAACATCCCATAATGATGTCATGGAATATACACTGTATTAAAAATTCATTAGGCCCGTTTGCGGGAAGGAGATTCTTGTAATGCAATTAAATGACAAGGAGCATTGATAGAATGTTACAAAACTTCATTCAGAATCCAAGCAAGGTGTTTCGTAACGGTAACGGTAGCCGTAATGGCCACCACCGTTACCTTTACGATACGGGGCATAACGGTTGTTACAGTCTCTCTTTTTTATTTTTTATTTATTGAAAAAACCCCCGAAAAATCTGTATTTGCCCCGTAATGTTGATTAAAAAGTATGAAAAACCTATATATGTCCTGTAATAGACCATTAAAGGGCTATTATGGCCTTTATAGGGGATGTAACATGCCGTTACAGGTCATTTTTTTTCCATAACGGTTGTCACCGTTACCTTTACGTAACAGCCTTTACGGCACACCATGAATCCAAGAGAGGCGATGAAGTAAACATCCCATAATGATGTCATGGAATATACACTGTATTAAAAACCAAAGTCGATCATTATTGAGATTCGTAGTGGTGAAAGATTTTTTTTAAATAGCCTCTCTTGGAGGAGTAGGAGTCCAAATCTCTCCTACAACCCTTCCCCAAACTGGATGGCTCAATGAAATTAGTAAAATTCACATTTCTCATTATATTTTTTTGTACATAGCAGTTAGGCAGCACTTTGGTAGCATACTAAAGGGACCCCAATCAAGCTCACTAAGAAGGCAAACGATTCTTGTGAAATCAAGTTTTCTTTTCTTTTCTTTTTCACTTCTTCTTCTTCTTCTTCTTCTTTTTTTTTTTTTTTTTTTTTTTTTTGGGGGGGGGGGGGGGGGGAGATTTTATGGGCTAACGGAAATTTTATTAAAGGCCCACTTGCAAGCAAAACGCCAAAAAAAAAAAAAAAAAAAAAAAAAGAAGAAAAGAAAAGAAAGAAAGAAAGAAAGAAGAGAGAGAGAGAGAGAGAGAGAGAGAGAGAGAGAGAGGATCCCAAAGGGACTACTACAGCCCTAAAGCAGACATTAAAAGATCGTGCTCAACATTAAGAAAGGAAGCACACTCAGAGACAAAAACTTTAAAGAAAGCAATCATTGCATCGCTCAATCCTGAAGTGTTCCAAAATCGACGTCTATTCCGCTTGGCCAAAACAGCCGGCAAAATCAAATGACATATGGTCCTACTATACTTGACTACACCTCCCCCATGCCAAGCGCAAAGAAGATCTCCAATTGTCCCCAGCATAACCAAAGAGAATCCGAATAAGGCAAGGAAATGCACCCATATACTAAACACAAACAGGCAGAAAATAAATAGGTGATCGATGGACTCGGCATCTAATTGCATAAACAACACATGTTTGGAATAGCCATACCACACTCCTAAAGGTTATCAACCGTCAACACTTCTGAAGTTTAGCAATTGTCAACACTTTCTTTCTTGTGAAATCAAGTTAGGATCCGCTGTTTGTTATTTGATCAAGATTATTTCGCATAAACAGACAACCCCGTGGTACATCTATTATACTGCATTATCCTGCCCAGCCGCATTATTAACATAGCACTTCACATAAAATTTGCCCTCAGTACACCTTTTTCGTTCCACAATAAGAAGTACACGTGGTCTAAATCAATGCCCAAAAGCTCATAGTTGTCATAAAAATTAGACAGTCATGAAAATCTTGCGAATTAGGAAAACGGTGACAACATTTGGCTAGGCTATTCTCTATAAAGCTGGAGTTTAGAGTCACCTGATACTAAGAGCTCAGCCAAAGCGAGTCAATTGACCAAATACAGGTAAACTAATGCAAACAAGATTAAACAAATACATCTCTATCATCCAATGATCAACAGCATCATCAAGAAGATCTCAAGAAACTGTGGCCAGTTTCTTAATTCTTTGAATAGAAACTTAGCTTGCCTAAAAGATTGAAAACCATCAAATGAAAGGCGTGGATCACAAAGGATAGCTTTGACATGATACAGAAGCCTTCGTTACTGAGAAGAAATTAAGGACACCAATATCTTCATTTTATTTTATTTTTTTAATGGTATAGTTTTTTATTTTGAAAAAAAAAAAAAAAAAAAAAAAAAAAAAAAAAAAAAACATATGATTTCAATGTAATTTACTAGAGACTGAAAGCAGTACCTCCACATTAGGGACAGTAATTTCTTAGGTACACCTTTTCTCACAAGCATTCATTTTGAGAACAATGGAGACGACGCCATCACGCTATTCATCTATAAATACAAAGGAAAAAAAAAAGAAGTAAAACGACGTGTAGACATATAAGACTGATATAGAAATAGAGTACGTGAACAAAATATAGGAATTGAAATCTCACTTCTATGCAGACATATAGTGGTACAATGTTTTAAATAGCGTGTAGCATACAGTGTAGCATTCAGCCCTCTATAGCGTGTACCATAAGTTACGATACTTCTATTTTTCAATTAACATAATAGGACAAAATATAATAAATAGTTAAAAAATTGAGAGGTGGTAATAAATAGTAAAATTAAATAAAACAGCAAAAAGCTTTCCCTGTGATGATGGGATGCCCCAAAAATCAGGCCTATCCATTCATTAGGTGGGTCACACTGGAGAAATCAAAGTACAACTACCCAAAAAGCCTTCACTAGTGTGGTTGGCCCACATGATGGTTGGATCTACCCTGTTGGGCTAGGCGGTGAGCCACACTGTAAAAAACAATGGCCAACTATGAGCCACTTTAGAAATCAAGCCTATCCAACCATCACCTAGGCCATGCCATAGAAAACAATACACAGCCAACCAAACACCTCCATTGAAGGATGGTTACCCACATGATGGTTGGATAAGTTGCATGCCAAGCCATACCTACACCACAGCAGCCCCACACAGCAAAATGTTGTAGAACAATCCTTATCCTACAACATTGCATAGGAACCAGCCTCCTAAAAAGGGGAAAAAAAAAAAAAAAAAAGATATAGCAGAAGAAACCATAAATCTTCATCCAAAATGAAAAAGAACTCACTAAGAGATACTACAAGGCAAGAAAGCTCCAATGCTCTTGAAAATACAACAAATGGACCTTCTCGTAGGGCCGATTGATTAGCCAAAATCTCCTCTTCAATGGCTATGTGATTTCTAGATTTTTTTTTTAAGATAATGCAATTTTATAAAACAAACAAAAAGAGGCTACAAAGAGACAAACCAAACCACTGAGATAGCGGTCCAGCTACACACCAAGAAAAATGCGATTACAGCCCTTGGCCTTGAGTGGTTTTGAAAGGTTAGGATGAAGGTTTATTTGATGGTTTTCAAGTAGCCAATTTCCCTCGGGTGATTAACCACCAGTAGTTTGCTGACAATACTATCTTGTTCTGTGAAGCCTCTAATGCGATAGTGGGGTATCTTAGGATAGTTATGCGCTGGTTTGAGGTGGTGTCTGGGCTTAACATTAATCTGTCTAAGAATGACTTATTGGGAATTAACATATCCTAGGAAGATACCATCTGGTTAGCTAGATGTCATGGGTGTCAACCTAGATCATTTCCTTCCTCCTACCTGGGCCTTCCCTTATGCATTGGTAAGCCTGCCTAACACCCTTGGGATAAGGTGATAGAGAGATTGGAGAGAAAATTGTCTCCCTAGAAAACTAAATTGTTGTCCCTTGGTGACCAATTAACTCTTATTAATTCTTCCCTCTCCAATCTACCAATTTATTTCCTATTGTTGTTCCATTGTCCCAGCTTTGTTATTTCCATAATCGATAAGTTGAGAAAGGACTTCTTATGGCAAGGGGGGTGCAAAGAATAAAAAAATTACATCTAGGAAAGTAGAATGAGGGAGGTGCGTCTCGAAGTGGTTAACAAGGCTCTCTTGGGGAAGTGGGTGGGGGAGATTTGCAATGGAGGAATCTAGCTTGTGGCATAGAGTTGTCGAGGCTAAGTATGGCTCTTCCTTTATTGAGTGTGGGATAAAGGAATCATCACTTTATTGGGCTTCTTTTATTTGGAGATCAATTGCCAAAGTTGTCCCTTCGATTTTTTTCGTGGGGTCTCCTTTGTTGTGGAGGGGTTAAGAGTCAGATTCTGGGACGATATTTGTTGCAAGGATACCCCACTTCAAATATCTTTCCCAACTTTGGCTAATCATTGTTGTGTCGAATATTTTCGTGGCTAGGTGTTTTTCTCCCCCATGATTTCGGGGATGTTTGGCCTCCCCCTGCCGCGGGATTTGAATGATCACGAATTAGTCGAGCTAGTGGGTTTGCTGTCTCGTTGCAAGGGATCGTGCTAATGCTGGGGTTGTGGGATTCACCAGTCCTGTGCTTCAGCAAATATTGAGTGTTCTCAGTGAAGCTCTCTGCATGGTGTTGCCCTCTACTCAACAGGAGTGTGTTCATAGCCACATGGCTTTTTGGTGGTCCTATAGGGCTCCAACGAAGGTTGCAGCCTTTGCTTGGCTCGCAGGGTTGAACCGCATCTAAACGATTGGCAATCTGCGCAAAAGATCCTTATTTTTGCCGAATGTCTGCCTTTTGTGTCTTGATGTGGAGGAGACTATGAATCACTTGTCCATCCACGACTCTTCCTCTAAAATTGTCTAGTCCAACATCTTCAAATCGACGAACGTTAGCTAGGTCATGCCTAGCTCAATAGAGAGTTTGTTCCAGTCCTGGCATTCAGGCGGAGGAGTTATGCTGGGTATTTCCAGATGGAGGACTGCTATGTTGGCTGTGTTGTGGGCCATTTCATCGAAAAGGAATAATAGGTGCTTCCATAATGAGGGTGGGTCAGTTGAGAGAAATCGTAATAGGGCTTAATTGTATATCAGGGAATGGGTTGCCTGAGTTTGTTCTGATGGAGGTTTTTTTGGTATTTTTTTCCAAAGATTTGGGTCTTTGTGGGGTGTTTGTTATCGGGTTTGTCTTTTCTTTCTTTTTTGTTCTTGTTTGTTGTAGTTTTCTCGTTTTCTTTGGCCTTTGGCCCTAATAAAATTGATTCATCTTTCGAAAAAAATGTGGTTTTGGGGGCCGTAGGTGAAGTGTGGTAGAGATCTTAGGGATTTAAGTTGAATAGGTAGGGCTTTAAAATCGAACTCTTTTCTTTTACAAAAAGCTAGGCTTTTGTGTTTGTTTTACACATTTAAATATGCTTGTGACCCTTCAGCAGTATTTGTGATCCTGATAATTGTACTTTAGGGCTACATATGAGGAGGATAAGTCACCACCATCTTCAAATTGGTGCTCAACCAAAACAAATGTATAAAGCCAAAATCTTAAAATTTTGGAATTTTAACCATTGACTATGCTACACACCACATAGTGTATCCTATACTACACTACAAATCACATACACAACGTGATACTTTGCTATTTGGTTGCGCTACATAGCACTACCAGTGTTTGAAATATTGGTATCATGTTATGTATCACACCCTTAGGATATGGATATGTATCGGTTATCGCATGGGATATATAGGTTGTATCGCGTAATGTATTGTTGTTGTTGGAAACATGGGAAAACATTGGGAAATTGGTCAAATTTTTCAATAAAACTTCAGTGATTGTTAAAAAATATATCAATACACACTTATGAATCAAAACATAGTAAAAAACAAGTGCGCCTAATAGGTTTTCTTTGTATGGGATCCTAATCCATGCACCGTCTAACTGAATTTATGCAAGTATTTTAAAGTCTATTCATATAATTTATAAATGTAAGAAGATGTGTAGAAACACAAGCAATACATTCAAAAGCAAAAGAAGAATCACTAGATCATGTTACATACAAGTTTGATTTTATGTTAGGACACAAAGATTGCAACAAATTTGCGAGAAATTGGGAATTTTTATTTTTTTTTCAATTTTCCGTAACTTGGCCTATCTCCTCCAAATCTCGAAATCGAAGCTCCGAATCCATGATTTTTCATAACAATTTGACACTAATTTAACATGATTTATAGAAAAAAAAAAAAGGATTGGAAATGAAAAATGCTCACCGGATCGAACATGTGGGATATATCCCACTAGTGTGTTTCGTATCGCAGAGGTGGGATACAAGATATATCGTGGGATATATCAACCAATATCGTCAATACTTAAAACAATGAGCACTACAGATGCACTACACTACGAGTGCTATTCAAAACAATGTACACTCAAGAGGACACCATCATCTAACACTTCCTCTCAAACTGATACAGGTGGATAAATCAATGTTGGCATTTATTAGAGAAAAAAAAAAAGTGTCTGGTCTAGTGTTTATCGATCCCTTCAAAATATATTCACAATCTACACGGTGGTAGAGAGTGAGGAACTCAAACAATTCTCACCTAATACATCTTTGAAGTGGCCATCTACCGAGTTCAACCTTCACATCATGAAAAATTTTGTGATTTAAGCTTACAATTCCTTGTCCCAAATAGAAATGCAGGAATGTCACGAAAGGTAAATAAATAAATGCATGTGATCTGTCAGGACCTAGGATCATAATTCAAAAACAGTTAGTAATGGCCATAATGGCCATTACAAACAGCAAGGGTGGAAGCCATTATGCAATATGACGACAGCTTTTCTAAAAGAAATGGCCTATAAGGCCTTGTAATAACCATTACAGGCTCGTAATAGGCCAATACAAGGTCAATACTTTTTTTTTTAAAGGTTGATGAAAATTTATTAAAAGAACCTGCAAGAAGCAAGGAAAGAATAGAAAAGGGCCAAAAAGCGAAGAGGCAAACAAGAAGCCTCTATCGTATACAAAAAGTAGATTTCCAATTTGAAATCCACACTTAAACAATATCCACAATAGCCCCAATCGGCTGAGCAAAATCCCGAAAACACCGGCTATTCCTTTCACCCCAAATGGCCCACCAAATAGTCGAAAGCGTCAAAAGCCAACTAGCCCAGTCACACCTCCTCCTGGATCCCTCGTGCCAAGCCCACGGGAGATCCCTATCCAATCATAATCCAAAACTCCCCAAATTCCACTATAAAAAACTCCTAGACCTTAGACGTGAACGGGCAATGGATGAACGGATGATCATCGGCCTCGGCATCCTTGCTACACATGCAGCACATATTAAGGATAATAAGAGATCCCTTCTAAAGGTTGTCTGTGGTCAGAAACCTATTCCTCCCCATTCCCCACCAACCAAGTGAAGGCTGCAACTTTAGGCGATGCACCATAGAACTAAAAAAGGCCGATACATTTTCTTCCTTTAAAAAAAAAAAAAAAAAAAAAAAAAAAAGAACATCATAGGATCATAGCGGTCATAAGGTTGGTCATTGCAGCCACAGTTACCATTATTGAACATCTTGCTTAGGATACACCTATCAAAAGAAAATTTGTGAGGTTTGATATTTCCAAACCACACATCACACATAGCGTCAGGGATGGGCCCCACTTGATGGCCTAGCCATGAATTTGAACCATGAGACTAACTATGGGGCCCACGGATCCAATCAGGTGGCCCTTTTACAGGTTCAATCTTGTGGATCCAGCAGCCGTACTCGCCAATTATGCGACCCTTAAAGAGATGCATGCACTATGCAAAAGACCTGCACATATGGCCATACAAATGGGTGTAGAGGCATAGTTATTTGAATGAAAAAGACATTCTTTGAAGCCGTGATGAGTTGTTTGTGGGATGTGCTCCAATATTCTAATGTGTGACTGCCATTGACTAGATATATCCTTATTAGGGGTGTCAACGGGTCAAGTTAGGGCCGGGCCATGCTCTGTCCAAGCCTGGCCCGCTTTTGTCAACCTATTCCCAAACTCGGCCCGGGCCCATGACAAGCCAAAATAGTGCAGCCCAAGTCCGATCCAAAATATTTATGCAGGGCCCAACCCGAGTCTGGCCCAAACCTAAGCTCGAAAGAAGCTTTTGTAAAATAATGTTTTGGTGGGCCCCACATCTACCTTGGACAGATCCTTCATTTGGTGGGTCCCACGGCCAAGAGAGAGAAAGGCTAACCTACTGCAATGGCCAGCAACATCACTAATGCAATGGTTACAAGGTCTCGTCGCGACAAAGGTTTAGTTGTAGCGCAGAGAGAAATGGAAGGAGTGGGTTGGAGCCTAGAGGTGAGAAGGATGGAGATAGGTCGTGAGGAAGTAGTGTATTCAATTGCGTTAAGCATTAAGGAGAAAATACAAACCAGTTAGGGTTGTCGGCTTGGCGGGCCCCACCATGGTGTCTATGTCAAATCCACCTCGACCACAAGGTCTGTCACCTCACGCTAAGCATAAAGCCCAAAAATCACCTATGCCCGTGTTTAAGGTGGACGGTGGACCACACAATTGAAAACTATGTACAGGGCAACGTTCACCCTCCAAACTATTTCCTTTCACGAGGCCCGCCTGAAAGATGAATGGGGCTGATGTTTGGGTAATAGGCCTACCTTTTGGTGTGGTATCGAATGGTTGGAGTGGATATTATACGATCATCACGGTGGGTCGTATAAATATCAAGGGTGGACGTCTCTCTCCCAATGGTTTCCCCTATGTGTGGCCCACTTGAATCGCTGTTCAGCCTGATTTTTTGGCCATAGGCATAGAGTAGTATTATACATCTAATTGTCCGAGTAGATTTTACCTAACTTGTTACGGTGGGCGTCTTTCAACCGTTCAAAGCTTAGAGAGAGAGAGAGAGAGAGAATTACAAGGAAAGCACACCCTTGATTTTATGGGGCCAACCATGATGTGTATGTGAGATCTACTTCGACCATTAAATATGCAACCCTACCTTAGGCCAAGGGAAAACAAATTAGGTTGACCTATGATTCAGGTGGGCCACATAAAAGGAAATTGTTGCAAGAGACGTCCAACCTTGAATCTTACAAGTATCACCGTGATGATTATATAAAATCCACTCTAACCATTAGATGCCACACTAATTTTTAGGCATATGGCCCAAAAATCATTCCCATCTGTGATTCAGGTGGTCCACACCCCAAGGGAAACAGTTCAGACAGTAAGCACTATCTAGTACACCATTTTCAACCATGTGGCCCACTTGAATTATAGATAGGTCTAATTTTTGGGCCATAGACCTAACATAGTGTGACACACCTGATGATGGGGTGGATTTCACATCAAAACTATGTGGAGCCCACCAAAGCCATGATCCGCTTTCCAAAAAATCATAATGAAAAAACTTTTCCCAAGACAACAACCCACATGATGTATGTACGACCTAACTTTTCCTCGAGACCCACCCTTTATTTTGAAGGGGACCCACAATGATGTGCACGTGAGATCCACTACAACCATTAGATGCATAATACTAAGTTATGCCTATGGAAAAAAAAAATTTGAAATGACTCGTCATTCACATGGGCCACACCAAGTGAAACGGTTGGGAGAGACATCTACCCTTGATATGTACAGGGCCCGCTATGATGATTGTATAAAATCCATTCCAAACATTAGATAGCACACCAAAGCTTAGGCCCGAGTCCCAAACATCAGGCCCATCCATTATTTAGATGGGCCCCACATAGGGAAACAATTTGGTGCGTGGGCATTACCCTGTACATTTTTTCCAATTTTGTGGTCCACATGAAACACGAACAGGGCTGATTTTTTGTCCCTGTGCCTAACATAGGGTGACACACCTTGACCTGGTGATCGGATGGATTTCACATGAACGCCATGGTGGGGGCCATTTGAGCCAACAACTCTTTCTGGGAAAAGGTTAAATACAAAAATAGGTTTTCCCTCCTTTGCCAGGAAGCACAAAACAATGAAATTTGAAATGTTTTAAATTCTAGCAGGCAGGGTGGGGCTATCGGGCTCTTAGAAATCTATGCCCAGGCCCATCCCGAGGCAGCCCAGGCCCGTAAGCCCGATGGGCCAACCCAGCCCATTGACACCCCTAATCCTTATTGCTTATATACTTTCCTATCTTCTATCTTCTTTTATTCCTAGAAGTGAACTCTTGCATTGGAACTTGAGTGCCAGATCTGGTACGTGGATATTAGGATTGGTTTATCTTCAATTTGGACCCTAATTCTGCTTCATACTGCATCAAGGATGCCCCTATTCCAGATAATTTAGCTGCCAGTAATCAGCATGGTCTGGTATTCTGCTTCAACACTGGGCTAGTGTATATTGTTTTTTTTTTCTTCCATGAAAACCCAAGAGGGGCAGAACCAAAAGTGTTACATCTTGCATCTTCCGCCCAGCTCCAAATAAAACTGAACAAGCTACCAACTCCAATGGTGACTTGAGATCAGTACAGCAATCCTTTAATGGCTATTTTGTATTTAATGATACCATGCACAACCATAATGTGGGTGGTGATCATTGCGGAGCACATGCAAACTAACAAGCACAAAATGAATGCAGAAGACAGATCTAAGACCATGGTGTACGTACAAGACAGCAATGTATGGCCGAAACAACAAGATAACCCATGCCCAGCTGACCTACGATATGTGTATTGCAATGAGTAATATGGTGTCTCAAGTCCACTATAAATCATTATGTAAAATGAGACTAAAGCCCAACCATGGATCTACTTTCCCAACAAAACATGCAATTCAAGCAAAGATAGAACGACTAGTCAACTAAATGCTACTCTTCAAACACAAAAAAGGAAATAAATAAAGAACAAATACACCAGGATTTTGTAGTTCTTAGCTGCTTAACACTAATTTGAACTCAATAAAAGATATTTAAATTTAAATTGACGTTCCAACAGTAGATTCCTAGTATATCAACTAACAACCGTATCAAACTATGATATAGAAGAAGAAGAAGAAGAAGAAGAAGAGGGTTACCATTACTACACCGAATGCATACGCCATACTTCACCTTGCATAAGAAACAAAGTAACCGTCTCCTCGTGTCCTTTATTCCCCCAATATTCACAATTGGCTCCATCACCTCAATATCATCTACATATACCTCAGGTATCCACATACCACAAAACAAGTGAGCAAACTTCATGCGGCCACCAGTTTCACTTCTGTCTGCATCCTTAGAAACAGGCTTCAGGGCCCCGCCTTCCTTAGGGCAAAGGAAACATGGCTTCGAAAAAGTTTCAAGGCGATCCCGTATGTTACACCAAGAACACAACCATCTGTCCACTGGAACATCCCGCACACCATAACATTTCCGATGCACAGAAACATTACAAGCATCACAGAACAGAAGACCATTCGACTGCTCCCCGTCATCGCCTGAACAACACACATGGCAAATAGCCAAATCCCCCGATTGTGAAGGACGTGCTATGACTAGCCTTTCTAAACCTGCCTCTTCCCCTAGAAGCTTCCGTTTCTTAGAAGGACGCTCCGATGTCAGGAGAATTTTATGCTTACAGCCCAGCAGCCAATGCAAACTCGGTGAATTCTCCAGTTCTTTCAGCGGCACTCTATCAGTGGGCCCCGCACCATCAATTTCCATTTCTTGCACTTCGGCAACATTCACTGAACCTGAGATGTCAACTTCAGCGACATTCTCACTCTCTGTCTCAGTGGAAGCCACATTTCCTTCTCCAACAGATTCCGGCAGCAACGGAACAGAAAAACAAGCATCAGCAGCAGGACCAAGATCCGACTTTGAAACCAATTGCTCAATATCAGCTAGCTTAATGTGGCGGAAGTACTCCTCAGTCTCAACCCACACATTTGGAGTGCCACGCTGCCCGGAGGCCTTCGCGCCACTCTCGGAATGCGATTTCCGGTGTTTCCGACGACGACGATCGCCACATCTCGAGAGGAAAGCCGAGAGGCCAACCGGCAGAGTCGAAACCCTAGAAACGGCATCTTCAGAGTCGAAAGGGGAATGCTCGGAGAGTGCTTTCTGGGCTTGGGTGTAGAAATGTAGAGGGTCTAGGGTTTGGGTTTGGGCAGAAGGAAGTCTAGGGGGAGGCCTATAAATAGGGCACGGTTTCTCCTCGGTGCCGCATCCGCCGTCTGCGCCCCGACCCATCATGGTGGGGTTCATGGCCGGGATGAATCAAGGCCGTCCATTCCAGAGGGTGAGACGATGCCTAACCCTAGCTCTGAAGTTCAGAGAGAGAGAGAGAGAGAGAGAGAGATGGAGGGAAAATCACGGGTTAGGGTTTGTAATTTTTTTATGATTTTCGATCCGAAGAAAGAGGATTTCGTTTTTAAGGTTCGAGTTTGAGAGAGCGAGAGAGGTGGTTTTGCTTTTCATTTGGAGATATTTAAACCCACTTTTTTATAAACTAAACCCTTTTCTGTACTTCTACGATAGAAGTGTCTGATTTTGTACTATTCATTATATGAAGTGGGTACGAATCCTTAAAGATATTGGGTGTCGATATTAATTTCGTTTCAGTGCTGGGTTTGTACCTGAGGGTGTACCCGACATTGTAGTCCAGAGTACCTCTGCCTTGCATGGGCCTTTCCAATGGATCTGAAACCATTCGTTTGGTGGGGTTCAACTTGGACGGCTGAGAAATTTTCACCGATCTGACCGTCCACTTATGATTGCAGAATTTGGACATTTTACCTTTCTAATTATTTAGTCTCGTTCTGTGGAGAAGATGAAAACTTCTGTCTTCCTACGTTTGGAGGTTTGTTGCAAAACGGGTTTCATGGTGTGGCCCACTGAACGATCGGTCCTGATGAGAGAGTTTGGTACCATTAGAGAATGAGGGACCTGACATGTGCACTTGTCTGGTGTACTTGCTTCTGTCAGCTGGGGCCTCGTCTTCATCGGTATTAATGGACCAGTGAAAACGAGTGATGAGATGGACGCGGATTAGCTACTGACGGGTTGAGTAGCGAGACTCGCTACCGAAGTGACGTCACAAAGTTCCGTGGATCCCACTATGTTGTACGTGTTTTATTCGCACCGTCCGTCATCATGAAAAGTCCATTTTCCAGGTTAGTGAATGATCCACGGAATGAGGCAGATCCAAAGTTGCAGTATACCCCGTAAAAGAGCAGAGTAAACGTACATCGTCAAAACCTTCCTAAGGTCCACCATTATGTCTATTTCAGATCCAACCTATTTATCGGTTAACACATGCATTAAAGAAGGAAAAACACAAATATTATCTTTATCGAAAACTTTTGTTTTGTTGCTGTTGTAAGTTTTTAATGGTAAGATGGTGGCAGCATAAAACATACATATGACCCACCGAACTTGGTGACGCCACTTCAGTAACGAGTCTGGCTACTAAACATATGATAGCTAATCAGCATCCTGGTGGGAGAGGGCCACCATGTGACCCAAGATTACACTGCTCCCTGTTAACCAAAGCTATGTGGGCCCACCATGGTGTTGTCTGTTAGTTTATTACATCATTTTTTAGGCTTGTTTGGGTAATGGTATTAAGTTCTATTAAATGGGATTGCATTACTAATCCCACTTTGAAATTCAAAATGGAGTGTTTGAAAGGAGTGTGAGATGGGATTAGAATTAACTTTCTAAGCTTTGAAAAATGAGCCTTGTGTTGAAAAGTGTAAGATAGATAATGAATTTTTACTTTATCAAGTTAAATCCAAATGCAATTTGAAGTAAATCTTGGGATTTACTTTTTAATATAAACATTCCAAACATGATATTAGAAAACATGGGATACTCCTAATTCATGGACAATACCTTACACATGCATTTATTGTAACCTTTACAATTCCATTCGCCCTAATTTCACTTAATGCGGCCGGTCAAATAAGCCCTTGGTAAATGAGCACAAACATGAGAAAGATCCAAAACTCAAATGGGTCTCACGAGTGAGAATTGTTCTCCCACCTTTGAAATGTTCCAACACACTGTTTGTTTGGTACAAATGCTGGTAAATTAATGTTAAAAGCCTGAATAATAACACATGCCATTGTTTGTAAATAGTGGGAACTGTAAGTAGAAGAACAAACTTACCCTTTCATTACCAAAACTCCATGCCCCACTATTACATATGTGTGTTATATCCACACCATTCATTCATTTTCTAAAATTATTTTAGAGAGCGGAAAAAAATAATGGGGCAGATTCTAAAGTAGACCACACTGCAAAAAATAGTGAATTCAACAGTGGTGTCATTATTCTAACTACTTCATATGGTGTAGTCTGTTTGAACTTTAGATCCGTCTGATTTGGAAAAATGAATAGATCGTATGGATAAAACACATGCATCAAGCTGGGGCATACAAATCATGCTTACTTTTTGAATTCAGACATACCAAAAGTTGTTGATCTCAACATCTTACCTCTTATGGTTTTAAAAAATTTTCCATGATGTGGTATGTAATAATCTTATTATAATAAGTAAATACATCATATTAAACAGGCCATGGTGAATTGAGTTGTACTTTTATTTATGTTATCGCTTTATCAGTATAATAATCTCCTTATAAATGAGTTGGATGGCATCTAAATATTGCAGTGGGTTAGGAAGGTTTCAATTATTAGAGACTTTATCCCCACTTTTGCTTGTAATATGGCCTCATTGAGGTTGATGGTCCTCGTGTTTGAGGTCATATTCTAAATTACCTAATAAATGAAAGAATAAAATAAATATAACAAAGGCGTCTCGGTAGGCCCTAACTCATGAGTGAGTTATGAAAGAGTAAGGTTGTTTACTAAAAACTTACATGCTCCTCACATTCCATTCATATTAAATCATTCATATCATATCATATAAAATTGATTGTGTAGATTAATAATAAAACTCATATTTCAAAAAACACGAGACATATTGTTTTGGCAAACCAAATAAGCACATTGAAAAGCTTGAGGAAAAACATATAAAAATAGATAATTGATGGCATGGAAGTGTAAGAATGGATTTTATGATTGTGCATGCCACTTGTGTGGAATTTTATAGAGTTCATGAGTCGCTTATCACATCCGTTGATATGATAAGGCCATCAGAATAGGCACTTCCCGAGTTTCATGTGCAGGAGATTCTAACATTCGATTTGTTGTCACTATTTTTCTTTTATCCTTTTTTCTTTCTTTTAACCATCCGTGCAAGTTATTGTTGAAATAATGGGAATTGACGATGTGGGAAGTGCGCAAGCTACTGTCATTCAGGGCGAGGTGTATAAAAACAAAGCAGAGATTATTGAATGTTAGCCCAATAACTTTTTATAAGCAAACTGTGCTTTTAGTACTACAAAAGTGTAGTTTTAAATGAACCCTAAGGTCATAGTGTAGAATATGGTGGCCTCATATGGAAATATCATACAATGGCTAATTTTCAATGCATATTGCATTTTAAATGATAATCCAAACATCAATTTTTTAGATTCCTGATGAGTTTTTTGACCCGTCGTCAACCGGTCGTGAGCCTCGCTTGATCGGTCGAAGGCTGTGGTCGACCAGTCATGGAAGACGAGTCGTGGCACAACTCAAAGTCCAGCAACTATGGACTATTTTTCTCCGGGGTGCTCGACCAGTCGAAGGGGGTGCTCGACCGATCGAAGGTGGCTCTCGACCGGTCGTGGACTCGATTCGACCAGTCGAAGTTACGCAGATTATTTTTGCAATTTTGCGCGGATTCCGTGTCGCAAGTCCTTTTGCAACTGGGATGTGGAAAGGAGTTTCCTAAAACTTTAAATAGGAGTACCTGGGGCCTTTTAGGTAATGCAAGAGGGTTTCCTAAAGCTTTACAAGGGATTTGCTAAAGGGTTTAGGGCTGTCAAAAGTGAGAGAAAGAGAGAGAAAGCTTATAAAAGGGAGGTTCTGCTCGTGGAGGTTATCTACTGTGCAATCTATATCTCAGCGCTTTTATGTCCTCGTAATCGATTAGATCTCTCCGTTTTCTCTATTTCTCTTATTGTTTATCCACTCCTGCGTAAGTGAAGAAGGTTATAACGTTCTACTTCATAGTGAATTGTTGATCTGGACGAGGTCCCGTGGTTTTTACCTCTTTTAGGGTTTTGGTGTGTGATTGATGCATTGATTGTTTTCATTGCTTTATTATCCATAATTCTGGTTTGTTCTGGAGGGCTAGATCCTAAGGTTTTGTGCAAGGCCCCCAACAATTCCATGCTACGTAAATCATGTGTAATAAACATTTCTTGAATTCATGGTTATGGATGAAGATCAATATTTAGTGGCTCATACTCAAATATAGCATTCAAGGTTAACATGATCAGTTGTAGCTCATGTGTGGACTAAATAAGAACTTCAAATGTCCAAATTAATCTCTAAATGCAATCTGATAGTGAAAACTAGCCATAAAAATTGTGAATGCTTATATGCGAGCGATTGCTTTCACATTTACTTTTTATTGCTCATATAAGGTGTGAAATTAACTAATATGTAGAAATGCATTTGATTTTTTTAAGCTGTCACTAGTTAAATAAGGCTTAAAATCCATGGTTGGTTAAAAACTGTAAAATTACTTGTGAGTTAGGGAATTGCATAATTCCTTGACTCAGGTAACTCCTACGGTTGATCTACGACCCTTGATTATAAGCGAGGCTTCGGCGACAGAAAGAGAATCAGTCAGGCACCATGTTATACCCATACAACATGTGATCTCTGCTCTACATAATTTTATTGTTTTTATGAGCATTCAATGTAATTTTAACATATATCTAGCCATGCTTCGCATAACCTACAAGAGATTAGGTAGGCAAAAAAAAAAAAGCCTTACTTTACAGAGTCAAATAACTCTAGGTAGACAAATGTAATAGATAAAATAAATATAAAATAAAGAAAAATATAAATATAAAGTATGATGTATGTATATTATAAATATGTAGAGTGGAATGCGACATGAGCTTGATTGAGATGTGAGAAATAAAATGAGTGATCATGTTTCGGGATAGACGATCGAATATCCTCAATTTCAATACTACTATTATTAACTTCATCGACTTTTCAATGGTATGTTTTTCGCAATGATTAGCTTATTGAGTCCGGTAAGACCTCAACATGTTAGGAATTTGAAAGGAACTTCAAATCCTCATACTGTCCTACATTATCTAGACCCTCAAACTCTCCCTTAATGTCACGCCCCAAGATTCGGGTACCCGAATAGGGTGTCCAGGACCTGAATTCTAGACCCGTGACCTATATAAATAAAAATGAAAATAAAAGATAAAGAATGATAATTTCATATGCATTTCATTTTCTTCCACCATAGCCCAATATTTAAAATCCAAACACATGCTAAGATCATTAATTTCAAAATTTGTTATTACACAATGCATAATTATTTAATTTAACTTGAAGTAAGAAAATCAAGTCAAACATTACTACATTCATAGTTCTAAAATAAAATAAAATTTATTCAATGTAGAATAACATGTCACGTGCATCCAACCACATTCCATGCTCCACTACTAATAGTAATATCCTACATATTCAAAATATTCGTAACCTAAAACGGTTAAAACATAATGAGTTGACAACTCAATAGGATCACATCAATCTCGAGTTGAAAAACTCACAAATATTACCAAATTTAATCTCGATATTTTAATCAAAATAAAGCGAACATTGGATGTAAAATCATAGTTAATAATTTGACTTTCATGAACATGAAATAAATGAATTATTTAACATAGCTTTTCAAAAAAAATACTAAGATTTGGAGTGGGAAAAACACTCATGTGTGCTGATCCTTTTAGGGGATGACCCACAGCAGAGCACCGGTGTTGATCCTTTTAGGGGATGACCCTCGGCAGAGCACTGGTATAACATGAGGTGGTAGGGCCAGCTTGTATGCTACAACTCCTACTCTTTGTAGGATCTCGAAGGGTCCGATAAAACGTGGCGCGAGCTTCCCTTTCTTTCCAAAACGCATAACTCCTTTCATTGCATAATTATTTAATTTAACTTGAAGTAAGAAAATCAAGTCAAACATTACTACATTCATAGTTCTAAAATAAAATAAAATTTATTCAATGTAGAATAACATGTCACGTGCATCCAACCATATTCCATGCTCCACTACTAATAGTAATATCCTACATATTCAAAATATTCGTAACTTGAAACGGTTAAAACATAATGAGTTGACAACTCAATAGGATCACATCAATCTCGAGTTGAAAAACTCACAAATATTACCAAATTTAATCTCGATATTTTAATCAAAATAAAGCGAACATTGGATGTAAAATCATAGTTAATAATTTGACATTCATGAACATGAAATAAATGAATTATTTAACATAACTTTTAAAAAAAAAATACTAAGATTTGGAGTGGGCAAAACACTCACGTGTGCTGATCCTTTTAGGGGATGACCCACGACAGAGCACCGGTGTTGATCCTTTCAGGGGATGACCCTCGGCAGAGCACCAGTATAACATGAGGTGGTAGGGCCAGCTTGTATGCTACAACTCCTACTCTTTGTAGGATCTCGAAGGGTCCGATAAAACGTGGCGCGAGCTTCCCTTTCTTTCCAAAACGCATAACTCCTTTCATTGGGGAAACTTTTATAAACACATGATCTCTCACACAAAACTCTAAGTCTCCGCGTCGATTATCTGCATAGATCTTTTGGCGACTTTAGGCGGCGCGCATACGTTCCCGAATGATGTCAATCTTCTTGGAGGTCTCTTGAATAAGTTCTGGTCCCAACAATGTCCTTTCTCCTACTTCGGTCCAACAGCTTGGTGATCTGCAGGGTCTTCCGTATAAAGCTTCAAATGGTGCCATACCAATGCTGGCTTGGTAGCTATTATTATATCCAAATTCCACCAGCGGCAGATGATCGTCCCAATTTCCCTTGAAGTCGAGAATGCAGCTACGTAACATATCTTCTAAAATCTGGTTCGTCCTTTCTGTTTGTCCATCAGTCTGCGGGTGAAATGTTGTGCTGCAGTCGAGAGTAGTTCCCAAAGCTTCCTGTAGACTTGCCCAATACCGCGATTTAAACCTGGGATCTCTGTCGGAGACGATGAATATTGGAGTACCATGAAGTCGGACGATTTCCTTAATATAAATTTTGCTCAACTCCACTGCAGATGTAGAAATATGTATCAGGATGAAGTGTGCGATTTTGGTTAACCTGTCAACGATCACCCATACAGTGCCATGGTGTCGACCTGTCTTCGAAAATTCAACTACGAAATCCATGGATTATGCTCTCATTTCCACTTGGGGACCGGTAATGGCTGCAAGAGTCCTAGTGGTCTTCGATGGTTTGCCTTCAGTTGTTGACATGTCGCACATTTAGATACGTACTCGGCGATTTTCCGCTTCATGTTGTTCCACCAGTATTGGCGCTTAACATCGTGATACATTTTAGTCTCCCCTGAATGGATAATGAATCTTGATCTATGAGCCTCGTCTAAAATCTCTTGCTTCAAACCAAGTTCGTTTGGAACACATAACCTTCCACGAACCTAATCCCTTCATCAGTGTCAATTCGTCATTCTGCATTCTCCTTCCCCATTCCTTCTGCTCCTTTTTCTTGTAGCCAAATGTCTTTCTTCTGAGCTTCTAGAATACGCCGAATCTAAGAGAAAACTTTATCATGATCTAATCTCAATTCTAAAGTTTAATAAGTTAAACTTAGCTATTAAACATTAAATAAATAAATAAATAAACAAAATAAAATTACACACTAGGGCAGGTTGTGCTACTAGGTTACTTAGATGCGCCTGAGGTTCTTCAAACTGAAGTTGCAGATCGAAATCCTTGATAACATTTAGCATCTCTCACTCTTTGATCATTAGGCTGGCCACAAGTCTTCGTGTCTTTCTGCTTAAGCCATCGGCCACAACATTTGTTTTTCCTGGGTGATATGAAATATCGAAATGGTAGTCCTTCAAAAATTTCATCCATCTTCTTTGACGCATATTCAATTCATTCTGATTAAAGAGATACTTTAAACTCTTATGGTCTGAATATAAGTCGAATTGTTCCCCATATAGGCAGTGCCTCCAAATTTTCAAAGCAAAAACCACTGCTGCTAACTCCAGATCATGTGTCGGGTAATTTCGCTCGTGAGTCTTTAACTGCCGAGATGAGAATGTGATAGCTTTGCCTCCTTGCATAAGAACACATCCTAACCCCTGATATGACGCATCAGTATAAATGACGAATCTTTCTCCTTCGGTCGGTAATGCCAGAACTGGGGCTGATGTCAACCGCTTCTTCAGTTCGGTAAATGCTTGCTCGCAATCTTGATCCCACTTAAAGTTCGTATTCTTCTTAGTTAGATTAGTTAGGGGTCTTGATATATTAGAGAATCCTTGTATAAATTTTCGATAGTAACCAGCAAGGCCAAGAAAACTTCGCACTTCTGACACATTCGAGGGCTGCTCCCATTCTAATATTGCTTCAATTTTAGTTGGGTCCACAGATATCCCTTTCTCTGACACCACATGCCCCAAGAATTTTACTTCGTTCTTCCAAAAGTCACATTTTGATAACTTAGCACACAATTGATTTTCCTTTAACGTTTGCAGAGCGGTCCTGAGATGTTCCTCATGTTCCTCATGAGTCTTAGAGTATATAAGAATATCATCGATGAATACAATAACGAATCGATCTAAATAAGGTTTGAATACCCGATTCATAAAGTCCATAAATACCGCTGGAGCATTTGTCAATCCGAATGGCATTACTAAGAACTCGTAGTGCCCGTAACGAGTCCTAAAAGTCGTCTTGTGCACGTCTTCATCCTTTATTCTCAACTGATGGTAACCTGACCTCAAATATATTTTAGAAAAGAACCTCGCTCCCTTAGGCTGATCAAATAAATCCTCAATCCTAGGAAGAGGATATTTGTTCTTGATTGTTACTTTATTCAATTGACGATAATTGATACATAATCTCATAGTTCCATCATTCTTCCTTACAAATAAGACCGGTGTTCCCCATGGCGACATGCTGGGTCTAATGAAACCCTGATCTAGCACTGTTGAATCTGATCTTTTAATTCTTTTAATTCTATAGGAGTCATGCGATGAGGTGCTCTAGAGATGGGTGCAGTTTCAGGCGTTAGATCGATACCGAAGTCCACATCTCTCTTTGGAGGTAACCTTGGAATATCCTGAAAAACTTATGGAAACTCCCTTACCACAGGTATTTGTTCAATCCCTTCTTCTGATTGCTCGATTCCCACAATAGCCGACAAACCAATCGGCGCTTTCCTTCTTCGTGTCCCATAAAATTTCAGTGGAGATCGTCCTTCTATGTTCAACGTAATTATCTTCCTGAAGCAATCTATCTTGGCACGATACTGGGACGACCAATCCATTCATAAGATGACATCGTATTTCTTCATAGGCATAATAATGAGATTTGCTGGCAGTATTTCATTTTCAATTATGATGGGGCATTCTTCACATATTTGCTCTAAATTCATGGACTTACCGAGAGGGGTTGCTACGATAATTTTTTTATCTAATCGTACGGGTGATATACCAAGTGAGTATACGAAGAAATAAGATATAAATGAATGTGTAGCTCCTGAATCGAATGATGCTCTGGCAAGAGAAGTGTAAGCCAAGATAGTACCTTCCACCACATCATTAGTAGCTTCAACACCATGTTGAGGAATGATATCTACAGGTTGTGTTGGGTCCTCATAAGCAAAAGCAGTAGTCTCATACATCTGTGCAGCATCATCTCGAGGTGGTGTTGGATCATCATAGCTTCGATTTGGATCCTCATACTCTTGAAGTTGGGCTGGATCATTTGTGAATGAATATAGAGCGTAAACACGTCCTTGAGCTTGAGGTCGGGGTGCCTGACTTTTTGGCCTCAGTTGCTGGTATTGGGGAGGCTTGACTTGTTGTTGCCATTGTTGAGGCGGTCTCGGATGAGCTTGAGGGGGTCCAGGTGGCTGGGATCGTGGATGTAGCTGTGAAGGCCTCTAAGGATAAGGTTGTGCTGGTCTCGCAGCTGGATGAATCATTTGAGGAGGCGGCGGCGGAGGTCGTAGATATGATGTAGACAGTGCATAATGAAGAGGCGGCCTGTAAAACAATCATGGCGGTCCTTGATTCCCTGGATATTGGTGACGAGGTGGTAGAAGACAATGGCGGGCAGGATGACCCACCTTTCTGCAGTTATAGCAAGTCCCAGTGAATTGCGTTGAAAGTTGCATAGTGGCATGACTGGGTACTAATGTTGGCATCATCTTCTGCCGCTTAGTTGCTTCATGTGGTGTGAGAGATGAATGAGGCGTGGTCCTGACTCCACTCCTCATGTCCTTCCTCGGCTCGCGGTTCTTCCAATGCTCATCAAAGTCCTTTTCTATTGCGCTGGAGCGTTCCAGTGCTTCTGCATACGTTTTAATAAGAAATGGCGCCAGTCGAGTACGAATAGAAGGTTTCAGTCCTTCAACAAACTTCTGCCCTTTACGAAGCTCATACGATATGAGAAATGTCGCAAATCGTGCCAACTCTGTAAACTTTACATCATATTGACGCACTGTCATATCTCCTTATTCTAATTTCATGAATTCTGTAACCTTTTGAGCACACACATAAGCTGGAAAGTATTTATTTTCAAACTTTGTGCAAAGTTGGTCCCATGTCTACCTTTCTATTCTCGGGTTCTCCTTAGTCGTAGATTCCCACCAATGATCGGCTTCTCCTTCCAACATATATATTGCTAATTCAGCCTTTTGTTGCTCGTTACATCTCATAGCTGTGAAAATTTTCTCCATCTCCTTTTCCAACCCTCAGCTTCACTTGGGTCAGGCCCACCTTAAACGTAGGCGGTCTCTGCCTCTTAAAATTTTCCAATAAGGACCCCGTCCCTTCAGGGGCTACAAGTGTCGTTTGAGTCTGCTCCTGAGATTGACTTATAAGTACTTGTGTTCCCATAAATGAGGCAAACCCTTCCATCGCCTGGAGGATCTTGTCAATAATTGTTCCTTGCCTAGCTGCATCGGGTACTTGAGTCTCCGATGCGGCCCCGAGGTTCATACTTTCATCCGTCATAGCTTAGGATAAATAAAGGGAATTATGAATTTTACTAAATAATTTTAAGATTATAAGAAATTAGACGGTTCAATGTAGGCATACATGAAGATCTAAGAGAAGTCGAACTAAAATGTAGTTTAGAACTATGTGCAGAAATTTCTGGTCATAAGGGTGCTATTGTATTTGATATTTTTGATATTTTTAGACATTATTTTAACTTGAAATTTTTTATATAGATACATCTATAAGTATACTATATCCCTGTAAAGTTTCATAATATTTTGATGCCTGTAAAATTTTTAAGAATTCAGAGAGTACATGCTGTCCAAATTTGGACGATTTCTGGACAGATTTTTTTTTAACATCAAATACACACCTGAAAGGTCAGTATATTTTAATTTTTATATTTTTTTATAAAATTATACTTATCAAGCTTTAATTGAGTTTTTGAATCAACTCAATCGGAGTTTTACTTAAATAGTTATGATTTTTCAAAGTCAGACATTTTATATTGATCATTGCTACCCAACCTAAGAAATAGTTAGAAAATTCTCAGAAAATTTCTAATGTCCAGATTTGATTTTGTTTGTTAATATACAGTCTAAATAGGATCTAAGTATTGTATTACAATATATTAAAATACCCTGCGTATGTATTCTAAATTTCTCATCTCCTAATTAAGGCTATTTAGGAAGACTTAGAACTAAATTTCTATTTTAGGTCCAATGTTTAGGATCAAACCTGGCTCTGATACCAACTTTGTCACGCCCCAAAATTCGGGTACCCGAATAGGGTGTCCAGGACCCGAATTCCAGACCCGTGACCTATATAAATAAAAATAAAAATAAAAGATAAAGAATGATAATTTCATATGCATTTCATTTTCTTCCACCATAGCCCAATATTTAAAATCTAAACACATGCTAAGATCATTAATTTCAAAATCTGTTATTACACAATGCATAATTATTTAATTTAACTTGAAGTAAGAAAATCAAGTCAAACATTACTACATTTATAATTCTAAAATAAAATAAAATTTATTCAATGTAGAATAACATGTCACGTGCATCCAACCACATTCTATGCTCCACTATTAATAGTAATATTCTGCATCTTCAAAATATTCATAACCTGAAACGGTTAAAACATAATGAGTTGACAACTCAATAGGATCACATCAATCCCGAGTTCAAAAACTCACAAATATTACCAAATTTAATCTCGACATTTTAATCAAAATAAAGCGAACATTGGATGTAAAATCATAGTTAATAATTTGACATTCATGAACATGAAATAAATGAATTATTTAACATAGCTTTTCAAAAAAAAAAATACTAAAATTTGGAGTGAGCAAAACACTCATGTATACTGATCCTTTTAGGGGATGACCCACGGCAGAGCACCGGTGTTGATCCTTTCAGAGGATGACCCTCGGCAGAGCACTGGTATAACCTTTTAGGGACAAAAGCCCGGAGCAGTGCACCCGTGCGTACTGATCCTTTTAGGAAATCACCCAGGGCAGAGCACCCGTGCTGATCCTTTTGGGAATGACCCTGGGCAGAGCACCCGTGTCGTGTTGATCATTTCGGGAATGACCCTGGGCAGAGCACCCGTGAAAATCATAATACAAAAATAAAATAAAATTTATTCACATACGATGCATCTAACTTGTAAGGAAACATTGTAACAATTAATATCAGAATGCCTATAACAGATAATACGGTGATCCTTTTAGGGCATAACACTCATAAAAATTAAAAATAATAGTTCACATAATAAATATTCATCATCACTGATAGATAATATCAAATACAAATAATAATAATAATAATAATTGCATTTGTACAGTAGTCAAATAAATAATTTCTTTCAATAGGGAATTATTTATGAATATTTCAACGTCTATATTATATAAAGCAATAGATATGAATTTTTCAATGGAGGAATGATCGCCTACCTGATATGGAAAAATAGTGTGATGGGAGGAAATAATCTAAAGAAATGCTGATTTCGACGTGCACTAGCTTGGATTAATCAACTCTGAACTCAATGTTGAACCCTTACGTACTCTCTTTTCCTGATCTCTCTTTTCTTCTCAAAATCTTTCTTTTGTGATTTTTTTTCTATGATTTTCTATATGCAACATGAGAAATGGGGTATAAAATAATGTTAGGTGAGTTGATGGGTTCTGAGTCTAATGGACGGTTTAGATTGAGGAATGGGTCCCACCATGATGATGGAAATCATGGTGAATGGGTTCTCATCCGCAACCGTTGCAGAGAAGTGAGAAAGAGAGGGAGTCGTAGAGGAGAGAGTTGTGGGGAAGTGGAAAGCAAGTGACACACGTCACTTGCTTTGCTTTATTTATTATTATTATTATTATTTTTTTAAAGTGGGCCCCACAACTATGATGTGATAGATCCACACCGTTCATCAGTTTTGCCCAACAAGACTATGGCATGAGCCCAAAAATGAGGGTCATCCAAAGCTCATGTGAGCCACATCATATGAAACAATGGGTTAACGGTGGAACCCACTGTTTAAAAAGAAACAGGATATTACACTTAACTTTCTTTGCATCTCTCCACCTCTATTTATCCATGGTATAAGACTTGTATTAGGTGTACCATGCATGGTCATTGGTTCAAACATGATCATTGGATTATTCATATTGAGTGTTTCGGCGGGCCCACTACAGTTATGATTATAATAGATATATTTGGGGCAGGATGCTTGAACCACGGTCTTTATACATTGTCATTAATATGAATATGGAAATCTATGATGCCGAAACATCATAGAGAATAATTATGATGGATAAGGTTCTTCAATCATCATTTCTATAAATACATATATTGGTCCATTCACCTGCACATGCAGAAAGCCTTTGTCGCAATTAGAAGTTTTATTAAGGCATAAGATGCGGAGGATTAAGATCTTTTCCTGGCGACATCAAGAATGTCCAACCTAACATGCATTTAAGATTATAGTTTTAAGTCTCCATTATTAATGCACAGATGATCAAATTAATACTTTGTTGTATAGATTACACATGGACCCCTTTAGAATGACAAGCACGACATTGAATTTATAGATCGAGATTATTGGCTTATGGTGAGCCAGCAGTGTAACCATGTTCCTACCTTGAGATTTCAACGTATGAAAAAATAAAGAAAAATATATTGGTTATGTATAAAGTATATTAGGTGGCCATTGGCTTGAGACAAGCCGACGATCTACTTGGCACCATATTATTCATCAAAATATGTTCATTAACACGCGTTGTAGCGGAAAAAAATAAAGTAGGGGTGATAATATCACTCTCATCTCACAACGAGCCTACAGTTTTATTTTATCGATCAAGTTCGACGTTGCTTATGGGAAATGCTGGAAACCCCTAATACGTGACTTATTTGGATTTACAATACTTTACAGGTTTAATATAGACAAATTTCAGTAAAATAATGGATGAATGGGTTATTCAAAGAGATTGGACGATTGGTCGATATTTGATTTGCCAGGTTTTGGATTTATTGATTAAGTCAATCGATCGCTCTTGTAACGCACAAATGATTATATCCATTTGATAAAAAAATTTGCAACGACCATCGAATTGCCTGAGAATCGAAGCTCAACCCAAGCTTGAAAGAGTAGTTTAGTCTCGTTTTTAGGTAGTGTATCATAGTATCAATATCATGTTATGATATAGTTCTTAATAAAACCTTGTGATATAGGTAATGTGATTATTAAGGGTTAGGCATTTTTGAAAATAGTGATGATTTATACTCTTTGCATGCATAACTATTTTGTTATTGACAAATTTGTGGGTATACTTGTTTATAATATTCTATTATTCACTCAATAGTCATTGATGAATGATTAAAAGTTAAACAACGAACTGTCTGAATTCAATAGCCTGTGGGTGGACATCAGGCTATGGACGATTGATGATGGATATCCAAAGTATGTAAAGATGTGAAGCATAAGCCAATGCCATATTATAAATGTCATAACTGGAAGGTATTCATAGTTAGGTCGATAGGTTCCATGGCCTAAATGAATGTGTCGAACATAAGATACGATTAAAACAAATATCGTTGTATGCATTTCATAATGTGAGCAACATGTGAGGCTTTTGATAAAGAAGATAAAACATCATGATCGAAAAATGAGCATTGTTGTGCTTTTTATGAAATATAGTTGATTTTTTTTTTTCTCATCTCATAATGTTTGTGAATACTTTTTTAATTTTAGATTCTTTTATTGGTTGTTATATAACATATTTGTTACTTTTTATTATTTATTAATAGTAAAATTTATTTTCCATTTGTTACATCGGGTTATATCGAGTTTTTGTCATTAGAGACAATATAATTATAACTCAGTGCACTAATAAAAATAATTTCTTCATATCTAAGTTGTTGATTAAGAAATGGTGTAGTGCAAAATGTTTAAAATAAATACAATTTGAAAAGTATATATATTTATACATTCGCGTGTATAGCATATTTCAAAAAATTTCGTTTACATGTCTTACAAAATGCTCTTAAATATTAAGTAAATTTGTCATGTACTATAACAATATATTATCATTGGTTTTGATCTGAAAATTTTATATGTTTTCCTAAATTGAAATATTCATGATAAGCATACTTTTCAACAACATGCAAGTGTCTCTTTGCATATAATAATCATATTATCCTCGATGGATATGACTTTTAATGTGGTGGTTATGCGTCTCTTTTAAATAGAGCGTTACTGCAACAAATTAATTTTATTTGCAAATAATATCATATATAACTACTACTCGAATCTCACTCATTCTCATTATTGCCACATGCCTAATAGTATCACTAATGTCACGTGTTACGTATTGAATAGCCACGACTAAACATATGATTATATTCCAGTACACTAATAGGTTTTCCCGCTAGTTACATCATGGTTCAAGTATAAGGCTCGAATGGGCGCAACCCACCACTAACATCATTACGTGAGCCCTATCTCAACTAACCAGGGTTAGTTACATGAATCACATTTCGTCATTCAACTCTATAAAAAATTATATGTTACTTGCTAAAAACAACAATACCCGTAAAGCTCCATACAATTATGTTCACATGTAAAGTGCAAAGTAACGAAAACTTCCCTTTCACCATTAATTCACGTTGGTATTTTAAAAAATATGATATAATATGTTTACTTGCTTTCTTAAATAAAATATTTTACTCATAATAATTATTTACCGTGAACGACTATTTTTTCAAGTTCAAAAAAAAAAATCATATTAAGCGTCGATATGAAAAATTTTCTGAAAACACCAACATGAATATCATAAAAGTGTTAAAAGGTCAATAATAAACGCTTTTCACTACTAAAACTTTTAGGCATAAATAAATTATTTCAATTTTCTAGTGAAGAGCATGATAATGTCATTTATTTTCATATGCATCTTCTAAAATATGTAGAATAAAAATACTATATGCATGGAAAATATTTTTATTTTTACTAATTTTCAGCTCTTCAAACAAACATAGAAAAAACTCATATTTTCACTATATATTATGAGGAGATTAGATGGTTATTTCATTATTTTGTAAACATCTCGATAACATAACATTTTTCAAGCCATAGTTATTGAGATTATTCATTTATAACTTGATTCTACATTCATCGATGTTGAAAATTCATATTGTCACTGTCATTATAGATTTTTTTGCATTAACTATAAGTCAAATAAGTAGTAAAATGTGATTCTCTACTAATTGTTGATGATTGATCCGTGCCATCTATCATGTGGTTACATACTTAATTACTCTTCCCTTTTAAAAATTATCGTTGTTAGATAACACCAAACATCTGTTTAACGGCTGGTAAAATATGTGGTTTATGTCGATAATACCACTAATATTTTAATCAACAATATATACAATTCAAAACGTGGATCCTACTTTTTATTGTCTATCAATGTAAAAAATAAATAAATTTGGTCATATGATTTTATTTATCCAACGTATGGGTAGAAAAATAAATCATCCATGTCAATCACGCCACAAATAGTTTGATAATTAATGCAGATAGTCCATCTTACAGCTCTAACATTTTGTAGTCATCAATATAAAGAAGCGTCTCTTTCGCTCGTTTTCTTTAAAAGTTGAAGTTGATTGTGCATACTAACATGTCTAATTAAGATTGTATCAAACGCCACTTATCATAATTAAAATCATATCTTCTTATTTATTCACATGGTTAGTTGAACTTGATCCGTAGCCGTTTTATATAATATATCCATTGTCACCGGACAACGGTGTGGGATAAGATCCTTACTCCAGCATGCGTTGATTTAATAGTTATATTGGGGGGAACACAATCATATATTGACCCGTTGAAAAAAAACTTTTAATCTTTTTTTTTATATATAAATGAGCCGCGTAAGAATGAGAGTCGTGAAAAAATGTAATGAAAACAAACATAGTTACAATATTTATTATAAATGCATAAATGCGTTGAAGATTTGGCCATTTATTATGTTTTATTATTAACAATACACGAATACAAATGTTCATACTTTTATTATAATGAATTTTAGCTAATTTGACAACAATTCTTCTAACAAATTAGCATAAAGTCTGCCACTAATAAAGTAGTGATAAATATTGATCTAGTGTTATTGATACAATCTCGCATTGACTATTTATCAATATTAACAACATGAATAGTTTATGTTATGGTAATTTCATCGCATTATTGTTATAACTCAAAGTCTATTAATCATTGCGTAACTAATTTAATGGTCTACTTGAAGACGAACGAGTTTATCATGGGTAGAAAACCTATCTCTTTTGGATGAGATTATAAAAGCAATTTATTTGTCATAATTATGTTGTTAACTTGCATGTTTATAAATTCATCTATATTTTAAGAGAGAGAGAGGGAGAGTTTTGATATTGTTGTTATAAATGTTTAATATTCTGCAAAATAGTGTAGAGGAAGTTATATATAAAGTCTTAATGGAAGGCTTGCCGATTGATTTTTAAGGTTTGAAAGCAATGAAATATTTTATATAAAAATTAATTGAATTAATTATACATGACCCCCTATCTGGATCGACCATATTTCATAAAGACAGAAAATACTATTTTCTAATTATACTTGAAACAATACCATTGATTTTTGAACATAGGGAGTCTCCCTTAGATCTACATAAATAGAGAAATGTCAAGAGTTATCGTTAGAGATGGGCAAAATAGACCTGATTCGGTAGATCCGACCCTATCAGAACCGAACCGACGGTCTGTATCAATGCGGATCGAGTAGCTCCATCCAGATCCGAAATCTTTTCGGGTTGAGTTCGGGCTGGTCCTGAACCGACCAGAATCGACCAGACCCGACCCGAAAACCCGATCCGATCCTACCCGATCCGGAGTAGCTCTTATCAAAACTTTTACTTTTCCCAGTGGTATGGTCCGCTTGAGCTTTGAATATGCATCGATTTTGGCTTCAACCACTAAAACGATTTACAAAAACAAATGGACAACGTGGATAAACCACATGCATTCAAGGTGGGCCCCAGCAGTGTTTATTGTGTAAAATAAGAAACTACTTACTGGTGTACCGCACACAGTTATGTGCGGCTAGCTATAGGTATGTGTCGTGCCAAGATGACTTGTTCAGTGCACTGACGCTCCTCAAGTTGCGAGTTGTACGAACGGTTCAAAGGAGATCAAGGTTATATGGCCCTACAGTGATGTATTTATTATATCTACACCATTGATATATATTTAGAGATTATTTTAGAGCATTATCCAAAAAAAAAAAAGGATCATATCCAAAGATCATCTGGACCACACCACAAATAGCAACAGAGAATGATTTGTTGTGTGGTCCCACTGCTTTTTCCAGTGTGGTCCACTTGATAGTCGGATCTATCTGATTTTTTGTCTCAAGCCTTAAAACGAGCTTGCCAAATGGATGGACGGTTTGGATATAACACATATCCCATGATCAGACCTACATACTTTTCGTGGGCAACACACTATAGGCATGAGGCAGCTGCCTGCAGCACCTAGAGCTCCGAGTTGTACAAACGGCTTAAACGATATCAACCTTATATGGGCCCCGCAATGATGTATTTATTATATTCATACCGTTTATCCATTTTTCATGATCATTTTAGATCATTTGGAAAAAAAATTCATATCTAAAGCTCAAATGGACCACACCGAAAATAACAATGAGATAATGATTTTTACTATTTTTAATGATCTGAATCGCACCAAACCCGATCCGACTCGGTTTCCCTGACCGAGTCGGACTCAGTTCGGGTCAGGCCAATCGTGTGTTGGGTCGGTTTGAGTCCCATGTTCTGGACTCGGTCCCGGATCGAATCGGATTCCGGCCAGTCCAGCTAGATTTCGGACCGAATCGGGTTAGCCCCAATCCGATCTGAGTCGGTCCGATGCCCACCTCTAGTTATCGTTAGAATCCTCTTATGAGCCAAATTTGGTCATTTAGCCATCTGTGACATGGACTACCACATTGTGTGGATGTGTGGACTTGAGAATGCTTGGGCATGACCTGCTTCCTACACTCTCTCCCCATTTATCTCTCCCTCCCCGTGTACTTTACTTGGGACATCCCAACTGAGGAATGACATAGGCATCCAAAGCTTTTAATCATTTAATTTTTTGAAATATGATATTATAAAGAACATTTTAGATTGTAGGAGGATACACCTATGATACTATGTCACTAGATGGATAATTATATACTATATTATGAATGATGTTTGTATTAGGATTATGTAGGTGATGCCTTTTTGGGTTATTTATGTTGAGAAAAGTCTTAAATCTGAAGTTTTTGAAGTTGTTCGATCGGTCGTGGGACAGCTTCGACTGGTCGTGGGAGGCGCTCGACCGGTCGTAGGTTCGAGCCCTGGCACGACTCAAAGTCCAGCGAGTTTTTACTATTTTTTCTCCGCGGTCTTCGACCAGTCGCAGGTGGGCTTCGACCAGTCGAAGGAGGCTAAGACCAGTCTTGGAATTTCCGGGACTAGTTGTAGGTTACGCAGTTTGCTCCGCGATTTTGAGCGAAACTGCGGATTTGAGTCCTTTCGCAACTGGGATGCGGAAGGGAAGTTTCCTAAACTATAAATAGGGGTCCATAAGGTTATTCTAAGATATGAAAAAGTATTCTAAAGGGTTCTAGGGTTATCAAAGGGTGTAGTAAGGGTGAGATTCGAGGTTATTCGAATCGGGTAAGTCCTCTCTCTTTATAATTGATGCTTTCATAGTGGAGATTTGTCACTTTGTGCCGTGGTTTTTTCCCACAAGGGTTTTCCACGTTAAATCTGTGTGTTCTCTTGTATGCTTGGTGTCATTGGATTGCTATCTTAGATCTAGATCTGTGTGATTCCGCAGGCCAAAAATCCCAACAACTGGTATCAAAGCTATCGTTGGGCACAGATCTGAATCTGAGGGATTAGTAATAATGGCGAGCACCACGTATGAGTTTCAGAAGTACTCCGAGAAAAATAATTTTGAGTTATGGAAGATCAAGATGATGAGTTCTTTAATCAAGCAAGGCGAAGATGGTGCTCTTGAGGAGCGGAAGTCCACTATGAAAGATGATGAATGGAATACTCTTGATAAGAAAGTTTTATCATCGATCCGTTTATGTCTCATGGATGAGGTTCTCTACAATGTCATGAGGGAGAAAACCACGGCTAAGTTATGCGCAAAGTTAAAGGATGTTTATGTGAAGAAATCCACTGAAAATCGCCTGCACTTGAAGCGGCAGTGGTATAACTTCAAGATGGCAGAGGGTGGAGATCTGGAGGCTCACATCAGTAACTTTAATAAATTGGTTTGCAAATTGCTAGATATGGAGGAAGTGATGAAAGATGAAGAACATGCATGTATGTTGCTGAATTCTCTCCCGGCGTCTTTTGAGGTATTCAAGGACACTATGTGCAGCACGAACAAAACCCTGAGTGTCGATACCGTTATCTCGGCTCTTTAAGGGAAGGCTATGAGACAACTAAACAGCGACATGGGGACGTTTTCTGATACACTGTTTACAGTGGGTAGGAATTCTGGACAAGGTACAGGTTCTTCTGGTTTTAGATCCAAATCCAAGGGCAAGGGCAAAGGAAAGGTAAAGTGCTAGAATTGTGGGAAGGAAGGACATGTGAAGATTGATTATGAAAATCCTAAATCAAAGATGTGATGGTGATGTTTTGTCTGTGTCTTCGCTCAGACGGTCATGCGATGATCGTAATGACGAGTGGATTCTAGACACAGGGGCATCTTTTCACATGACTCCTCATCGAAATTGGTTCATCAGTTACAAGGAGTGCGATGGTGGACAAGTATTTATGGGCAATGATATTGCCTGTAATGTTGTGGATGTTGGTTCTATGCGCATCAGAATGTTTGATGGGGTGGAGCGTACCTTGACAGATGTGAGGCACGTTACTGATTTGAAGCAGAATCTGATTTCTCTTGGTGTGCTTGAGGCAAAAGGATGCAAGTACATAAGTATTGATGATGCTCTTAAAGTATATAAGGGGGCACGGGTAATCATGAAAGCGCAACGACTCGATAACTTGTACAAGTTGATCGGGAGCACTTCAAAAGGTGGAGCTACGGTAGATGTAGCGGATTCCACTTCTGCACGTGTGTGGCATGTTGGGCATGGCCACATGAGAGGGTATGGTAGGAAGGCTGAGACGTACGGACAGGGATACAGAGCAGGTGGAGCAGCCACCTGTGAGAAGAAACACACGGCATGATCGCGGGATATCGGCGAGGTATATGGATGACTCTAATATCGCAGGGGATTCATCTTCTATTCGGATGGCTCTAGGTGAGCCTGGTGCTGAGAAGTGAAAGGTGACTATGGGTGATATGATGAATTCGTTGTACCAGACCGACATATGGGAGCGGGTGGAGCTTCCAGTGGGCTGGAAAGCGGTTGGATGCAGGTGGATCTTCAGGAGGATACAACATAGATATAGGGCGAGGTAGGTAGCGAAGGGTTATACTCAGGGAGAAGGGATCGGCTTCTCAGAGATATTCGCGCCGACGGTATAGCAGGTGTCTATTAGATCAGTGATTGACGCTGGTTGGCCAATGTGATCTTGAGCTGGAAGGAAGGATGTGGAGTCTGCACTTCTGCAAGGGAAAGTAAAGAACAGATCTACATGAAGCAACTAGAGCGGTTCGAAGTTAAAGGGACTGAAAAAAGACTCTGTAGGAGGTCGTTGTTCGGCCTGTCACCTAGGTAGTGGTTTGATTCCTTCATGGTGGGTCAGGTATTGTATGTTGATGATATGTGGATCGCCAATTGTGACATGTTTGAAATCAATGTACTGAAGACTCGGTTAATTGGGACATTCAGGATGAATGATCGGGGGTTGCAAAGATGGTTCTCGGCATTGAGACTGAAGGAGGAGTAGGCTTTGGTAATCACAGGAGGAATACCTTGTGCGTAGGTATTGATCCAGGATGTGATAGGCCAGGTAAAGCCGGAGAGCGTTCCCTACGTGTCTCTACTCAAGTTTTCCTCAGGACATGTCTCAAAACATATGAGGAAAAACAGGATATCTCATGAGCCTTATTCGAATGCGCTGGGCAGTGTATGTCATGGTTTAGTTTAGACCGGTTATTTCACAGACTATCAGTGTTGTGAGCAAGTACCCCGACAAGCAATATTGGGTAGCGGTGAGATGGTAAGAAGACTACGTTTTTCTTTTTGAGAAGATAGGAGCAAAGGTGGTTGAGCACGTGGATTTTGATCCGGCAGACATGCTCACTTAGGTCGTTCCTGCAGAGAAGTTTAAGTTATGTGTAACTTCTCTGGGCTTGGCGATGACGGAAAAGAAGGACGGAGTGTGCACGAGAAGCTGTGATGTGATACAGAGATAAGAGAAGAGGTTAAGGAGCTATACGGTTGAAGATTGAAGACTTGGTGGAGATTGTTGAGAAAAGTCTTAAATCTGAAGTTTTTGAGGTCGTTCGACCGGTCGTGGGACAGCTTCAACTGGTAGTGGGAGGCGCTCGACCGGTCGTAGGTTCATGACTCAAAGTTCAGCGAGTTTTTGCTATTTTTTCTCCGCGGTCTTCGACCAGTCGTAGGTGAGCTTCGACCAGTCGAAGGTGGGCTTCGACCAGTTGTAGGTGAACTTCGACCAGTCGAAGGAGGCTAAGACCAGTCTTGAAATTTTCAGGACTAGTCGTAGGTTACGCAGTTTGTTCCGTGATTTTGCGCGAAACTGCGGATTTGAGTCCTTTCGCAACTGGGATGCGGAAGGGAAGTTTCCTAAACTATAAATAGGAGTCCCTAGGGTTATTTTAAGATATGAGAAAGTATTCTAAAGGGTTCTAGGGTTATCAAAGGGTGTAGGAAGGATGAGATTCGAGGTTGTTCGAATCGGGTAAGTCCTCTCTCTTGTAATTGATGCTTTCATAGTGGAGATCTGTCGCTTTGTGCCGTGGTTTTTTCCCGAAAGGGTTTTCCACGTTAAATCTATGTGTTCTCTTATATGCTTGGTGTCATTGGATTGCTATCCTAGATCTAAATCTGTGTGATTCCGCAGGTGAAAAATCTCTAAAAAGTTTTATAGTAGTAATAAGTTTTTTAGGATATAATAATTTTAACTGAGTCTCATTTATATATTAAGCTTTTTTTAAAAAATATAAATTAGTTTGTGATTGAAATTCATAAATATAAACACGGTACTTTAGTTCAAAATAGTCATTTCTTCTCTCCAGCTGTAGCCATAGAGAAATTCCTTTTCTCATAAACATATTAAATTTATAGATACTACAGTATATATAATGTTGTATTCCCTCGTCGTCGATAATTAACATTTCTTATGAAATTTTCTTCGTCTCTACACGCGTTTCTATGCAGTGAAGAAGACAATTATGCTTATGTATTTGAAGTAATTCTCTCTGTGAAATTCCAGTTAAGTTTATTATTTTTATTTCGAAACACCAAGATGGTTAGAAAACTATCTAAATAGAGAAAAGTAATGTAAAAAACTTGTATTCTTGTCCTTACACTTGTCAGCTGCTTATTTGTACAACTTTCCATGTTTTAAAAGAATTTTTTTTTTTTTTTTTTTGATATTTTCATAATTCAAAGAAAAAAGATAAATGTCCTCAAGCTTTTCTACCAAGCCTAGCTAGCTCAATCCAAGGTAGTTGAGGCCTCTCCCTTCTTATTCAATACCGGGCCTCAATGTCATCCCATCGCAAGATCTAGTTTGGATCAGTTATAATTCAAACAATATGAGGCTTGGTTTTAAGCTAATGTGAAGCCCATTGAAGGCATGTTGCAACACAACTGTAGTCCATCTCTAAGGATCAATACCTACCCAATTAAGGTTTTGATTCATTCCAAACTGCACAAATTCCAATTTTGGCATTATCTTTGCCAACTGATATTACGAGAATGGAGATGGTCAGAGCAATTTTCAGCCATAGAAAATCACCATAGCATGAACACGTGCCTTTACAATGTTTGGTGTGGCCCACTTATTAGACGGGCCACGCAGAGTACACTAGCATGTACCAGACATGGCATATATCCAAAATCTAGTATGCCCATTCATGCTGGCTAACCCATGTATTTGGTGACACTGGTCATTAATGATCTGCCAGTTTTTACTCACAACAAAAAATATATATATATATATATATATATATATATATATATATATATATATATATATATATTTGTTAGCTTGTTAGTACACCCCATTGTCAGTTCACACTTCACTGTTAGTCAACCCCACTAGGGATTTATACTAAGAACTTAGTGTTGAAACGACGTTCTTTCACTTAGTTTCTATTCACAACCTATCTCCTTTGAAGACTCACATCGTTCAATCTCTTTTTGGTAGGAGCATATTCATGATAAGGCCATTAGGTGGTGAGATTTCATTGGGCCATATGCCATGGTGAGAGATGAAGCTATGCAAAACATGTTTTTGAAAGTTGTTCAGAATGTCACATAGCTGGCCAATCAAACATTGCAACATCAAGGAAGCGTTCCCCCTCACGGAATCTGCTCCCTTAGTGTGATCAGATTTTAAAAAGGAGTTATATGATATTATGTCATAGAGTGATGGTTGATGCACACACTCATAAATGGTATCCATGGCACACATTAATTATCATTCAATCCCAAAATTATCAGGATTTTCTTAAAAAGAAAAGAAATATGTGAACCTATTTTAAATAGATTATGAAGATGGAGTGAGTGATCTTAGCTATGATTAATGTACATTTGTTTGTTGAATTAAGATGGTTTAGAATTCTTAAAAATCAGATTTCGAAAGTCGAAACAAGCTGCACATGGAAAACAGTAGGGAAGTAAACGCATGCCATTGAAACCTTCCAAGAGCCTACCATGATGTTGACATGCCAACCAGGCCGCTCATAACGGAAGCGAATTGGCTGGTGTAGCACACACCGTATACTGACATCAGCAAGTTCTATGGGTCCCATCATTAGGTATGTGTTATATCTAAACCGTTCATCTCTTTGGCGAGCTTGTCTTACAGTTTGATTGAAAAATAAGATAGATCTAAAGATCAATTAGACCACACTGCAAAAAGTAGTGGGGGGATTGAACTTCTACCGTTAAAATCCTGTTGGGGTAACAGAAGTTTCATATCAATGTAAAATTTGTTTTTCCTCTTCATCCATGTATTTGTAACATTATTAACATATTGTATGGAAAATAAACGTTATGGTGGCCCTAAGAATTTTTTAACGGTGAAAGTCGTTATCCTTGCTGCTATTTTGGTGGGGTCCCTTTGAGCTTTGGATATGATTTTTATTTTTATTTTTATTTTATTTTATTTTATTTTTTTTGTCTATTGCTCTAAAATGATCTTAAAAATGGATCAACAGTGTGGATATAATAAATACATCAACGTGGGGCATGTAACTTTGACCTCCTTTGAACCGTTCACAAGTCAGACCTCGAGGAGCGTCGCCGGTGGTCTTTGCACGACTCGTAACTACACTAGCTATATAGCTGGTGTGCCCTATACCAGCCAATCCGCTTCCGTTCATAACATGTCCACCGTGAGGACGGAAAATGTAACGCCCTGAAATTCGGGGGTCGAGTATGAACTCAACTCCCGAGTTCCAACGCATCACTTATGCAACATACACAATGTCGGTTAAATGTTGTCTGAGTTAGCGCAATAAACATGAATGAGATTAAACCAAAACAGTAATTCATACTCCAGTTCAATTGCATTTAAAAACAGCGGAAGACTGAATTTTATATACAAGTATGTAAAGTAACAAAATTTTCTGAACTTCAGAGTATGAGTACTAGCTGAGCACCAATATACATGTAAAGTTTGTAAATTAAAAACCCAAAATACATCCTCAAAAGAGGCCCCGAAAGTCCCGCGATGCAGCCGGCCTAGGCGTAGCCGTCAGAATACTGCATGAAAGAGAACTCCTCCTGGTCCTCATCAACGTCGGGCTCTGGCTCCTGAACCAAGGCGCCCTCTAATCCTGCAACAGAGTCTGGTTGGTGTGTACAACACCGTCCCGTAACGTGGGAGTGAGTAGCTAATTCAGTGGAACAATAATGCATAAGTTAACATGTTATCAAATCAACCAAGCAGTAATGATAAAGCAGTACAAATCAAGCATTTCTAACTACTCTTGTTAAATGCAAAAATGATATGACATGATGCTGTATGCCCTTGCCAAACCACCCTCAAGCGACATCATCTTACGTTCGCGAATGCTTAACTCCCTCAGTGCGCCACATCTACAAAGCACATGCGGTGCGATGATGTTCATGATTACCAAGTTATTATTAGTCCATTTCAATCAGCAGTATTGGGAAACTAAGGTACCTCCCTTGTATCATTCCCAACATGATCCATTCTAGGGTCGTCAATCCTAGTTATTCTCATACGATGTTATGGTTTGAGAAGCTTAGTGATGGCATCGCAACAGGTTCGTCACCCGTCAGCGCAGATACAGATCTCACCGTATGCGGCTCAATTGCTGGCCGTCAGCTCGAGTACAGGTCTCACCGTACTCGGCTCAATCACTAGCCGTCAGCTCAAGTACAGGTCTCACCGTACTCGGCTCAACTCACACTCTAGTTACTGTGAAAGGCTCGTGGCCAATCACAGATACTTAAAGTACACTCGATGATACCACGGAGGACTCGTCGCCCGTCAGCACGAGCACAGATCTCACCGTACTCGGCTCTCGCCGAAGTATCGACAGCTCGAATACAGTGTCCCATACCACCGTATTCGGCTCACGAGATAGTTGAGCATTGGTCACTACGGGGAGGCACATGGCCCCAGCATAGGCCGACAGCTCGACCACGGTGTCCCATACCACCATGCCCGGCTCATGCGTCTTAGCGGATCTAGGTACCATGGTTAAACAGGAATCACCACTGGTAAGTTTGGTACCCTAGGTTCAAGCAGTAGCGACCAAACAAGGTGAACACACAACTACACTTCGGTTCAAGTGGCGAGCCTGACTAGCTCGAGCGCACCACAAGTTGAGCGATATGGAGCGCAAAAGCACTCCGCGTGGCCAACCACTATCGCCAACCGAAGTACGACTCGGGTTCGCCGGACCCGTCCTTTGTGGCGACATGAATCTCAGCCACAATCACAAGTCTGGTACCGAGTGTTTGGACTATAAACATAGTCCCAAACTCAAACAGTTTTCATCGCTAGCATGTGAAGTAAAGCATGGTAAACAAGCAATACAGCATGTTAGTCGGCATGTTATAAAGCATAAAGTAAGACATGACGTAAAGCATGTTACAAAGCATGTTGAGAAGCATGTTTAAAGCATTTTGTAATGCATGTAATAAAGCACTATCCCCATAGGGATAGAATTGTGTGTGCAATGCAATTAAGTGGTTGCGGTGAATCACCGCATGGAGGGGATCCTACATGTCTCTAAGGGAGTTGGAGAACCCATATCAGCGCCTATCTGAGGCACTAGTACATGCACATGTACACCTACATGCACATACACAAACACTTAGAATACACGTTTCCAACATACATGACGTATGTTAGGCAAGTTTGTGATGGGCTGTCCCTAAGCCCCGGGAGTATTTTTCCCACGTATATCGTATTCATACAGCAAATAATCATTACAATTACATATCCAAAATCCGCACGTATGCGGAATCTCTGGAATACACAATTTCCACATATATGACATTTACACATGAACATATATTTTTGCGATCCCTTTCGCCAAACTAGCATTTTATCCACACATGATATAATCAAACATTAAATAAACATGTTAAACATTTTCTCAACAAAAATACGTATACGGTATTTCTACGTATATCAAGAGTATGTAAAATTCCATATTCTTTATCGCTAATCGAAACAGGAAACGGAAAGCACTTTGTACATGTGCATTTGCATGCAGATCATGAATCTATCATTATCTGACATTGAAAGCGTTGTTGAAAACCGTAACTTATACGCTTAAAGTCCTCACCTCAGCTCTTGGAATTCCAACGAATCAGCAAGAAGGTTGGTGCTTCCGTATACGGGAGTTTCTTAGCCTAAAGATCGCATTCGATTAGTCTTTCCTTAACCTATCACTAATTAGGCTCAAATCAGACATAGGGTTAGGGTTTCTTACCTTCAAATGGGGTGAAAACCGCCGGGAAATCTCTTGGGATAGAGCGGTGTAGGCCGTGGGAGAAGTGGAAGCAGCAGGAGGAAGATCGGCGTCTCCACAAGTTTCTCTCTCTTTCTCTCTTTCTCTCTTAGGGTTTGAACCCAAATTCGTATGGCTGTGAGAGGGGCTGTTCTAAGCCCCTTTTATAGCCAAAAACCTCCCCAAAACAGACTCAGGTTCAAGGGTGACTGCTTACATAGGCATTTCGCCACTTTCCAAGCTCAAAAGGGGTGTTCTGGTGGCCCTCTTTGAGCCAAACGTCAGACTTAAGCTCACCCACTGCGGATCTACGTGGGATTACGTTTTCGGCTCGATCGGATTCCCAGATCGCACGTGGCGGACCACTTTCAGTTCAACGGTCCGTGGGCCACGATCGGAATTTTTGAGTACATGTAAATGTTCCTGAAATTTTTCTTAATCCGAGGGTGTAATTTGGTCTGATTCCGACGGTCAGGTTGCTTAATACTGACGCGCAACCGAAAGGTGCCAGATCACTATTCCAGATATTTTCTCTTGGATGGAAATAGTGTTTTTCACACTCCCTCGCTCCGGAGTGAAAATAATGGCTGTGGGACATCGGAATCACCTGATTTTTGAGATGATTGTCAAGCCCAGTGGGGCGGTCCTGGTTCCTTAGCTTCGTGTTACTCGGACTCCCGATGTGCGATCTAGACCTCATACGACGTTTCGTTTCAGTCCCGAGAGCAGACGGGTAATGAGTTTGGCTCTAGACTTTAGGGTAACCTAGAGTCACCAATTCTGCAAGTTTTGGGTCTTGCAGATCGTATTTAAAGCGATCCCAACGGATTTCATGATTTACCGAGTTTAGTACTTAGTTAACTTTGTTAAATTTCTAAAGGATTTAATCCTATGTGATTTCTGGTCGAGGTGGTACTCGGCCCAATGTACGGAAATTTTCAAGTCGTTACGAAAAACCAATTACAAAACTTTGGAAACGGATTGACTGCTACCCCTGTCATCAGCCATCAGCTGGTGGTCAGTGCTCCATAGGCCCCACCATGATGTATGTATTTCATTCATGCTGCTCATCTATTTTTTTAGATTATTTTATGGTATGAGACAAAAAATGAGTTATATCCCAATCTCAAGTGGACCATATTATAGGAAAAAGTGTTGAACAAATGCCAACCATTTAAAACTTTTTGGAGGGTATAAAAGTTTTGAAGCAAGCATATATTTGTATTTTCACTCATCTGGTTCTACGCGAGTTAATCAATATATTGGATGTCAAATAAACAGTACAATGGGCCCTAGGAGCATTTAAATGGTGGATATCCAATCACTATTGTTTTTCTGTTGTATGGTCCACTTGAGGTTTATATTCCTCTCAATTTTAGGATAAAGTCTTAAAATGATATGTAAAATTAGATGTACGGGATGGATGAAATACATACATCATGGTGGTGCCCACGAGCACCGAACACCAGCGACGGGATGGTGGCAGGGGAGTAACCAACCCGTTTCCCAAAACTTCGTGGAGTCCCAAAAGATGAGTCTCCATTCCACTTTTTCCCCACGGTGTGGCCCACCTGACTTTAGACCGGCTTTATTTTGAAAACGGATTGGCCACTCCCCTGCCACCCGCCCCGTGGCTGGTGGTCGGTGCTTTGTGGTCCCTGCTACGATGTATGTGTTTTATCCGTTCGGTTTATCCATTTTTACGTATCATTTTAGTGCTTTATCCCGAAAATGAGAGAGATATAAATCTCAGGTAGACCACACCACATGAAAACAATAGTGATTGGATATCCACCATTAAAATCCTCCTAAGGCCCACTGTACTGTTTATTTGGCATCCAATTTGTTAATGAGGCCATACAGACCCAAACAAAGGAAAAAAAAAGGAAGATAAGCTTGATCCAAAACTTTTATTGCTCTCAAAAAGTTTTTAATGGTCAACATTCATTTAACATTGTTTCCTGTAATGTGGTCCACTTGAGATTGGGATATACCTCATTTTTTGTCTCATCCTATAAAATGATCTAGAAAATAGATGAACGGCATGGATGAAAGACATACATCATGGTGGGTCCACAGAGAACCGACCATCAGCCATTGGCCGGTGGCAGGGGAGTACCCATCCGTTTCCCTTATTTTGTATCTCACGTTTCAACGCGTGCTGGCCTGATGGATGGAGTGGATGTTACACCCGTCACGGTAGGTCCGAGCCTTTTGACATTCACGTCTTGCGTATGCATTTCTCGCGTCTCGCCGAAGTAAAACAACGGGAGAGAGTTTCATGTACGCGCTGTATGCTAAAATTCCAACATACAATGAACCATTTCCTCGCAACATTCCACCTGTTTATAACATCCGAGCCATGAAAAGGCAGGCTACATCGTAAAGATCACCGAAACGAAATTTAGGATGGCCCACTCACAAGGCCGGCCCCACATTGTGTAATTGATGGACACCCGTTGATCTGAATCAATGTACGTGCGTGGTGTCCCTGACGATCGGGCTGTCCTGATTCCTACTTAAGGCGTTTAATGGTACGATCCACCCATTTCACGGATCGGATGTTACTCTGGAGTGACACGTCAGCAGAAAAGAAGCGTTGTACGTTAATGTCACCACACAACGTTGCATGCGAACATTTCTCAAACAACATTGCCAGAACGCGAAGCATCCAAACATCCTCCAAGGCGTCTTGGAGGATCCAACGATCTCCCGTCTCTCTCTCCAGCCGCTGTTGTTGCTGCTGCATCTGATGGATCTCGTAGAGCTGTGGGCGATCTTCGGCCCCGGCGTAGCGGGTGCCGTCTTCGGTGCTGGCTGGTGGTTTTGGGTCGACGCTGTCGTCTGCAGCTCCGTCAAAATCTCCTTCCTCCATTATCTTCCCGGTCTCTCTCTCCCTCTATCTCTCTCTGCCTCTGATTTTTTTTTTTTTTTTTTTTTAATAATTCTTTTACCTTTTTTAACCATCGATTTCTTTTTGCAGGCATCTTCGCATCTCTCGCCGCTCTAATGTTTAATTGCGTCAGACGAGAGGACATTGATTACTCCCCTTACGAAGAAGGAGAATGGAGGTCAGTTCCGTCCTCTTTTTTAATTGCGTTTTAGGGTTTTACGAGATTTATATTTGTTCGCACACTCGCACATGAAATTGGGGTTTATCCTGATCGAAGTCTGCTTTGCCTGTATCGAATTGATTCTATGCGTTGTGAGGTATTGGATCTTCGTAGTCAAAGAATCCGCTAGGGTTTATTGTCAGTTGTGGGGTATTGTAGTTTTTGTGGTCAGAGAACCGTTGATTGTGATTGATGCTTACTCTATGTTTTCGTCTTCCCCTTTATTCGACGAATTTAAGTTGAGACTGAGATCTCTTAAGCAGGAAATAAAAAAGAAGGAATTAAATTGATGCAGCTTTGAGTTACATTTCCCAAGAAATGTTTGAATTCATTCCATAGTGAAGCCTCGAAGGAAGTGGAAAAGATACGGAGTCTTTTCTTAAGATCTTTTGATTCCTGTAACTAGAGTTTCATACTCAAATGGGTCCAAGAACTGTCCACTCAATTTCTCCGTTTCTATCCCTCAAAACACCTCCAATGCCAAGTCACCCCGTGTTTCCCAGTGGAAGAGCCATCAACAATTACATTTCAGTCATAAACAAATAGCGGCCTCCACTTCAATCTGGTTATTGAATCAATGATATTTTGATGAATGGATGAAAAACGCAGGAGAGTATTTGAGTAGAAAGAGACAAACAACTTATTAACATCAAATTCTTTCACTAGTTTCAAGTACTTGAATAATGCTTTGGTAGAACTCAGAAAAGGTGTAATGCCTCTATTGCCTAGAACAGCATTATTTATGGACCCCAAGGAGTGTAAATCATTAACAAAATTTCCCAACTATTAGACTGATTCCATATCAATCAACATCTTCCAAGATAGTGTGACAAATAGATCTAGGAAGATTTTGCCAAAATGTAATGGCCTAAAATAGCTTATGCAAATCCAGAGAATCAACAACCAAGATCTGACTTCAGCTGGAATCCTGCAGTCTCTGGAATTTGTGCGTCGTGGCAATCTTGTGGTCTATTTGGAAGGAGTGGACATGCCTTCTGAAATAAGGTCGAGAGTCCGGGTACTGTTATAGATAGAGTTAGTGGGGGGATTATCTCAGTAAAATGGGGAAGAGAGTTGATTTTGACAACGACACAAATGATTTGCATGATAGGTCACGACTGTCCAAGAAAAGCCTCAACCTTTGGCAGTACCCACTTGCCCACACCAGAGCAAGATGCATCTAAAGGTAGGGAGTGTTTCCAGTGTGTTATCCTTTTATGTCAAACATGCAGTGGCACTTCCTTGGCCCCTTGGTGCAACCCGGTTATTGAGTCAATGAGATTTCAACACTCAAATCGCAAAGAAATGGATGAGAGAGTACACATAAGAATCTCTTTTTAAGAAGGCCAAAGGTCTTGTTTTGGTTTGGGCTGTTTATGTAAAGGCAGCTTTAGTTGCAAATCTCTTTTTGGCTGTCTGATTTTTGTCGTGTTGTATTCTTTTCCCACTTGTTCGCAGGCTTCTTAATAAATTGCTGTTTTTTCTCTCTCTCTCTCTCTCTCTCTCTCTCAAAAAAAAAAAAAAAAAAAAAAAAGAAAAAAAAAGAAAAAGAAAAAAGAAAAAGTACACGAGAATATTTGAGTAGAGAGGGAAATTAACTTTATTGACATCAAACTTCAATACTTAAGAAAAATTGCAACTCAAAAAATGTGGAATGCCTACCTCCAACACCACTTCTTTTACAGTCTCCAAAGACAATCCCTATGGATCATTAATGAAAAATTCCCAAACTATTAGATTGATTTCAAATCAATCAATATTTTATTGAAGATAATAAAAATTTCATAAAAAAGTTCGGAAAAAGAAGAAGAATCTCATCGACAAAGATCTGGCCTAAAATAGCAAAAAACAAATCTACTAAATACTTCCAAAATCTATTAACCATACCTTCCACATCAGCCCCCTCTACCTAAAATGTCAAATGCGATCTTTGATATTTAGGCCTAAATTTTGCAACAAATAGCCTAAAATCAGAACATGTTGGGCATACAGTGGGCTATTGGCCTACATTATCCCCCTCGGGCAGTACAACGAGTTGGACGCTTTCTACAAGAAGTAGAGTTCTAGATCCAATCTTTTCAATTCTTCGCCTGTAATCCATGTGCATTCAGAATAGGTCTTGTTCTTTTATTTCACAAATTATTGCTTTTATTGGCCCCACTGAGTGTTAATAGTTTTCGTGAGCAACAATTGTTTAATTTCGTGCTTCTTTTTCTTCGAGAGTTGTTTATTCATGTTGGTAATGACTCCATCTTGCACGTCACCTTGCCATGGTACTTAAACAAATCCATCACATTGAAAGTCGACGAGATATCAAAGTCATCTGGCAAATCGATCTCATGGGCATTATCATTCAATTTCCTCTTGACTCGATATGTACTAAGCTTCTTAGACTTGAGTTTGCTGTAAGTTCCCATTAGAAACCTTTTTTTTTTTTTTGTAGAGATACCCTATAACTAAGTCACATCCTTTACATATCTTCTCTCGTCAATGTTCATTTGTAGCTTCTCGGTACTTTGTGTTGCTCTCAATCTTCTTAATCATCCAAGCTTGCAAGTCTAGGATGTGCTTGGCGAAAGCATTAACATCTTTGTCCACTTAATCTTGTACTAGTAATAGTGCTAAGATAAGTACATGATGCAAACTTTTCCCTTTTATGATATTGAATAGGGATTTTCTAGTGGTATGATTTACCGAGTTGTTGTAAGCAAATTGATGAGGACATCCAATCATTTAAAGTATACCAGAGGAGGAGATCGACCCAACCTTCACTTTGGCTTGATAACTCGTGGATGGGCCCAGGTGGACCGCGTTTAGGACTAGATGACCCCACATGCATGATTGTGCATCTTCGAAGACCCTACACTAAGAAGATGCATGTGGACTGCTTATTTGAGAAGTTTTAACTGTTGGATCGCGAGGACATGACAATCGAACCGTTAAATTGTATGGATCCTTCGATCAGGCAGTTGGATCATTGTGATCTTTGATCACTTTGATCATTAGTATTAAGATTAGTTGATTTTATGTTTTTTTTTTTATGGTTATTTATAGTTTAGGACGCGTTATTTTCAGCTTATTGCATCATGCGACATATGAGGTTTGTTTTTATTGAGGGGTATTTTTGTCAAAACACATTTATTGAGACTATATAAGGGGGGAACGTCTAGCCCTAGCCCATTATTATGGAATGAAAAAATTTCTTTTGCTGGAAAAGCCTTTTCTCTCATGTTATTTGAGATTCTCTTGTGAAAAGAGACTGCTTGGTGTGAATCCAAAGTTGTGAAGCCTAGTTATCCTCTTCATCTCTACCTTATTCCTCTCTAAAAGGTATTTTTCATTCTCATCTTTTCTATTTCTCCACTTTAGTACCAAAATCTTCCTTACCCTTTAAAATACTCCACACAGTCTCACTTCTCATCATCCTACAACCATAACCTAGGCCTAATCAATCAAAACCAAAGAGTGTATGATCTGCCCTTGCCCGTACAGACCGTATGGACATCCACACACCCTCTTCCCCATTCCTTCTTTAATTTGGTAAAACCCCAGCCCCAATAACCCTAAAAACCCGTATTTTTTAACCTTAGAATTGTCCAAATCTACCCATTGAATTAGATCCATACCTATGCTAACGTGAGAGTTCCGGTTTCTCATCGGGCCTTAGATTTTCATGCTTATGCAGTTTATGCCTGCGTGGGATTGTGATTTAACATAAATCTGAATTTTAATATCCATTTGGAACTCATTTAATCATTGTAGAATGGCATGTTATTGTATTTGACGTATTTTGATTAATCTGTTAATAATCTCCTGCATTCAAATGGTTAAATCACACATCCTGCATCACAAACTCGCCTTAGGGTAGAGCTAAGTCCCTCTGGGATATGTTATTGCTTACGAAACTTATCAAGAGGTTGCCAATGCTCGTGTTGGCTACTTTGATTTGACCTTTTGTTTTAGGATGATGTGCACTAGAGAATTGAAATTAGTTCCCAATTGCTTACATAAAGTGCACTAGAAGTGCCCCACAAATTCCATCATGGTTCAGAGTTATTGTTTTGGGTACCCAATGAAATTGCACAATCTCTGTGAATAATGTGTTGGCGATATGCATAGTGTCCATTATTCTTTTCCATGGAATGAAGTGGGCCATTTTTGAAACACAATCCACCACAACGAAAATTGAATATGCTCCCATTTAAGTCTTAGGATGACTTATAATGGATTCCATAAAAATGTCCACTCATGGTGTGACGGGAACAAGAAGCGGCATATAAAGGCCAATGTTATGCACAGGACCTTTCGAGACTTGGCATCGACTGGCATCATGCTACGAATTGTTTATTGTAATGGCGCATGAGGGGCCAATGATATTTTTTCTCCACCATGGCTAATGTTTTATGTTTTCCAAAGTGTCCACCTAATCCTCATTTATGTAGCTTAAATAGGAGCTTCTTCTGCAAATTTTTAGGAAGGCATAAGCGTGAACTCTTGAATGAATATTTATCATGTGAGATGAATTCATGCTTTGGATCTTAATCATCCTCACATTTGTTGAGCCGCGCATTGATGCAGGACAATTAACCACTTGCTCTAAAAGCTCGAACTGTTAGAGTATGACGAATTAATCCATTTATCTCATAGCTCAGGCCCCACATCTCATGGGTTTAGGACCTCGGCCTAACCCCCTTCGTGGGCCCCAAATCACATGGGCTGCCCACCCCGAGTGTGCCCCCGCATCCCACGGGCTACCTCACTCGAGCCTGGTGTGAAATGCGCATTAATCACTCCCGGTGAGGAGTCTCGAACACGAGGCCTCCTCCATGGCCGCACTCACCCCGAGTGTGCCCCTGCTCACAAGTGACCCCACTCGAGTCCGTGTAAAAATGCTCCTGCATTAATCACCCCCAGTGAGGAGTCTCGAACACGAGACCTCCTGCTTTGATACCAATTTGATGCAGGACAATTAACCACTTGCTCTAAAAGCTCGAACTGTTAGAGTATGGCGAATTAATCCATTTATCTCATAGCCCAGGCCCCACATCTCATGGGTTTAGGACCTCGGCCGAACCCCCTTCGTGGGTCCCAAATCACATGGGCCGCCCACCCCGAGTGTGTCCCCGCATCCCACGGGCTACCTCACTCGAGCCTGGTGTGAAATGTGCATTAATCACCCCCGGTGAGGAGTCTCGAATACGAGGCCTCCTCTGTGGGCCACACCCATCCCAAGTGTGCCCTGCATCCCACAAGCGACCCCACTCGAGTCCGGTGTGAAAATGCTCCTGCATTACGCACTCTGCTAAAAATGGGGTTTGTATTATATTATTCTTATAGTACCTCGAATCCCACAACCTCCACGGCGGGTGTTCCTAGTAGAACCACCTCTATTCAAAGCACCCACTGCTTTGTTCTAACTTCTAACTCTTTGACACAAAAGGAAATTGTATTCTAGTAGAAAAGCCATCCATTTCGAATAACGAGCACTCAACTTCTTTTGGGAGTTGAGATATCTCAACGAGTTAGTCTAAGTGTGGAATGAATTCTCGATGAATTAGGTAATGCCTCCAATGTCATAGCACTTGGGCTACTTCATGGAACTCAAGATCATATGTGAAGTAGTTATTTTGTGCATCATTAAACTTTTCGCTAAAGAAAGCGATTCATTTTTCTTCCTGACTCAACACCACGCCAATGCCAACATTAGAAAGCATTACTTTCCACTTCAAAGACTTTATTGAAGTTTGAAAGTGCAAGAATTGGGATCTTCATCATCTTCTTTTTTATGGTGCTAAAACTTCAATCCGTTGCTTTAGTCCATTCGAACTTGGCTCGGTGCATGTAATTGATGACAACTGTGATGGTTGTACTAAAATTTTAGATAAATATTTGGTAAAATGTTGCTAAACCATGGAGAGAATGGACCTCTGAAAGGGTTTGTAAGATGGGCCACACCAAAATGACCTTGATTTTCTCCTTGTCAAACCTTGATCCCTTCTTCTGAAACAATATACACCAAAAACACAATACTATCAACAAGGAATGAGTACCTTTTCAAGTTAACAAATAGTGACTACTGTAGTACGTCAAATATTTGCTGTAAGTCATCAAGATGAATAGATTATTCATGACTAAAAACAAGATTATTATTAAAATAAACTAAAGCTTTTTCTATGAAAGGACGTGATATCTCTGTCATTAGCATCATGAAGGTGCTTGGATCATTTGCAAGGTTGAATGGCATGACTGGCTCATTTGAAAGGCCAAATGGCACGACGAGCCACCCCTATAGTTGTCTTGAGTTTTAAATATGATTTTTTACTCATCTCCGGGCCGAATACGTATATGATGATTTCTACTCAGGTCAATCTTTGAAAAGATCTTTGCTGCATGCAACATGTTCAACATATCATCCAAACGAGGAATAGGAAACCAATTCTTGATAGTAATGTGGTCGATCGCACGGCTGTCCACACATCGTCTAAGATTCGTCTTTTGTAGGGGGTTAATAATGCATGAACAACACATGGTGACATGCTTTCACGAATTAAACTCTTTTATAACGACTTAGTAACCTGTTGGTGGAGCTTGGTATGTTTGACTGGACTTATTCGGTAGTGCGCAAGCAACGCAACATTTGGTAGACTAGAACCCGACATTAAATGTGGTGCTGAATGTTCTTCATAGGAGGAAGTCCAGTTGAAAGTTTTTCGGGCACCAAGTCTTCGTATTCATGAATGAACTCTAGTATAGGAGGCAGAACATTTGATTATTTCATGTCTTCTTTAGCAAGCAAGACATAAATGATGCCAGTCTCCTTGTTTTCCTCTTCAATTATTATTATTATTATTATTTGCATAGAGTGATTTTTGACCCTCGTCTTTAAGACTTTATTAGATTTGGGTGTTGGAAGAATTTTTATTTGGTGCAATGTGATGTTAACATCATTCTTGGTGAAAGAATAGGTGTTAGCTCGAGTCAAATGCACCATATCTAGGTCCACAACCATGGTCTTTTTACAAATTGTGGCATGCATTCGTGGGGACCATGTCACACCATACTTCATCCTTGTACTTGGATCTAATAGAGAAGGAAATTGAACACGTGGAGCTAACATAAAATTCTCCAATCCTTAAAAAAATTCTATTTTTTTGAAGCAACGAATCAGATATGGGCATGGATGCTTGTTCTTTGAGGTTCATTTGTCCACAATTTCTTGCGAGACAATTTTCTTACTACACCCGCATACCAAAATTGTGCATTTCTTTCTACTAGAAGTGCAAGTGTCGTGGAAGATATTGTGCCACAACCATCACTCCCCATCAATTACTCAAGGCATCGATAGCACTGTCCATTGGATAACCAACGCCTTGCCATATCACCAATACAATTGCTACATCTTCCTCAACAAGCGCCCCATCCTCATATGCATGTTCTTCATATTCTGTGTTATCTTTATCTTTCATTTGTATGTGGTTGAGAGTGTCTTCACATATTCTCATTGCTCGACCAAATTTACTTTAATTGTGGATTGATGTTCAGGATAGTGAAAAGAATGATGTTTCAGTTACCCACACTTAAAGCACGTGAAAGGAATGTTGTTTTGCTTGTCTTGGGCACATTAGCCCCTTGTCCATAACTACCCCTCGGGGTTGGAGTTTGCTTCATTGTTTACTGTTGCCCTATCTTCCCTCTATCTATGGGATGCCTTGCAGTTGCCTTATGTTGGAAGTTAGCATGCTGCCCCATTGTTGATGATGCCTAAATCGTCTCCCAAGTCCCCAACTAATTATCTCATTGGCTTTTAATGTAAGTGTGTATGCATCGGATATCTTAAATACATCTTTGAAAGCCAATTTGTTTATGATGTCCATGTTAGGACCATTAAGATTTCTTGAAATCTTTTGGTTTTCACATTCACGAACTTCTATCTAGGGCTGTACACGAGTCAAGCTAGCTCGAAAAGCTCGCTCGAATCGGCTCGACTCAGCTCGGATTGACTCGGCTTGAAAGGCCGACTCAAGCAAGTTGAGTTCGAGCCAAGTTCGACCATGGTGTATTTCAAATCGACTCGACTCGAACTCGACTTGACTCGAAGCTCGAGCTCGACTCGGCTCGAGTAATATATTTTAATAATATATATTATATTAATATTAAATATATATAATATATATATTTAAGTTAAAAGAAGAAGTTAAAACTTAAAAGTTTTTACTAAAAAACCCTACCTGACCCTACCTGTCCCCATTCCCTCTTTTTCTTTCCCTTACCCTACCGAGGTAAACTCGACTCGAACCACCAGCTCGACTCGAAAGCTTTGGCAAACAAGCCAAGCTTCAATGTTGAGCTCGAGGGCGAGCTCAAACTCGAGTATAGCATGGACGAGTCAAGCCGAGCTTGGCCCACCTCGACTCGACTCGGCTCGATGTACAACCCTACTTCTATCCATGATTCCAATGTATAGAACTGCTTGTCGTATTCATTTACTGATTTGTTCCCTTAGTGCAAATTGTGAAATGTCACATGTTTGATAGAGGTCACTAGCATAAGTTGCTGGTAGGTTTGTTTGTTTGTTTGTTTGTTTTTTTTTTTCATTTTTTTTCTAAGAATTTACTTATTCCTTACCTTGACGGATTTATTCAACTCGGAGATCGTTCCTATTATGCTAACGCGTGATTGGAAAATTTCATAGCTACTAACTTAATCTTCCTATTTGTCCATGATTTTCTTGTACTTGAACACCTTTTCCACATTATTTAGCCAATCGACGAAGTCGTGAACATGCAAACGACCATGGAATTATGAAATTTCTATCTTAATTCCGGTCTCTTTGTCATATTCCAATAATCGAAGGATTCGATTATTGGTGTCTTTATGAGTCGGGGCTGCCTGTTGTTGGTTACGACCTTGGTGGAGGACCTTCCACTATGTGTTTACGTGCTCCAACTTTGGTTCTGGATTCCCTCCACGTTGGAGCTCTCTCACTTGATTAGTGAGATTGCCTATCGTATGCGTTGAGTTGATCTACTCGCTCTGTGAGTACAATGATTAATTTGTGTTACTTTCACAAGCTCTTCCTGTGTCACTCCTTTTGAAGCCATTATGAGATGATGTAGAGTCAAAAGATTCTTAAAGACGACTCAACCTGGTTATTGAGTCAATGAGATCATGACACTTGAATTGCAAAGAAATAGACAAGAGTATACGGAGAAGAGTATACACACAAGAATATTCAAGTAGAGGGAGAAATAACTTTATTGAAATCAAAATTCTCTTATAATACCTAAGACTTGTGAGATTTGGATCATAGACTAAAGTGAAGACCCAGCTCGCACCGGAAGCCACACCTTTTAACTGAACTGCGACTGAGAATTTGTCGCACCATGAGTCCTTTGCCTTCCACAATTTCGAGTCCCACATCACCACTATGCCCCCTTTTGCACCTTCCGTGTCTATATGACCCATTCCTTTTCTTTAATTCCCCATACTGAGTCTAGAAGGCTCTGATCTAGTTTCTACATTTTTGTTTCCTGCAATGTCACAAGCTGAGCTCTTGTTTGTTTGCATGGGTCTCTGATGTGCACCCTCTTTTCTTTGCACCCCAGCCCCCTAATGTTCCAACTCAGCATCGTCGTGATGATACAGTGACTGCCCCCTTCCCTTTTGGGAAATGGCTTTTCATTTCTCACTGTTTTCTAGAAACGGCATTTTCTGAAAAACTCCATCTTCCTCAATTTTTTTTTCTTTTTTTCCCACTCATGAATCCAATCAGGCCCTTATTGCAATCTTTTTCTTCTTATAAAATTTCGCACTAACGCTAACAAGAAAAAAATAAAACAAAAAAGAAGAGTTGTATCTCATTTAGAAACAGCGGTGGAAGTGTGCCTTTCCAAAAAAGAAAAGAAAACAGAAGTATATATTGAGAACCGTCTATCAGAGCCACAATGTCTAACATGTTTGTTTGTATGTTTTGATTTATTATATTTTGATTGTTGTTGCCAATTGGGAAAATATAACGAATCAAATTTTCCAAAGCAGAATGGGCTGGAAGGGAAAGGTACACCCCATTAATTAAGATGTGCAAAAGTACAAAGGGGAAAGCCTATGGAATTAGTGACTTGCAAAGCTTCAACATGTTATAGGTAGTGGCAGTGGAGAATTGTGAATTTAGACTTTCAAATAAGGTTTGAGTCTCATGGCCAAATATGAGAAGAGAGGCTATCCAGTACTTGGTAGGTTCAGATTCTATTCGTTTGCTATATGAAATATTTGGAATGCCCCATTAATTAAGATATGTACAAGCATTAGACTGGAAAACAATATGGAATTTAGACTTTCACTTAAGGTTTGAGTCTCGGGGCCAAACATGAGAAGAGAGGCTATCCAATGCTTGGTAGGTTTCTGTTGGTTCGCTATATGAAAATTTTGGATGAGCACCTTTGATTTCCCTATGCCAATGATAAGATCTAGAGTTGGTGATGGGTTCGAAAAGCCGTGAAAGTGGAGGCTTGGTCCTCAGGGAAGCTACAAGGATCTTTCAATAGTATTTCTGGTTGTTCATAATGGAAGGTGTCTTTAGAATTGTCATCTTGTGGACATCCTTTGTCTGGAATTGTCTTTTGTATCTAATGAAATTCAGGATATTGCCTCTAAGCTAAAGATTTTGTTGGCACATGATAGGAGAGGAAAATGGTATTGATGGTGTTTTGGCAAAAGAGGGCGTTAGCTTGTGTTTTTTGTATTGGGTTCCCTTTTGATCTGTCCTTAAGGGCGTGTTTGGATTCGTGTATAGTATTGTATTGTATTGTATTTGGGCACTGTTCATGTATACATTGGACGGTTTACAGAATACATCCAAATCACCATGCCATTATCCAATGTTTGGATAGGAGGTATTGTGCGTTGAAGTATACACTATCTAGTACATGACAATGTTTGGATACTAAGTATTAGGCGTGCGTATTGTACAAATGTTCAACATCCATTTGCTGCTTTGTACGGATTGTTGATATATTTATTTAAATTCTCGACCATTTCATAGGTGGTGGTGCCCACCTTCACTTGATTTTCTTCATCTGATCCGTCCAACATGATCTGATCAGATCCATCCATCCATACAATTGCCGCTGTACAGTTTTTTTTTTCCCTTTACAATTCTCGTCTAGTTCATATGTGGTGGTGGCCACCTTCACTTGATATGCTTCATCTGATCTGTCTAAATCCTATCCATCCATTCAAAGAATTCACATGTGGCTAATTATGGGAATAACATGGATCTCGTTTAACAGTAAATCATTACCAGTCATTTTACTTATGCGATAATTTTTTAACTTGCTGAAGAACAGATTGATAAAAGAGAATAGTTATCAAACAACTGTCACAAGTTCTATATACACATCAATCAGTACAGGCATGGATTTCCTCTTACAAGCTTATAACTTCAAAGGTGGATAGCCATGAGTCTCTGTTAAAGCACATCGATGTACAAGCATGAATATACCGGCACTAACCAATATAAGTTCAAAGCTGGAAGGCATGAAGGTAGCACTGAATCTCTCAGATAACGCCACACATATCCTTACAGCCTTTCTTTAACAAAAAATTATACAAAATGTAATTAGGGGAACGTCAACAGTGATCAACCCGACCAAAAAACTACAAGGATTATGATGCTGAAAACCGATAACATAATAGCAATATAGAATCATCTTAAAAGGGCCCTTGCAAATCGATTTGGGCAACAAGTAAGAATGCATTTCGCATCTAAGGGGGATTTCAAAGAGAAATACCTCTATGACAGATTTCTTCGGATGGTGCAGAGCCTATTGAGAATGGCGGACTTCGCAAAGAGAAATGGTTTTGAAGATAAAATACGAGGGAGAGTTTTCTATAAAGAGAAGCAATCCAAGTTTCAATGTTTGCAACCCACAGACAAATCAAGTACCTGTTACAGGTCGCATGCACATGTCTTTCCGATCTTCCAACCATACCAGATAGACATGGTAAAATCCCAAGTGCGATATGACGGCATGAGATTTCCCTCTCATCGGCGGTATAGGTATAGGTGGATAGGGAATAGGCTGTTCACGTATAATGGTGTATACGCCATACCGTATACACACCATTAAGGAGGGGCGTCTTGTGCTCAAAGAGGCCAAACGTCCATAGCCGAGAATCCTCTCATGGTTACATGGCGTTGGATATCGCATACCATCAAAGCAGGGAGATGATCATACCTGAATCTGATGCAGTTTCCGCAACACGATCTACTGTTCTAATGCCGATTTGCAATGAGCAATGGAGGGAATGAAGAAAAACCTTGTCGCATATATGTTGATCTCAGCCTTCGGACATCACCTTCTTAGCGGAAAACCGACATGCAGAAATCCTGAGGCCTCAGAGGAGGTGCTGGTGTATAAACCTGACCGTTCTCCTCCTGGAGAGATGTCTCTGCAGGGTTTTGAAAGTCGGTCACACGCGTATTCAATACATTGAATCGGCTGTACAGATGGCAGCCAAAACATCAGGCATTACAATCGCATGCCACGCGTGTTTCTGGAGGCGCGCGGTATTCGCGCGCGTGGTATTCTACGGTGTTTTACTCCTTACCAAACACCGTACATATCACATCAACACCTCTAATACCATACAATACAACCAAAAACGCGAATCCAAACAGGCCCTAAAAGTTTTCATTAATTCTCTGAGAAAAGGGGTTGGTTGATCCTATTTTGGAACAACAACCATAATGACGAGTCTTCTCTTCATGAAGCTTTGGACTGAAAGTTACATTTATCAGCCTATTAGCAAACCTATGATGTGCATTTGGATTGGGCTCTGAAGCAGGAGAGAGGTTCCATCAATTGTTGCACAGGTAGGAGCTATAAACATAAGATTCCAACAACTGTGATGTGCAGAAAAGTCTACAACTTAGGAGTCCAACCAGAAACAAGTTTCAAGATAGAAACATGGATTTCTATTGGGAGATGCACCAAATCTGAGTTGCCAGATGAAGAACTGTTTTCGGGGTTAACCGAGAACAATATTCAAGGTGAAGTATCCAATGTAGAAGAATCTCTCCTCTTAAAACAATCTCATTTCATGCAAGTAAAGAAAACTTTGTTTCATCCATTCAATTGTTCATAAAGATTCCTTTACAAGTCAACTGTATATGATGTGATTAACTAGGAGTAACCCACAATTAGTTTTCTGACTTGCTAGAACCTTGCCTTATGAAAGGACAAAAAAAGGTTTGTAAATGGGCATTTAGGTAATTTAGAAGGTATGACTGCACACTAGACAAATTCACTTGTCTCGCCAACCTCCACAAAAAGAGGGCTAGACTCTTACAATGAGTCACCATTATTTTGAAAATGTTATGATGGTGACTCATCTTTTCACATTCAAGGCTCACGTACGGTGATCTACACCACCCAAATTACGGGGTCGCATGGTTGATGGATCAAACCTCTAAAATCACAGCAATCAAGCAATTCTAACCATCCAATTGATGGCTATCAAGTGGATCGTTAGAAGTAAAAAAGTGAGCGGTCCAGATTCCGAGTACACTCACAGATCAAGTACAAAATAGACAGAAAAGCTCCAATCCCTCTTGAATACGAAGGTGCGCTAATTATCATGCAGTCACGGTGCGCCGAACCAAGAAAAAGAGAAGTGCTGCACAATTTGTGTATGCATGTGCAAAGTATCATACAAGAGGTGAGGATTAATCATGCCCTTAACCTCCCTCTTCTTCTTCAAATGACTAAGGGCCTGTTTGGATTCGCATTTTTGGTTGTATTGTATGGTATTAGAGGTGTTGATGTGTGATATGTACGGTGTTTGGTAAGGAGTAAAACACCGTCGAATACCACGCGCGCGAATACCGCGCGCCTCCAGAAACACGCGTGGCATGCGATTGTAATGCCTGATGTTTTGGCTGCCATCTGTACAACCGATTCAATGTATTGAATACGCGTGCGACCGACTTTCAAAACCCTGCAGAGACATCTCTCCAGGAGGAGAACGGTTAGGTTTATACACCAGCACCTCCTCTGAGGCCTCAAGATTTCTGCATGTCGGTTTTTCGCCGAGAAGGTGATGTTCCAAAAGCTGAGATCAACATATATGCGACAAGGTTTTTCTTTGTTCCCTCCATTGCTCATTGCAAATTGGCATTAGAACAGTAGATCGTGTTGCGGAAACTGCATCAGATTCAGGTATGATCATCTCCCTGCTTTGATGGTATGCGATTTCCAACGCCATGTAACCATGAGCGGATTCTCGGCCATGGATGTTTGGCCCTCTTCGAGCACAAGACGCCCCTCCTTAATGGCGTGTATACGGTATGGCGTATACACCATTGTACTGTGAACAACCTATTCCCTATCCACCTATACCTATACCGTCGATGGGAGGGAAATCTCATGCCGTCGTATCGCACTTGGGATTTTACCATATCCGCCTGGTCTGGTTGGAAGATCGGAAAGGACATGTGCATGCGACCCTGTAATAAGTACTTGATTTGTCTGTGGGTTACAGACATTGAAACTTGGATTGCTTCTCTTTATAGAAAACCCTCCCTCGTATTTTATCTTCAAAACTATTTCTCTTTGCAAAGTCCGCCATTCTCAATAGGCTCTGCACCATCCGAAGAAATCTGTCGTAGAGGTATTTCTCTCTGAAATCCCCCTTAGATGCGAAATGCATTCTTACTTGTTGCCCAAATCGATTTGCAAGGGCCCTTTTAAGATGATTCTATATTGCTATTATGTTATCGGTTTTCAACATCATAATCCTTGTAGTTTTTTTGTCGGGTTGATCACTGTATGACGTTCCCCTAATTACATTTTGTATAAATTTTTGTTAAAGAAAGGCTGTAAGGATATGTGTGGCGTTATCTGAGAGATTCAGTGCTACCTTCATGCCTTCCAGCTTTGAACTTATATTGGTTAGTGCCGGTATATTCATGCTTGTACATCAGTGTGTTTTAACGGAGACTCATGGCTGTCCACCTTTGAAGTTATAAGCTTGTAAGAGGAAATCCATGCCTGTACTGATTGATGTGTATATGGAACTTGCGACAGTTGTTTGATAACTATTCTCTTTTATCAATCTGTTCTTCAGCAAGTTAAAAAATTATCGTATAAGTAAAATAACTGGTAATGATTTACTGTTAAACGAGATCCATGTTATTCCCATAATTAGCCACATGTGAATTCTTTGAATGGATGGATAGGATTTTTCAATAGACGGATCAGATGAAGCATATCAAGTGAGGTGGCTACCACCACATATGAACTAGACGAGAATTGTAATGGAAAAAAAAAACTGTACAGCGGCAATTGTATGAATGGATGGATCTGATCAGATCATGTTGGATGGATCAGATGAAGAAAATCAAGTGAAGGTGGGCACCACCACCTATGAAATGGTCGAGAATTTAAATAAATATATCAACAATCCGTACAAAGCAGCAAATGGATGTTGAACATTTGTACAATACGCACGCCTAATACTTCGTATCCAAACATTGCCATGTACTAGATATTGTATACTTCAACGCACAATACCTCCTATCCAAACATTGGATAATGGCATGGTGATTTGGATGTATTCTGTAAACCGTCCAATGTATACATGAACAGTGCCCAAATACAATACAATACTATACACGAATCCAAACACGCCCTAAGAGGCAAGAGATGATTTCTTCATGTGGCAGAAACAAATTCTGCAATTGGCGTCAAATCAACAAATGGGTGGATCTGCTAGTTTGAGTGGGATTTAGTTTGAGAAGTTCTCCATGGCTGTCATGCAAGGGTGGGTTTTGCTGAGGGTTTCAAAGTCTTTTTTTCAGTGAAGGGTAGAGATTGTTCGCAATGGTCAATGTACACATCCGGTGGCTGTCGGATTTCACTGATGTTGTGGTTGATCATTCCCGGAGTCAGGTTTGGATGGCGCGGCAGCTGTAGCAAATAGATGTGTGCAACAGTGAGCGGTAGAGATGGTTCACGGAGAGGAATTGCAGCGGTGGTGGTGTGGCAATGACACCAGGATTTGGTCTGTCAGATCTTCAACTAGGCAGAGACAGGTTTTTGTAGGAGCCTGGTCTGGTCACCGGAGGAAACAAGGAAGATATGTGGCTAAGGGTGGGTGTCGCCAGGGTTGGGTACCGGCTGTGGATGTTGGGTGATCGATGGTGATGGGGCTGATGTTTCAGATGGGTGATTAAGATTTGGGGTTTGGGGTTGTTGATAGTTGTTGGGATGATCTGTAGTGAGTGATGGTTGTAATGGAAATGGTGATGAGTTCAGGGTGTGGACAGCCGGAGACGCTGACAAAAACAATGATGGGTCGGTTGTTGAGTGTCAACTGGTTGCACAGGTATGCCTGCTCTTGTGTTACTAGTGATGGATTTGGGGACTGAGTGTGACAGGGGCTGGTGGAAAATATGGGTTGTGCTGGATCTGAATATGATGCTGGTTTTTGTGGCGTTGAGGTTAAAGTGCAGGGAATGTGCTGGAGCAGGAGCAGACGGGTGCTGCAAACGACAAGGGCAGTGGAGGGTGTCTTGCGATTGATTGGGCTTTGGCTTGTCTTGAATGGGCTTCAGAACCTGATTCTAGCAGCGACAGGAACGGAAATCAGCATTAGCTCCTTGGTTGCAGGATTCCTCTAACTCGGTGCTGCTCCCAGTTCAAATCTGCTTTGGAATGTCGCTCCCACTTCCTTCTTATTTATACTTGTTTACATTTTAAAAGAAACACTTTCCTGCTCCCAAACCTCCCTTCATGCTTCATGCAGCTATGAGCAACTCTTTTGAACCAGTAGGGAGAGAAAGAAAACCAGAGAGAGTATTTCTCACTTGTGGAATGAGTTGAAAGAGTATTTCTCTCCACTGCTAAAAAAATAATTCAGCTTACCCTAAAGCGTGTGGGGTCCACAGTCACATATGATTGAAACTTTGAATGGCATTCGGATGGTATAGAAACAGGCGAAAAAAAAGAAAAAAAAAAGGGATGGACAGCGTGTAGGGTCCACAGTAGGCAGAGGATTGATAAATGTCTCTGATACAATGTTATTCACAAGAGACTTCATTGTGGAAATTGTATTGCGTATATTTCATTGAGAATGACAAGAATATATAGAAGAGATGGGGGATCTTAACAAATATACATGAATCTATCCACATAACTATGGTATATACAGCTGTACATATGTATCCTATATTCTAACGTTAACAAAATATTGATGATGAAAGTACCCCTAAAATCCGTTACAACCACGCAACCCTGAACTAAGTCGGTCATAGCTGCTCAATTCATGCCAAAATCACATGATCTTGGGCTTGTTTGAAAGCTAATTCAAAATGCTCTAAAGTTGGACCAATTTTGCATCACTCGGATGATGTTTAGAACCTTCAAGGTGGCCATAAAAACAAAGTGACTGGAAAAGGTTACCTATGGATTTTTGTTAACAAATCCTTCTTTAATAGGTTATTGAGTGACAATTAATTATTATTATGCTATTATAAGACTCCGACATGATCAATAATTTGATTTTCTTGAAAAGAGCTAAGTTTTATGGAAGTCCAACTGTATGGGCCTATGGGCCAGAGGTCAATAGGACCATCATCAGGGACCCCAAGAACTGTTTGGACAGATTGTTGGGCCCATATGACTGATCAAACCGGTCATGGGACACAGTTCACTATTTGGACAGGTTGCAAGGTCAATGGTGTCATCCCAACATTCCAGGCTTTGATCATGGTCCACTTTTCAGTTGTATAAGGGTCTTAGGTACATGAGGGTCTGAACTCTCACTTGTTGAGCATTTGGATGATTTTCTAGCTCCGTAGATGGAGTTGTCGGGAATGTTCATCAAATATACAAAATCTGGAATTGATTTCAAGAATAAGTTTCTCTAGGTTCAATAGTTAGGCAGCCTACCTTGGTGTGTAGGTTGATCTCTTGATCTCCAAATATATTTCGAACAATATAGCATCCAATGAGGTTGTAGGACTGCAAATGACCACACATGGACATGTGTCAGAGAGAATAAAGAGAAGAATAGGGATAACTGCATGAAGTCACACCATGTGAAGAGGAGTCTTACCTCAAGAATCAGTCTCACTTCGAGGCCCCGTTCAGTCGCTGGAAAGAGGAAATTTTGACTTGAATTAATCGAATAAAATTGTGATCTCTCTATTGATTGTATGAATACGCATGCTAGTCTTAAACAAAGAAAGTTCTAGCTCAACGGGGACTGTTAACACATGAAAGAAAGATATCAGCCAAAAAGTTCATGGATGAAGGAAAGCTACATGAAAAAATATGTTACCAAATAGAGGAAAGGCATCCTAAAAAATAAGGAAACGTAAGGTTAACAAATAATGAAAAGCTATCCTGAGAAATAAGGAAATAAATCTACTCTTGCTACTTGCTGTCAAAGATTCTTAGAAACTATCTTTGGCTCTAAGAAGCCTGCATTATGTATATTCTTTGGTGTCACACATCTGGGACTGCATGTGGGGCCTGTTGAGACTGTTTGGACCATCCAATTACAAATATGGGACCAAAGGGTGATCAAAACTGTTGATCAGGGTCTGCAATAGATTGGGCTTGATCCATCGATTGCGCAGCATGTGGGCTCATTCCGGTCCTATTGTGATGGCTGGATATGGTCCTGCATCAGTTCACCCTGGCTTGGGAGTGACTCGCTTTGGGTTGACTTGTGCCTAACATTCCCCACATGCTGCCTTTGCTTCCCTCATTTGCAGGCTCTGGTAGGTGCCTAACATTCCCCACACGTGTTTGCTATGAACTTCCTTCACAGGTTGGCATCATTTAAGATACCACTGCCTCTTTCGTCATTTTGCTGCCTGTGCCCTCCATGATGGTTTCTACTTCTTCGGTAGTGGAGTTGCTTGTTGGTGCTTAGTTCTTTCTTTTGTTCATGTTTGGCTTTCTGAATCCTATGCAAAATGAGAGGATAAAGGATGCCCTGTAAGCTGCTTCTCTTCAGAATTCTTCATTTGGGCTGTTAATCATCCTCTGATTAGTCTCACCATGTTGTAATTAGATTCACCAGTAGGTTCCTCAATTGGTCCAGTAAATACTCAGTGGATCCACCCTTAGACTTTGCTAGTGACACTTCCTTCAATACTCCAACTGATGAATTGGAGTTTAATTTTTTCTGTATCTTCCTCCATAGCAGTTACCTGCCCATTCAAAGAATCTAGATCATCAGCTAGCTTTTTAATCATTCTCCACACTTCACATTGTTGTCTCTTGCTATCTCACTCATTGTCTTCTCATGCTTCTTTGATCCCTGCTATGATGACCTTCTAGTATGAGTTGCCGTCTATGAACGGCTGACATACTGGGAAGGGCGTTATAGCAGGAGGGAATGGAATATGGGTAGGGACATGGTAGGAAGATCAATAGGACTGGCGTGAGAAGTCTAGGATGATGGATCAGCACTATGCAGTAAGCATGGAATATGGATTGGAACTGTATCATGAAGTGTTAGAATGACCACTTCGTGCTGACATCCCACAACAAGGAGTAAGGCTGGTTTAAAGATCTGTTGTGGGGACAGATTGGGGCTGAAACCTGGGACATTGTGAACAATTTTTGAACAGCTTGAATGGTATGGTTATGGGCTTACAGGGCTTACAGTGGATGATGCAGTGTAACAAAAACAAACTAAACAGTTGCTATAGAATAGAGTTTAGCATAAAACTTTGATGGCTGGACATGATCCTGCATCAGTTCATCCTGTTGTCAGTTCTGCAAGATGCTGCTAGTTGGATCAAAGAACCAAGTGGTGTTTTCTTGGCACTCTTTAAGGAAATGAGTAGTAGTCCCTCAAACACACATCTCACCTGTTTCTTTCGAATATTTATTATCATCCTTGTACTTTAAATATCACCAGATTGGCTGTAGCTGATTAAGGTTTTAAAGGCGACCAATTATGAAGAGAGAGAGAACTGAGACGCCCTGGGTGACAGGGCCTGTTTTATTTTGTGATTCTTTGAAGGGGAGAAGGTACATCTGTTCATCAACAATTCCCAGTCAAAGTATGTGTGGCTAGGGGTGTACACGAGTTGATCCGAGTCGAATTGGGCTCAACCCGGCCCGCCCTGGTCACCAGGCCAACATGTCCGACCCGAACTCGGCCCAGTCAGTAATCGGGCGAGTTCGGGCCAGTTTCGGACCTTACAACAAGTTCATGGGAAGGGCTTTGGCAAGTAATCCGCATCCCATTACAAGGCCCTCGATCAATGGTTTAGATAGTTGAACTATAGACTCCACAAAAAATCTAACTAGTCAGGACATTATAATTCCTTTTTGTATTTGGATGAATATAGGCTGTTCAAGTTATACGTCTGTGAGGTGGATGAGTCACTGTCACTTCAAAGATGGGCGGTTAACTATCCTAGAAGGGTAAAGGGGAAAGGGACGGGTAGGGCTTTGAAATATATATATATATATATATATACACACACACACACACACACACACACACACACACACACACACACACCACCACCCACACCACTTGACCGAGTCGGGTCGAGTTGGGTTTCGGCCGAACTGGGACCTATCTGAACTCGGCCTGAACTCAGTTTCGGGCTGAAGAAAATGGCCCGTCCCGACCCGAACTCAGTTCCGGCCGGGCCGAGTCGAGCGAGTTAACCGGGCTACCCGGTTCATGTACAGCCCCATGTGTGGCTTTTATTGGGAAGAGGTCCGATGTTTCTGGAGGCACACAATTGTTGTGCCTTTTTATTGGGCCATACACATGCATATGATGATCTGAACAATGCATACTGTGCCCTCTTCCAGTGATTGACCACTCTTTTTTTTTTTTTATAAATTTTTTTAAAGAAATTAAATATAAGCTAGGATTTTGTTAAAAGTAAGCAGACATGAAGAGCATGCTATGGGAAGGAGACGTGAGGGGCTAACAAACAAAAATTGCAAACTAGACCATTAGATGACCTTTTTTTTGTTTTCTTCACTGACTGTCAATTTCTATCCCATTGATTGGGGGATTAGGATCTTCAGAATGCTATGCGTTTTGGTCTGTGACCCGTTTGGCCGCTTTCAGTTGTCTGTGGATTCCGTGGGTGTGGCAATGACATGGGAGGCACGGTATTTACCATTGATCTGATCCCTTGTTAAAATATGGTTGGCTCTGTCGGTTCAATATGTAATATGTGAACTTGCCATTTGTAAGGTTGGAAATGTCACATTTCTTTCCTTCGGGAAATAGTGGCTGACCACACAATCCAAATCGTAGCATGACTACACAATGTAGAGTTAGACCTCCAATCAATAGAGTTTGATTTTGTGTGAAAAACATCTAGTAGTAACTTTAGCTGTTTACCATGCATGATGGGAACTGACTCCCTTGGATATGGTGTTATCTGAACTAGATTTCCTGGGGACACATTCATTTTGCTTGAATTTCTCTTAAGGTTTTTATTATGATATATAATTTATTTTACATACACTATCCATTTATTCATGGTCCAAAAATATTTGTTGCTCAAGTAATTGTGTTGCACGTTTAAGCTTAGATAAGTTACTTTGGATTTGGTATTTCATTTGTAAACAGTATGGGGCATACTCCTCCAAATTGAGCTAATGAGAGAAGAAGAGTTTTGAATCACATTCTATCCACAAACTGTGAGTATCTTTGGCTCAGCTGAGGGTGGGCCCTATGCCCCACACAATCATGTTAGTTGTCAGGACCCATCCCCTAATTTTGCAGAAATGCTACAGCAGTCTCTCTCTATATTTCTCTCTCTCTATATCTATATCTAATATATATATATATATATATATATATATATATATATATATATATATATATATAGAGAGAGAGAGACGAGAGAGAGAGACGAGAGAGAGAAGAGAGACGAGAGAGATCGAGAGGAGAGAGAGAGAGAGAGAGAGATCGAGAGAGAGAGAGAGAGAGAGGAGAGAGAGAGAGAGCGACTCTACTATTTTTGAGTATCTGCCAACCAAATTACCATGATTTTGACAATCTGCACATATAAGACTTTTACTCTCCTTTCTTCCTTCCTTTCTTCTTCATTGTCTACTTTTATTGAGTTTCGTCTTCAACAGATCCGATGACCGATTAACTATTAGATAGATGGCTAAAGACAAGGGTAGGACAATATATTATATTGATGGAATGGAATGATAAAAATTGATAAAAACTTATACATGCTGTAAGCAGTTGCTTGTTGAATTCTAACAAAAGCAACCACACGTCTAGTATGGGGTAATTCCAGTCTCTCCTTGTAGAATGCCCTGCCCCCTCTAATTAAGAGGGCAGCATTTATTTAGGAAGTTGAGATTATTGGATATTGTGGATATATGCTCTTTCCTGTGCCAAAAGCAATGCCTAGGCAGTCTTGATTTTGTATGCAAGCATGAAACAGCTTCCTGGTGTTTAAGAAAAAGGCAGTTTAAACAGCCAAACTTGTTAAAATAAGATCCTCAGCAATTCTTCTATGTTGGTCTGGATTAAATAGTTGGTTCAGGCAGGACCAAACCTATCCATCAGCGGGACTTGAGCCTGGGTCCTCTGGAAGGGGTTTGTCCTACCAGCCCAATGAACGAGCTGGATGCATAAGATACTAATTGCAAAATGCCATAATCTTCGCTTCTCAACGCACCTAAATTGAAAGGAAATTTTTGTAGGATAGCAATAAGACCACCCATTCTTTATGGGAATGGGACAACGCTGGGTAGTTGAGGAACAACAGGTGAGCTGAAATGAGGATGTTGAGATAGATGATTGGCCAGAAGGGCAAGGAAAGAATTATAAATGAATGCATTCAAGGGAACTTAATAGTATCACCAATAGGTAATAAGATGAGGTAAGTAGACTTGGGTGGTTTGATCACGTGCAATGGAGACGGAATTACGGTGTTTAGGAGTGGGTTGGTACAAGCTGAAGGCCTCTAAAACGGCAAGGGAAGGCCCAAAAGGGCGTGGATGGAGGCAGTAACAAAGATTTGATGACCTATGTCCTACGTGAAGGTATGGCATTTGATAGTGGAACGGTGGAACATGATTGATGTAGCCCACCCCAATTAATTGGGATAGGGCTGAGATGATGATGGTGGTGACTATTGGGTTTGTGAAGATGCCCCTTAATATGAATATCTATGCATGCGATTGGCACAGTATCATGGGGTTCATGGAATTTTGCTTGATTGTCGTGTTAGAACCATTTTGTATTCTGCTAACCACTGACACTGCAGTTCTCTTGAATTATTGAAGTCTGCTGTTTTAGGCCTACACTAATGATGACTTATACAGTGCCAGTGAAAACCCTTTTCACTAATACCACTTCTGAAATTACAGGTTGAAACTTTGGCTTTTCTTTGCATATGTTGTATCATTTGTGTCTCTGGCGGCATCTGTGGGCTTGCTGGTGCAAGATGCACTAACGGCTGATGGCCCGTCAGCGTGGACGGGCACTGCAGGTGTCTTGCAGTGTGTGTTTGTGTTGATCAGGTAAGCTTACTTGTCTCTGATCTGTGTACATGTCCATGAATGCATGCATGGCTTTTATTAGCAATGTCCCTACTAACCAACTCATCTTGCACGAGCAGCGGGCTGATATTCTGGACCTCTCATTCGGAGTAAGTCGAGAAGAATCAGGAAAAGCCAAGTATTCGATGTGGGACTTCGACAAGACTGCCAGAGCTGCCAGATCGTTCAAAAGATGAAACAGTTCACTGCCTGCCCGTAATTCTTTCTAACGTCCTTGTAAATGTAGCGATTGGATTGGATGGAGCCAGTCAGCCGAATTGCAACAACTGTTAGTAAAGTGACAGCAATCTTTTGAGTCTGGAAACTGTGATTATCCTAGAAATCCATTGATGCATACCCATAAATTTTATTTTTTGATCAGGTCACTGTGGGCCGCATTTTTGTATGCTCAGATATTGCCCTCTCAAGTGTGTTGGACATCTGAGCGGTGGATGTGAGGCCCCGCTATAAAGATGAATGTATGCAGGAATTGGAGTGGTCCACTCATCAAGAGGGCCACACAAGTATATGTTGAATGTGGACCATTAGCAAGTTCTAGAGAACTGTCTGTTATTTTCATTCAGGGATGGCCTTTCTGATAAGTAGACTGGCCTGATTTTCACATGTATCCATCTTCATTGATGGGCCCACCTTACGCTCCCCTCAAATGTTCTCCATACTTGAATGGTTGGCAGTTGTGATGAAAGGTTTAAATTCAGTGCAGAAGAATTATAGGATCCTCGGCCTGAATATGCGCTCAGGTTTTCAGTTTGTACTTTCTACAGGAGAAGCCCTTGGTTTGATGATCCCAACCATTGGTCTGATTTGACCCACCGTATGTGGGCGATGCTGCAAAGATCTCTTAGATCGGACCTACATGTAACGAGATCCTAGCTAATGATTGATTAAACCTGCCTGCAGATTGAGTGTTCACCAGGGATATTCCTGGTGACCGGACTTTGTGGGCTTACCATGTGCGTTTTACCAGCTCATTTTAGGAAACGGATTGGCTAATCCCCTGCCATCAGCCCCGTGCCTGGTGGTTGGTGCTCTGTGGGCCCCACCATGATGTATGTGTTTCATCCATTCTGTTCATCCATTTTTACAGATCATTTTAGGGCTTTTTCCGAAAAATGAAAGGGATATAAATCTCAGGTGGACCACACTACAGGAAAACAATAGTGATTGGATATCCACCATTTAAATCCTCCTAAGGCCCACTGTACTGTTTATTTGACATCCAATATGTTGATTAGGTCACACAGACCCAGATGAAGGGAAAAAACAAAGATCAGCCTGATCCAAAACTTTCATGGCCCCCAGAAAGTTTTTAATGGTCAACCTTCATTCCACACAGTTTCCTGTAATGTGGTCCACTTGAGATTGGGATATACCTCAATTTTGGTCTCATACCATAAAATGATCTAAAAAAAAAAAAATAGATGGATGGCATGGATGAAACACATAAATCATGGTGGGGCCCACGGAGCACCGACCATCAGCCATTGGCTGGTGGCAGGGGGGAGCAGCCAATCCGCTTCCCTCATTTTCGGGCATGAGCCGAAAATTGAAGCCACCACCACAAGGAAACAGTGGAAATTGAACGCCAACCTTTGAAAACTGATGGAGGGCCACGGAAGTTTTTGGATGAAGCTGATATGTGATTCACCTTCATCTAGGTCTGTGCGACCTTCTGAAGATGCTGGATGGCAAATAAACATCTTGGTGGCCCTATGAAGATTTCAACGGTGGACGCCTTTATCCCCACTGTTTCCTATATTGTGGTTCATGTGACCTTTATATATGCTTTACTTTGGGGCTCATGCCATAAAATGAGCTGGCAAAACAGATGGACGGCTTGAATAAAATACACACATCACGGTGGGCCCACAGTCCGGTAACGAGGGATATCCATGGTGTTGGGGTCACTATACAATCCGCTTCTGCCATTGAACGTGGACGGTTGATGTAATTTTCCTGCTCGCCCCCTTTTTGCAGTATACGATTTGAAAAGACAGGGATCTCCACCCATCAAGGAAATTTCGATTCCGCCATCTGCGGGGCCCGGTTTTTGTGATTTTTTTAAAAGTACGTGTCCTCATAATCTGCTCGGAGATTTTTAGTATGTGTGGTTTGGATGAGTCTCCAGTATCTTTTAAAATGGTAGTGAACTATCACCAGAGACTCCATCCGGCGTCTCCTGATTTTATATTCCTTGCGTTAGCGTTGTCTTTAAGTCACCTCTCTGCTGACTAGATCTGAGTCATCTCACCCATTTATAACTAGTATTGAGTCATTTGTCCATCTCCACCGTAAGTTTTGCTGCATGTTCAGATAATCTAGACCCTTGTCTATCTGGCCGGTCTGCTGTGGGTTCGACAAGATGCATACATCACGTTGATTAGAAGATCCTAACCGTCCAACCAGAATGGGTGCCCATTAACCATATCTCTTGTTAACCATCTGCCCGGGGGCCACTGATCAGATGGTTAAGTTACTCCCGCTGATGCAATTCTTTCGACTGCTGTCCTATCCACTGTGGGGACAGCCTGATGAACGGTCTGTTTCGCTTGGCCGTGCATCCATGTGTAGGGTGGGGATGGATGGTGAATGAGATTAGTTAGGTGTGCCAAGCACTGCTAATTGTCATGGTTGGCAAAAAGAGATCCCTCCAACATTCGTGAGGATGTCCTTTGTCCGGTGGGATCGAATAACCATAACGTGTTTTTTTAGTTTGTACATGTCGGGTCCATGGTTCAGTGATCTGGACCGTTGGTTTTGTCGGGCCCACTGGGGTTGGACAACCTTTGAATATCTACCAGATTGGATGGCTCGAGCCACAAATGTTCTGTTAGTTTTGTCAGTGGAATGTGGACATTGCTGCCCTCTTTTCAACCGACCATTTGGAGTTACTCAAGTTGTATAGTCAGGTTTTTCCTGTTGCAGATATTTGTGGCATGATCTATCCATGGTGGGTCTCAACAGGCCAATGGTCTGGATCATTCTAGCGGTGGGAAAGATCAGCCAAGCACGGTATGGGACCCATATGATCGTGTGGTCAGATCAAGCCCATGTCTCATCACCGACTCCGAAACTGGGTCATTCCCCATTCATGTAACCGTTAAAAAATCTAGAAGCCCTAGATAGGGCGGGCCCGCAAGTGAATACTTCCATTGCAGATATTGCAACCCTATGTAATTGTTACGTTGGCACGTGTGAATGTGTGGGTGGACATCTCAAGCGCATCCATGAGGCAGAATGCTGAAGAAAAATCTGGCAATCTGGCAATCTGGATACTCACTCGTGTGAGAGGGACACGGCACACTTCGTTTCACATGTGTCTACATAGGACATATTTGAATCTGGACTATTCATCAGGTAGGGGCGCTCCGTTGTCAGAAGTTGCGCGTGCTTCATCTGTTGTACACGTGCGGCGTTCCTATTTTTAAATCGTTTTGAATTTTCGAATAGGGTATTCTCACACTTTGTCCTGACTTCTGCCTGATGAATGGTCCAGATCTCTTCAATTAGTTCCACGTTAGCAGGAGAATCCAGAAGAATCCTCTGAATCTCAAGCGAGCGAATACACTTATCACTCTTCGTAAAGTATTGAGCTGGTCTCCTCATCGTGCCAAACGGACATTGAAGGGAATATGCGTCCATGTCATTCCCGAGTATGTAGCATATATAGAGCATATCAGAACCGTTCATTCAGTAGGTCCTAATGGTGATAACGCCAAAGATGAAACCTGCAATTGTTTTGATAATATCAGCAACGATCCATATTATGTATGAAAACGTTAGTAATTAGATGGTTGGGATATGATTTGATCAAAGAAAGTTATGGTTAATATCTAATCAACAACATGTTATAAATATATTGATTTTAAAATATATTTTAATAATGTATTTGAAAAAGATGTTTGAAAAAACACGTTTTTCAAGTTTTTGGGAATAGTCCCACATGGGAAAGAGAAGAGAAGTAAATCTGGTTTAAATGAAAACAGTGGAGTATTATAATATTTACCTTCGTAGTCCGTGGACTATGGACCTTGCGTGTTCCAGTGCGAACTGGAACACCCGCGCGCTCGCGCTCGCGCTCGGGCACGGGCACGGGCTCGGGCTCGGTGTCGGTCTCGGTCTCGGGCTCGGTGCGAGGGCGTGGGCTTGTGAGGCAGTGAGGCAGTGTGACTGTAGAGGCGCTAGTGGCGCACTTCGCACGTGCGCATCGTGTCGCAGAGGGTCGCTCCCTTCGCGAACCGAAGCAAGACGGGTGCGAGTCGCGGTGCGACTAGTAACTAATGCAGATGGTTGGCTGGACGTAAATCTAGAGGACTGAATGAGAGTCCCTCTGATTATATAGAGGCTGGAAATATAGCTGTTGCATAAATGTGTAACAGCTATGGAGTTAATTACAAAAAACTGTTGCTAACAGTCATAAAACGGCTAGCCCAACAGCTATAAAATGGATAGTCAGCTCTCTCACAACAGCCATATAACGGCTAGTTTTCTCCAACAGCTAGAAAATGGTCATAGAATTTAATTCCCTGGACCATTAACCCCAGCCATCATAGCCTATAAAAAGAGGTCTGGATGGGTTTCCAAACCATCTCAACTCACTCCAGCAAATCCATACGAATTTCCAGCAACAAAGCAAGGCTTGAACCTTAGCTTGAAGAATAGACCAGAGGTGTGGTTTAGGACTGTTCAACTGAACCAGTGGCTGACGAATTGAACTGACCAGTGCAGTGGTCAAACTCCTTTTTTCTCTTTCTTCTCTTTCTTTGGGGATTTTTCTTTTATATTGTAATATTGCCAGATAGTGTGTAAAAGAGTTTCATTTGGTGGGCCTTCGTGTTTGCTGAACGCAGACCCACACCAGGCTTGTCGTATCCTAGAAGCAATTTGCCTGTACCTATCAGCATACTCAATCTACTTGAGTAGGGGCAAATAACGCTTTAAGGACAGCGTTTCAGACGTGCTTCAGCCTGTCCTTAATTCTGATCGTAGTGATTTTTGGTTTCCATATTATACAGATATTACATTAATCTGTATAAAATTCTCAACACAACATTTTCCGAAGGATGCACCCTTCCAATCATTATACATAGGGCTTTACACCGAGCCAAGTTGAGTTGAGGTGGGATAAGCTTGGCTTGACTAGTCTGTGCTTTCCTCGAGCTTACCATTAAAATGTAGCTTGTTTGTCAAAATTTTCAAGTTTAGGGTGAGCTAGTAGATCAAGTTAAGGAGAACTTATCTTGAGTCGAGTCGATCATACTCCTGATCCGATTTAACTCCTAAGCCAAATTTCAATTAATTAATTATATATATATATATATATATATATATATATATATAATATATATATATATATATATATATATTAATTAATTAATTAGATAGAGTCATAGAGATACCTTAATGTTGATGCTAAGAGAGAGGAGCTCGGGCACTGCAGGTTCGATAAAGAAAGAAAATGGTAATAAAGGGATAAATAGGTATGGTTTAAATTTAATTTTTTATTTTTTTTTAAATATAACATAATATATAATCGAGTCTAGCCAAATCAAGTTGAGTTAATATTCATTATGATCAAACTCGATTTGTTTTTAAAACAAATTAAGTCATATAAAGCTTGGCTCACCGCAAGCCCGCTATATCGACCAAGCACAGTAAGCTTTTCGAGGTAGCTTAGCTTGCGTAGAGCCTTAAATCTCTTTCAAATTTGAATGGAAGAATTTCCACGGAAAGATATTTGATGCTCTGGCACCATATGATGCTTGATACTCAGGCACTTACGAAATGCAAACGTGTCAAATATTAACTCAAATTAAACCGTTTAATCTTTGGTGCACACCGTCTCTAAGCAACAATGCCCAAAATCAAATAGTTTGAATAATCCTAACCTCTTACCTGTGGATGCTTGTTTGCTGAAATAAGACCATTTTGGATATTATTCATTTATAACTGTCCAATAAATGCCCATCAATCTCTAGCTGGATAATTAGGTACTTTTAATACATGTAAACAAACATCATTACTTTTAGGCAGTTTAATTTGAATTAATGGTATGAAATTTCTAAGAACTTTTCATGTTACTGCGTATCTTCCATCACACTCAGAGTATTATTTTTCTCTTGAATCAATATAAATAGAAAAATTACACGAGAACTGATCACCTACAGCCAATCGTGCCACATCTTGCGATGCCGTATCACCATTTCCGCCAACATGCAGATTGTAGAGGATATCCGTACTATGAAATGGTAGGCCACACCACAAAAATAATGCTTTCCCACTCATCATATGGGCCACACCGTTGGAACCAATGGACAACCGACGCTCTGAATCATCATGCTCGTGTGGCCCATCTAGCCAGTGGATCAACCCTGTTTTGGAGAATGGTCATCTTCATAGTGGGACCTGCCGTTTTAACGGTACGGATTTACTGATTATGTGGAAGTTGGCAGGAAAGATGGGAAGGGCTTTGCTGCCGGCCTTTGCCACTGGTGGGCGGTGGCAGTTCTCTCCTTCGGTTTTATTTTTTATTTTTATATACTCTGGAAGCGTGTGTACACGGCACTTGTACACGTGCCATAGACGAACTTAAACTAAACCGACTAAATGGTTTGCTGAAGCAATCCCGACCTCTGACTCTGTTTCTTGGGAACTCGTTCGCTTAAATAGAGCCGTTGGATATTTTTCATTTCAAATGCCTAATAAATAAATGTCCGCCAATCTTATAGTTATATAATCAAACAACTTATGACCCATCTAAACTGGGACCCACAATTTACCCAGTGGAACTTGAGTTTCTTGTATGACACGTGTAAACATTTCTCAGGGCCCGCATATGATCCATCATAGTCTGCCGGAGTATCAAAGTTTTCCTCTCCGTCTAAAAAGGTTCGCTTTGAGTGGCCCACCTTTTGAGCTGGACCCCACAATTTCTGTCCACTTTACATATACTTTCGGTACATCTTGCAGTATGCTTTTTCTCCCTCTCCGTACATTTATTTGCCCTTCACACCACCCTCTCCTACGGAAATTCGCGCGAGGACAGTTTCGCACACATGTGCGAGATCCGGGACATTCATTTTGTGATGCGATCTGCTCATCATCTTAGTCCACTAGTTTGTGTAAAATAGACGGTTAGGAATAATACCACCAATGGCGTGTACTCTAAGCATATGCGAGCGGCCTGCAGCGAGAGCGGATGGCTTCACCCAACAGGTGTCGTCCTGACCGTGGGGCCCACCTTGATATATTTATTTTATATACATTGTTCGTCTGTTTTTTCGGACCATTTTAGGGCACGAGCCCAAAAATAATGCATTGCCAAATCTTAGGTGGACCATACTATAGGAAACAGTGGTGATTGACTATTAAAAACTTCTTGTAAGCCACGAATGTATTGGATCAAGCTGATATTATTTTTGTTTTCCATTCATCAGATTTGGGTGACCTTATCAACAGGTTGGATGGAAACTAAACATTACGGTGGGCCCTAAGAAGTTTTCAATGGTGGGTGTTCAATCAACACTATTTCCAAATGGTATGGTTCACCTTAGATTTGGATGTACTTAAATTTTTGTTTCATGCAATAAAATTATCTGGAAAAACGGATGGACGGCATGGATATACAATACATACATCAGTGTGGGCCCACGGTTAGCACCGGGACAACACCTAATCCGCTCCCGTGTTCTGCGAGCGCAAATCGCTTTAGAACAGGAACTGGGCAAGCGAGTCACGCGAAGATAAGGAGAACGGCCGTGGTAGCAGCCTTGTATAGCCACCCACCTTTATCTGCGGGCGGCTCAACATTTTTGGGGCCTCCAGCGAGTCATAAAAATGAGGCTTAGAATTTAATTTTTTTTAAAATTAATTAACAATAAAGTAGGTTGTCGTGGTCCTAGGTTTCATGAGAAGAATTTGTGAGAAAAGATGCTATTATTTTGAAAAGAGACGGTAACGTTAGATTGGTATTATTGATAGTGCTAGTTTTTAGAATTTATTTTTATTTTCAATTTTATATTTGTTAGCTAAATTTCTTATGTTCCCATTTTCTAGGCTTTTAAGTTTTATTGCAAAATTTTTAGGCTGTTTTTTTCTTGTTAATTTTAATTTTACTATAATATAAGACTTTCATAATTAAGAAATTCTAATTTTGCTATAATACAATGCCTCCCTAATTAAGGGGAATGGGATTGCGTAATGAGTAACTCAGTACAATAAGCTTATTCAATAAATTGTGGGTCCCACAGTTATTCATGTGTTTTATCCACTCCGTTCATACATTTTAGCAGATAAGTGTAGGTCGTTAGCTAAAAAATGAAGCATATCTAAGGGTCAAATGGACCACACCATCGGAAAAAGTGTGAATTGAACATTTATCATTGAAAATTTTGTGGGGGCCATAGAAGTTTTAGAACAATCTGATTTTTTATTTTTTTTTTCACTTCATTCATGTCTTTGTGATATTATGAAAAGGTTCGATGACAAATAAATATCACTGTTGTCCATAGAAAGGTTTCAACGGTGGAATCATTATTTCTATGGTTTCTTGCGGTATGGTCCACTTGAGCTTTAGATATACCTCAAATTTTGGACTCAACCTCTTAAATGATATGAAAAAATGGATGGACAGAGTGGATAAGACAAATACATTCACGGTGGGCTAAGTGAGTTTACTCAGTACTGTAATAACGTACCGAGGAATCCGATTTCAATCAGGGCATTAGGCGATTCCCTCTCCTTCCTACCCCTTTGAGCCGCCCCTGCCTTTAGAGCGTTGGTATATGAGACTGAAGTATCCACCGTTCCATACGTGCACTTGACAGTCGAATGGTGGATCCGGACCGTCCACTACGTCCTACCTACCGTTGATAATGAACCATGGTTTCGAAGTTACATTTTTGTACGATCCTAGCCACGTGATCGGTGTACAGCTGAATGGGGCAACTGTTACGTTCGTCGACGGCCCTCCCTTCTGATGACCTGGCTCAAAGGTCAGCCTGATAAATTCATGAGGTGGGTAAAAAATGTACTAAGAAAATGGACAGCTTAAAAGCTGACAGATTTCCACACCCAACAGGAACGTGGGTCTGATTTGATGACTGGATAGGCTTGATTTTTGAGCTGTTAATCCAATTAGCACCATCCACCTGATGCACGGCTGGGATTTCTCATGCATCCATGAGCAATTGGATATGGGGTTGTTGTATTTTTTAAATGTTATTTTAGTTGAATCAATTATTTATATTTCCTTTATTAATGTTTTGTTTATTATTTATGAATGGAATACTTAGCACAATTAAAATATTTAATTGGAAAACTTTATGGAGGCCTTTATATTTTTAAGGAACAAAGTAGGATGGTCTCGTATCAAATACATTGGAAACTAATTTTAATTTCATGTTATTCTTAAAATATTTTCACGGAAAGTGGATAAGTAGGGAGAGAGATCCGCCAGGCATTATATATACTGTGATTGTTGTATATACTCTATCACAAGATATTGTTCACACACATATGATTATATACTTGTATACAGATTAACCATATATAAGAAATTAAGTTGGAGTTTGTTGTATGATATTAGCTTATACTTCCAATGCTTATTATATATATCCTTATACATGAGAGAACCTAAGGTCTTAGTGGCATTTGATCGATTAATTTGATTCGCAGAATATGTGAGCCTTTTATGTGTAATATGATGAGTCAGATGGATAAGTGCGTTCTTATGTGAAATATATTTTTTAAAAAAAATTACTAGCCCTTATAATTTAATCTTATATTAGAAAATAGAATGATTGACTAACATTGCCAACTAAATTTATTTTATAAATTATTTTAATCAAATAATTGATTAAAATCATCATATGTATTGTTTTTTTAAATTAACCGTTCACATTTAGTTTAAGATAACCTATTATCACCCTGAAATATGGTAGATGCTAAAATAACGGGTAATATGATAGTCTTTAAAAAGATACATGTATAAAGATATCTAATAGATGATTTCTTACATCCATTAATATACATGAAGATTAAAATATTTACATGATTAGGCACGTATATTATAAGTATTAACCATATTTAAAGTAATACATAGGGATTGTCATGGAGAAGTTATTTTTCATATACAAACTCTTTTAAAGAATAATACTTCTTTTGGATCAAGAAATAATGGTGGTCTGCTGTTTAAAACTCCTCGTGAGTCACAAAAGTTTTGGATCAAGCTGATATTTGTATTTTCCCTTCTTACATGTCCACATGACCTCATCAATGGGTAGGATTGAAAATAAACAATGCGGCCAATAATCACCTTGAGACTGAATTTGTTGTATTTTTTGGACTATGCCCTAAATAAGCTATCAAAATATATGGACGGCGTGGTATACAACACATACATTGAGATTGGCCCGGGATCCACCAAATATGCACCCATTGAGTGGGCTCACCCTTGCGTATGTTCCTTAAATCCACACCGTCCATCCGTCTTGAAATCTCATTATAAGAAATAATTCAAAAATTGAAGTAGATCCAAAACTTAGATGGACCACACCACAAGAAACAGAGGTGATTAAATACTTACCGTTAAAAACTTCTTTGGGCCACCGAAAATTTTATTTTCCATCTAATGACTTGTTGATAAGGTCACAAAGAACTAGATGAAGGTACCATATAAAAATCAGCTAGATCCAAAACTTGTGACCATAAGAAGTTTTTAATGGTTAATCACCATGTTTCCTATAGTGTGGTCCACATGAGATTTGGATCTTCTTCATTTTTAGGATCAAGCAGTAAAATAATATTTCAAAACGGATAGACGAGTTGGATGTAAGGCACATGTATCATGGTGGCCCCACTCCCAGGGATCCACAGGGATCATGATCTGCGCCCGTCGGACCCCTTGTAGATGGGCACTAATCGTACGGCGCCGAGAAAGCGGCTCCTTTTCTCTTTTCTCTTGGGCCACTCATCGTTAACTGTGCCATGCATTATTTCTAATTTTGTATTATTATCTAAAATCAGGCTACTCTGTCAGTTCACCACTGTTATGAAAGTGCTGATGATTTATCTTCGCACATGTGCACTAACGCACGGCTGTGCAGATCATTCAAAAATTGTGGGCACATTTGGATGGTGCATGTCTACAGAATCTCACTGATCATTCAGTCATAGCCGTCCAATTCTTAGCTGTCAAATAGATGGTAGCAGTCCAAAATCCAAGGAAGTAAGTAACATATGATTTCTATCATCTTCTTAGTTTTATTTTGGACCATGCAACGTTGACAGTTGAGCCAGAAATTTTAACGGTCTGGATTTCCTTACGACTCTGCCATGTGCCTGGTTGAAGAGTCACCACCATTTTAAAAATGGTGGTTAACTAACGGAGGACTTTTGCGTAAAACGACTAGGAGAACTTACCATACTCCTGTGGTGTACGGGGATCACACTCGTGCCGACATCACACGCACGTGTAAGCAAGCGCTCAACCCAACTCATCCAAATTGTGGGCCCTACGTTTTCCGCCGCATATGCCAAGCCCAGCTTTGTAGTTTGTACTGCCAGGTATCCAACTCGTACATCGTTAGGAGATAGATCCAGACCGTCCAAGTGGTGGGTCCTATGCTCGGAATGTCTTCCGTTGAAAATGACACCGAGCAGATTATCCTGGACATGGGAGCAGTGCCCTTGAGATGGAGAGTGAAGATTGAAAGAGTTAAGGACAAGACAGGAAAATCTGATGGCAAAGATCCTCCATTGAGTGTATCCGAGACCACAGTCAGATAGAACTCGCTAGATCAACGGTCAGAATCGAATCCTACGCGTAGGATCAGATTCTGCTTATTAACCATGCAATCTTGTCATGGCCATGTGGAATATCTCATAAATCCCAGCATGCTGAGCTCAGGGCGGCACCTTTTCCTTCCTGCTAATGTGATACTCTGATAGGATCCAAGCCGTGTAAGAGGTGGGCCCAATCAAGATGAGCATTTGGAGCAAAAACTGGATTGATCCACTCATCAGGTGGAACACACCTTCGAAATTGATGAATTGGCGGTGATCTCTCCCATTGCATCGGTGTGGATTCCCTTACGGTGACCTTTAGATGGTTGGGATCATTTGTACGGACGAGATGTCCCGCACGTGTGATAGGTCGGCAGGATGTCCCGCACACACGACCCCTGGTCTAGCATTGTAAGCTTTAGCAGTTTCTCGAGTTGTGCAGTGTGAATGCATGATCATCGTCAATTGTCACCTTATTCAGGGAAGCTGGTTGGGGTGGTGACCCCAACACCACCCGGCTAGTCTTGGGCACGGCGAGGTCCACCATGATGTGTGTGTGCGTGTGTTATATCCACGCCGTCCATCCGTTTTTTCAGCTCATTTTAGAGCATGAGCCCAAAAACGAAGCTGCTCCGAAGCTCAAGCTGACCACACCACAGGAAAAGTACAGATAATGACACCCACCGTTGAAACCTTGCTAGGGCCCACCGTAATGTTTATTAGCCATCAAACCTGTCAATAAGGTTACACAGACCTGGATGAAGAGGAAAAACACAAATATCAGCTCAATCTAAAATTCCGTGGCACTTCTTTATGAAGGCCGTTCAATCACCACTGTTTCCTGTGGTGTGGTCCACTTGAGCTTTTGATCTGCTTCTTTTCTTGGCTCATGTCCTAAAATGATAGGGAAAAACGGATGGACGGCATGGATAAAAAAACACACATTACGGTAGGCCACAACCCAATTCGTTTCCCCGATTCAGCTATGGGAAATGATGTAACAACCATCTGTATCATAATACGACCGAATGCCCCCCATTCTTCCGTACGCATGGCAAGGATGTGGTTCATCCAGGCCGTACAAATAGTCTATCCTAACGTGCCTGGGCCATTCAAAAAATTCACCCAAAATGGATGATTCTAAGCATCTAAACGGTGGCTGTCAAAATGAAGAGAAAATAGTAGATATAGTAAACGGCTGACATTAGGAATGAGGGATAGGATTATACTCTTAGTTAGATTTTTGAACCATGATCGAACCAGTGCAGCCACTAGGTGGACGTACGGTCCAGATTCGCTGCTTACCAATCCACGTGTACAGTCGACCATATCATTTCCGAGGAATACGCATCCATTTCGATTGCCACTCGATTCCTAAAATGGCCCACTCATTCGAATTCAGAGCTAAAATTTCATCCCTTTGATCCCCTTTTCCTATCCACGTGCAATGCACGTGCCGTCTTAGTATTGCCGAAAGCGACTCCATGTGCATGAAACGTGTTGATAATCATCCATTTCCTTTACCAGAAGATGGCAACACTTGTGAACGCGGATCTACCTTGGCAGGAATCTGAGGCCCACCGTGATGTATCTGTTTAATCCAGTCCGTCCATCCGTTTTTCCAGCTCATTTTAGGGCATGATCTCTAAATTAAAGCATATCCAAAGCTCGAATGGACCACAGAACAGGAAACAGTGGGGATAATGATGTCCACTGTTGAAGCCTTACTAGACCCATTGATGATTTATTTGCCATCTTACCCGTTGATAAGGTCACATAGACCTGATGAAGGGAAATCATAAATATCAGCTTGATCCAAATTTTGTGGCCTCCAAGATGTTTTCAAGTGATGTGGTCCACTTGAGCTTTGGACATGTTCCAATTTTTGGGCTCATAAGGTAGAATGAGTTGGCAAAACAGGTGGACGGCGTGGATAAACCACGTACATCATGGTGGGCCCCACAGAGTTCTGCCATCATGGAGGCCCGCAGTGGCAGGGTCACCACGCAATCCGTTGGGTAAAATAAATGCCTATTGGGACCAACGCAGATTAGGCAATTTTGACCATTCAATTGTTGGCTATCTAGAAAATGAAATGGCCAATGGTCCCGATCAAACAGGCAAAATCAGGTGGCAAGGTTTTCCTACCATTGGGATCTACGGCCTGTGATACATCCACAACAGGGCCTACCATATAGGTAGTTCGGATGGACTACATTATGCCACGTGTACGGTTCATGGTCACCACCATTTTAAAGTGGTGGTTAACTATCACCTAAGCCTACGATATTCTTTTTACGGCCACAGGCCCACAGCCCACTCATAAAAAAGAGATACTATCAAGTGTATGAAAACATTTCCATCCACCTAGTTTCATTTAGACTTGTTTGCATCCAAGTCACGTATCTGGACCGTCCATTATATCCATCCTACGCCTCACAGTTAGTCTTTGGAAAATCATACCGATCTGATGATTCAAACTGTAAAATCAGCGGCGTGCAAGAATGGATGGACAATATCGTTTGTAAAAGATTGGTCCATCCAGGGATATTTACTACTACAGATTGTATATTTTTCACATGATATTGGAGGAAGAGTAAACCGAACCCAACAAACGGTCCAGATGAGTGGTGTGGATACAAACGAGTCCAAATGCAACGGCAATGATTGAAGGCATGCGGGGATGGACGCGGATTGGATACTGACAGGTTGAGTTGCGAGACTGGCTACTGAAGTGACGTCACCAACTTCTGTGGGCTCCACCATGATGTATGTGTTGTATCAACACCGTCCATACATTTGGAGAGATCATTTTAGAGCATGGTCCAAAGAACGAGGCAGATCCAAGACTGGGGTGGACCCCACCTCAGAAAACAGTGATGAGATTGACGCTCGCCGTTGAAACCTCCCGAAGGTCCACATGATGTTTATTTGAGATCCCATCTGTTCACGTGTTAAAGCAGACATGAAAGAAAAACACAAATATTAGCTTGATCGAAAACTTTCGTGGCCACTCTCCCCGCTGTTTTTTGTGGTGGGGTCCTCTCGAGCTTCGGATCTGATTCATTTTTTGGATCATGACCTAATATGATCTCTCCAAATGGATGGACGGTGTAGATACAAAACATACATCATGGTGTGGCCCACAGAACTTGGTGACGTCACTTCAGTAGTGAGTCTCGCTAATCCGCGACCTGCGGGGATAAGGATCGAGACGAAGACATTGAATTATCTGAGATTGTTTTGCGTATGTCGCGACTCAGGACGCCAGTTTGTAGCGCCCTTTTCGGGCCACGTGTAGAGATAGTAACAGTACTGTAACCGTCTATCTTTCTATTTTTACCATAACAGAATTATATTATATAATGCAATAATCAGGCTTAAAATTTATCCCAACCTTTGATTTTCAGGATTGAATGTGAGCCACTGAAAATGAAAATTTCAACGGTCTGATGGATTTTATCATAAGATCATCGTCAACTAATTTTTTTTTTTTTAAAGGCGGGGGGATATACGGTAGAACAGAAAGATCCGTGTTAATGTAGGCCATCTCGCCACAGGACACGTGGCACGTTAATGTATCTATCGGGCTCACACTTACACTGCCCACTAGGTTCAGCAATTGACCGTTTGGATATTTATCCTAAAACGTTAACTGTTTTTGCTTAACACCGTCAATTTAACGGCTACAGATCAGACGGATAGGATTGTCTCATAGCTATACGAACCATCCATACTATGCCCCTGCAGATGGGCCAACCGATTTGAACATCACCCTGCCACGTGTACCGTAGTGAGATGGCTGTTCCAGTGCTGCTGCACTGTAAGCTTCGCCAGTGAACTACTTGGATTTAGCAGTGGGACCCACTTCCGAAAATCTGGATCCACGTCTATGAAAATTGAAAAGCTAGCAAGCACCGCACCCAGAGGGCAAACATAAACGAGTCCATCTAACTGCCTAGCTTCCGAAAAAGGTGGATCCCACCCCTTAAAAGCTGCGCCAAGTCTACATCACAGGCGTGGAAAACAAAATCCTGTCCATCCAACTGCTTTGCGAATGTGAATCATAGCCGTCCCGCGTGACATCAGAAGCGAAATGCAGTGGACCCACGCCCGGAAAGCAGTACCCCGCGCACGCGCCCCCAAACCCTGAAAACGAGAGGTTTCAATGATCATAGCCGTTGGTGGCCCGCGGACTATTTTATGTTGACCACAACGCGCGCCGAAACAAAATCGCAAAGAAGAGAGAGACCACCCAAACGCGCCATACCCCCAATTTCCAACAAAAAAAAGAAATTGAAGAAAAGAAGAAAGTGGGAACGGTTCCTATTTCCAATTTCCAATTTCAATTGCGAAAAAAAAAAAAAAAAAGCCGAAAAATCCATATTACAGACAGACTCTTTTTTACTGTCTTATCGTCCGACGAGCATCAGACGCTCAATCCATCCACTCCACATTGCTTGTAAGTAAGCGACTGCTTTCTCGGGCTAATGACAATCGCACAATCCACCGCCACCTGATAAAGAACAAAATAAAATCGAATCAGCAAAGGGAAACAACGCATGCGGCGCACTTTAGCAACGCACAGTCACGGAAGTGCTAACCTTAACCCGGGGCGAAGTAATCTCCATAATCCGGATCTTGGCCCCGACGTCCCCCGTCACCCTGAGCTCGACTCGGTCGTTCAACGTCGCGTCCCGAACCAGCTCCAGCGCGTCTTGCTGGAGCACGTTAACCCGGTCCACGCTAGCCCTGGTCTCCACGGTCCTTCTACTGTGCGCCGGCTGGTAGAATCCCGGCACCGTCGCCAGCCCCAGCGGCACCCCCTTGTACATGATGTAGAAGGCCGAGGGGCTGTACTTGATCCCGACCTTGTTGGGGTTAATGGCCGTGAAGATCATGGTCAGATTTAGGGAGAGGTAGGCAGCCGTCGCCGCCGTTGACGGCGCGACGATGATGTACTGGACGTTTACCTGCTGCAGATCGAACTGGGGCTTCTTAGGCTTGATGGCGAGGACTACGACTAGGACTACGGCGACAAGGAGGAGAGCAAGGAAGGTTAGAAGGAGGAAGAGGCAACAGCAGCAGCCTCTGAAGGAGGCCGAGGACGAGGGCCGAGGATGGTAGGAGGGGTGGTGGTGGTGAGGGGAAGGAGGATAAGGGCGGAAGTTGGGGTTTGGGTGTGAGTTGTGCTCGCCGTTTACGTTAGCACGGGAGTTCATTTCTCTAGCGTGGGTGCGTAGTGTTCGAGGTAGGGAATGCTTTGAGGTTTTCCGGACGGTGGAATGGAAAGATGGGGAAGGGGGAAAAAAGAGAAGGGTGTTGGGGAGAGGGTTGCTTTTTTGCTTTTTTAGTGGGGTTGTGGGTGGGGGTTCTGGCTAATGTGCGCTGTACGTGGCGTTTAGTGACCGTAGGCTGGCACGGTTTTGGGGGTGGAGAGGCGCCTTTCCCTTCAACCGTCAGCAATGTCGACTGTACTCGCCGATATGCTTGAACACGTGCGGCAATGAGAATCTGAGCCACTCGATGGGCTCACCGTGCGGATCTGCACGGGAGGAAGATTAGGCTGGTTTCGTTCGTCTGTTGAAGCACGATAGCCGTTGAGTGCGGACAGTTGGTTGATTTTTACCGTTCGTTACTTTGGTGCATGTGTGATGCACTGGGTAAGCGGACGGACCATAACATCTGGCCCACTTGGATCTAAGATGTGGGGCTTGCCTGATGAACGTCTTGGATATTGCGTGTTGGCACGTGTGATGGCGTGTTCGTAAGGAAGTAAGGGCGTAGATGAGGGATAAGGCTAGCCACATTCGGGTTTTGTCGCAGGAGGTTTGCAACAGTACATCTCAAGGTATGCTATTTTTAGGACTCGACCCGTTGGATTTGAAATCATGTTGCAAAGATCCAAACCGTTTTTAGAACGGGCCTAACCTAGTGCTGTGGAAAATCTAACAGATTAGTGCTATGGAAGATCTAAGAGATTGGATATTTTAAGCCTTTGATCATTAAATCTTCTCCTCTGAATATCGACCGTCACCATTGTTTAGTGGGTAATTGACAGGACCTCCGCATCTCCCGTCTTCGATATTTTTCTCAAACCCAAAACAATTCATATTGTTAAGCAGTGTTGTACTTGTTTATTGGCATTGTTGCTAATACCTGCGAAAGCATAGGAAAGGCCATTAAAATAGATTGTATGTAATCATGATGGATTTACATGAAGATTTTTGAGATATATGAATAGGATTCTATATTAATATAATAGGAGCACATTCAATAACGCTACATCATCCACTAAGTGATTGAGTGAATAGTGATTGTACTAAAGTAATTATAAAACAAATGATAAGTTTAGAAGTAAAGAACATGGAGAGCATCCACGTGGCCAGATGAAGGTTATAAATAGTAAAAGAATTTAGGAAAATGAATTATATGATACCAACTAAATTAAACCAAATTTATATTTCAATTATCATTTTAGTTATCTTTTGTTATTTACATTCTTTGGTGTAATCTTTTATTTTTACGTGTTATTTATATTCCTTAGTGTAATCGTAACAGTAATCAAGTACCTATTAACTTTTGTTGTAATTCAAATATATGCTTATACGCTGATTCTGTTCAATTATACATTAGATTTCTCATGTAATAAGGTACTTTTCAGTTGTTCTTCATGACCGACTGTAAGAATTCCTTCATTGGTGTTCTATTATTTGTATCAAAAAGTCATTTCGTAAGGAGAACAAAGGTGTAATTCATTATCAAAGGACAGATCTTATCATTTGACTATCACCTGATCGTTTTAAGATACCGTGAGAATGGCTAAATAGTTTTTCGATTTTATTCGATCTTGGTCATATACTATACTACGTCTCTGCTTATCTTAGCGCTTGGGTTATAGTTGTTCGGTTTGAATCAAGACCGCACATTCAATTCTAGCACGCCCGTATTTATCACATGACCAAAACTGTAAATCAAACCACGACAGTACTCACACGATATCGTGCCACATGCGCTTCACAATAAAGTTGATGAAGATTATTTGATACTATAATTGTAACGGCCGTGAAAATCTAATAATAATAAAAAATAAAAAATAAAAGATTTTTTTTATCTTATCTCTATTTTATCTTTATCTTATCTATATTATTAATCCGTCTAACTTATATATACCCCTAACCCTTCCCGCATATCTCGATATTCAAACACTTAAATGTACGTCGTAAAAAAAAAGTTTTAATCTAAATTAGATATTAACAAAAAGGTTACCTGCGACAACAAAGAAAGGGAGAAGAGAATTTTTAATAGCTTAGATCAGGTATGTATATCGTCATTCTTTTTGTATTTTTATACATTTAATATAATTTGATTCGATATATACAATGAACGATGTGGATCGGTCACACATTCATTGCATTGAATAATGGGTAGATATGATATAAAGGTGAGGGGAGTGTAAAATTCTATAATCGTGATTGATGTGCATATGGTCGAATTAAATTAAATCTGTATGGATTATGTGATCCCTAAGGCCAAATATATTAGTATTCTAATTTTCAGATCATTCCGACCATCAGAAGGGCCACATTAGTCAGATCTAAAAGTGTTTAATAAGGAAATCTTAGATTTTTACGAAGGTCGAGATGGGTCATTAGTGTATGTGTGGTTAAATCCACACTATTTATCCAATGTGTAAAGGCAAAACATGACAAGACCTCAAGAATCTGAATGATCCAATCATCCGATGAGTTACCTCGATCAAGCAATTTCCAATCAATTTTATAATCTTAAAAAGAAAATAAAATATAAAAATCTAAATAAAATTTTTAATTATTTGATCATTTAGGGTTTGGCCACCTAAGATGTTAATTAAAGGTGGGCCCCAATGTATAATATAACCAGATAAATAATAATGTCGTATACATAATTGATAGGATCTTGAAATTCAAATCAACCTTATTACCTTGTGGAGTCTATACTACCAGACTCGGGTGAGTAACCCAACGTGTTTCATAATTTATTGGAATTAAAATAAATTATTTGTGATTGTTTGATTTATCGATATACTGATTTGAGTGTTTTGTTACAATATTGTATGTTACGATAAATCACTTGTTAATTTGTGCTAAATTACATGACTATGATAATTGTATAGTAAAATCACATTAAAATCACATATGACTGTTTTTATCAGGCCAAATATCTATAACAGTTATGAAAATGATACATTCATATATTATTCATCATTCATTGCAATTGTACTATCGATCCTAGGGGCCCTTCTTGCAAGAAATATCGATCCTGGTAGAGTGTTACCAGATGCAGGCTATGCCTAAGCATACTGAAAGGTGGAAGCCTATCCAACGGGGTGAATGCTGGTTGACGACCTCCAACCCAAGCAAATGGACGATCATCTCATCTAATGTTTTCATACACCATTTGCATTCATATCATTGTACATACATTTTTTTATTATTTTACTTGATATGATTATGAATCATGCTGGGTTATTTCACTAAGTTTGACCAGCTTACCATTTTATTAATGAAAAAACCATACAGATGAGCCATTAGCAGATGATGTGGTGTAGTAACCGGAATGATCCACTGCACTTGAACACGACCCATGTGAAACATGGTCATACTTGTCTGAAGACGAAGTAGCGGCATTAGACCATTTATGGTTATGTGATTTATTTGTTAGAATAGTTTGATTAACATATAATACATATTGGTATTAATTATGAGATTTTAAGAAACTGTTTAGATTTATTTCATTGAAACAATGTTAGTATGGAATAAACATATTTATAATATGATGATATAATAAATGAATGATTTTTAAGATTTATTTTATTTTAATGGTCGTCAAGACTTATATATACCTCGTTGATTTGTTCTAAGTGTTATGTATATGTGATTGGAATTATGGTGGAACTTACACTGAATGTAATTATCACTTCTGATTAAACTAATCAAATAATCAAGTTAGTACACTTTGTGCATGAGTTACGAATTGAAACTCGGGTTTGAGGGTGCATACTTTGTACCTGAATTTTGGGGTGTGACACTAATTGCTTAGCATGCACGCGGAGACCTAGATATGAAATACATGTCATATATTAACTAATAATAATAATAATAAGCTTTTAAAAAATGAGTTGTCTATAATAACTTACTTACTCCGCAAATAACTTATCTTAGTTTCTACTTATTAAGAATATGAGTATGTTTGACAAACAATATACTTTTCTGCTTCTCCTCTCCTTAGAATCTCTTCAGTAACTTATGGAACTTAGAAAAGTTAAAACAATTAGCTTAAGTGATTAAATACATAATTCCTTAATGAAATTAGGCAAGTTTATGAGCAAACCTCCTGCGACAAAAACTTTATGAGTAATTAATTATTACCAATTTATAGGAATTTACACATAAAAACAAACAAACAAACAAACAACCCTTTGAGAAACTAATAGGAGATCAAGTGCGTTAAATGGTGATGCGAGCTACCGAATGCATTTTGGATGGTGGGGTCTAGCTACAGATGCAAACGGGTCAAAGACTCAAAATAAAGAGAAGAAACAAGGATGCATTTAATGACATCTGTCACCTGTAGGATATCATGTTTCTAGCAGTGTATGCTACACAACGCTTTATTTGTACAGTAAAAACAGGTGTATGTAATCTTTCCATGCACCCTATTGCATGCGGACTCAATGAAATCCATATCACTAATCTGGACCATCCATTATATCTGTTCCAATCTTTTTTAACTTATCTTAAAGATTTATCAAAAACCTATAATATATACACAATCTTGACTGACTATTTCTAGAACTCTGTTTCAATGGTTCTAATCATTTGATCAGTATTTATTCATTAAAATAAGCCTGAGAAGAGTATCCTGACTAAATGGACGGTTCAGATCAACCATTTAGATGCTGACTGACGTCCATAAAGGAGTAAGCGCAACGGCATGTTTCCATGCACATCGCGGACTAGATAATTTCTCCACTGTATATATGGATAAACTCATGCAATAGTTCATTGCCATTTTTAAGTAGTGTTGAATCATCCTCCTAACATATGGCAATACGAACGGTTATCTAGGCCATCCGAATTTTTTTGCACTTTATAGATGAGATACAGCTCTAAATTATTGAGTTTTATATAATTTTTTTAGTTTAACTTTGGGTTATGCTCAATCCCTTGTTGAGTCATAGATTAGAATGGTCTAGATTGTCGTAAAAGAATGCAATGTGTAAGGTTGTGGAGTCACCACCACGAACTATCATAGCCCAGTGTAAAAAGAAATGAGAGATTTTGGAGGGACTGTGAAAGATCAGTTGCGTGTGCATTTTAGGAAATTAAATTTTATTACTGCATGTGTTACTGACGACATCACATGGGCGCGGCTTCGGAATCCTGACTGTGGGGCCCGCCGTGTATTATATCCACATCGTCCATCCGATTTCTCGAGCTTGTTTTACTGGCCGTGGCTTCAGTGGATACCCGGATCCACCGAGGTGGGTAGTTCTATGCCTGTGGGGCCCATCTTGTTGTATGTTCCTTACATGCACGCCATCCATCCATTTTTCAAAGATCATATTAGGGCATGAACCCTGAAATGTGGTAGATCCAAGGCTCAAGTGGAGCACAGAATGAGGATTGAATGGATGACATCCACTTGAGCCTTGGATATTGCTCAATAATAATAATAATTATTATTATTATCTTATATGCTAAAATGATATGAAAAAATGGATGTATGGTGTTGATAAATCCATATATGACAGTGGACCCCTCAAAGCCCAGCCTAAAAATCATGGGCAATCCTGTTGATCTGATTAATGTCCTTGAAAAAAAAGGGAACTTAGCATTTGTGTACGTCACATACCATCAGTTCAAATTAAACCATCTAATATTGACCGATTATAAGAATTCCTTCATTGGTGTTCTATTATTTGTATCCAAAAGTCATTTCATAAGGAGAGCAAAGGTGTAAGTCATTATCAAAGGACAGATCTTATCATTTGACTATCACCTGATCGTTTTAAGATACCATGAGAGTGGCTAAATAGTTGATCGATTTTATTTGATCTTGGTCATATACTACGTCTCTGCTTATCTTGGCGCTTGGGTTATAGTTGTTCAGTTTGAATCGAGCCGCACATTCAATTATAGCACGCCCGTATTTTTCACATGACCAAAACTGTAAATCAAACCACGACAGTACTCACACGATAACGTGCCACATGTGCTTGACAATAAAGTTGATGAGGATTATTTGATATTATAATTGTAACGGCCATGAAAATCTAATAATAATAAAAAAAAATATTTTTTTAATCTTATCTATATTTTATCTATCTTATCTATATCATTAATCCGTCTACCTTATATATACCCCTAACCTTTCCGCATATCTCAAGATTCAAACACTTAAATGTACGCCGTAAAAAAAGTTCTAATTTAAATTAGATATTAACAAAAAGGCTACCTACGACAACAAGGAAATGGATAAGAGAATTTTGGATAGCTTAGATCAGGTATGTATATCGTTCTTCTTTTAGTATTTTTATACATTTAATATAATTTGATTCGATATATACAATGAACGGTATGGATCAGCCACACATAAATTACATTGAATTATGAGAAGATATGATGTAAAGGTGAGGGGAGTGTAAAATTCTATAATTGTGATTGATGTCCATATGGTCGAATTAAATTAGATCCGTACGGATCATATGATCCCTAAGGCAAAAATTTATAAGATCTCTAATTTTCAGATCAATCCGACCATCAGATGGGCCACATTAGTCAGATCTATAAGTGTTTAATAAGATAATCTTAGATTTTTGCGCAAGTGTTGGTATCATTTGGCGTAGAAGGTCGAGATGGGTCATTGGTGTATGTGTGGTTAGATCCACATCATTCATCCAATGTGTAAATGCAAAACATGACAAGATCTCAAGAACCTAAATGATCCAATCATCCGATAGGTTACCTCGATCAAGCAATTTCCAATCAATTTTATAATCTTAAAAAGAAAATAAAAGATAAAAATCTAAATAGTAATTTTAATTATTTGATCATTTAGGGTTTGGTCACTTAGGATGTTAATTAAAGGTGGGCCCCAATGTATTATATAACTAGATAAATAATAATATTGTGTACATAATTGATAGGATCTTGAAATTCAAACCAACCTTATTACCTTGCGGAGTCTATACTACCAGATTCGGGTGAGTAACCCAACGTGTCTCATGATTTATTGGAATTAAAATAAATTATTTTTGATTATTTGATTTATATATCGATATATTGATTTGAGTGTTTTGTTGTAATATTGTATGCTACGATAAATCACTTGTTAATTTGTGCTAAATTATTACATGACTATGATAATTGTATAGTAAAATCACATTAAAATTACATATGACTGCTTTTATCAGGACAAATATCTATGACAATTATGAAAATGATACATTCATATATCATTCATCATTCATTGCAATTGTACTATCGATCTTAGGGGCCCTCCTTGGAAGAAATGTTGATCCTAGTAGAGTGTTACCAGATGCAGGCTATGCCTAAGCCTACTGAAAGGTGGAAGCCTACCCAACGGGTGGATGCGGATTGACGACCTTCAACCAAAGTAGATGGACGATTATCTCATCTAATGCATTCATACACCATTTGCATTCATATCATTGTACATACATTTTTGTATTATTTTACTTACTATGATTATGAATCATGTTAGGTTATTTCACTAAGTCTGGCCAACTTACCATTTTATTGATGAAAAACCATACAGATGAGCCATTAGCAGATGATGTGGCGTAATAGCCGGAATGATCCACTGCACTTGAACACGACCCATGTGAAACATGGTCATACTTGTCTAAAGACGAAGTGGTGGCATTAGACCATTTCTGATTATGTGATTTATTTGTTAGAATAGTTTGATTAATGTATAATGTATATTGGTATTAATTATGAGATTTTAAGAAATTATTTAGATTTATTTCATTGAAACAATGTTAGTATGAAGTAAACATATTTATAGTACGATGATATAATAAATGAATGATTTTTAAGGTTTATTTTATTTTAATGGTCATCAAGATTTATATACACCTGATTGATTTGTTCTAAGTGTTATTATATGTGATTGGAATTATGGTGGAACTTAGACTGAATATAATTATCACTCCTGATTAAACTAATCAAGGAATCAAGTTAGTACACTTTATGCATGAGTTACGAATTGAAACTCGGGTCTGAGGGTGCACACTTTGTACCTGGATTTTGGGGTGTGATACTAATTGCTTAGCACGCGGATACCTAGATATGGAATACATATTATATATTAAATAATAATAATAATAATGAGCTTTTAAAAAATGAGTTGTCTATGATAACTTACTTATTCCGCAAGTAACTTATCTTAGTTTCTACTTATTAAGAATATGAGTATGTTTGACAAATAATATATTTTTCTACTTCTCCTCTTCTTAGACTCTCTTCAATAACTTATGAAACTTAGAAAAGTTGAAACAATTAGCTTAAGTAATTAAATACATAATTCCTTAATGAAATTTGGCAAGTTTATGAGCAAACCTCCTGCGACAAAAACTTTATGAGTAATTAATTATTATCAATTTATAGGAATTTACACATAAAAACAAACAAACAAACAAACAACCCCTTGAGAAACTAACATGAGATCAAGTACGTTAAATGGTGACGCGAGCTACCGAATGCATTTTGGATGGTGTGGCCCAGCTACAGATGCAAACGGGCCAAAGACTCAAAATAAAGAGAAGAAACAAGGATGCATTTAATGACATTTGTCACCTGTAGGGTATCACGTTTCTAGCAGTGTATGCTACACAACGCTTTATTTATACAGTGAAAACAGGTGTATGTAATCTTTCCATGCAACACATTGTATGCGGACTCAATGAAATCCATATCACTAATCTGGACCATCCATTATATATGTTCCAGTCATCTTTAACTTATCTTAAAGATTTACCAAAAACCTATAATGTATACATAATCTTGACTGACCATTTCTAGAACTCTGTTTCAATGGTTCTAATTATTCAATCAGTATTAGTCATTAAAATAAGCCCGGGAAGAGTATCATTGACTAAATGGACGGTTCAGATCAACCATTTAGATGTCGACTGGCGTCCACAAAGGAGTAGGCGCAACGGCATGTTTCCATGCACATCGAGGACTAGATAATTTCTCCACTGTAGATATGGATAAACTCATGCAATAGTTCACTGTCATTTTAAAGTGGTGTTGAATCATCCTCCTAATATATGACAATACGAACGGCTATCTAGGCCATCCGAATTTTTGGGTACTTTATAGATGGGATACATCTCTAAATTATTGAGTTTTATGTAATTTTCTTAGTTTAACTTTGGGTTATGCTCAATCCCTTATTGAGTCATAGATTAGAACGGTCTGGATTGTCGTAAAAGAATGAATGTATACGGTTATGGAGTCACCACCACGAACTATCATAGCCCTGTGTAAAAAGAAAGGAGAAATTTTGGAGGGGCAGTGAAAGACCAGTTGCAGAGGCATTTTAAAAAATTAGATTTTATTACTGCATGTGTTACTGACGACATCACATGGGCGCGACTTCGGAATCCTGACTGTGGGGCCCACCGTGTATTATATCCACTCCATCCATCCGAGTTCTCAAGGTCATTTTACTGGGCATGGCTTCAGTGGATACCCGAATCCACCGAGGTGGGTAGTTCCCTGACTATGGGGCCCATCTTGTTGTATGTTCCTTACATCCATGTCGTCCATCTATTTTCAAATATCATATTAGGGCATGAACCCTGAAATGTGGCAGATCCAAGGCTCAAGTGGAGCACAGAATGAGGATTGAATGGATGACATCCACTTGAGCCTTGGATATTGCTCAATAATAATAATAATCTTATATGCTAAAATGATATGAAAAAATGGATGGATGGTGTTGATAAATCCATATATATATGATGGTGGACCCCTCAAAGCCCAGCCTAAAATTCATGTTCATTAGGCAATCTTGTTGATCTGATTGATATCCTTGAAAACAAGGAAACTTAGCATTTGTGTACGTCACATACCATCAGTTCAAATTAAACCATCTAATATTGACCGATTGTAAGAATTCCTTCATTGGTTTTCTATTATTTGTATCCAAAAGTCATTTCGTAAGGAGAGCAAAGGTGTAACTCATTATCAAAGTACAGATCTTATTATTTGACTATCACCTGATCGTTTTAAGATACCGTGAGAGTGGCTAAATAGTTGATCGATTTTATTCGATCTTGGTCATATACTACGTCTCTGCTTATCTTGGCGCTTGGGTTATAGTTGTTCGGTTTAAATCGAGCTGCACATTCAATTCTAACATGCCCGTATTTATCACATGACCAAAACTGTAAATCAAACCACGACAGTACTCACACTATAACGTGCCACATGCGCTTCACAATAAAGTTGATGAGGATTATTTGATACTATAATTGTAATGGCCGTGAAAATCTAATAATAATATAAAAAAAATATTTTTTTAATCTTTATCTTATCTATATCATTAATCCGTCTACCTTATATATACCTCTAACCCTTCCCGCATATCTCAAGATTCAAACACTTAAATGTACGCCGTAAAAAAAGTTCTAATCTAAATTAGATATTAACAAAAAGGCTACCTGCGACAACAAAGAAAGGGAGAAGAGAATTTTGGATAGCTTAGATCAGGTATGTATATCGTCCATCTTTTGGTATTTTTATACATTTAATATAATTTGATTCGATATATACAATGAACGGTGTGGATCAGCCACACGTTCATTGCATTGAATTATGGGTAGATATGATGTAAAGGTGAGGGGAGTGTAAAATTCTATAATTGTGATTGATGTGCATATGGTCGAATTAAATTAGATCCATACGGATCATATGATCCTAGAGCTAGGCATCGGACCGAGTCAGATCGGATTGGGTCCAACTCGACTTGGTTCGAAATTTACAGGGCTTGACCCGAACTCAATCTGATCCGGTACCGAGTCCGGGTCATCGGACTCGAACTGATCCGAACTCCTAGTGGCTTGACCCAATCCGAGTTCGACTCGGTCAGGAAACCCGAGTCGGATCGGATTGGGCAAGGTTTGGATGGTTCATTTTTTTCAACGGTGTGGGAATCATTATTCTCATTGTTTCCTATGTTGCAATATACTTGATTATTGGATATACTTAAAATTTAGTATCAACCCCTAAAATGATCTGGAAAAACTGATGGACTGTGTGGATAAATTAAAATTTTCAAGATGGGCCCTACATAATTTACTTAGTAAGAAAAAAACGTACTGCTACTGCTTATTGCCTGTAGCTACTGAAGAAGCTTTAAATTATAGCTTCCTGAAGAAGCTTCAAGTACAACTACTGTTGTCTGTCTGTAGCTTAGCTGACATAGCAGCTCTAAGTATGTGTCCTCAAGCTTTAGGTACGTGTCATGCGAAGATGAGCATTGACGCTCCTCGAGCTCCGAGTTGTACGAACGGTTGGGATGCAGATTAGGCTACTGAAGTGACGTCACCAAGTTCTGTGGGGCCCACTATGATGTATGTGTTGTATCCACACCGTCCATCCATTTTGAGATATCATTTTAGAATATGAATCAAAGATAAAAATCTGTAGTGGACCCCATCACAGAAAACAGTGGGGAGAGTGATTCCCACTGTTGAAACTATCCTACAGACCACCATAATGTTTATTTGAAATCCAACCTGTTCCAAAGTTTAAAAGACATGAAAGAAGGGAAAACACAAATATCTATCTTTGGGGCATGCTCTATCCATGGGCCATATCATATGAACGATATGGATCACCGAGATAAGGGATCCACTGGTACAAATTAGATGGGTAGGATGCCTTCACTATTTGATGCAGACGGACGAGGAATTGCAGTGTCCTGATTAGATGTGGAAGTGCAGATTTATGAAAGTGGGTCCTTCATCCAAATTGTATATCATTTATTGTAACGTCCCGGAAAAATCCGTACAAAGACCCGAGTACCACCTCAGGCAAAAATCACTCAGGACCAAACCTTTTAGAAATCAGACGAAAATAACTAACTGCTAAACTAGATTAGCTGTGAAATTTGCTTGAACCACTTTAAATACGAACTGTAAGACCCAAAACTTGTAGAATCATTAACGCTACATTACCCTATAATCTAGGATCAATCTCAAAACCCAGTTGCTCTCGGGAGCACATTGAAACTTCATATCAGACCTGGACCGCGCGTCAAAAGTCCGATTACTGCGAAACTAAACGATTAAGACCGACTTGTTGGGCTTGACGACTATCTCGAAAATTAAGTCCTAATGATACCCAAAAACGCACAAGTTGAGCCCGGAGCGAAGTGTGTGAGAAACGCGAATATTTTTAGAAATTGAGCTCAGATTTAAGTAAACTGAGCCGTTCGCTTGCAAGTCAATTCTAAGGTTTCAAACCGTCAGAATCTAACTCAACTACACCCTCGGATCAGGGAAAATTTCCAACACACGTAATGTACTTGTGGCCCTGATCGAGTACCGGTGACCGTTAAACTGAAACTGGTTCGCCACGGTCGATCTGTAAATCCAATCGGACCGAAAACTTAACTCGACCTAGATCCAATGCCAGGGATCTTAAGTCCGACCGCACGCATAAAAGAGGCCTCCAGAAGTGTTCCGTTGGATCAAAACAACACCATGGGGTCATTCCGGTCAGTTCTGGGCCTATATAAGGGCTTTAAACCATCTCTCTCTCATTCCATACGAATTTGGAAAAACCTAGGAGAGTGAAGGGAGCAAAGAAAGAAGGAAAGAGAGAGAAAGTGAGAGAGAGAGTTCCTAGGATTCAATCACATCGCTTCACGGGCTTAGCTACCGCTTCTGCATCGCTATTCCGGCGATTCCGACTCCTTTCGTAGGTAAGAAAACCTAACCCTAATCTATTTTAGGGTTTTCAATAGTGTAAGTGATGAAGTAGCTAGCCTATTTCATGCTATAGGTGACCGTTGTGCCGTAGACAAAGGCTTAGTATCTAAATTGAGTTCGTTACGAGTCTACCGGCGAAAGGTGCGGACTATAAACGTTTAGGTTATGGTTTTCAAGGCTTTCAATGTCAATAATGATTTATGACTGACTTGATTGCTACCATATAACCTTAGATACGATGTTTTCCATATTTTACATGTGTATGAACTATGCTTATTAACTATGCATTTCATGTGTTTGTTGAAATGTTTGAATGGGTATGGAATTTGGATTCGTGCTTTCCATGATTATCCGCCATGGATATATGCTTGTTGTGTTTGTGGCAACTCCTTTGTAAAAGGGTTTGCCAGGATATATGTTATAACTAGTCTAATACATGTATGATGAAAGGAGTAGTCTAAGTGTTTGTAAAAATGTCTGAATGAAAGTAAAGAACTAGGATTGGCGTTTGCCATGACTTGTAACCTAGGATACATATTTGTTGTATGTAAGACGACTCCTTTGTGAATGGATTTGCCCTAATATACGTTATAACCAACATATGTCATGTATATTGAAGTGCGTAGTTTAAGCGTTCGATAAAATGTCTGAATGAGTAATTAAATTGTGAAATATCTTTATTAAAGGTGTTGGGATGAGATCCTCAATTACCTTAGCTATGTGAGTAAATCTTTTCTCATAACTTAGACCCAACTACGTGATTTAAGTATGAAATGCATATGTTTGATGTTATGTTTATTCTATTTTTCATAAAATGCTCAAATGATTATAGTGACTAAATTGTATGTTCAATACTGTCATAACTAGCACATGTGATTATCTGTTACATTTGGAGTGTGAATGAGACTACATGATAATCCAGGCAATCGGTAGTGGTTTCCGATCGAGTGGTCGAATCGTTTCGCCACTCGAGACATGTTCGGTGAATCCGAGTCGTACGATGATCGTCGACAGCAGTACCTTGTCGACTAATTTAGCGTACGCTCGTACCAGTCGAACTTGTCTAATAAACTGATTGGCCTATTGTGTGTTTACCATGTATGGACGCTCCAGCTTGAATCTAAGGTACCAACTTAGCAGTGAAAAGCCCATTTAACCACGGTACCACAATCCACTAAGACTCATAAGCCGGACATGGTAGTATAGGACACCGTGGTCGAGCTGTCGGCCTACGCTGGGGCGACGAGCCTCCCTGTAGTGACCAGTGAGCAACCCAGACTCGTGAGCCGAATACGGTGGTATGAGACACTGTATTCAAGCTGTCGACCTCCATTAGCGTAGCCTGACTATGGTCCCCAGTCGGGTCGGTGACGAGCCTTCAAAAATAGACTGTCGTTGGTAGGGCGTTGGTGGAGTAATCTCGAGTATGAAATAGGCCTACCTCGGCACAGCCTGACTATGGTCCCCAGCTGGGTTGGTGACGAGCCTTCGAAAATAGACTGCCAGTTGGTAGGGTGTTGGTGGTAGTGACCTGAACTTGCCTATCGTATGTGATTAACTAGGATTGACGACCCTAGATGGATCATTGTTTGGGTTAATGATATAAAGGGCGGTACCTTAGCTTCCCAATCCTGCTGTATGAAAAGGACTAATAAGAACTTGGTAATCACGTTCATGCACCGCACTGCATGTGCCGTTTGGCGTTGAGTAGAGAGCACTGAGAAAGTAACTGACATGCGCGACCGTTAGATGAAGATCGCAGAGGGAGTGTAGGCGCGGGCATACATCATTTATACATACCATTCCTGCATTAATCAGAGTATTTAGGGATGTTTGATTGTATTGTTTTATCATTACTGCTTGACTGAATTGATAACATGTTAACCTTTACTTTATAGTTCCACCGAGTTGATCACTCACTCCCACGTTACGGGACGGTGTTGTACACACCAATCAGACTCTGTCTTAGTTGTAGGTGGTGGCGATGCTCATGAGGCGGAGCCAGACTTCGAGGATGACGAGGAGGCATTCTCCTACATGCAGTTTTCAGGCAAGTTCATGTGAGTCGTGTCCTAATCAACGGAAATTTCTAGGATGTTGACTAGATGCCCTTACACTTTCTATTTTGTCTTTCTGAATCACACATGTATATTCATTTTTGGTCCATTTTAAGAAGTATACATGTATATATTTAACCTGGTAACATGTTCACACTCTGGAGAATTACAATAGTTTATATACTTTATATATCTATCGCAGTTCTTCTGCTTGCGTAAGAGTATGATATGTTGTTTTGGCTTAATCTCATTCATGTTTAATGTCTAATACAGACAACATTCAATCATCATTATCTATGTTGCATAAGTGATGCGTTAGAACTCGGGAGTGGAGCTTATACTCTACCCCCGATTTTCAGGGCGTTACATCTATGACCCACTATTAATGTGCGATTCCCTTCAAGTTTTCTAGATTGAACGACGTCAACCCTTTGATGTGCTGGCCTGAAAACAGATGGTCAGCTAAAACTCTTGTGACTTTTAGAAGTTTTTAATGGTGGCCATCACTACCCCACTGTTTTCCTTACTGGGGTCCACTGGAGCTTTGGATTTAACTCATTCTTTGGATCTTGCCCTAAAATGATTTCTCCAAATGGATGGACGGCGTGGATACAAAACATACATCATGGTGGGGCCCATGAAACTTAGTGACGTCACTTCAGTAGCGACTCTCGCTACTCAACCTGTCAGTAGCTAATCCACGCCCGATTAGAGAGAGAGAAAGAGTTGCAGAGAGAGATAGAGAGAGAGACTTACTCGGCTGGGTAGAGATTGGGATCGGGACGATCTGGGGATTCCGGATTCGGCGCGGCGAGCATTCTTCAGGTGCAAAGGAGGGTTCGTGATCTGCGGGTGCGGGTGCGGGTAGGGTAGGGTAGAGAAGTAAGGATTTGGGGATTTAGGGTTCGGAGCGGCGGCGAGTGTTCTTCGGGTGCAGTTAGGGTAGGGTAAAAAAAGGGGTCGGGTAAAACTTAAAAGTGTGTGTGTATGTATATATATATATATATATCATACGATCCGGATCGGGTCGGTTCGAATCGGATGGGATTACGAATCGGGTCGGTTCGGAACAGGCGCTATCCGTACCCGACCCAAAATATTTCGAATCTGGATGAGGCTACTCGATCCTGACCGATCCAGACCATCGATTCTGTTTGAATCAGGTCTGATCGGGTCGGATCCATCGGATCGGATCTAAAATGCCAAGCTCTATATGATTCCTAAGGCCAAAATATATAAGGGCTCTAATTTTCAGATCAATCCGACCATCAGATGGGCCACATTTGTAACATTCCAGATTTTTGCCAACTTGGAATTAGACGTCCTTAAGCAATGGGTCGCTCCTAATACCTTATTAACTTGTCAGAACTCAATCCCAAAGTCTAAAACCGCTTTTGAACCCATTTCCTTCACAAATCCCACCCTTCACCACCTTGTTCTTTCAATTTTTCTAAGTACTTTCACCCTAGACACTATCTTAAACTAGCTAAGTATTATAACTTGGATCACTTTATATACAAACTACAAATGCCCAGGTACCACCTCAGGCAGAAATTACTTAGGACTAAATCCTTTAGAAATTAGGCGAGAATTAGCCAGTGTTAAACTAGAGTACCTGTGAAATTAGCACCAATCACTTTAAATACGATCTGCAAGACCAAAAACTTGTAGAATCATTGACGCTACATTACCCTAAAATCTAGGATCAATCTCATTACCCGGCTGCTCTCGGGAGCATCTCGAAACTCCGTATCAGATCTGGACCGCACGTCGGAAGTCCGATTAACACGAAGTTAAGGAATTAGGACCGCCTTGTTGGGCTTGAGAACCATCTCGGAAATCAAATCCATATCGTGTCCTAGCGCTATTCGCTTGAGCTCGGAGCGGGGAGTGTGAGAAATGTGAAAATAATTCTAAATTAAATTCAAAATAAATAAATTTGGCACATGTCGCTTGCGGATCAGTATTAAGCAACCAGACCGTCAGAATCATGCCAAATTACACCCTCGGATCAGGGATATTTCCCCAAACATATCCATGTACTCGGAATCTCCGATCGAGATCCGCTGACCGTTGAACTGAAACTGGTCCGCCACGCATGATCTGGGAAGCCGACCGAAACGAAAACTTAGCCATACCTAGATCTAGTGTTAGTGAGCTTAAGTCCGACCGCACACAAAAAGAGGCCGCCAGAAGTCCTCCGTTGAGCTGAAACTGACCCGCTTTGGATATGACCTAAGTATACCTTGACCTGAAGTCTAATTTGGTGAGTTTTTAGGCTATATAAGGACCTTAAAACCCTCTCTCATTCAGCCATACGAATTTGAGATAAAACCCTAGAAAAGAGAGATAAAGTGTGGGAGATGTGGGAGCATCTCCCTGCCATGCTTCCCTGCCGCTATACGTGCTTAACTACTCCATTCTAATCGCTTTCCCGGCGATTCCGACGTCATTTCTAGGTAAGAAACCCTAACCCTAACCTGTTTTGGGGTTTTGATAGTTGTAGGTTATGAAATAGCTAACCTATTTCATTCTATAAGTTACCAAACTGCCGAATACGAAAGCTTAGCAAACCTATCGGATTAGTTACGATTCTACGACAAAAGGTGCGGACTTTAGGTGTATAGGTTATGATTTTCAACGCTTTCAATGTCAGATAATGATAGATTCATGATCTGCATGCAATTGCACATGTACAAAGTGCTGTCTGTTTTCTGTTTCAATTAAAGACGTGGAATATGGAATTTTACATATTCTAGGTATTTGTAGAAAGTACCGTATACATATAAATTTTGGAAATGTGTTTGTCATGATTATTTGCTGTATGAACATATTATATATGTGTAAAATACTTGTTTGGCGAAAGGACTCGCCCTAATACATGTTTTGCTAATATACACTATGTATGTTGAAATAGTGTATTCTAAGTGTTTGTGAAAATGACCGAAGGAATATAGAATTCGCATTCGTGCTCGCCATGACTGATTGTCATGGATACATGATTGTTGTATAGGCGACATCCCTTTGACGAAAGGATTTGCCCTAAATCACGCCACGACCAATATACAATATACATGCTAAAACGTGTAGCCCAAGTGTTTGTGGAAATGACTGAATGAACATGGAACTTGGATTCCTACTTGCCATGACTATCCGTCGTGGGTGCGTGTGTTATAAAGTGTTTGTTGAAATGACTGAATAAATATGGATTTACGATTTATGCATGCCAAATGTATTGAATGTAAGAACATGATTGATGTGTATGCGACAACTCCTTGCTATAAGGATTTGTCCTATTCTATGTTGAAATCAACATACGTCATGTATGTTGGAGTGGTGTAGTTTAAGTGTTTGCTAAAATGCCTGTGTGAGAAATTGTGTGACGAACTAAGTTTAATAGTGGTGTTGAGATAGGATTCTCAGCTACCTTAGAGACGTATATGATTTCCTCCATGTTGCTTGATTAATTTAACCGCTTACTTATGAAATATAGGTGTTTGTATTTCTTGTTTATATTGTGCTTTATTACATGTTTTATGACATGCTTGTCAACATACTTGAATTACTTTGTTTATTCTGTTTTACTCTACATGTTTCTGGTTATGGATTGATTGTGTTTGGGGCTATGATTATAGTCCAGGCAATCGGTAATGGGATTGAATTCGTGGATAAGATTAATTTGCCACGTGAGATATGTTCGACGAACACAAGTCGTATTTCGGTTGGCGATAGTGGTTGGCCACACGAAGTGCTTATGCGTTTCATATCGTTTAACTTGTTGTGCGCTCGAGCTAGTCGAGCTCGTCAAGTAACTCGATCTGTCTAATGTATGTTCACCATGTTTGGACGCTACTGCTTGAACCTAGGGTACCAAACTTACCAGTGAAATCCCATTAACCATGGTACCTCGATCTGCTAAGACTCATGAGCCGGGCATGGTGGTATGGGACACCGTGGTCGAGCTGTCGGCCTGCGCTGGGGCCACGTGCCTCTCCGTAGTGTCCATTGAGCAACCAGACTCGTGAGCCGATTGTGGTGATATGGGACACTATATTCGAGCTGTCGACCTACACTGATTGGTGACGACCCCTTTGTAGTGACCTCGAGCATATTCTGAAATTGCGGTGAGGCTATGAGTTTTGCCATAGTGTATAGAGTATGAACTAGGCCTGTATCAATTTAGTGATGAACCGTTAAAAAGGTGATGGGGGAGTGGTGTAATGAATGCGTGTAACAGCCCTGACAGCCTTTGTAGCGACCTAGAAACACACCATCATATGTGATTAACTAGGACTGACGACCCTAGAATGGATCATGTTTGGGAATGATACAAGGGAGGTACCTTAGTTTCCCAATACTGCTGTTTGAAATGGACTAATAACAACTCGGTAATCATGCTCATCATCGCATTGCATGTGCCTGGAAGATGTGGAGCACTGAGGAATGCAAGCATGCCGCGAACGTAAGATGGTGTCGCACGAGGGAGTGTGTGGTGAGGGCATGCATCATGACTGCATTCATACTTGCATTAATAAGAGTAGTTAGGAGTGTTTGATTGTACTGCTTTATCATTACTGCTTGATTGAATTGATAACATGTTAACCTATGCTTTATTGTTCCACTGAGTTGATCACTCACTCCCACGTTACGGGACGGTGTTGTACACACCAACTAGACTTGTTTGAGTTTCAGATGATGGTGATGCTGCGAAGCGGAGCCGGTCTCTTATGAGGATGAGGAGGATTCCTCCTTTATGCAGTTTCAGGCGAGTTCCTGTGAGCCGTGTCCTGATCGACGGGGCTTTCTAGGATATTGACTAGATGACCTTACACAACTTGGTATAATTTGAAATTGTACTTGTAAATAGTTAACCTGGTAACATTATCACACTCTTGAGACTCACCATAGTTTATATATTTTATATATCTATCACAGTCTTCCGCTTGCAATCTCACTTGTCTCTGGAGTATGATATGTTGTTTTGGCTTAATCTCACTCATGTTCAATGCACTAATACAGACAACATTCAATCATCATTCATTTTGTTGCATAAGTGATGCGTTGGAACTCGGGAGTTGAGTTTATGTTCGACCCCCGATTTTCAGGGCGTTACAACATTAGTCAGATCTAGAAGTATTTAATAAGGGAATCTTAGATTTTTGTACAAGTGTTGGTATCACTTGGCGTAAAAGGTCGAGATGGGCCATTGGTGTATGTATGATTAGATCCACACCATTCATCCAGTGTGTAAAGGCAAAACATGACAAGACCTCAAGAATCTGAATGATCTAATCATCCGATGGGTTACCTCGATCAAGCGATTTCCAATTAATTTTATAATCTTTAAAAGAAAATAAAAGATAAAAATCTAAATAGAAATTTTAATTATTTGATCATTTAGGGTTTGACCACCTAGGATGTTAATTAAAGGTAGGCCCCAATGTATAATATAACTAGATAAATAATAATGTTGTGTACATAATTGATAAGATATTGAAATTCAAACCAACCTTATTACCTTGTGGAGTATATACTACCAGACTCGGGTGAGTAACCCAACATGTCTCATGATTTATTGGAATTAAAATAAATTATTTGTGATTGTTTGATTGATCGATATACTGATTTGAGTGTTTTGTTGCAATATTGTATGCTACAATAAATTACTTGTTAATTTGTGACAAATTACATGACTATAAAATCACATTAAAATCACATATGACTGTTTTTATCAGGCCAAATATTTATGACAGTTATGAAAATGATACATTCATATATCATTTATCATTCATTGCATTTGCATTGTCAATCCTAGGGACCCTCCATGGAAGAAATGTCAATCCTGGTAGAGCATTACCAAATGTGGGTTATGCCTAAGCCTACCGAAAGGTGGAAGCCTACCTAACGGGTGGATGCGGGTTGACGACCTCCAACCCAAGCAGATGGACGATCATCACATCTGATACATTTATACAACATTTGCATTCATATCATTGTAC
>JAJHSJ010000006.1:12987961-13355488 GCA_021015155.1 Magnolia officinalis
GCGGGCGGTTTTTTCCCTATCCCTGTTTGCCGAAAGTGAAGGTGCAATAAGTTACAGTGTTCCGGTCCTTAAAAGACTAGTGAGATGTGACCTGCCCTGCCCGTAGGCAGCTCTTTCAAGCAAGTTTTCATGGGTGGGAAGGATATATGGCAGGATAAGGGTATTTTGTTTTTTAAAAAATGCGGTTATAAAGAAGAGGGGAAATTGCACAGTTTGGAAAAAAAAAAAAAAAATCAAGAGCTTTTCTTTTTGTTCTTTCTTTTCTTTTCTTTTTGGCCCAATTCAAGGAAAGATAATGATCTTTTAGTCATTTAAGAAAAGTCCATCGTAGTGTTGTTTTTTTTTTTTTTTTCCTGTCACGGTGGAAAGATGCAAAAGCTCGCAAGGGGTTTTAAAAAGGGGAAAGAAGATAGAATTTGACTCCTGCGAAAAACAAAGAGATCAATTCGGAAAGATGATTCTCATTTCCTCTCCTCTTTGACACACAACTGATGCCACCTTAAACAGTGGTCTCTCTAATCTTTCATTTAGGTAAGGTTCCCCAATGTAATTATATATCCAATCAATGAAGCCGGGCATCTCAACTGATATTAGATTGATTACGGGCGTTTTCTCATTTCTTTCCCTTGTAACCAAACACCAATCATAGGCTCATAGCCCTTGATTACCATCATCAAGCCTCAATCGCAGTCCCAAACATAGCAGATTTTTTAATGTTTACTGTTGGTAATAATTGTACTTGTACGACCCATGTTATAAAATTGGACCGGTCAGGCATCTGGTCCAAGGAAAAAATGTGGGGGCCACCCTATCAAGATCCCAGATCTGGGACATGCCCATCAGCCTGTCCGGGGAATTTTTGTGTTTTGTGCTTGAAGATGTCGTTTCCAAATGCGCAAAACACCTCCAGGTCTAGTCTGTGTTTTGACCCTACTTGCCCCGGATGCATGCAATGAAAAAGCTCCATTTGTTGTTTCATCACACACACAGATTATATATAAATAAATAAAAAGAGTCTTTTCTTTGTGATAGTAACACATTTTCGGCTTCAATCATATACAGCTGGAGCTCCTACAATACTTTCAGGAACATATCCATATAACTTTAGCTCATGAGAAAGCTGATCAAGAAGAGCATAGATATCTTCAGATTGTTTATGTGATTTGTCACCGGCCACAAACTCATGGCTGCTGCAATCAATCTCAACGGCACTAAAACCAGGCTTCTTACTTATCCCACGGTCCTTCATGGTGTTCCTCACCTTGCTTACCCCATCCCACCTTCCAACTGCAGCGTAAATGTTCGAGAGCAGCACGTAATTTGAATCGCAATCAGGCTTCAAGTGGACGAGATAATCCATCAACCTCTCAGCCAAACCAACATCTCCATGGGTTCTGCAAGCAGCCAACAAGGATCCCACCACTACTTCATTCGGCTTCATGGGCATGCTCTCGATCACTCGCAGTGCGTCCTCCAAGCGCCCGGCCCGGCTAAGAAGGTCCACCATGCATCCATAATGCTCGATTCTTGGTGAAATTCTGTAGACCCTCCTCATGTTGTCATAGTACTGAAGCCCCTCGTTGATTAGGCCAGCATGGCTACAGGCAGTGAGTGCTCCTGTGAAGCTCACGCCGTCTGGCTTGAATCCCGCCTTTTGCATTAGAGAGAAGTGTTCGAGAGCATCCTCAGCATACCGTTAATGGCGAAGCCGACAATTATTGAATTCCAAGAGACTAAGCTTCGCTTTGGCATTTTATTGAACACCTGGCGAGCAAAATTGATACACCCACAGCGTGCATACATGTCGATCAGAGAATTGCCAAGCCGCATGTTCTCACTGAAATCTTGTTGATGCACATACCGGTGCGTCCACAAGCCTTGCCCAAGTGCACCCAAATTGGTGCACGCGTTAAGGACGGCTACAACGGTTACATAGTCGGCGTCAACGTCTGCAAGTTGCATTTCTCGGAAACACTCTAACGCTTCTTCGAAATGGCCGTTCTTGACAAACCCACTGATCAACGCGGTCCAAGACACCTTATCTCTCTTCGGCATCGAATCAAATAAAGAAATAGCGGCCTCCACTTCGCCGTTCCTCATGTACCCATCGATCATTGTGTTCCAGGAAACCGAATTCTTTACATTCATTTCGTCGAAAGCTTGACGGGCGGAATCGAGACGAGCGGATTTCGCATACATGCCGACGAGGGCCGTCCCCAACACAACGTTGTCATGGTCGATGCCCAGTTTCCGAATATACCCATGAATCGAACAGCCGAAACGGGAAGCTTCCGAGGGGAAATCGCCGCAAGCAGAGAGTATAATTACGAACGTTATATAGTTGGGCTCGACGTGGGCGAGTCGCATATGGGTGAGTGCTGAGGCGGCTTCTGAGAAACGGCCGCTGCGGCAGTGGCGAGCAATGGAGGACGTCCATGAGACGACGTCTCTTTGGGGAATTTCGTCGAACGGGTGGTGAGCCCTATTCAAGGAAAGGCGGTTTCTGTTACTGGGTAGGGAGGTGTGTTTTGCAGGCAAAGGAAGTTGGGTGAGAGGAGGAGAAGCCATGGAAACGGGTCTGAAGGAATTGCGGGAAATAGCATTGTTGTGGGTCCCACTACCCGTAGCGAGCAGGTCGAGGAGGCATTATAGGTACTCGAGCCGGGAATAAGTACAGCATTGGTGATCTGGAACGTTCATCTGGTGGCCATGAAAGTGGGGAATCGTAGGCACTAGGGCTTCTGCCGTGGCTTATGAATTTCTTTATTTGGGCTGGGCTCCGATTCAAATCCTTCTAATCTTGATTAGCCAACCCATGCGTCTTGAATCTAGACCGTTCATCCTGTTCCTCTAGGTGTCTATATCTTTGTGCATGTGTGGCAGACCTGATCAACGGACATATTATGATCATTCAAGTGGGAAATATGGATTTTATCATTTTTATGGACGCGGTTTGGCTGGTGACCCCAACACCAGTCACTAGCTGGTGTCAAAGTTATGTGGCCCCTACGAAGATGTATGTGTTTTATCCACGCCGTCCAACCATTTTTCCAGCTCATTTTAGGGCATAAGCGCAACACGATATTTGTGTTTTCCCTTAATACAGGTCTGTGTCACCTAACGAACAGGTTGGATAACAAATATCACGGAGGTTTCAACGGCGGACATCATTCTCCCCAATGTGTTTCCTGTGGTGTGGTCCACTTGAACTTTGGATCTGCCTAGTTTTTGGGCTCATCCCCTAAAATCAGCCGCGTGGATAAAACACACGCAGCCCACAGAGCTACGACACCAGCTGGCTGCCCATAGAAGCGGGCATCGAGTCAAGTTGGACCAAGTTAGGTCGAGTCGAGTTGGCCAAGTTAGGTCCAACTCGACTCGATTGGATTTTGCAAGCCCCTTGACTCGAACTCGATTCGACTCGAGACCGAGTCCAGCAGGCTTGACACGATTGGAACTGATTCTTGAAAGGGCTGACTTGAACCGAGTCCGACTTGGTGAGAGAAACCGAGTCGAATCGAGTTAGGTAGGATTCGGATCAAGTCTTTTCTTATTTTATTTTTTTATTTTTTGAAAATAATTTTTAAAAAATGAAAGATATGGAAAAAAAAATCAAAAAATTTGTTTAAAAAAAAGAAGAAGAAGAAATTGAGGATAATAATAAATAAAAAAATACTGAAAAATTCGAGCTCGAGAATAGGCTAGGTTGTCAGACTAGTGTTGTTGTGCAGACAAGTGGAGAAGAGAGAGGAGGAGCTCAAAGCCGGACGGGTGCTGTTGTGCGGACGAGTGGAGGAGAGAAAGAGGGGACGAGGAGGAGGAGGAGAAAGAGCTCAAAGCTGGACGAGTGGAGGGGAGAGAGAGAGAGGAGGAGGAGGAGGAGGAGGAGGAGGAGGAGGGGACATCGAGATTGGGTTGGATGCAGCGATCGACTGCTAGGGTCAAAGTAGAGGGGAATGGGTTTTTATATATATTATATATATATATATATATATATATATATATATATATATATATATATATAAAATGTACTATGCGCTCGTGCTGATGGGACCGTCCCATGAGGTTGAGTTGTGTGGGCCCCACCTTGGTGCGTTTCGAACATCTACCCCATCAGTCAGATGCACCATTCAATCGTGGGCCTAGGTCTCAAAAATCAAGTCAATCCGTGACTTGTGTGAGCCACACCACATACAGAAGTTGAGAGGGGCCGTGCACCATTAAAACATTCATAATCATTTTTTGGGCCCACCGAGATGTGTGGTTTGCAAATCCAACCCATCCATTATGTGTGTCCCACTTGGATGAGGGTTCAGACCAAGTTTCAGCAGCATTCAAAACTCAAGTGGGCCCCACCAAGTGCTTTTATATGTTTTTGGCATGTCTTCACATGCTTTTAAATGGTATGGCCCACCTGAGTTTCGTATATGGCTGATTTTTGGGATATCCTATAATTTAAAGGGGACCCATCAAATGCACGGTGTTGATGGTCTATACGCATTACGGTGGGGCCCACACAGCTCAACCTCATAGGAGCTTATCGTGAGGTCGAGCACATAGTACCTTTATATATATATATATATATATATATATTATATATATATATATATATATATATATATATATATATATAAAATGTACTATGCGCTCGTGCTGATGGGACCGTCCCATGAGGTTGAGTTGTGTGGGCCCCACCTTGGTGCGTTTCGAACATCTACCCCATCAGTCAGATGCACCATTCAATCGTGGGCCTAGGTCTCAAAAATCAAGTCAATCCGTGACTTGTGTGAGCCACACCACATACAGAAGTTGAGAGGGGCCGTGCACCATTAAAACATTCATAATCATTTTTTGGGCCCACCGAGATGTGTGGTTTGCAAATCCAACCCATCCATTATGTGTGTCCCACTTGGATGAGGGTTCAGACCAAGTTTCAGCAGCATTCAAAACTCAAGTGGGCCCCACCAAGTGCTTTTATATGTTTTTGGCATGTCTTCACATGCTTTTAAATGGTATGGCCCACCTGAGTTTCGTATATGGCTGATTTTTGGGATATCCTATAATTTAAAGGGGACCCATCAAATGCACGGTGTTGATGGTCTATACGCATTACGGTGGGGCCCACACAGCTCAACCTCATAGGAGCTTATCGTGAGGTCGAGCACATAGTACCTTTATATATATATATATATATATATATATTATATATATATATATATATATATATATATATATATATATAAAATGTACTATGCGCTCGTGCTGATGGGACCGTCCCATGAGGTTGAGTTGTGTGGGCCCCACCTTGGTGCGTTTCGAACATCTACCCCATCAGTCAGATGCACCATTCAATCGTGGGCCTAGGTCTCAAAAATCAAGTCAATCCGTGACTTGTGTGAGCCACACCACATACAGAAGTTGAGAGGGGCCGTGCACCATTAAAACATTCATAATCATTTTTTGGGCCCACCGAGATGTGGTTTGCAAATCCAACCCATCCATTATGTGTGTCCCACTTGGATGAGGGTTCAGACCAAGTTTCAGCAGCATTCAAAACTCAAGTGGGCCCCACCAAGTGCTTTTATATGTTTTTGGCATGTCTTCACATGCTTTTAAATGGTATGGCCCACCTGAGTTTCGTATAGGCTGATTTTTGGGATATCCTATAATTTAAAGGGGACCCATCAAATGCACGGTGTTGATGGTCGATACGCATTACGGTGGGGCCCACACAGCTCAACCTCATAGGAGCTTATCGTGAGGTCGAGCACATAGTACTTATATATTATATATATATATATATATATATATATATATATATATAGAGAGAGAGAGAGAGAGAGAGAGAGAGAGAGTATCCGACTTAGATCTAAGTTGGGTTTCGGATCAGATCGAACCAACCGTATTGGATTTCGGATCGGATTCCTATGTAACCCGAACTCGACTTAGTCGGAATTCGGATCAGGGTGGGTCTACTCGATCCGAACTCGACCCTTGCATTCGGTTCAAGTCTAATCGGATCTGATCAAGTCGAACGAGTCAGATCAGCTGGATCGAGTCGGGTCTTGCCCAGCTCTAGCTGCCCAGTTGAAAATTTCCGACCTTTTCTCGGGCCTGCTTCCGAGCCCCATGCTAGCCTTGGGTTGGGCCCAGCACTAGAGAGGCCCGGCCAATTTTCACCGTATTCGGTCCCTCATGTGAACGCATCCGTTGGCTCTGTTAGGGCCTGTTTAGCCGGGCAAGGTGGATGGGATTAGGTTGTATTAGGATGGATTGGAAGGAGCAATCCCAGGATTTGGCCGTTAGCAATCCCATGGGATTGCCAGCAATCCACTAACATCACCATCATTACCTTGAAATCCACCCAATCCCTCTTAATCTCATCTATTTTGCTTGGGACATGTTTGGTTAGACGGAGCAATCCTGAGATTGGCTGACCTAATCCCGGGATTGGCCAGGCGAGCCAAACACACTCAGTGGTGAATTCCCTGAATATAGCAATCCTATGAGATTGCCAGCAATCCACTGACACAACCATCAATACTTGCCATCCACCCTAATACAATCCAATCCCATGGGATGGGCCCGTCCAAACACGCCCTTAGTGTTAACGTGTAAACCGGTCCCTCGTGTGAACGCATCCGTTGGCTCTGTTAATTGTGTAAACGGGTCCTGCGCTGACTTCTGCACGAGTATGACCATTTTCTTTTCTGCCAGAGCATGCAGACACGCCGCACGTGCATGCACCTCAATTGTAACTGTCCAAACACCTAATCCACCGCCGTTAGTACTAGATGAAAGGTTAGAACTGATACTGAGATCACAGCCATCAGAGCTCTGTCCATCATGCATGCAATCAATCAAACGTTCAAATTTGTCATTATAATTTTATTAATTTTACGGCTGAAATAATTTATTGAATCCTTTTTTTTTTTTGCATGTTTCATATCCATGCCATATCCAATGATTTGGACCGTTGAATTGAGGTACGTGCATGCTACATTCGGAGGAGACCACTTGAAGTGTATGATATTCCATAGTCTCGCATAGTACGCTTTAATTCCACCAAGTACGACGCGAAACCGTGATATCGCCTTTTTTTTGTTTGTTTTATGACAAACAGACAAACAACAAAGACCACATGCAGCAGACGGGCAGCAGGTTAGGTCCGGTCCCGGTTTCACCCTTACGCGGTTTCACCCTTACGGTGTGGAGGTTACCTTGGGGCCCACCTTTATGCACGCATTCTATATCCACACTGTCCATCTGTTTTTCCAGACCATTTTATGTCATGTGCCCAAAAATGAAGAAGATTCAAATCTCAAGTGGGCCATACTACATTAAACAGTGATGATTGAACTCCCTATCATTAAAAACTTCCCAAGCCCACCATGATGTTTCCGTAATTTTCATTTGCCATCAAACCTGTTGATATGATCACATAAACCTAGATGAATGGAAAAACAAATATCCACTTGATCCAAAACTTTTGTAGCTCATTAACGGTCAATTACCACATTTTCCTATGGTATGATACACTTGAGAACTGGATCTGCTTCATTTTTTAGCACATGCCCTAGATTGATTTGAAAAAATGGATGGATGACATCGATATGATATACATGTATCAAGGTAGGCTCCACGGTAATGGCTGCATCGTCTTGATGGTTGGGACCGCACATAATCTGCCCTCCAGCCAACGACCCCATTCCTGGGTAGACTCTTATTAGAGGTGGGCGGGATTCGACCCAACTCGTCGGATTCGACTTAACTGAATCGGTCGGATCTGATCCGACCTGAACCAAAAGCCAGGGTTCGATTGTATCGAGTAGACCCACTCAAATCCGATGTCAAACCGCGTCAAGTTCGGGTTATATAGCGACTCGATCCGGATCGAAATCGAGTAATATAAAGTCAGATTTTATTCTTTTATTATTATTATTATTAAAACCTTTGTATTTCTTTTACTTGAACCCTAACCCTACTCATAGCTCGAGCAACTTCCTCTCATTCCCTCATTTCTCTCCTCCATTCTCATCATTTCTCTTGATTTCCCTTTTGTTTCCTTCATAGCAAAGGAGTCTTTGTCTCGAATTGACTCAGGCTAGTTTGAATTGACCAGACAGACTCAACTCGATCTGACTTAATTTCCTTGAGGGAGTCGGACTCGGTTCCAATCAAACTAGCAAAGAATCAGTTTAGATCGAGTCAGCCTTACTGACTCGGTCCGAATCAGATGGAGTTCAGGTTAGGTACTTGTAAAAAAACAGATCGAGTTAAGTTGTACCTAAGCCGATCTGAGCACTCGATGCCCACTCTAACTCTTATGAGTTACGCACCATTTAATAATGGTGGTTAATGTTGAACCGTACATATGGCATAGTTATCCAGAAATCTAGACGGCCCAAATCTCTGACCCAACTGTAGATATCGCATGACCGAAATTTTGCGCTGAGAAGATAACATCGAACTTTATGCTATTTCTCTTAGATTTTGAACCACTCACTTTTACACATTTAGTCATCGGGACTGTCCATATCGCTGCCTCAGCTATGAATGGTTAAGATTGCATACCATTATTCTCCACTTGCAATTTGGATGGACTGGATGGATGTACGTCGGTGCCACGTGTAGAAAGGGTGAGTCACCATCGTTTTCAACATGGTGCTAAACCAGCACCGGAGTCTAGAACCTTTGGACGGTCCCGATTCAAATTCTCTCCATGCATGCTAATGTGGTACGTGTACGAAAGATCCGGATGACAATGGCGTGGGCCCACCTTCTGTGTTGTAAGGTTCTGTATTCATGTACGTGCATTCATCAGGTGGGCCACTTCAGTGTTTGAAAGGGATCACTGGAAAATAACGTAAGCGAACTTCATAGGACACCTAATTCCGACCCGACCACTGGAAATTTTCAAACCTTGAAACATTAAAGGCGGGGCCCACCTGATTAACGGCCCGATGTCAATCATATCAGCAGCATGGGAGAGTAGGATTCGAAATCCTACACGTGCGAGTAGCTGTTGCAGGCACGGCTCCAAACACAGAAGCCAAGAGCGAGTACTTGTATTTCATTTGCCAGATGGAGGTGCCTGACTTTTTCACTCAACCGCGTTTATACTAGTCAAAGTCCGTAATTTCATCATTGTATTCGCTCGCGTGCGATCGATTAGTCGCATTGCGATACATATACTGGCATGACTATATCCACATGATCCGTACCATTCCTCTTCCATAAAGATCATGATAATGTTTCTTTTCGAAGAATTCGGAGCATTTCAATGGTAATGATAAGATATTGAATATAGACCATCTGTTAGTATTAACCGTCCATATTTATCATGAAGGTACCGTCCTCCTGATCAGAGAACTAGTCCATTTGTTATTCAAAATCACAATAATAATACATTCTACGTGATTAATCAGACCAGATCTAATATACGTGTGTGAAGTTAGCACGTGTTCCGTGAAGCTAAGCTTCCCATCTCACAAGCGAATACGCGGGACAAAAACGACCAGCCTTACCCAGAGCCACGCGCGAGCTTCTTCTACAAAGTCAGTCAACGCGACTTCTCCTCGCGGAAGGAAAATTAAAAATGAGTGAGAGAGAGAATAAAATTCAGTGTCCATCAGGAATACGGAAAATTGGATACGTTTAACTCACAAGTATAAAAGCAGTGTGGTCATGCAGAAGATTGGACCGTTAATTCAGGAGGCCCACGGATATGGGGCATGCCAAAAATACAGTCCATTATGGGAAGATCCAAGTCCCTTATAATCCCGATGACCGACAGCTTTTTAATTCAGCCGGACACACAAGAATCTATCTAAAATAATAAATGCTACTAAAGAGAATGACGATTTATGGTGGCGCTCCCACTCTAAGGCTAGTAATCGGCTCAGATTGATCTAAGACCGGAACAGGCGGTGTAACGCTCAGACCGAAGACTCCAGACCGTTCCTCTACTATCCGACCAGATACGAATAACATAACCACTCGCACCAGTTGCGGGAAAACTCAACTCAACAGGATAGGTCCGCCGCCCGCTTCGGAGCTCGGAGGGAAGACCTCCAGAATGCTCAATAGATGATAAAGCCAAGTCACATTCCGTCCAGACTGAGGCTCGGCTCGGACTCGTGACACAATACGGTCTGACAAATCAACAATGAAGGCCCGTGCACACGCTAATCAGGGCCTCTTCAGCCAGAAGTTCCGAGCTGAGGCCGGGGGAGAAAGGGCGGAATGCAGACGCTTCATGCGCTAAAATAAGAAATTACCTTAAGCAGACATGACAGATTACCTCGCCCATAAATACGCACGATACGTCACACAATCCCTAGATTGCGAACAATATCTCCACGATCCGAAAATCCTACTGATTGAGCGTATCGTGCCGAGATTAGCGAACCCAGTCCGCCAATGGTCAGGTATAAATACAATGAGACTCCATTACTACCAGGTACGCAACATCTGACATTCTCTCTCGATTCTTCAACATAGACCCAGATTCCCTTGACCTGACTTAGGCATCGAAGGGTCCCCCGGCCTAGCCAGGGTCTCCTTTGCTCACTGTTTGTGCAGGACCAGGGTTCCTTGGAGGTTCATCGTGCCAAGTGGAGGGTGATCCAGATTTTTTCATCAATATTTTTGGCGCCGTCTATAGGAATCTGATACTAAAGGTCAAGTTCCTATTTTTCAGCATTATGGCAAGAGGAAAGAAGAAAGCGGTAGCTGTGAAACCAAAGCAGACCCATTCTTCTTCACTACTTCACGCCGAATAGGCTCTAGGGCCTTCCCAATGTTCTCGTAATCAGGTAAGCAAGTATCGTGCTATGTAAAGCGAGATACAGGCCCTGCGCGATGAAATCACCCAGATGAAACAGCAGCAGGAGCCACAACCACATCCTGCTAAGAAAAACAATGTTCCTGAGTCGATTGGTCCAGTTGTGGAAGCTCATTCTGCACCGAGAAGTACGAGACCTGAGGGGCCCCCGCATATACCCCCTCGAGCACCGACTTCGGTTCAGAATTCTCCCCCGACCCAAATCCGAGTTTCGGCCCGAAACACAACAAGTCGAGCTCCGACGAACGCCTCGATCACCTCGGCCCTGACACCAACGGATCTCCACCACGAGCTGGAACGAAGGAGGGAAAGGAGGACTCCCAAAATAGAAAACAGGCAGGAGATAGTAGATGAGAATAAATATCCTTGGGAAACACGATTCGCGGAGCTCAACAACAAGATTCTGACGCTAGAAAAGAAGCAACCACCATCGTTAGTTCCCGCTGTTGTTCAAGTAATGATGGAAAAGATCGAGCCTCCCTTCACCTCTGCGATCATGGACGAGGTGATGTCACAGAAGTTCCGGATACCTCCTGTCATCCAATACTCTGGGTCTGGTGACCCATCCGAGCATGTGAAGGCTTATCGTTCGTGTATGCAAATCCAAACAGCGACGGACGCAATGATGTGCAGGGGATTCTCAATCACACTCACAGGATCCGCTCGGATTGGTACCGTCAGCTTAAACCCAATTTCGTTGGCTCCTTCGCAAAATTGAGCCGACTATTTCTTACCCAATTCATAAGCAGTAAGAAGAGTCGAAAGCCCAATACTCACCTGTTCGCCATCAAGCAAGAGCCTAAGGAGTCGTTAAATGACTACATTGCTCGCTTCAATAAGGAAGCATTACAGGTAGAAGACTACGACGACAAGATAACACTCGCTACCGTGTTCAGTGACCTAAAAGAGAGAAAGTTCACTTTCTTCATTGGAAAGAATCCACCGAAGACGTTAGCTGACCTCATCACCAGAGCTCAGAAGTATACTAACGCTAATGAATTCTCCAACGCCCGCAAAAATGTTCAAGTGACAAAGCCGATCGGTAAGGGGAAGAGGCCAAGGAACGAAGAACCTCAGTCATCCAGCAAAGGACTAGACGACCGTGCCTCTCGCGATCGTCGTCCGAGTAGAAAACTGAAGGGTAAATTCCGTTCCTACACCCCCTCAACACGTCTACCGAGCAAATTCTATTGGACATTAGAGGGCACAAGCTTCAGAATTGGCCTGTTTGTATGAGGGCCGACCCAGATCATCAAGACAAATGCAAGTACTGTCGCTTACATCGGGATCACGACCATAACACAGCTGATTGCATGGATCTCGAGGACAAGATCGAGAACCTTATTTGTAAGGGACATCTGCGTCGATACGCCAAGGGAGAAAGAACCGCTCGGAAAGAAAAGTGAGGGCAAGAACAACCGAATAACACCACAGAAGAGCCAATCGAGATCCACACGATCTTCGGTGGCTCGTCAGGTGGAGGAGATTCAAACATAGCTCAAAAAACCCATTCTCGGAAGTCTGATCCTAAACACTACGTCCACTTGACCGAGTGGTCGAGCAAAGAACTCTGGGTCAGTTCATGCAGTATGACCTTCTCGGAAGACGATGCTCATGGGATCCAGCATCCGTACGACAACGCCTTAATAGTCACTATGACCATAGCCAACCGCAAGGTGTACCGCATCCTGGTCAACACCGGAAGTTCAGCAGATGTGATCTACTCCGAGGCTTTCGAAAGAATGGAAATTCCAAGGTCGCGCCTTAGACCTGTGAAGACCCCCCTACACGGTTTTGCCGAAGAAAGGGTGATCTCCGAGAGAGCCATCTCCCTCCCTATGACTGCGGGAGAATAACAACATCAAGTCACTATCATGGTACATTTCATCGTTGTCAATGTGTCATCAGTACATAAGTCATTTTGAGCAGACTTCTCTCAATGCAATGAGGGCAGTCGTCTCCACCTATCATCTAATGATGAAATTCCCCGCCGAGGCCGGGATAGGATACCTCCGAGGCGACCAGCGCAAAGCCCAGAGATGCTACGCGATAACAGTGAAGAAAGGGTCCGTGAAGTAAGCCCTTACCGTCAATGTTCTGGATCCTAGAGGACCCGTGGAGGACTCATCCGTGGAAGACCTGGAGAAAGTACCACTTGACAAGGCACGCCCGAGCAGACTGTTCTGATCGGAACATCATTAAACCCTGAGCACGGTCCAAAATACTAGCCTTCCTGTAGCAACACAGAGATGTCTTCGCATAGTCGCACGTAGATATGCCCGTTATCTCTCCGAATGTCATGGTCCACTGACTGAATGTGGATCCAGACTACAAACCAGTAAAACAGAAAATGAGATAGTTCGATGTCGAGCGGTATGAAGTCATAGCCGACGAAGTCTCTATTCAGCTCGACGCCGGTTTCATAGAGGAAGTGCATTATTCTGATTGGATCGCAAATGTGGTCCTCGTCAAGAAAGCCAACGGGAAATGACGCGTCTGCATAGATTACTCGGATCTAAATAAGGCATGTCCGAAGGATAGCTTCCCGTTGCCTTAGATTGATCAGCTGGTGGACAGTATAGCAGGGCACAAATTACTCTCCTTCCTGGATGCTTACTCCGGATATAACCAGATCGCGATGCATCCCCCAAACAGGCGAAAGACTACCTTTGTCACAGACCATGGACTCTATTGTTATCAGGTTATGCCGTTTGGCTTGAAAAACGCTGGGGCCTCATATGAAAGGCTGGTGAATTAGATGTTTGCCAAGCAGATCGGACATATCATGGAAGTGTACGTCGACGACATGGTAGTAAAGAGCGTCAAGGCGTCCGATCACCTGATAGATCTTGAAGAAACTTTCACCATCCTCCGAAAATACCAGATAAAGCTAAACCCGGCGAAGTGCGCCTTCGGAGTCGGCTCAGGCAAATTCCTCAGGTTTCAAGTTAACCAGAGGGGTATCGAAGCGAACCCTGACAAGATCAAAACACTCCTCGACATGAACTCGCCTCAGACTATCAAAGAGATACAATGCATCATCGGATGAGTAGTAGCGCTCGGGCGGTTTATATCTAAAGCTACAGACAAATGCCTCCACTTCTTTCAGCAGTTGAAGGGTCATAAGAAGGCAGAATGAACGTCGGAATGCGAATAGACCTTTCAGCAACTCAAATAGCATTTAAGTTCACCACCCGTACTGTCGAAGCTCGAAGAAGGTGAACCCCTGTTCCTATACCTTGCAATATCGGCCTCAGCTGTCAGCTCGGCCCTGATTAGAGAGGTAGGGGGTAAGCAGCATCCTATGTATTACGTGAGCAAGATCATGGTGCTCGCCGAGACAAGGTATCCGATCTTGGAGAAGCTAGCGCTCGGTCTCATCGTCTCAGCTCGGAGGTTACGTCCATACTTCCAAGCTCATTTCATCGTGGTGTTGATTGATTCTCCCCTGAAGCAAGTCCTCTAGAGGTCCGAAGTATCGAATCGGTTGACCAAGTGGGCCATCGAACTCAGGGAGTTCGACATCAAGTTCCGACCGAGGACAACAATCAAGGGTCAAGTCGTAGCCGATTTCATTACAGAATTCACCACCCCTGGGGAGGAACAGATCAATACAGAGGTCGAGAAGACTCCTTCTCCCCCACGTAATCCCGAGACGGTATCGGAACCAAGATGAGTCCTCTACGTAGATGGGTCGTCCAATGTTAAGCGTGCCGGAGCAGGAATCATCCTGATCGCACCTGATTCCACCCCCATCAAGTATGTGATCAGACTCAGTTTCAAAGTCTCGAACAATGAAGCGGAGTATGAGACCCTTCTAGCAGGACTCAGACTGGCGGCAAGCCTGGGAGTCCAGTCCCTCCAAGTCCGATGCGATTCTCAGCTGGTAATGAACCACATCTCCACTGAGTACGAGGCAAAGGAGACAAGGATGATTACTTATCTAGACGATGCAAGGAAATTGATAGAAAGATTTTGGAGCTGCACTATTCACTAGATTCTTAGAGCGAAAAATTCCTAAGCCGACGCCCTAGCAAAGCTGGCTTCAGCCATGGAGGGGAAGATCCGGCAAATCATTCCCGTGGAATTCATAAAACATCTGAGCATAGACCAGATAGAAAAGAAAATAGTCAATCCGGTAGAGGATACTCCAAGCTGGATGGATCCAATTTATAGCTATTTCACATCTGGTGAAGTCCCCTCAGATAAGTTGGAAGCCAGGCGCCTGAGGGTCAGAGCGGCGCGGCACGTTGTCCTGGACAGTACCCTATATAAGAAAGGGCATTCTCAGCCTTACCTCAGGTGCCTCCGACCCGTCGAGGCAGATTATATGATTCGGGAGATTCACGAAGGAATCTGCAGAAATCACTCTGGCAGCAGAGCCCTGACACTGAAGATACTACGATAGGGATATTTTTGGCCACCCTCAGGGAAGACTCAAAGAACTACGTTTGAAAATGCGACAAATACCAGCGCTATGCGGCTGTGCCGAGGCAACATGCAGAGTAAATGACTCCTATGAACGGTCCATGGTCGTTCGCTCAGTGTGGGATTGACATCATCGGCCCCCTGCCTATAGGAAAGGGGCAAGTCAAGTTCGCCATCGTTGCAGTCGACTACTTCACCAAGTGGGCCGAAGCCGAGCCCGTCGTAAAAATCACAGAACAGAAGGTGATTAACTTCGTCTAGAAAAACATCATCTGCCGATTCGGGATTCCACACACCATTGCGTCTGATAACGACAGACAGTTTGACAACGACAAGTTCCGAGGCATGTGTTAAGGGCTCGGCATCACAAACCCGTATTTTTTGTCTCGGCATCCGAATCCAATGGACAGGTGGAAGCAGTTAATAAAGTCATTAAGCTCATCTCAAGACAAAGTTGGAGAGAGCAAAAGACAATTAGGTCGAGGAGCTTCATTCGTCCTATGGGTCTACAGGACCACTGCTTAGTCGTCTACTGGGGAGACTCCATTTTCGCTATCCTACGAATCAGAGGCAATGGTGTCGGTCAAAATCGGCCTCCCTACAACTCGGATCAGAAATTATTAAGAAAATCATAACGCCGAGCAGATCGCAGCTAACCTAGATCTACTTGAAGAAGCCAGAGACGTCTCCAAACTCTGGATCGCTGCTCGACATCAACAGGTGACACGATTTTACAACTCTAAGGTCAAGATCAAGCGGTTTCGTTCAGGAAACTTAGTCCTTCGCCGAGTTTTCCATAACACCGCTAAGCCGGGGGCTGAGGCACTTGGCCTAATTGGGAGGGGCCTTACCGTGTGGTCCGATCGACTAAACCGAGCTCCTACCACTTAAAAGATCTCGAGGACCGCCAACTCTCCCACCCCTGGAATGCCGAGCACCTAAAAGTGTACTATTTTTTATGGAATGGCCTTTAAGGCCCTCAATAAATGTACGCCTCCGAGCGACTAACCTTTAAGGATCTCAATAAGTGTACGCCCCCAAGCGACTAGCCTTTAAGGCTCTCAATGAAATGCATATCTCTTCCTATCTACACGAACAGACTATCTACTAAGAAAAAATCGTCTCTCATAAGCAGGGGCGGACTTAACGAACTGATCTCTTAGAGAATTGGTTAGAACATTATCCCATGGAAATTCGACAGGGCATCCCCTCTTAGCCAGGGGAAGAGCCAATGGATGATCCGACTCCCCAACAGATGAATTGGATCGTCGCTTGACTAACGGATAAATTAAGGGTTACTCGCCAATCGTGGGACGAGCCAATCCCCTAGGGATTCGGACTTAACAATGACAATACTATAGATTTAAAGTTCGACAAAACGACATTGAAACAATCTGACCCGTCAAGGGGTCAATTCAACAATGCCCTAGAGTAAACCGACCTGTCAACGAATCAGTTCGGCAATCGACAATCAACAATCAATATCTAAAAACCAACTACAGATTAACATATAAGAAGAAAAATCATCCATGCGCCCTCTTCATAGGGTAAAAAAATCATCATCATCCATACACCCTCTCTAGAGGGTAAAAAAAAATAATATCTGTCAAATCATTTAGCAAAAAGACAAGTTTGGGAAAGCCATAAAAAAAATATTGAAAGCTACTCAGTCGGAGGAGGAGGAGGAGCTTGAGAGCCAGGAGCCTGATCCGGGCGAGCATCTTCGGAGGGCTTCTCTCCCGCGTCTTCAGGCACCAGATGTTCAAGGTTGAGGTCCGGATACAAATCCTGGACCGCCTCGATACAAGCGTCGAAACCGTAGTTTTAGAACTTGGTGGCTTCGGCTGCCCTCTCATTCGAAGCCTTGAAGACGTCTATCGCAGCAGCCACCGCCACGGCCAGGGAGGCTTCGTCCTCAGCTCGCTAAGCCTCCTTCGCCTGGGAGATGGCTCGGCTCTGTTCTTCTGCTACCTCGGCTCTAGTCCGCTACAAGACTTCTCCTAATCAGGTGTTCTCCTTAGCCAACAAATCAGCGTGGGCCCTGGCTCGTGTCAGCTCGGTCGCCGCTGTACCGCATCAAGTTTCAAGATCACCCATGGCCTTCTGCAGCTGGAGTTCTTGGGCCCTCCCGTCCTCAAGTTGCTGACGCAGTTCAGCCTGCACCATTCGGAGGAAGGTGGCCTCATCCCACAAAATTCCTGTCTCGCCTCTGAGAGCTTCCACCTTGGCGTCTTTATTCGCGAGCTCCTGTATCCTCTCCCTAGTCAGAAGGAGCTTCGGGACAGATTGAATGAAAACAGAAGAATGAACATACGAATATGAAAGAAGAAAGAACTAAGAAACAAAAAGGGTAACAGAAAATACCCTATAAAAAACGGAAGCCATGTCGTTCAAGAAAGAGCTATCCGATTTAGTGAGAAGGCTGACTATCTCCTCCTCTGGGGCGTGTTTGGCGGCCCAAGGAGCCAGGCAAGACATGTAGTAAGCCGACTCAAATCTTCCTCCGCTCGTCCCCACATGGGCCGACCCTATTGCTTCCCCAACCCCAATCTTGCTGCTTGCCGAGGTCTAAGCCTCGACCCTGAGATCATTCCTAGCCTCGGGTGAGGTGAGCATGACGTCCGCCATCCGAATGGCCTCATCCCGCTCGGAAGAAGAAGGGACAACTATGCAGGGCCTAGGGACTGGGAGGGGCATCGGCAGTGGGAGGAATGATGGCAAGAAGGAGAATTGGAGCCGGAGCATTGATGACCGCGACCTTAGCCGCGACAGATGCTGCAACCGGAGTTGCAGCAACAGAAATTGGAGTTGCAGCCGGAGCTGCAGCGACAAAAATTGGAGCCAACGGGCCCTCATCGTGAGAGACCGCTTGCCTTCTCCGAACAGTTATTTTTGTCCACAGCTCGACCCTCAACATCTCTTCGACGGTAGGGCGGCTTTCCTCCTCCTGGACCCGACTGCCTCGACCATGCCTGCATGAAAAATAACGAATCAGCAACAAGCCAGGAAGTTCAGTCATTCTGAAGGAAGAGACGCATGAGAAACTTACTGAAGGAGGTAGGGAGAGGCTCGGACTTGCAAAGCCCAGACCAGTGGAGATTAGTGGCTGTGATCAGGTCTGACCAGGAGCGAAGTTCTCTCGATCGCGTCTTAGCCTGGGTGACTTGATTCTTCTGGTCCGAGGTAAGGAGAGGCGATCCTCTTGGAAAGTTTACAAGAATGAAAGGAAAACCTTAGTCCTGTTATGACAAAAAAGAGAAGGATATAAAAGTGTGTAGGGTCCGACCTGGTGTAGTGAATCGAGTGGGAACCCGAACCGCCAAGTTTTCAAGCTCCGCCGCCAGCGCCTCCCATTCGCCCGAAGCCCAGAACCATTTATTCTTCGAGTCCTTATTAGAGGACGGAAGGTTCATGACCACTCCCAACCCTTTGCTGCCTTGGGTCGCGAAGTAGTACAACGGCTTGTGACTATCGTGCTTGACCAGGTACATGCTTATTAACTCCTCTGGTGTCAGCTCAGGGTTCTCAACTTGACGCCAGATAATGAAAGAAGAGATAAGAACCCTCCAAGCGTCGGGGGCAAATTGACTGGGAGCTAGTCCCAAGTAAGCAGTCGGGGTGCGGACAAAAGGGTGCATGGGGAGTCGGAGCCCACATTACAAGGCGCAGAGGAAAATGACGACTTCCCCTTTAACAGAAGCACAAGCAGTATCAAGGGACTTGGGTGCCCTTATCTGAACGGAGTTTCGGATCCACCCCATTCGTGACTCCATCGGCACGGAATCTCTAGGGACGGCCTCCGAGGCCCGTCCGCTCGCGGGCATCTCGGCAACCTCTTCTTGGGCGGCTCGGGCGGCCTTCTTCTTGCCTACCCTGCGAGTCCAAGCTCCCGCCTCCTTGTTTCTTCGGGGTGGAGGGTATAAAGGCACCGCTTCCAAGGGCCCTTCAGATGTCCCTCCCTGTCATCTGATCTTCCTGGCTCGAAATCATCATAATAGTCTCGGACTATCTCCATATCAGACGACATCTTGTGTAGAAAGAATAAGAAGAGTACTAGAGGAAGAAAAAAAGGCTCACTGGACAACCACCGGGAATCGCCTCCATTAGGAATCCCTAATCGGTCGGAATTGCCTTGCCAGGAAACTTACGTCGGTTAAAATCGCCTTCGTCGGAAATCGCTTCTTCAGGGAATCAGCAGTCACACGAATTTAGAATGCAGAAATGAAGGGGCATTACCAGAGAGCCAAGGCTTATATAGCCTGTAATGAATCTTCGCATTAATGGCGAAGCGTGATGGTCGCAGTCGAATCGTCGCGAGCCGACTCTAAAACGCACGTGGCTGCGCACCACAGGCTCAAGCTTTGCCAAGCCGCGTGCTTCTGACATTGGAGTACGGACTCAGGATAGCGGAAGCAGCGCTCGAACAGTGGAAGCGTCACTCAAACGTCCCTCCAGGGCATGCGTGACCGATAGCCATAGGTTCTATAATTATTCGAAATCTCAACCATCGCCACGCGTCTGCTGGAGGTTAGCCCGTTGACGAAAAACACCGAGGGTGCGTCTCCTTAACACCGGGATCATAATTGCAATCGCACGAGTAGAGGATACGACAGGAGCAATGATTGATCTTCCCTATATGTTTACTCTCCGAGTCTATGTCTGAACTTGAAGAGTAGGGGGCTTCTGTTATGGGAAGATCCGAGCCTCTTATAATCCCGAAGACCGACATCTTTTTAATCCGGTCGGACACACAAGAGTCAATTTAAAATAATAAATGCTACTAAAGAGAAGGAAGATTCTTAGTGGCGCTCCCGCTCCGAGGCTAGTAATTAGCTCAAATTGATATATGACCGGAACAGGCGGTGTAACGCTCATACCGAATACTCCAGACCGTTCCTCTACTGTCCGACCAGATACGAATAAAATAACCACTCGCATTAGTTGCGGGAAAACTCAACTCAATAGGACAGGTCCGCCGCCCGCTTCGGAGCTCGGAGGGAAGACTTCCAGAATGCTCAACGGATGGATAAAGCCAAGTCACATTCCGTCCGGACTGAAGCTCGGCTTGGACTCGTGACACAGTACACGTCTGACAAATCAACAATGAAGGCCCGTGCGCACGCTAGTCAGGGCCTCTTCAGCCAGAAGTTCTGAGCTGAGGCCGGGGGAGAAAGGGCGGAATGTAGACACTTCATGTGCTAAAATAAGAAATTACCTTAAACAGACATGACCGATTACCTCGCCCACAAATACGCACGATATGCCACACTATCCCTGGATTGCGGACAATATCTCCACGATCTGAAAATCCTACTGATTGAGCGTATCGTGCCGAGATTAGCGGACCCAGTCCGTCCGATGGTCAGGTATAAATACAATGAGACTCCATTACTACAGGTACGCAACATCTGACATTCTCCCTCGATTCTTCAACATAGACCCAGATTCCCTTGACCTGACTTAGGCATTGGAGGGTCCCTGGCCTAGCCAGGGTTTCCTTTGCTTACTGTTTGTGCATGACCAGGGTTCCTTGGAGGTTCATTGTCCCAGTGGAGTGTGATCCAGATTTTGTCATCAACACAGTCATTGGACCAATGGTATCAGCTTTTTAGACCGTAGCATCTACATGATGGGCTTCATATGATGAACGGTCTTGATTCGCCCATGTTGCCTCCCCACTGCGAAAATGGTGGGTGATGAAGATCACTTTTGTGGAAATTAGTTAGGAGAAATGATCAGTGGGGGCCTACACATGATGTTAATGTAGAATCTAAACCGTTTATTCGATGCGGTTCCTCACAGTCATCGTACGTTGCACGAATTACCCCGATCCAAAAATCAGTGAGACAATCACATCAGACAATGTAAAATCATGTTTTAAATATAATCGTGTGTTGTGGGCAGCCTAAGTTCTGGAACGGGTTGAGATTTGGTGTCTACCTTCATCCTGGTGGGGCGCACCTGATGAACGGGTCGGATGATGTATACACAAAGGAAGTTTCTATGGGGGCATCCCCTCCAATGTCCCTCATTATTCCTCTTGTTATGACCCACCTTAATTAATGGGGGAGGGATCATCCAATGGACGGGGTGGATGGCACCTATACATCACGGTGAGCCCCTCGCAGCTACGTCATTCCCATGCGTCGGAGGTATGGGATCATACCCAATAGTTAAACACATCTGCACGTTGAACCAGACCAGCGGTCCAGATCTTCGTGGTGGGACTGACTTTTTCATGGCTCGGATTAATAGGGCTGTCAACGGACCGGACCTGGGGTAGGTATCGGCCCGGATTTTGAACTGTTTTGGGCCCGTCCAGCGGGCCGGGATTATTTAAAAATCTGTTTTTCAGGCCCGAGCCTGGCCCAATGACACCCCTACTCGGATGTCCTACAGCAGTAGCAGGTCCACGGGAGAGACCTACACGTTGCCAGCTTACTATCAGCGAGGGCGATCATTTGTCGCTGGAAAATCTTGTGTAGCTCGCGTACATGCCTACGGTGGTCCCTTTCTCTAACGTGAGGAAATGACTTAACTTTCATGAAATCCTATCCGTCCATCAGGCGAATTACCTCATGTTTAGACTTGATCCTAAAAAATCAGGCTCGTTCAACGTTCAGATGGGCCAAAACGATAAAAGTAATAAGTAACAACCTATAAATTCCTGTGGCAACTCCCACGTTGGTTTTTTATGATATGATTTTTGGATTCGCTTTCATTGTGACGAGGAACAACGTCTGAATGGATCGGATGGCATACAAAAGCCATGGTGAGCTCCACACCAAACTAACAGTGGACATCTCATTCCATCTTTTCATAAGGTGTGGCTTACTTGAGTCTTTAAGGTCATGTTTTTCGGATTCCAAGTTAAATGTGAGGCAACAGACCTGATGGCCGGGTTGGATCTCATGGAAATTTCCGTAAGGTATGCCGCACCTTCAGAAAAGTTAGGATGAGATGTCCACCGTTAGTTTTGTGCAGAGCCCACCATTGTGTTTATCTGCCATCCCCATCCACTCAAATGAAAGGTGTGACCTACCAAGTACAATGTTACGGTTTTGGCCCACCTGAATGTTAAATGAGCCTATTTTTCGGGATCAAGGCTAAGGATGAGGTAATTCCTCTAATGGACGGTGTAGATCTCATGAAGGTTACCCCTCGTTGTCCTCGATCCGCGAGGTACGGTAGCGCGGCTCTTTTTCTCGCGAGGCACATACATTTCTGTGTCCGTCAAGCATACAGACAATTTTCCAGAAAAAAAGGAAAAAATAAAATAAAATCTAGAAAGACGTTCGGACAAACAAACCAAATAAAGACCAGCGCCGACACCTTGGATTTCCTCAACTCTCCTTCTCTCTATTAATAAGAAGACAACTGCAGTCGAAAAAATAATAATACAAACAGCGCTGCAGAACCATCGAAGCCAACCTTCTCTCTCATCTACAACAGTATCTCTTTGAAATAATACTCCCGCACTGTTATTTATCTCCTCATGGGTCGATCCTCCACATCCACGTCAGCTCCCGATGCATCTTCCTCATCTCCTCCATCTCCATAAGCCACGGTCCGTCGAGATGGACCCGAAGCAGCAGCAGCGCCGGAAGCAGCCCAGGCTCGACCGTCGGAACGCCATTAAGAACATCGACTACGACGCCGTCTCCTCTCTGTCTCCCGAGTCGTCTGCTTTCCGGACCCGATCCCTCAATCTACCCCATTACACCGGCCAGACCAGCTTCCGCATCGAAGGCGTCGAAGGGGAATTCGATCTCCTCTGCCGCAGTCTCGGTCTCTCCGGTCCCGAGGATTTCGCTATCCCGACCGCCGCTTGGGAGGCACGCAAGGCCCGATCGTCATCCGACCTTTTCCCGCGGTCGCGGCTGCAGGATGTGGATAGCTCTAATTCGGCGGAGCCCGAGGGGAATCGCGGTGAAGAGGAATTGGTAGCTGATTTTAGGGCTAGGGTTAGGGTTGGGGATGAAGCTTCATCGGGTGGGATTAGAGGGGTCCGGCCGCCTGTTCTCTCCCCTCCGCCAGCGATGTCGCGCCCTGTTGTTGACATGTCTTGCTCGACTTGGGATATCTTGAGGTCGCTTGCGCCTGACGATGATGGAGCTTCTTCATTGTCGGTTCGGTATAGGTCCGAGGATGAGGAGAGCGGAGAGGATGAGGAGAGTGGAGAGAATGAGGAGGTCGATGGAGCGGTTGGTGGAGGGGATGAAGGGAGGGGGGTTAGATTAGGTGAGACGGCAGATCTTACAGGGTCATGCTCGTTCTCGACATCGAATGATGATGATTCGTCCAGCACAACAACGGAAGCCATGTTTGTGATTTCTCCGGATGGGAAATTCAAGCGGAATATCAAGTCATGGATACGTGGTGGGCTTCTTGGTAGCGGGTCGTTTGGGACAGTCTATGAAGGGATCAGCGAGTAAGTAAGAATATCTGCGGGAATTGTTTCAAATCATGTTCTCGTTGACTTAAATTGTGTTTTTATTGTTTGCATTCCTTTTCCGGATTCTTTAAGTCAGCTTCTCACAGGAATCTTCTTGTTGGGAAGGTTTTTACCTGCCATTTAGGTTGTGCTACTCTCTGGTCTCTGAGATGTTTACAGTATGCTGTTTTTAATGCTTTAGAAGTCATGCTATAAGCCTCATTTCTCAAATTTTGAGGCGGATTGGAATTCCTGTATTACTTTTTTGCAGGAATGATTGGACGTGGCCCAGGTAAGTGACAAGTGCAACATTTGAGACTGAAACATATTTGCTATGCTTTGATGTAATTTGGTTTTAGTGGGGAGTTGAATGCTGTTAGAAATATGTAGCCTTACTATTTGTATACAAGGGATGATTTGATCCTGTTTTGCTTTGAGCAAGCAGAGTGAGTAGAGTGATTGCATGCGTGTGAAGATTCTTGGATTCTGTGAGTAGTGATGAAGCAAGGATTTTACCAATGATGATTAGTAGATTCACTCAGTCATATAGTCAAGACATGGATTATGAGTCGATTGGGTTGTTTTCTTACCATTTTGAGTGGGATGAACTCTTTGAATGCCCTTTTCAAAGAGCTATCTCTGAACCGGCCTTGGCTCATTCTCCAATTATGCTTGAAACCAAGAAGGTAAAATAAGGTTCTTTATCCATCTGTTTTGAGACTCTGATTGTAAGTGCCCACATTCAAGAAGTTGGTTGATGAATGGTGGAATGCCTTCGAAGCTGAGGGTTGTAAAGGTTTTAAGCTCATGTTTAAGTTGAAAGAAATAAAAAAGAAATTCAGGGAATGGAATAGAAGTACTTCTGGCTGTGTCACGGTCAAGAAGGAAATATTCTTAATTATATGCAACTGCTGGGCAAAAAGAAAGGGAGATTCCAATGAATAATGAGTGGATGTTTGAGGAAGTGGCTTTTAAGATGTGCTAATACGGTAAGAAGTTAGTTGAAGATAGAAATAAAGATTTTTGCCATTTGGCTAATGCAAGTAGAAATAGACATTTGATTAGGAGTATCGAGAAAGGATTACAGTGAAGGATACAGGTATCACTGCGGATGCTTTCATTGATCAGTTCGACTTTTTTTTTTTTTTCTTTCTTTCTGTGAGGAGTGGATACCTTTGTTAGGTGGCCTGGTTTTGAATATGGTTCCCAAGAGGAAAAAGAATGGTTGGGAGAGAAATCTTGAATGAGAGGGTGTGACGGAGGGTCACCCATTTGTTTGTTTCTCATTGCCCCTGCTTTGGCTTTTGATGGTTGCTTTCATATAGATTAATCCATAGAAACAGGTTAATTGTTGCATTTTCCAAGAAAATAAAGAAAATGAGTTCTTGAGCTAGAGAAGGATAAAGCTCCGGTTGAGATGGGTTTTCAATATCAAGGTAGCTGGGAATTTCTCAAGGTGGTGGTGGAAGTCTTGAAAGAATTTCATGGGAAGGATTGTGTTAGTAAGGGTATGAATGCAACCTCTAATTATAAAGAAAGGAGCTTTGGAAGTAGAGGATTTTCCTATTATCTTTTTTAAAACCTCCACAAAGTTTTGTTGGAGATTCTATATCTTATGGAATGAAAGTTATTGGGTCCATTCCCTCTCCATCTGAAGCTCGACGGGGTAAATTTATCTAGATTGAAAGAAGCGGTTCTTCATTGTGTCTAAGTGGTTTTGGGCCATGCCTTAGGGTGCATTTATCTAAAAGCATGGTATTGTTTAATGACGTGGAAGATAATAGGGCTGATGAACTTGTCAAGATCTTTTTAGGTGTAACGTGGTATCATTTCATATCCATTACCATGATCCACCTTGGGTTTTGGGATTCCTTTGGAAGCCCTTGGGGACCTTGCCCTACTTCAATCTGGTTTCGAGTTTTTTTTTCCCCCCTCTTTATTTTACATCATACTTAAATTTGCTCCAAGCATTGAATTCCTGAAAAGAGAAGATTTGATGTCTCCGATCATTCAGTCACAATGCTCCCGAAAGAGTCTCTTTCTATCATTGTCCAAGTATCGGCTTATACATAAGTTATCAGCATCTTGAATATCATGGGTCCCCAATACAGTAGTTGCTGCTCAATTGGAGGGTCCAAGAATCACGCCTAATCAGTTGCCGTGCATTGATATGACTAAAAGATGCACTTAATTGGAGGGTCCAAGAATCATGGCTAATCGGTTTCCATGCATTGATATGACTAATAGATGCACTTAATGCTCCTTTCTCTTTCCTTTTTTTTTTTTTTTTTCCTCTCTCTCTCTTGGGGTTCTAAGGGGATTTGGAGGTTTTCAACTATTACATACTAGATTTGAGCAACGAGGCAGACATTGTTCCTTTTCACTTCTCTTGGTAGATTTTCATGTATTTCACCAAAATAAACTGTACAATCGCAATTCATGCTTGTTTCAAGTGAGATTTTCTTATTTTTACATGACCGTAATAATTTGGGTCTATTTTCATTCTATTTGTGGGATTCCCATTTTCGTTCTTTATTTTCTTCACTTATATTTGGCACCTCATATTATATATAATTTGACTAAAGCTTAGATCTATAGATCTATATAAGAAGGCACTTATTTTGGATCTTTAAGGATACATATACATATATATATTATATATATATATATATATATATATATAGAGAGAGAGAGAGAGAGAGAGAGAGAGAGAGAGAGAGAGAGAGAGAGAGAGAGAGAGAGAGAGAGAGAGAGAGAGAGGAATGCTCACCTACGCACCAGTTCTCACAAGTTCTCGTGAGAACTTTTTCAGAACTCATCACTTGTGATATGACCCCAAAATCTGAACAGTCCATGTGATGCAGCACCCCATGAAACCCCCAGGGCCTAACTTTCACCCTGATCCAAAACTTTGGTGGGCCATTGCAAAAGGAAACGGTTTCCTCCCTTGATTTGCCTCTCTCTTTTGTCATGGCCCACCAAGTTTTGGATAAGAGTAAAAGTTGGGTCATGGGGGTTTCATGGGGTGCTGCATCACATGGACCGTTCAGATTTTGGGGTCATATCACAAGTGATGAGTTCTGAAAAAGTTTTCACGAGAACTCGTGAGAACTGGGCATTCCTCTCTCTCTCTCTCTCTCTCTATATATATATATATATATATGTATGTATGTATATTGCTATTTTCTATTTGTTTCTATATTTATTTTTGTTCATAATTATGTTATGACTAGGCATGTTAGAGGCCTAGATCTATGTAGTTATGCTTAGGTATATGTAATTAAGCATTTGTTGGCCTTTTTTTTTTTTGGGTATAATTATATGATGGTTGTTTATGTGACATGATGAGGATGACTTTATGTTCATGAGCCCCCTCGACCTTCAACGTTGCATTGACCAAGTATAGCAAACTATTAAGTATTAATCTTATATTATAGTTATTAGGTATTGATTAATATCAACAATATGATTCATCTCGCTACTGTTGCCCCATGGTCTGTAGAGTAAAATCAATAGACTATTAGAGTATAGACCTGTATAATTGTGCACTTGTAGAGCTGTAGACTTGTAGTGGTGCATTGGGAGGCACCTTGAATTGTAGTTACTATGCAATTTAGTACCATTTAAGTTTCGAGGATGTAATAACATTGACTTGAAATGCCATTTAGGCCCTTGCAATATGAATTATTGCCAGTTTCTATGCCAATTAGAAACTAGAATTGCAAGCTGAAAAGTGGCTGGGTTCTTATGTTGTTGACTAATTAGGATCATCACATCAAAGTAGTTCTTTTGAGGCGTGGCCGCGTGGGCAATCAATGGTAGGCCTCCCCACATGATTGATGATGCACACCTTTTTTTTTTTTTTTTTCAAGTACTGATGATGCAAATGCTACCTTAAGTATGCCTTAATTGAATTGGCCATTTTTCTTGGCTAGTGATTAGATGGTTCGGATTGTCTAATCAAAGTGATTTTTCAGAAGCACCACTCAATCTAGGTGGGGCCTTCATGATAGGTGGTCTAGACCAATGATCAGGCCTTCTCTAATGCAACTAATATGGACTACCCATTTTATTGGCCATTGACTGTATGGTTAGAATCACCCACTCAAAGAGATCGTTGGGAGTTATGGTCAATCAAATGTGAGGTTGATTCAATAGATGGCCCAAGTCAATGATCGAAACTTTTTTAGCACGATCAATCTGGACTTCCATTTTCTTGGTCATTGATCAAATGGTTGTAATCACTCTATTGAAGTGTTTCTTGAGATTTATGGTTAATCAAAGGTGCATACTACATGATAGACGATCCAAACCATTGAGCAAACCTTTTCCACTACAGTCACTTTGGGCCATCCATTTTCCCGGCTATTGATCAGATGGTTATAATCACCAGATCAAAGTGACTATGGAGAATTGTATTCAATTGAAGGCAGGACATTCATTTTCAACATAGTTAATATGGACCATTCATTTTCTTAGCTATTGATCAAATGGTTAGAATCATCTAATCAAAGAACTTGAGAGTTATGCTCAATTAAAGGTGGGCCTTCTTGATATAGGATGTCCAGATCAATGATTAAATCCTCTTTCTAGTATATCAATCTGAACTGTCCATTTTCTTGGCTATCGATTGAATGATTAGAATCACAAGATCTAAGTGGTTTTGGGGAGTCATGTTCTAGCCAATGTCGGGCCATGATAGATGGTCCAGATCAATGATCAGATTGTTTTTATGTAATTGATGTGGATCATCCATTTTCCTGACCGTTGATCCAATGTTTAGAATCACCCGAGTAGAATCATCCTTGAGAGTTATGGGCATAGATGATAGGGTCTAGATCAATGGTTAGAGCATTTCAGTATAATCAATCTTGACAATCTATTTCCTAGCAATTGATCAGATGATTGGAATCACCCGATCAAGGTGAATCTTGAGATTCATCGTCAATCAAATGTGGGGCTTATATGATGGACGGTCTACATCAGTACTAAGACATTTCCAATGTAATGAATATAGGCTATTCATTTCCTATGCATTAATCAGATGGCTGGAATGTTATGCTCAAAGTGATTCTTGAGGGGCTTCGGCAATCTATGGTGGGTCCACAACACATGAATGATCGTGAGATCAGTGATCAAGTGTTTTCTAGTATAATTGATCTTAATAATCCAATTTATTGGCCATTGATCAGATGGTTAGGATGAATCTTGGGATCCTATGTATCATGTACATCCAATGCTATCTTAAGTTTAAGGGAATGATGCAAAATCAGGCTGTTCCACTCATCATGTGGGCCACAACACATAAAACAGTGAAAAGCCATTGATCTGATCCAGAGTACACTTGTGGCCCACCTCATGAGTGGATCAACCTGATATTTGCATGATGTTTACTTCGTGGGGTCAACCTTTTGGATATGTTGGACGCTGTTCACCCTTGATGCATTGTTGGATGATAACTTCAGAAAAATTATCCATTCAACAATGGACAAACAGACAAGCAGGGACGACCATACCACACAATGGACTAATACGTATAATAATATCCTTATAACACATAAATATCACAATTCGAAATAATCATTTTCCATTTGTTCTGGTTTGTCTATTATTTTTTATTATTTAACTTAGAAATACTTCACACCAATTTAGCCAATACAGTGATATGGGCACCGATGCAGCCAATGCACACTGATTTGAGTCGTGTTTTTGTGTGGCATATACAGGCAACAATACCTGGATGTTTAAGCTTTTTGTTCAAACAACAGATATTGTATTGTTATTTAATATATGATCAGTCAATTCTGATGCTCACTCTTAATTTCCCTGTGCTCACTAAGCTTTTCTTCTGCAGTGACGGGTTCTTTTTTGCTGTAAAGGAGGTTTCTTTGCTTGATCAAGGAAGTCAGGCCCAACAATGCATTCTTCAACTTGAGCAGGTGAGAAAGTTTGAAGCATTGTCCTGGAGAGCTGTCCTTTGATTATTTTATTTGTAAGGAATCTTCTGACCCGGGGGATTCACATGCCCTCCCTCTGTCTTGTTTACATGTGGGTGAGTCCCATGTTAAGGGGCTAATAACTTCCCTCTGTCTTGTTCTTTCTAACGTTTGACCATGTCATCCCTCCTTATTTGTGTTGTTTTCCTAGTAAAGTTTTGTTTTTTGTTTTGTTTTTAATGTTATTTAATAACTGCAAACATTGGGTCATCATCTTTTATTTTATTGATGGTCATGAGGTGTTCTTTTCTAATTTCCTGCTACTTGCTTCAGGAGATTGCTCTTCTAAGTCAGTTTGAACATGAGAATATAGTTCAATATCTTGGCACAGACAAGGTATTGCTGCTTTGTCTTTTCTGAAAGTTACTGGATTCATTGCTTGTCTAAGACTCTTTACTCTTCATTAGAAAGACTGGATTCTAAGTGATAAAATAATTTGCTGATTAATTATCATTAACTATCAGTGGCATGTAATATTCATATTATGAGATTCACTATCAGTTACTCCATCTGCAACTCTTGGTTTTTCATCTCTTTGGGAGATGATATATTTTATACAATGATCTCTTCAGGAAGAAGCAAAATTATATATCTTCCTTGAGCTCGTAACACAAGGTTCTTTGGCACGTCTCTATGAAAAGTATCATTTGCGAGATTCCCAAGTCTCTGCCTACACAAGGCAGATTCTGAGTGGCTTGAAGTATCTTCATGATCGAAATGTGATGCACAGGTGAGAACTGAACTAATAGTGTAATTCTTTAATCATTTATTTGCATGCTTGCAGTTCTTTTTCTTCATTTTTTTTTCTTTTCTTTTTTGGTCTTGACCTTACCACATTCAAATGTTATGACGAGGACTACTCCAATACTGCCTACAAGTGTCATCCTAGAACTGTCACCAAGTCATTGTTTCATATGCATAACCAAATTGCTTACATGTGTGAGATTCTGTTTCTTGTGCGAGGAAAATATGGTACCTCCTCGTTCTTTGAAAAAGAAAAAAAAAAGAGTGGTAACTTCTCGCTATTTTCACTTTGGTTGGATGTTCAGATGTTAGATTTTCGTTTTTGAAGATTTTCCAAGTGCTTATTTTGAAATGGATCTGGACAACAAATAATATTTGGCATTTTATATGTAAATAGCAATAAGGATTTTATCTGATGTTATCTCGTTGTCTCTTATTTTGTATTATTACTATTTTGAAAGATAACAACAGCTTTATACCCGCCTGGGGTTTTGCTGAATGGCTGGCATCATGGGTTTGCTCCCCACAAACACGAGTTCGATTCCCCTCCCCGTGCTTTACCCAATGCACATGGTTTGTGGGTGATTGCGTGCATCCGCAAGGATTAGTCTCACCTTAAAAAGGGGTGGGGACACCCTATTGTCATTAAAAAAAACAGCTTTATTAAGGAACGCCAAATGGCAAGAATTTTACAACAGCAACCCTGACTCTACAATCCACTCCTTTAAAAAAAAAAAAAAAAAAACGTAACGAGAATATATTAAAGGAGGGAGGGCTACAAGGGGACTGCTGAGATAGCAGCAAACGAAAAGGGAAACTAAAAGCCTAGAAACAAAAGATCAGCATCACCAAGACCATTGATAGAACCCGCCCATTCTATAACCAAGTTTTTGGCCCTAGCCCACACCGCTTGAACCGAAGAAAGCTTATCATTAAAGCATCTGTTATTCCGTTCCTCCCAAACAGACCACCATATCGCAATCAGAGCCATACGCCAAATGCGAGTTCTGTTCTTGCCCAGTTTAAAGCCATGCCACGAAGGAAGCATATCAGAAGTAGTTTTCAGGATACAGCCGCTGATGTTAAATTTGCCGAAAAACTCCCACCAAATTTGGGAAATAAACGGACAGTGAAGCATAAGGTGAGCCACAGTTTCCTCATTCTTCATGCAGCATAGACAGACATTAACCAGCTCAATGCCACGCTTCCTCAGATTGTCGACTGTTAGGATCCTTCGCTTGCCAACCAACCAGGCAAAACAGATGAACTTCGGGGCGGTAGAACACTTCCAGATAGGAGGAAAGGCCAGGGATGGCGTGATGGGAGGGGAGGAAAGAAGGGAATAGAAAGATTTCACCGTGAAAGAGCTAGATTTGTCCAGAGGCCAAATCAGATAATCGCGAGAATCCTGATCGGGAGCCATCTTGGACATGAATTCTAGAAGATCAACATACTCATCAATCTCCCTATCATGCAGATTTCGGATACACCTGATGTCCCAGATGACGCTGCCCGCAGTACTCACATAGCATTTATCGACCGTGATGCTTTTGTCAAGGGCCAGGCGAAAGATGTTGGGATATATACAGCAAAGGGGCACGTCACCGGCCCACTTGTCTACCCAAAATCTGATGTTAGCTCCGTTCCCAAGCTGGAATCTGATATTATCTGATATTACAATCCACTCCTTGTCACAGGAAGCAAGAATACAATTAGCCCATTATAAGACTGAGAAGCCCTCTTAAAAATCTCGAACCCCCTCCCCAAGCTTCTAGGAGGGCATCAATGGATCCCAACATCACCCAATGAGTCTAGAAAATCACTAAAAACCTCTCTTAAAATTTTTTTGCTTGTGTATTTATATAAATTTGCTTATGCACCTGCTCTAGTGAAAAGAAGAGGAGAAACGAAAGAACACGTATTGATTTGTATCTATGCTTCATATTAAAATGAATGAATGATATCTGAAAGCAGTTGGATTTCCTCCTAGAATTATGATTGCTAGATGGTGGTCTCTCCATTGGTCTTTCACAGGCTTTCTTTCCCCAAGTCCCTTGATTTCACTTCCCAATTTCTATTGATTTGAAGTTGTTATAAGAGCATCTTGAGACAACATACAAGGGGCTGAGATTTTCTTTTTTCCTTGTCAAAAGTTTTGTTTGATGTTTTATTATTTTTTATTATTTATTTTTTAATTTTTAAATGTCAACATGAGGTAAAGAAAAACTTTGGAGTGTGTTTCCACAGTTGCAAGCCATACTTTACTGACATTTTCGCACCTTTGAGTTGTTCATGGATCTGGTCTAGTTTAAATGTTAGTGTTTGGAATAATTCATCTGTTTGACATTATGTACCACTATTTTGATTTAGTATGGCATGAAGGTTGCAAATGGTTTTTTATCTCATCCATGAGTGTTTTTACACAGTATCTGTAGACTTAAAATGTCAAATTTTCAGAGGTTTTGATGATGCACATTTTCCAATCTACAGTGTATGCATAGCTTTGGGGAAAATGCAACTGTGGTGGATAAATTGCATAAATGGTCTACAATGTTCACATATTCAGAGGCAAAAGTTGATAATGAAAGAACATAGAGAAAAAACACAACTTTCTCTTTGTATGTGTACAGAACTGCATACGGCCATGGGGCATACACAAAATTGTACCAGCACATGCAATGTGAAAACCACTAGCTGTCACTAGCTCAGATATGCACACACTCTTGTCACGGTTCAGAAAAAACATCATCTAACCATAATATGCATTGTATCTTTAAAAAAACATAATATGCATGTCATAATAGAAATTACCCTATATAGTGTTAACGAAAAAGGCCCGTTAAATAACAGCTGTTATATAATGGAATAATAGTTGTGTGGAGTCTGTGGCCATTTTACTACTTTCCCGTATTCCATTTTTCTGCTTCATAATGTCTGTTATCATTACATAAACTATAATGTCGGTTCGCGTAAGTCTGATTTTAACATTGGTTCTCATTTTATAAATTCCATCCTAAGCAATTGGGTTGTTCAAATAAAAAAGTCAAATGTAGAATTGTTTTGAAGGTGTATTTTCTCATTAACAGTCCGAACAATCTCTGCTGTTTCCTTTGCTTGGGACTAAATCAACTCTTCTTTCTTTTTCTTGTCTTCAAGAGATATCAAATGTGCCAATATATTGGTGGATGCAAGTGGATCTGTTAAACTTGCAGATTTCGGATTGGCAAAGGAGGTTTGTTTTTCTATATTAGCTCATGTCCTATTTGATGTGCTTTTAACTTTTTAATGTGGTAAAAAAAGCCTCTATCTTACACTTCTAGCTGTGCACTTTTCCAGACAAGCAAATTAAACATGCTGAAATCTTGCAAAGGAAGTGCATTCTGGATGGCTCCTGAGGTTAGTGTCTTCTCGTTTTGAGTAATATTCTTATCCTGCATTTAGGGACAGTTACTTGAATAGTCAGTGCAATCATCTCAGTGATTAGAAATTTCAAGTTAAATTAGTAATATGTTAGCTTTTGGTGAAATGACTAAATAAGCTGGCTCCAGGGACTTCATTTCTTTTTTCTAATCATAGAATAAGAAGTGCTCCTATCTGCATTTTTTCATGCATAGGTTTTATGTTTCACATATATGAATGTTATTTTGGAAACAAGCCATAAACAATGCCATGCTTCAAAATGAATGGGGACATCCCTTTGCATGAGGTATTTTTGGACCTAAAGATGAGAAAATTCCATAAGGATGTTTTCTAGTAAGATTATGTGAATACAGTGCTTCTGAATTTGTGGAAAAATCGATTTATGAGATATTGTTTAATATGATCATGTGAACGGCAACATGTTTTCGTGAATTTGAGAAGAACCTAATTTCGGAGATCTTTGGGAAGTAAGAATATAGTTCTGTAGAGCATGCATATGTACAACATGCATGTCAAAGCACCCAGATAGTGTTTTAAGTATGGATATCTATGCATGTGTTGCACCCTTGGGATAGGGAACATATTGGTGTTGCGTGTATCAGGGAATGCATCGCTGTTTGAGGGAAACATTGGGAAAATGATGGGTTTTTTCAATGTAACTTTAGAAGATGTTAAACGAGACATGATCACACACACTCAAAACATTACAAAAAACAATTGTTCATAATAAGTTTCCATTGTATAGGGGCCTAAACTATCTGTTGTTTGACAAAAGTGATGCAGTTACATCTCCAAATGAGTTCATATCATTCATGTATCCTATAATACAAGTACTAAAATACAAAAATACAAACACAAACTGATGTTGTTAACGTTGTTTGATGCATTGAAGGACTTCCGAAAGATTGTCCTCCCTCTACAATAAACCATATAATTCATGGACAATTGTGCCAGTTTCGTCCATCCGTTGCACATCAACATGATCCCATACATTTCCCACCATGGCCTCATGTCCTCTATATACTTAACGCATCTCCGCCACTTCATCATTTATGTGAGGCCCTAAAATCTCATGTGGCGCAAGAGGCTTCATGTCTATGCCCACACACTTCATGAATCATATTCTTGAAGTGCGATCTTGCAGCTGCATGAGCTGGCACGTGGCTATAAATAGACCACTTTGAAGTGAATTTTTTTCATCATCTCTCTCACATTCCTCTTGCTCCAAATATACTTCAGCCGCTTCTGCGCATCCCTTTGTTTCATATAATGCTTGATTTGCAGGTGCATCCGGCAGTTTGACACAATGAGCAGTGTACGCTGGGCTCCCCTCACCTCCCATATGACCCTCATTACCTCTAATGGACTCACCCCTCTACTACTACTGTCCTGCCCCATTGTCGCAACCAACCTCTCGTGTAGATTGCTTGAAAGTACGCCTAGACAACTCCCACCGTCTTATCTGATTGCCATCCCACTCCTTCAAGAACTTCTGAACTACCTGTTTGTACCCGAGGTCATCACCGACATCCTACTGAACTGTCCCAAGACCATGGTATGCCAAAATGGTTACGTAACAGCCGTTACGTGATGGTAACATCATATAACCATTACATGTTGAACGGCCATAACGGCTGTTACAGAAAAAACGTCCCATAACATTCCTGAAATAGATTGTTTTTTTTTTTTTTTCTCTCCATAAAAAAAGGGGAAAAAAGACTGTAATGGCTGTTACAGCCCGTATTGTAACAGTAATGGCGGTTATAGCCACTGCTACCATTATGGAACACCTTGCCCAAGAGCTAGTATTGGACACTCCGTCCTCCCTAAACTCCTTACGTGCAGCCCACTTGATGCAGGACAACTAACCACTTGCTCTAAAAGCTCAAACTGATAGAGCGTGGCGAATCAATCCGTTTATTTCAAAGCCCAGGCCCCACTTCCCATAAGTTAGGTCCTCGGCCCCCCCCTTTTCGTGGGCACATGGGTCTCACCTCACGCCGCCCACCCAGATTGTGCCCCTGCATCCCACAGGCCACCCCACTCGAGCCTGGTGTGAAAATGCCCCTACATTACCACTCCTCTCTCACCTTCACTCTAGTACACAATGCTTCCTTCAATGTGAAGAAGCTTCTTGTAGTGCCTAAAATTCTTTTAATTCAATTCACATTTTGAAAAGATCCATTTTTTTTTTCTTCAAAGAACAGTTATCGAGTAATTATACATAAAATCCCATAATTCAAGTGAAACGTGTTTTAAGGACATGAAAACCATTGCCGAGCTTAAGCCATTTTATAAAAATTCACCTCGATCACTCAAAAAGAGTCCCCTTAAATAATTGTAAAGAAATATAAAGCAGTTTCCTGAAATTTGGGATCATATTGTCATGCAAGTGTAGAATCATTACAGTGGAGATTCAAGTATTAGAGTGTTTGAAGTGTCTTGAAAGAACCAAACAGTTCTTCATGCAGAGTGTTTTTATATATTATGATGCAGGACAATTAACTACTTGCTCTAAAAGCTCGAACTGTTAGAGTATGGCGAATTAATCCCTTTATCTCATAACCCAGGCCCCACATCTCATGGGTTAGGACTTCAGCCGAACCCCCTTCGTGGGCCCCAAATCATATGGGCCACCCACCCCGAGTGTGTCCCCGCATCCCACGAGCTACCCCACTCGAGCCCGGTGTGAAATGCGCATTAATTACCCCTGGTAAGGAGTCTTGAACACGATACCTCCCCTGTGAGCCCCAAATCGCATGGGTCACCCACCCCGAGTGTGCCCCTGCATCCCACAGGCGACCCCACTCGAGCCCAGTGTGAAAATGCCGATGGCTGATGTGTGGATTAGCAACCAATTGATAATTTCACTCTCTGATAGACCTTTCTTCTCACTCAACATGCTATTGATCGTCTCCTTCAACAATATTTGCTGGACACCAATACTTAGTAGTTTCTATTCACACTGTGAAAAGTAAGAACGCTGTAGTTAGAATGATCTGTCAGCTTATCTTCATGGGCATATTTCTTATTACTTCGAATCCTTCAACAAATCTCGACTGGGAGGAGGTTCTCTCAGTGGGAGGGGCCCTGTGAATAGAGTCGCCTTAACTTTGAGATGAGGAGACACATTGTGCATGCGTATATTGTTAGCATTTTGTCTCAATCAAGTTTGTGCACTTCTACAGGTGGTCAATCCTCGAAAGACCTATGGGCTTGCAGCTGATATTTGGAGCCTTGGTTGCAGTGTCTTAGAGATGTTAACCCGTACTCATCCCTACTCTCAATTTGAATGGGTGAGTAATGTATCTTCAATAAGTTATGATATTTTCGTGTGATCTGAGTGTAGCCAATTTCTTTTGCTCCTTGCACTAATTTACTTGTTCATGGATATCACAGCTCACTTTAGGATGTAATAGTAAAACAGTCCTTTCTTTTTCTGTGAGATTCTATTTGGTTTTTATTTGAATTGCATCTTACCTGGATCAAAAGCAACACTTTCTGGCTTCTGCAAACTTCTAGCTTCTGATCGAGTAGTACAAATTGTAAAACATTGAGGAAATTGTTGATTTAAAGCTACAATTACCTAGAGTAATCAGTTTCATTTTGGTAACCTTAAGATTTAAAATTAACAGTTCTATGGCATTAATTGCAGTAAAATTGCTGGTCTATTCACAAAACTGATGCCACCTTATGCATGCCTCAGATGTTGCATACATGTGACACGTTTACTGGTGTGGATGTTAACTAAGCATTCACCGGGGTGGATACTGAGTGTGTTGAAGAACCTGTTATAGCCTCTTATCTTGATTGAAACATTTTTACTATGGACCACCACCTCTCCGAAATTTCGTTAACCAGGTTCCACTAGGGAGTGCTGAAAAAGTAATATGCAACTTGTCATTCTCAGAGTTTTTGATTGGTTAATGTTGTCTATGCATCCAAGGAATGAGATGCCAACATTAGAAGGCTCTTACATACTCTCTTGTCAACTTCTTCTTCTTCTTCTTTTTAAGTGATGTGCAAACGTATTTTTGTAAGCTGTATGCAAAGTGAGAAATTGAGCCCATGAAATTGATCTTTCTTCTGAAGAGAGAAATGTCAACATGCATATCCTAGTCCCTGCTGAAGCATTCACAGGACAACTTGAAGCAGATGGTATATTAGCTTTGCACTGGTTTCCTTCAGAATCCATTCTTCTTACGATCGAAAGAAGTCTCCAATCAAAACTCAGCAATCAGCATTGCACCAAAAAAATTGGACTTTCTATTCCTTATCTGCAACTTGGTTCAGAACTTAAACACTGATTGGTTCAGACTGAAGCTTAATTGGAAATCTGGGCGTCCGGATCAGTGAAGTTGTAAGAGATGGCAATGGTGAACTGAAAACCTTCATGCTCAGGGCTTTCCAGTGTTAGGGTAGATAACTCTTTAAAGAATTTATTTTAAATAGCTTCGCCATGTAGTGTGTAGCTCATGCTACGTAGCATAGCTTAATAAAAGTTCGTTAATCTTTTCAATGATTTTAGTTAATCTTTTCAACAATTTTAATAAAATAATATAAGCAGTAGTATTAAATCAGTTAAGTTGCTCTTTCTTTACCTTTATGCTTAATCTTTGCTTATTTTTTCTATTATTTTAGGTTGTGTTTGGTTGCATCAAATGTCATTAAATTTCATTATTAATCAGATACAAAATATCATAAAATTTCACGATATTTGGGCAACTAAGCACAACTTTAATTAAAAATCTAAAAGAAGCAATCCCTGCCCACCCCGAGTGTGCTCCTGCATCCCACAGGCCACCCCACTCGAGCCCGGTGTGAAAATGCCCGCATTAATCACCCCCGGTGAGGAGTCTCGAACACGAGACCTCCTGCTATGATACCACTTTGATGTAGGACAACTAACCACTTGCTCTAAAAACTCGAACTCATAGCCCAGGCCCCACATCCCATGGGTTAGGACCTCGGCCGAACCCCCTTGTGGCCCTCACATCACATGGGTTCCGCCTCACACAAGCCACCTGCTTCACATAGGCCGCCCACCCCAAGTGTGCCCCTGCATCCCACATGCCACCCTACTCGAGCCCGGTGTGAAAATGCCCCTTCACCTTTTTGTTGGGCTAATTGAAACTCTACCTTCTCCCTGGCTCCAAACCAGGTTTACGATCCAGGTCCTAAAATTGTGCTTTTCCCCTTTTTGGTTCAAGTACATCTTATAGTTGGTGCATTCTACTGTTCATCCGGTATGCAATCTTGACCTTTCCCTGGGGTCAATAATGGCCCTTCCACACCATGTCCTGCTTTATGTGGTATGCAATTTGTGCTTCCCATGGACCACCTTGGCCAGTCAATGTTCAGATTTTAGATGTTTGATTGTCTCCAGTTATTGGTATCATGGATCAGAATTGCCTGACCTCTCCAAATTCGGTTTTATGATTGGCACTGCTAATTGGACTATTGTTTTTGGAGTGATGAGCACACTCCATCGAGTACATTTTGTTCTTACATGGTTTGGTTGGCATGTGTGAAACCACAAATTTGTTCGAGTGGCCAATCTCTGTCAAAAGCCATTAGGTGTCAAACTCAACCCTTGTTGCTGTTTGTGTTGCCGCATTGCTTTCTGCATATTGAGTTGGTGCCAGGATTGTCATGCACATTTTGTGCAATCCATATGCCACAGTGACCATTTGTATTTTAGCCCTCTTTCCTCCCCATGGATGCTATTACATTCTTGCACCGTGGACTATAACTTTCAACAGAAGAAATCATGAAGGCTGCTGCTGACCTTGGTATAGGCTCTACGACTTGCAGGCTGTCAGGCTTACTCGCCTGCTTTTGTGGTTGGCTGACGGGCTGAAACTGATTAATTTGAATGCTTACGACAGATGAGAGCTGTTAAGAGTGCCTATTGTTAACTCTTGAATGCGTGATGTGATTTGTTAGTTTGCCGTTGTTTCTTTAAAGCACTCAAATCTCTTGGATATTAACTTTCAGCTGTTGCCTCACATTGATAATTTAGTTAAATCTCCTTCTCACTAAGACAACCACACAAATGGTGCTCCACACCCCTCTCTAGAATGCTGATTGGAAGGACTTAAATGGTTCTGTGATGTGACAGATGCAAGCATTATATAGGATTGGTCATGGAGAACCGCCACCTGTTCCTAATTCTCTGTCAATGGAAGCAAGGGATTTCATCCAACAATGCTTACAAGTTGAACCAGAAGATCGACCCTCTGCATCTGAGTTATTAGACCATCCGTTCGTGAGGAGGCCGCTGCCAACTTCAATGGGCCCAGTTTCTCCGCATAACAACAAACAGGCTTAAGCTTCATGTTCATCAACTTCCGATGATCCAAGGTAAATGAGGCTGGATATTAAATTTTATTTGGCTGCATGTGATCCTTCGCTCTCTTTTGTTCGTTGAGGATTTATGTGTTTTGCTTTGTATGGGTCATGGGTCTGAATATTGTTCCATACCAAGTTGACTTATTAGTTTCAGTGGGCGATGAAATGAGTCAGTAGTCACTGGGCAAATCAGAGCCAAAACCCAGCCTGAGTCAGAACCACTCCGAACAAGTAGGAATGAGTTGGGGCTGAGTCATACTGGTTTTTTTCTTTTTGTCTCCAGGCGAGTTGCACTCTAAAACTGCTTAAACACATGGTTCTAGATGCTTTTGCTTTGGAGCGTTTTTTGAGAGTGCATATGGCGTTGTTTCTAGTGGTGTTTTGAGAGTGCCTATGGCGTTGTTTCTAGAGGTGCATAGTACTTGGTTTTCAGTTGGTAGAACAAGGTGATGGTTCACAGTGATCAAGACTGTTGGTCTAATGCTACCTAACATGGATGGACTGGACCATTCACCGAAAATTTCCCAGGTAAGGTATCCTTGCCAACAATCTCGGGCTGTGGACTGTTGCTATATTTCTCTTCTCAACCATTTTGCATAACACAAATTAAAAGGTTAGGATCGGACTATTTTGGTGATTTTTGGGGCACGGAAATGGTGGGACTCAACAGCCCATATTTGGATCGGTGAACCCTTGGCCCCCTTGCTGAAAACTGCAAACCCAAGTATAATGTGCATATTATTGGATCAAGAATGCTATATTTTTCCTCAAGATTTTGTTGGGTGGAAAAATTTTCCCCAAACATAATAGAACTGAATCAGAATCTCATGTTTCTCGTGATCATCTTGGCAGTTCTATTGCTGCATTCGCTTGCGGTCTTCAATACAGGTCCTTTGGTCACTGTCGAAAGATTGGAACTTCATGGGTGCAGTTTCAATTTCGGTTGGCTGGTATGGGTATATAATGACAGGCAAGCCCCTATAAGCCAAATCAAGGATTCCTGCAGCTCATGTGAGGCATGCAAGATGCAGATTGGAAGCTTTTTATCTGATGCACATCCTGCTGTTGTTGTAATTTTCTTTTTCTCTTTCTTTTGGGAGATTCTTCCCGTGGTTCTTTTTTTTTCTTTTTTTTTTTTTTTTTTTTCCTTTTCTTTTGGCAAATGCCTATTTATCTTTCTCAAAGGGTGATTTTTTATGGGAAAATTCTGGAAATTAGCCCCATCTGGTGAAATCTTGGAAACAGTTTATATACTAAGCAGTGAAACAAACATAGCATGTTTCTGGTGGATGTCTTGCGATTGTGTTTTGAAGATGGTGAAATGATGAATTCAATTGTGAACCAAAAATATCAGACATTATATCAATGCATTTGCCTCTTGGGTGGCCCACACTGTACTCTGCCCATAACAAGGCATCTATGTGATGTCTGATCTTTTGGTATGTGGTAATGAGCATGTTAGGCAGCAATCTCCACCATTCCCTCCTGGACGTGTCCTGTCATGAATGGGTCATATCGCATGATACTCTGTACTCCCAATGCTGACCTAACCGTCCAACCTATCGATTTTAACAACATTAGAATGTGCACATTCCTTTTTTTTTTTTGCCCCAACCATTCCTCTGCTGGTTGGCAATCTGTAGATCCATGAGCATGAACGTGTTCAGATTTTATTTTTATTTTTTTTTAACAACAAGCATGTTCAGGAATCAAGATTTTTATTAGTGGTGTCAGACTTTCATATCTTTCTCATCCAACCTTAGGCTTGTGAAATAATAAATGGCAGACGGAATTATTTGAACACTAAACACCAAGATTTTACCAGGTGATGAATGCTACACGAGGAAAACATCATATGCTAATTACAATAAACAGCGAGAAAACCATACAGCGACTATAGATTAGAAATAGAAACAACAGACTGACATCAGTCATTAACATCACCAATTCCAGATTTGATAAAATGGTGGGCAAATCTGAGTTTATACTGGGAATAAGACGGCATCATTTCACATTTCTGCCAAATGACAAACCAACTTATGCCTGGCTGCCCCGCCTTCTCTTTTCCATTTTCTTCAGCTCACATCTATAACTGATCTCCGCCGGCTCCTACGCCGCCGCCGCCTTTCGGACCTCCCCAAGCCCAATACTCTTCCTCGACTAGCTGGAGAAACACCCCCTCCTTCAAATGTAGCAGCAACACCATCCCTAGTGCTAGGAATGGGTGGGCTGCTGCCAGTGCCCCCTTCTTCCAATGTGCGGTGACCCCTCTCAAGCCGCCTAAGGCGTGACCTGAAACTTGCATTCCCGGTGGACCCAAATGCTTGCAAGAGGAAGAGGACATTGAGCCAATTGCTCTCCTCCACACCCATCTCATAATTCCCATCTTCATCAACTTGTCCCTCATCCGTATGGAAGCCATGACGTCCCCCCTCTATCACATAATCCCCTAACACCATTGCCCCTGGCATCGACGATCTTATAGTGCTGATCACGTCGTTGCGCTCTCTCTCGCGCTCAAGCCTACTCCATTTCTGTTCGAGTACAGGGTCCACCTCACGTGGCCGTGCAGATGGGTGTTCCGCCCTCACATGCTTTCTGAGCTCTTTGTATGTCCCAACGAATGAGCAGTCATCCTGCATGCAGCTCCTCCTCTTGGCATTGAGATACTCACGTGCAGCTTCAACCACCGTCCATCCCTTAACCTGCCCTCTGCACAAGGGGCACGCAAGCTCCGTAACCTCGTGTTTTTCATTTGGCCAGCCAGCACCTAAACCAACACTTGAGTTCTCTGCTGATTCATGCCATAGATCGTCTTGAACCTGACCATGGGGGGGTGACATAACTTTTGTGTATGCCTTCTTGAACTGATTAAGGCAATTGGAATAGCGATAACTGGTGCCGCACATGTATGGTCGGCAGCCCTTGTCATGAGATGAACAAAGGAGCAGTACAGCATTGTGAGGGAATTCCATGCACACTGAACAGTAGCGTCTTCCCAGTCTTTCTCCAAAGCTTTGGATGAGTTCTTCTGGATCGCTTCCTTCTCAAGACCCTTCCAACTGTATGATGGTAATGGGTATGGGGTTGGCCTGGATTGACGGGAAGAAAGCCTACGTCGGGCCCTTGTACCTCTTGCCATTTTCAAAATAAAGCCTGAAACTATTCATACACATTTACAAGAATAAAACAACTTGAAAAAAAAGAGAGGGAAATTAAACAAGTGAATTATACACAAAGATATGAATACTATTGAATTGCAAAAGCAGCAACGAGGAGAAGAAATAGGATTAGAATGAAGAAGCCTTTGGATTTTTATTTATTATTATTATTATTATTTTTTTTTCTGAGAAATCACATAATTTTATTAAAGGGGAGGAAGAGGATTTTTTTGAACAAGATGATTTCATTAATAAAAGGCCGAAGCCAAAAATACAACTACACAGGAATTTACAAAAGACTGCCATGAAACTGGGAAATTGCAATAGAGATTTTTAGCCAAAGCCCATTCCACAACCTGACCTTTAGCGTTACTGAACACATCTATGGTTTTCCCTTTATGATTCCTAAAACATAGCTCATTCCTCTCTCTCCATAGACCCCGTAGCCCTGCCAACATAGCCAGTCTCCAGATTTTTGCCCCCCTTTTCCCATTACCTCCACCGTGCCATGATAGCAAAAAAGCATCTATTGAACCTAGAAACACCCACATTACTCCAAACAATTGAAAAAAAAAATCATTCCAAACTGCTCTTGCAAAAGAGCAATGAATGAAAAGATGATCCACATAGCATGCATTTTCGAAGTAGAGCAAGCAGATATTCTGAAGGCATAGATTCCTTTTGCAAAGACTGTCAATAGTTAGCACCTTATTTCTCCCCACTAGCCAAGCAAACGCCCCCACCTTCAACGGAGCGCCGTATCCCTGCACAAACTTCGTCGGACATAACCCGGCAACTTCACTCCCACCACTTATCCAGCAATAGAAGGATTTCACTGAGAAAGTACCTGATTTGTCTTTCAACCATCTAAGCGAATCGGCACTTGCATGATGCAGAGACATCGTGTGAAGCACCTGGCAGGAGACGAACAAACTCTTCCACCTCTTCATCATCCGAGATTCCTTCTGGGGGGGTTAATATCTCCCACCCATTTATCCTCCCAAAATTTGATATTTTTCCATCCCCCAAATTTAACCCAATTCCTTTCCATACCTGATCTTTTAGTGATGCCACCGACTTTCACAAATAATAGGCACAATATAGCTAAGAAGATTTAGCCCACCACCCCATACTTTCTACCCAGCAACTCTCTCCACCTAACTCCCGATTCTACCCCGCATATCCACACTCATTTCCTTATTAGCACCAGATTCATCTTTCTCTAAGTTCCTAATTCCTGCTCTTCCTTGATCGGCTGGTTTACATACCTCCTACCATTTCAGGAGGTGAAATTTATGCTTCTCCAAAAGATTGGAGAGAAATTGTGTTGTAGTCCTCCCATCTGCATTGCAAATACAATCATGAAGCAATCATGCCACCTCTAGCAGCAGCACTGTTTCAGCTTGCAACACTACAAGGACAAATGGAACAATAGCACCACGGCATCATAGTGACCGACAGCATGGTACATTGCTGGCCATGGATCCTTCCATCCCACATATCCAATTTTTTGCTTTATATAACATGACTGAGCTCCCACAGACGAGACAGATTTTAGGGAGTATGTTCTGAAGTATTTCAAGCCTTGAGTAGCTAGCCCTGGATCCTTGCATCCCACATATTCAATTTCTTGCTTTCTATAACATGACTGAGCTACCACAGAAGATTTTGGCAGAGAGTTCTCAGTAAAGATTTTTGGCAGAGTATGTTCTCGAGTATTTCAAGCCTTGACCAAGTGGCATGTCATGGCATCTTAGAAAATCTAAATTGACAGAACAAGAATACTAACCATAATGGTTGCGAACCAGTTGATACCCAGATGTCTAAAAGAAGCTTGCCATCATATTAAGACAGCTTCGTGTTTTGTTTGTCCATGAGACGAACACATGCAACAATGTTATCAGGAACAAACACAAGCTTGCACAGGTTTTGGGTACGTGTGCTCGTCAAATTCTTACATCGCTTGGTGTCTTTTTGGTGTAAGCTAAGTGTATTCCCATCATACCCTTAGGGACATTTTCTGGGTGCATATAGTTTTCATTAGGGAATACATTCATGGTGCAAGTTGACCATATTTCACTGATATTGCTATGGTTACTTCAAACACAATTTGATAGATGAAGAGGGTGTCAGGGTGGTAGATAATGTCAAAGGATGCATTACAGCTTGGGATAAACAAAATAAAAAAAGCATGATTCACACCCCGAAATGTCCACATCTCTAAGATCCTACCTTTTGTCATTACCTTCATACACTTATCCAAGATGCCAAATGCTCGACAAGCTGTCTCACACTCCAGGCTCCTCTCTCAATGCCTTGCTCTAATGCTCAACCATTGAATTGAGCGTAGTTGAACCATCTTGACACATCACGTTCAATTGATCGATGATATTAATGACGTTAAAACAGACCACGTTCACATGCAAATCTGGAGGTAAACCAGAGTTCTAAACATTCAAAACAGCAGATAGCTTTGAAAACTTGGCCAATTATGTTCAGCCATCCATTTGTTATGAAAAATGTGGCCAGCCTGATAAGCCGATTGGCCTGATTTTTTATTTTTTATTTAAATTTTCAAGGTTGACCGGATAGTGGGGGCTATATGATGGATGATTTGGACCTCGCATTTGTTCCACACTGCATATGAGTGGCGTGTAGATGGGCTGCATATATGCATGTGGACTTTACAAGCTCCATATTATCATTGGGATGTCTCTATCACATTGCTTTCCCAGAGATGAAGGTTTGGGGAAAGGAGAAAAACTTTCAGTGGCAGTGTGATGTTTGATAACCTCGCATCAAGAAAATGCACATGGCACACAGGCAACCTAAATTAAATTGCAATTGCATCATGAAGCTATCCATGTTCTGATGCATAAGGCCTATAATTCTTCATTGAATAATTTTCCTGATCCATCATAACGTGAATAGTGTCTTGATGCACCAAAATATAAAACAGTGCCCATGGTTTGATAATCCAAACAGTTCCATCTTATAGGCCCTACAGATGGGAATTCTGCAAAAAAAAAGTTAAAGATCAAATGTTACAATGGTCCGGAGAAGGCCGAACATTGGATGTCTGGGATTTTCAAAGTTGAAAGAGTTTTGATACATTCCCTATCTGCAGTGAGTGAGATAAGATCAATTGTCTATATTAACAAACCATGGGACCCACTCGTATAGAATAGGCATCAGCAATCACTAGTTGCTTGGAGAAAATAAAAAAGGGCAGTCTGGCCCTAAAGAGGAGATGCATAAAAGAGTAAAAAAATTCATAATGGGTACGTCCTTAATTAGGAGAAGTATAAATTTATTAGTTTAATTAGGAGAAAAATATAAGGGTGCATCAGAAAATTTGCCCTATCTCATCTATGTCCACATCACGAAAGTTTCTAACCCCTCAAGAAAGTGTGTCATGCAGATTGGAAGATGTCAATGTTTTCCCAGAGAAAATCAGGAGCTCCACATTTGATGTTACAAATTCTAATGGATATGTTTTATCAGAAGGCAAATAGGTAAATGCAGTTCCCACATTATAGTTTGGTAATCAGCAGAGACTGCCATGCAGATTCAGATTTTGAGGCCATATTTATCTATCTGGATAAGGTACTCCAGCAGATACCACAATTTATATATGGAAAATTGATTTCATTAAGAAGACAAACAAAGAAATACAAGGAGCTGAGACAAGGCCCTGACCCCAATTTCAGTGCAAGACATCATAGCATTTGTTGATCATTTTTAATCACACATCTAGTACATGAAACTACACGTTTTGACTGCTGCATTACAAATTTTCAAAAGACATTTGAAAATCCTGAGAACTCGACTTTATGTTTGTCCAGGTCAGCTAAACTAAAAAACTCAACCCGGTAAAATGCATACACACAAGCATTTCAAACCCATAATAGAATTTCTAGATAATTAGAATGTCAATGAAGTCCAAAAAAAAAAAAAAAAAAGAAGTCCTTTTGCATGCACATCAATCTAAATACAGATACCTGAGAGCAAAGAACCCCTCTTCTAGGAAATCCTGGATTTGGCTTGGTACCTAAGCAAGCTGAAAATAGGCAACAGCAATGTAGTGTCAGCCAAACAAAATAACCTGATTAACAGCAGAGGAAAAGGGCAAAAGGAGATGGAATATAATAAGACCTGTTTTCCTTCTTTTTTGTTTTTGTTTTTTTTGTTTTTGAGAATACAAATAAAATGCAGCAAGCATAATGAAATGTGTGGTCAATAGGATGAATGGAAGTCCTCTTCAGTGACTTCTATTGATATGTCATATGACATTATTTAAGCCAAACCATGTTCCTAGTTAGTTGCTTCTTCACGGTATGTCACATGACAAGATGTTGCATATGATCAAATTCTTGCTTTTGTGGAACAATTGAATATCTTTGGATGCCCTGTTTCTTAGAAAAAGGTCATTGGGTGGAAGATGACTCGGATGAATGCTTCAAAGAATAACTAACTTCCCTGTATATTAGCCCCCAAAACTGTTATTTTCTTTCTAACCCATTTGCTGAGACTATTTGTAACTTGTAAGTAAAGATCAGTAAAAAAGCCCAAGTCAAAGACATCCTTGTGTAAGGGTTAGACAATTTTAACTGCCCAAGGAGTGGTGTCAAGGCATCTTCTGCAGTGTTATTGCCTAGTTCTCATGTAACCTCGTTGATGATGATTGCAGCAAACTCTTTTAACAGCATTCTAAAAGTCCTCGGAACCACAGGAGCATTTCTATGAGGTTTTATGGATCAGTGGGGTGTGTGGCTGGTGACTTATAACAGAAAATATGGACCAATTTGAGGAGCAGCACTCCAAAAGATTACCCTTAATCAACCGATCCCTCATATATAGGTTGTCTATGATAAAATTGATGATCTATAAAAATAACGCGACCAATAATGTTTATTGGGGGCAGAGTTCATGAGAAAGTGGATTATTTTGGTTGACAAAGTTGTTCAATAAGATTGTAAGATCAACGAAAATGTCAGATGAATGGAGGAAAAGTACTGTGGTACTAATTTATAAGAATAAAGAGACATATAGAGCCGCACTAAATATCATGGGATTAAACTTATGAGCCATACTATAAAACTTTGGGAGATAGTGAGTAAGCAAAGAGTAAGGCATGAGACAAAAATGTTAGAAAATCAATTTGGTTTCATGCCTGGGACGTCTACCACTAAAGTTTTTTTCCTACTTATCTTCCTATAGGAAGACGAAGAAGGATCTCCACATTGTCTTTATTTATTATTTATTTTTGTCTTTTTTTTTGAGAGGTAACAATTTTTTTATATAAACACTCGCCAAAGGCAAGAAAGAATACAACAAAAAACGAAGAAACAAGCAAATGGAAAAGCTGCCTCATGCGCTTAAACAACTGAAACCCAATCAAAGACATATCCATTGATAATGCCCACCACCCTTTCAACCGAGGAGAGCTTATTTTTGAAACACCGCCCATTCCGTTCTCTCCGGATAGCCCAAAGGATGGCCATAAGGAGAACCCTCCACTTCGCTTAGCATCTTTCCTTCCACTCCTCCCATGCCATGCCCATAAAAGGGATTCCATTGAAGCCAACATAACCCAAGGTATATTGAACGACCTGAGGAAGTACCTCCATACCTTCCGCACAAAAGAACAATGAATAAAAAGATGATCGATCGATTCTGCACTCTCCATACACATAAGGCAGATTTTCGAAAGAACGAGAGACGTTCGCTCAAGGTTGTCAATTGTCAGTACTCTTTTCCTAGCCACTAACCACACGAACACGGCCACCTGAGGTAGAGCCCCGTAAAACCAGTGGAGGAAAGAGTTAGTGGGCGAGGGTAGTCCTCTAGAGAGAACCAAGAAGAAGCGCACAAAGAATCTACTAGAGCTATGAGCGGACCAGATCATAAAGTCTTCTTCTTGATTCGAAGGGGAAGCACTGTTAAGGAGATCCAATAGTTGCAGTAATTCCGCAATCTCTACGTCCGTCATATTCCTTTAGAAATTAGGGCTCTACACAACTGACTTGCCACAAAAGTAGCAGCACCTCTGAATAGGGGCGAAATGGTCCATGGCTAACATCGCAATTCTAGGGAACATAACTTAGAACGACTTATCCCCACACCACACATCCACCCAAAATCGAATGTGCTTCCCATCACCAAGACTGAAAGCAACACCCTGTTGAAAAAGATACTTATTAGCCGCTATCACCTTCCAAACCATGGGTAACCCTATAGGGAGGAGGATTTAATCGTCCAACCCTCCTGCCATCCATACTTGCTAACAATAACATCTAACCAAAGCCCTTTTGAAGAGCCCAATTTCCAAAGCCACTTACCAAGAAGCGCAGTATTAAAAAGACACAATTTGTTAAGCCCCACTCCCCCTTCCAAAATAAGCTTGCAAACATCCCCCCATTTTAGGAGATGGAACTTGTGACCTCGTTAGCCCCTCTCCAAAGGAAGTCTCTTCTCATTTTTTTAATTTGTCCGAGCACTAACTTAGGGCATTTGAAAATGGACATAAAATAAACCGGCATGTTGGAGAAAGCAGTTTTTAAAAGGGTTAACCGACGGCCAAAAGATAGGGTCTGACTCTGACACTTCCAATTAATGAGCTTCCGCTCAATACTCGCAATAACCCTCACCCATAGATGCTTGGCTGACTTTCCTATGCGAAGAGGAAGACCCAAGTAGGATGATGGAAAAGAGCTTGATTTACAACTAAAAACGAAAGCCAACTGCAGTAATTCCTCATCTGAGACATGAATCCCAAGCATATCACTTTTAGCCTCATTAATCTTGAGCCCCGATATAGCTTTAAAGCAAACCAAAATCTTGCGTAAATAATCCACTGACGTCGTATCTGCATCACAAAAAAGTAGTGTGTCGTCTGCATACTGAAGATGACTAACTTGAATGTCATTCTCAACGACTTTAAAACTTGAAATAAGACCATTAACCTCCCCTCTGTGAAGCATTTTACTTGAGGCCTCCCCTACAATGACGAAGAGGTGGGGCAAGAGGGGATCTCCTTGCCTTAGACCCCTCGAGGCCTTAAAGAAACCTTGAGGCACCCCATTGACCAGAACAAAAAAGTGGGTGGACTGCACGCACGCCCTCATCCAACCTTTCCACTTGTGACCACACCCCAACTGATCTAACATGTAATCCAAGAAATTCCAATCGACGTGATCATATGCCTTTTCCAAGTCTAGTTTGCAAACCAACCCGCTAATCTTTTGTCTGTGACGGGAATCAATGCACTTGTCCACATTGTCTTTATGATTAGAGAAAGCATAGATAGGGTCCATAGAGATTTAATCTAATGGATGTTGGGAAAGAAAGGAGTTTTGAGAGGATATATTAAAATGATTAAGGATATATATGAGGGAGTGATACAAATGTGAGGACCACTTCTGGAGAGACAATTGAGTTCCCAATTATTGTATGCTTGCACCATGGGTCGACATTAAGCCCATATCTTTTTGCATTGGTTATGGACAAGTTAATAAGGTGTTAGCAAGAAGGGATCCCCTGGTGTACGTTGTTTGCAGATGACATAGTTTTGATTGACAAGATGGGGGGGGGGGGTAAACACAAGCTGGAAGTGGAGGAAATTAACCGAGGGCCCAAGCCTTACAGATTCTAGTTGGCATGGATCGATGCCAAGGGTTTTCAATTCTTGGTCTCTAAGTGGCAATCTTCTTTCAAAGTTGAGGGTTGTGTGGGTTTCAGGTTAGAAAGCTAAGCTTATGTCCTAGAAGCGGAAAGTACTTGGCTTGAGGGAGCTTGAGATGGATTCTTTGTTGAATGATATTTAAGCGCTTGACATAACGGTCCCTTCTCTTCAAGGAGGGGACCACAGTTAGACTTTGGGAGGATGTTTGGGGTGGGGACTCTTCGCTCAGATCGTCTTTCCCTACCCTTGCTTGTCGCTGCCTGTGGTCGATATCTCTGTTGCCAGCTATTTCGCACCCCAGGATCTTGGGGGAGTGGCTTCTTCCCTGTCGTCTGGATTTAAGTAATTTGGAATTTAACGATTTGGCTTCTCTTCTTCCTCACTTGCATGGGATTTCGCTCTCTTTGGGTGTGAAAGATTCGCTCGTCTGGCGCTTCAACAAGTTAGGCATTTTTTAAGTGCAATCATTCTACCTGATGTTGTCTCAATCGAAGTTCGAAGATTCAAAAGGCCATATTGCCTTCGTGTGGTCCTACGAAGTTCTTTCGAAGATAGTTGTTGTCTTTGCATGGCTAGCCAAGAGAAATAGGATTCTGACTATTGATAATTTGTGCTAGAGATACTCCGCGTTGCCTGACGCTTGTCTGTTGTGTCTGGGCGCCGACGAATCTATGAAGAATCTATTCATCCATTGCTCTTTCTCCAAAGTGGTCTGGTTCAACATTTTCCGATCTTGGGTGATACCAAGTTCAATTGGGAGCTTATTCTGATCCTAACATTATGGTGGAGGGGGATCCAATTGGTACTTCTGAATGGAGGATTGCTATGCTCACTATCTTCTAGTCTATTTGGACTAAAGGAATAATTGTTGCTTTCACAATCTGAGTGGTTATGTGGTCGGGGTCGATAATCGAGTGGGCTCCCTAAGTTTGTGGAAGTTTGTTTTGTTTGGGTTGTGTTTTTTTTTTTTCCTTTTTTTTTTTTTTTCTTTTTGTTTTCTTTTTTCTTTTTCTTTGTTGTGTACCTAATAATATGCATCATCTTTCAAAAAAAGAGACACAAACACACAATCTGGATTTATGTAGGGGTTCTTTCACATCTAACAGATTTAAAATTAGTCGAACTAAAATAAAGCATACGGGGTGCAATTTTACTAACAATAGGAGTGAAAATGAGGAATTAGTTAAGATTGTTGATGAATAAGTTTCCAAAAAATAACCACTTTCAATACCTTGGATCAATAATTCATGAGAGTGGAGAGATTGAGAAGGATATGGGCCTATGGCCCATAGAATTCAAGCAAGGTGGGAGAAATTGAGATGTGCCTCTAGAGTTTTATGTGATCATCGTGTACCACTCAAACTGAAAGGGAAATTTTATAGGATATCTATAAGACCAGCTATGCTTTGTGGGACAAAATGTTGAGCAGTTAAGGAACAACATGTTCATAGGAAGGGTGTAGCTAAAATGAGGATGTTGAGATGGATGATAAGCAAGGTGAGCAAGGATAGAATTAGAAATGAACACATTCAAGAGAACTTAGGAGTAGCACCAATAGGTAATAAGATGAGGAAAGTAGACTTAGATGGTCTAGTCATGTGCAATAGAGACATACCGCTTTGATTAGGAGTATGTACAAGTTGAAGGCTCTAAAATGAAAGGGGAAGGCTTGTTGACCTATGGTCTAACTGAAGGTATGGCCCTTGATAGAGTGAAATGGCAGAATATGATTCATGTAGCCAGCCCCAATTAATTAGGATAAGGCTTAGATGATGATGATGATGATACATGCATAATGATTTGTTTAATAGATTTAGTAGCAAACCAACTTTTACACAACAAAATAAAACTAACTGTAAAATTGTTATACATGCAAACAATTAGATATTTTCTACCACCTCACATGTCAAATCTTGAACATTCCAATGAAAACGCTAGTCATTCCAATTAAACCAGTCCAATTCAACAAAACCATTGGAAGGAAAACCAAAAGTAAAACCTAAGGCTTGAGCAAAAGTAAGTTCACAAAAAATTAAGCAAACGCAAGTTACACACCAAAATATCTATGATCAAACTAATAATCACTAATGGAAACAGCCATTCAACCAATAATCATTAATAAAAAGCTAAAGCTACTAATAACTAAGAAATTTGGAAAGCCATTAGTAAGAGGTATTTGGGAAATTAAGAAGATCTCATTAGTTTATTAAAAATATATATAGAAACTTGGAAATAGGTATTTTTCATACGAGTGTAATAATATCTAAAATGTACACAAAGGAGTATCTCAGGGCCTGTTTGTTTTGCCAATTACCTCAATAATGTAAAGTGTCACCATTACAATTTTACCAACGCTAAACCAAACACTGGAACCGTTTGTCAAATGTAGATGTATTTAGGAGATAGGTAAAGGAATTCATAATCATTGCACTTATTCATAGCATTATCATTAAAAACTCAAATCCAAACAGCGACAACAATGTATTTTGGTGATGATTTAACATTAAAGTAATGTTAAAATGTCATCATTATGATTTTTACCACCAATAAACCAAACATGGGAATCAACGATCAAATGTAGATGCTGTCAGCAGACAGGTAAAGTAATTTGTAACCAATGCACATTTCCTTTACATTGTTGCAGTAATTGGTGAAACAAACAAGCTCTCAGTTTTTTCCTGGGTAGAAATAGTGCATTTGCGCCATTCATCACCATTAGATGAACCCGCTTTGATTGTGGGATTGGAATGAAAACAGATACTTAGGATATTTTGGTTATTTTAGGAGATTTGTGTCTTGGCGAATCCTTAATAGGATCTTTTGTGTCATTAAATCATTAGTAGACTTTAGTTTGGGGATTAAGATTTAATCCTTTAGTAGTAGTTATTTCCCTTTGGATTTGAGATTTAGATTTCAATCTTTAGGATATGATTTAGATCTAAATTGTAAAGTATGGATTTGAAAGATCTCTTTAGAGATCTATAAGGACAAGTATGGGGGAGTTGATGAATGAGATTGGAATTAGCGTCAATTTATGGAGAACATTTTCTTGCAGAGGAAGAAAATCCTATATATATATATATATATAACAACTCCTTTGAATTGTGTGGTGTGTGCAAAAATCCATTCTTCTCCTTTTATTTTCTTTCTCACCCATCCTACAGCAAATTGGTATTAGAGCAAGTTCATACATGAACTGGGATGACATCCATGACAGGTAAATGGTAATGAGAGGAATGTCTTGGAGGGAATAACAAGGAATTATGATTGTATGGAGGGAATGCTCCATGAGATTGTGCATCAATTAGATGATTTCACGTTGACACAACATCAAAGAGTGCCTCCTCGTGGGCAAGAAGGTGACATCATTTTGGAATCAGATGTTAGCGGTTCTGATGATGTTGCATCCAATCAACATTGTTATCGAAGAGATGACTGATTAGAATGTTGTCAAATGGCATAAGCCATCCTGGGCGATCTATGGGGTCTTTTGCGCATATGCAATCAGTCAGCCCCTTGAACACCTTTTTTTTTTTTAAATGTAAAAAAATAATAATAATAATAACAAGAAATTTTCTGAGAAGATATGTAAAATTACTACAAGTGTTTGGAATTGTTTTTTTTAACCTATTTCATTAATATTTTCATATATTTTTATGCTTATTACAATATATCTATTAGGCTATAACAAGTTAACTAACAAAGATATTATGAGAGAAAAAGAGTAATAGATTGAGTAGGAGCTAAGAGTCTTATGACTTGAGAGAGGAAAATTGGAGAGAAATGGAAGGAAAAAAAAAAGTCCCAATGGTCACAAATCTGACTGCTGGGACAGTATGCCATCACAATCAAAATAAAGAAGAAAAGGAATACACAAAATAAAATATATACAACATAGACTACAATCAAGATAATGATTAATGCCCGTCCATGGTGGAATTTGCTAGGGAGTCTGCCAAATCATTCACAAATCTGTCAACTCTAGAGAGCATCACCGTATGCCCGCTAACCACATCTGTCATTTCCCGAATAATACCCTCTAGCCTCCAAGGGCCAAATTTGCATCTTGCCCATCTCACACAGCATTCTAGTAGTCTCCTTCTATAATCACTAGAAGCAAAAATTGGTCACCACCTTCAGAGCTTGACAAATTGCTGCTACCTCTGCAAGGTTAAGAGTCAGAAAAACCAATAGGGCCCAGAAAATTCCATGAGAAGAACCCCTCTGCAGTCATGGGCAACTCCACCCACACCAACCCCTTTGAAATTTGGAAAAAAAAAAAAAAAAAAAAAACTATTCTTCTCCTCTTTCTCTTGCACGTCCAGAGATGTCACCTCACCTAGGTGGGGCACAGGTGGCCCAAACACCTTACACGTGCACCCAACTTGCCTCTGACTTCGCCATGGGCAATATGCTAAGGGTAGAATTCTTAGAATGATGAAACAATTAGGCGATTTAAGCCAGAATGACTAAAAATGCTGAACTCTCACTGGTTTTCAACAGCCATAAATAGGTCAAGAGAGCACATTGGAGTAGATAATATTTGTGAATCATGTGGTCTATTTCGAAAACCATATGCCCTTAATTTTCCTAGTTTGTAGTACCAACATGAACATCCATGTTTTATATTTCAACTGAGTATGCAGTTGTGGCATTTGATATACCATCTGCCAAAACTGTGGTAATTAGTCACCCGCCAAATCCCCTATTTCTCTCTTACTATTTCCTCCAGCTGCTTGTAAGCAATATGTGAAAACTGACATGCATATAATCACATCGAAATCTATGAAATTAAAACAGGGATGTGGCTAGTTCAACTTCCATTTCCTCTCAATCCCAAGCCTCATAATAAACAGACCAATGAATAACATAAACAAACAGCATATGCTGAAGGAAAAAACCAAAATCAACTCATTACAAATGTTTTGGCTTCAAATGCGCTCACCAACCTATTTCCCTCACTAGCAATCTCTATCTAATCTTTTAGACCACTGCTAAGGCCAGTGCTTAAGAGTAGGATCACATACAAAAATGGCTTGTGCGCAATATCTGGGCCATTCATCAGGAGGGCCTCAATTAGTACATATCATGGCCCCAAAAATTGGCTTGTCCAATCATCGGCTGAGCCGCACAGGCATGTTAATGTCCACAAAAGCCATGTATTGCACATCTGATCCTTCAGTCAACTTTTCTAACACCCATTTTCACAAACAGTTGTGGGGCCCACTTTGTGACTGGATAAATCTAGTACATGACCATGATAAATACACATTGGGACCCACCTGATGAATCGCCCGGTTCTTGCACCCACGTGATACGTTGGCACTCCCAGAGACTAAAATTCAAGTAACCTCCCAAAAATTCAATTTTTCAACACAATTGGCCACAAATCAATGTCAAATTATCAACATTTATGAATTTCAATCTCGACAGCCATTTAGGACGAAGATAATATACATGCATAAAAGCTGGCAAGCTGACGGACCGTTCAAGCAAGATACCCAAACCAGGTCCTTACTACATAATAAATCTTAGATTTCCAATGGGACCCACCAAATGACTTCCTCGAAATCTCCACCTCTAATCCTACTAACAAGACCGGCCACAAGGCCCATTTCGATATACAAGATACAAATCTCCACAACATCAAAAAAAGAAAAAGAAAACCTTACCTACCTCCAGATCAAGCTACTCGAACCCAACAAGAATTATCACCGATCCATACGCTCCAAGCAAAAATAAAATAAAATCCACTTGCAGATGTATCAAAAAAAGAAAAATTCCATGCGAGGGTAGAAATGTCAAGGGAATTCAAATGATGCGGAGCAAACATTCAAATCCAGATTTCCAAAATTGCAATAAAAAATGAAATCAAACAAGATAAAATCTCAAATCCAATAATTTGAGATTTTTGGAAATTTAAAAGACGGAAGTTCTGTTATAGTAGAAGCCCTAGCGGGGGAAATGGCAACCTGGCACTTCCATTACCTGAAGAGACATGGGGAAAAATGAGCGGCTAGGATTGGCTGGCGAGATTTGAGAGAGTGGGGTTTAGGCGTCGGATCGGAGGCGGAGAGATATAGGATGGTGTTTGGAGCGTCGATCTCCGAAGCGAGGGTTGTGGGGTTGGCTTGCATGGAGAAAAGGGAGGGCGCGGTTGCGACCACGTTTTATCGGATTCGTCGCGACGGAGGACTAGGAAGAGAAAATGATTCGGTAGAGGCAGGAGTATCTGGATATGGCATAGCTCACTCGAATCAGGGCCGCTCATTTTGTTGATTTTTAGGGCAGAATTCTTCTCGGGATCGTCTGATTTGTTTGGATTTAGATATTTCGACCATCCATGGTGGTGACTACTGTCTGGACCGTCCAGATTCGTTCTTTTTTATGTGATACGTGTATGGAGGGATGAGGCTTCTACAGTTTCCACGCTATCGTTTTTTAAGGTATGTATCTATATCCACGCCGTCCATCCGTTTTTCTTATCATTTTAGCCATGAATCCAAAAATAAAGCAGATCCAAATCTCAAGTGGACCATTCCACGGGCAACAGTGGTGATTGAACCTCCCACCATTAAAACTTCGTAGGGCTAACCCTTTATTTTTCATCCAACCTGTTGATAAGGTCACACAAACCTGGATGAAGGAAAAAACAAATATCATTTTGATCCAAAACTTTTGTGGCCCATTATAATCTGTTAATGGTCGATTACCACTATTTCCTATGTTATGGTCTGCCTGAGATTTGGATTTTCTTCATTTTTGGTCCCATACCCTAAAGTGACCTGTAAAAACGGATGGACCGCGTGGATATAGAATGAATGTATCAAGGTGGGCCCCACAGTAAAGGCCGCACCGTCTTGGGTGAGGCCGGGGCCGCACCTAGTCCGCACCCAACATTTTTCATGAAGAGTTAGCTCATATCGCGGGATAGTGACGACATGGGAGAGGCGCATTTCTAGGCGTGGAAGTATCTTTTTTTCATCTTTGGTTTGAAGATTTATAAGGAGATTCGCGCAATGAAAGATTGGAGAGACGATTCGCGGCACGCTTACCGACGTGGCAGTTGTTTTTAGAGATCCAACCGTTCACCAGGCGGCCTACATCATGAGAATACAATACGAGAAACAGCCCATTGAAAATATCAGGTAGTTGAAGGGCATCAAGAAAATGGACGGCTAGAAAAGTTGCGTGCATCTATTGTCTATGTGACTCTCGCCTCATGAGCGAATCTGCATCATTTTTGCCCCTTGACATTTTTGGTGCGTCCCACCTGATGAACGTAGTAACGCTTCTCGCACGCGTAGGCGATGCTTACGTGTGCCGCGATTTGCCATAGGCTCTTAGCTTCTCTCCTTCGACTTCAATTTGTTTATGGATGTGGGGCTCACTGGCACACAACCGTCAGATCAGGAAAGGACGGTTACGACGTGCTCCGTTGCACATGCGAGCTTAAGTTAGAGAAAAACATATGATGCTCTGGCAGTGCGTGATGCTTCATACACACGACTCTTTAAGAAGTGTATGTGAATGCATATAAATCGAATCAAACTGTCCAAATAGCGTGTTACGGATAAATGACGCAATCGCAGTGAATCATTCCAAACAGACCGATCTTGTGGAAACGAAAATAGTCAGCGGTCTGAATTCAACAAGAAAGTGTCCATTAACTAGAGGTTAGGATATTTTTGTCTGGTTCTAACTTATTTACAGTGATCTCCAGGATCTGGACTGCTTAATGGAAGTAAAATATTTCCCACCTGTATATATAGTTTTGAGTGCATGAGCATGGATCAAAAACTCTGCCAGAGTATGAAAGACTCAAATAGCTCCCTTGATTAAAGTTAGTTAAAGGGGCGCAGATTATGTGGGTAACACGTAAGCGGGGGTTTCCCTGAACGTGGGTCCGTCCTTGATGTATGTGTTATATATCCACGCCGTGCATCAGTTTTTTCAGATAATTTTATGTATGGTCTGAAAAATGAAGCAATCCAAATCTCGTGATATGGTCATTGAACGCCCACCATTAAAAGCTTCCTAGAACCCACCGTAATGTGTATTTACCATCCAACCTGTTGATAAGGTCACACAGACCTGTATGAATGAAGAAATCAAATATTAGCTTGATCCAAAACTTTTGTGGCCTCAAGAAAATTTTAATGGTGGGCATTCAGACCCTACGTGTGGTCCACTTGAGAATTAAATCTGATTAATTTTTGAGACCATACCCTAAAATGAACTGAAAAAAATTGATGGACGGCGTGGATATATAAAGCATACATCAATGTGGACCCCACGTTCGGGGAAACACCCACTATAACACCTAATCCGCTCCCAAGTTAACGAAGCGCAAATCTCGTGAGACGATCATGGCCATCCATCGTGCGTCGCTGGGTGGGGCTGACTGAACATTGGGATGATCCAAAAGGGCCCATCCGGTGGGATGGGCTGTGGTAAAATAAGTCTCTTAGATTGACAATCAGAACCGTCCACTGGTGGTAGTCAAATGGGCAGCTTAAAACAAAACAACTTAAAAGAGCGCGTATATTCTATACCATGGAAAATCGACGACGTGGTCCCGAAGGTGGACGGTTAGGATCATCTTGAGCCCAGTCGCGACTCGCGAGTCACCTAATACGGTTTCTAAAAGAGCGCGTATATTCTACTTGAGAAACGAGGGAATATTCTCTGTCCGAAAGAGAGGAATTAACGATCCTGGGCCAGAGGATATTTCTAATAACCTCTGGCATTGGTTCAGTTATCCTGAACGTTGATGTGATGGCCCACCATGGATGGATCGCCTTTAAAAGAACGGAATGTGTACTGATTAGATTTAGTGGTAAGTTATTTGACAATGGGGCCCATAAGATATGCGGTATGGATCAGTGGGACCCACTTGTCTAGACTCAAGGCTAGAGGATGAAACCCCAGATTTAAAGATCCTGGCCATCCAATCTCCTGCCTTTGTATGTTGAATGACTGTTGATGTACTATTAACCATCTGTTTGCAGGCTGCTGATCGGAGGGTTAGGATTGTTCGGATCGGAAGGCAACTTCTCAGTTGCCACCCTTCCCTCGCTTTTCGTTTCTTTTTCGTCTCTTTTTTTAAAGTTTTCACTTCGGCCTTTTATTTAATTTTGAGGAATCACGTGACGTAAACGTGTCAAAGTGTCCAACCATCCAACTGTTTCTTTATGATGGGTCCACCACGTGTAGGCCATAAAATATAGATCAATTGAATGATCCTAACCATCCAATGCGGATTTCACAACTGGAAATTTTATATTAAAGAAAAGAATGTCATACTCTCTATTAAACCTTCCCGATGTGCAGATCTGCTTCCAAGGGCTCTAAATAATTACTAGGATAATAAATAAATAAAAATAAAAATAAATCCAATGGCTTGTTTTCTGTGGTCCCCTATTTCAGCAGGGAAATGTGGTCATTAGCCTGCAGGTAGACAATGAGCCGAAAGCTAATCCAGGCCTTTAAATTTTGAAAAAGATAAAAAGATTCTTGGTAAGAAAGTTGTGCTTCCAATCTATACGACCGTGCGTATTTGTGTCCTCAAATTAGTAGATCTGGACCTTTCATCGTACAAACCTACCATGCAGAAGCCCATGTCCAATAATTGGCTCAATGCCACAATCCCAACCGTCCAGTTGGCAGCTTAGAAATAGATGGCTATAAATAAATAAAAAAAAAAGAAACAAAAACGTGTGCGTTAAAATAGGTAACAGCACGCTAGCTAGATTCGCCTAGAACGTGATTTCTGGGCTGCCTGATAGAGCATTCCAGATCTGGATTTCTGACTCGAGATACAGCACGTGTCGCCGACTGTGGCCCACATGCTGAGTGGTCCAGAACGATCCTCGTTCTGCGATCTATAATCTATGGACCACCATGAGGAACTTAGGTTAAACGGATGCTCATGGCCAAACCATCTGCGGATGAATTTAGAACAACAAAAAGATCATTTTCAATGGCTAGCATTCAACTTCAAAAATCAAGGGTTAGGAACATCAATGAAGCTTGATTAGTAATAAAAATAATGGGAATGGCTCAAATCTTCATAAATCCTCGGCACGTGGGCAACCGAAATATAACCAGCATCACCACTTCGAGCGTGTAGCGATGGGGATTTGAGCAAGAACTTGAATTTGAGTCTCCCATGGCCCACCGAGATCCAGCCACTGATTTTAGAGCGCGGCTTCAGATATCAATCCCTGGGAACCAAAACTGGTACAACCTGCCCCAACTCAGTCCGTTTCAGTTGGTTTCAGTTCCCTTTCAGACTGATATCAGTCTAGGGACTTGTTGTGGACAAAAACCACCGAGTCGTACCAATATCTGAATGCTGAAATGCTTGATTTTAACGTTGCTTTAACAAAAAGAAGCATGGTTTTTCTCCCAATAACTATTCTTAGAATAGTGAGTAATGATCACATACAACGTTGTATTAACAAACAATCATGATTTCCTGCAGCGGTGTCAGGTGGGCCGCATCACAAACCAGGATGGTCCATTCCTTAAATGGTCTACACCATTAAAATCAACGTACAGCCAACGGTCTGGCTCAAACTTGTGAGCGCGGTCCACCAATTCTGGTACCAGGTGATATTCATGGCCCAGTCCACCCATTTCACGGTTTGGACGTTCCACTTGAAAACACAAGCAATAAATAAAATGTTAAGGAACTAAAGTGGACATCAGATGCACACATCATCCAACCATAACTGGCAAAAGTTCTATTTATCTTTTCTTTTTTTCCATCTACATTACAGCAGCATATGAGCCAACGTGAACTGCCTCTGAATGTATAGCATGCAGTAAGATAAACAAAAACAAACCACAATCTGATCCATTAACGATACCAGCTATGTCTTCAAAACAATCACAGATGATACACTAACCCAGCAGTCCATCCAGAGAGCAGTTACTGCGTTTTGCTAACTGGTTCAAGAGCTTCAATCATGACTACGCTGTTTCCCCTGATAACCTGGAGCAGCACACAGGATCTTACTTATCCTACCAACAGTGAAGGAATTATAAAAAAAAAATTGGTTTGGTTCGGTCACACCAAAATTTTGGTTGCGTTCCCAAGTTGGTAAGGGCTCCAAACTTGATGGGCCTTGTGCAAATTCCAAGCAGGTTGGATTCAAAATGGCTGAGCCCACCCACATGTGATTTGGAGAAAGAAAAGTTGGGAACAATGTTTTAAATAATGGTATTGTGTTGCGTAGCATTCAGCCCTCTAGCATGTAGGGTAAATAGCGTAGTGTGTAGAAACTTCTATTTTTTAGTTTAAAAATATCAAAATTATGATAATTAGTAAGAAAAAAGGCAACAAATATATAAATGCCTAATGGATGCTTCAATTTTTCAAGTATAACCATGTTCAAACGAGTAATTAATTATTATTTATCAAAAGCTAATCCACATATATAAAGTTATAAAAAAATTCAATAATCAAATAATTATCGCATCAACAACTTTCTAAGCAAACCATTTTTATTAATAATGTCTAATCGAACCATAAGTCACAACTCACAAGTATGAAAAGAAATAAAAATCCTAGAGGTTAAGAGGGGCTTTCAAGAACCCTATTTTGAAAACCTTTTTCTTTTTAGTTTTAAGTTGTGAGTTTCACACCAACTTTAACAAAGGATCACCACCATTTTAAGTGAAAGTGAACATAGAAAAGTTTGGTTTTAATTTTACATTTTAAGTTTTTTTATGGTGCGAGTTTTACACCATTTAAAAAAATAAAATAAAATAAAAATACATTGTAGAGTATGCTACAAACGCTACGCACTATGTAATTGTAGCGCACACTACAACCCTTGTAGGTTATGTTACATGGGATTTACGCTATTTAGCTACACTACATAGCACTACAGGTACGCTAGGCTATGTAGCTACATGGGATTTATGATATTTAGCTACACTACATAGCACTACGGCTACACTAGGCTATGTAGCTACATGGGATTTACGCTATTTAACTACACTACATAGCACTACGGGTACGCTAGGCTATGTAGCATACGCTACAAGCGCTATTTGAAACATTGGTTGGGAAACCAGAGTCCACATGATGTGCTCAAGGGTTTCTCACTCTGCCCCAAATGCAATGCTGTCCAATTCTTTTGGGAAAAGTGGAACTAGTTCCGGTTTGGGGCCTTTGGGCAGACCTCCATAATGAACCCCCGAACCATTTTTTACATACTGGAAACATTGAAAATAAAGCCAATACAAATACTGTAAAAAGAGAAAAAGAGAAACTTACCACCATTCCTATGTCATTTTTCTCGTTGCCATTGAGTTCAATGGTGTTGTCGATCACCAGATTCATAAACTGGTCAAATCCACGAAGGGTGCCAACCACAACCCTGTTCGCATTCAGCTTAACTACAACACAGAGTTCCATTTAGTTTGAGCTTGAAAGAAATGTTAATGATGATTAGCATCTAATAATTAACAAGAAAAGTTATTTCCAGATGCCTTCTCTTTTTGTACGTGATAGTAACTCGCATACCATTTTCTCTTTCAGGATCCTCATGCTTCTCTATCAAAGCTGAAGCATCAGTTTTCTAGTGTATAAAAGTAGCAGTTGAGCATCAATTGCTTCTAAGGCACTGTTAAATTTACTTTGGCTGAATATAGCACGAATGATCCAGAGCCTAATGCTAAACGTTCAAAATCAATGGTGAAAGGTTCAGCCTGTGATTCAAAAACACCGAAGTCACTTGTATCTTGAACTGGCACTATCAGCAGATTTTTATCAAGGGCTCCTAGATACCAACTCAATTCAAAAGCTGTATGAAATATCGGTAAGCAACATTCACGAAAATGGTTCAAAATGATTGCCTCCAACATCCACCTCCTTCACCCAGAAGATTATTTCACAGGTTTTGCATTTGAGTTTGTAGCATACTGTGCAGCTACACATTGGAACCTTAAAGCACAACTAATGCATGCAACAGTAGATGCGTAGCCATTAAAAAGAATTATAGTTCATTCCCCAATGTGCACATCCCCCCCCCCCCCCCCCCCCCCCCCCCCCCGCGGGTAAATCTCCATATCCAGCTTACCTTGGATAAGTATATCAAATTCACCATTCCTCACGCTCAAAGGGATTCTCAAGTGATCCACAAACCCAATGGCAGACAAAAGTATGCAATGGGAAGATTATCTTTCTTATATCCCAAAACGCCTACGAGTGCTTCATTCTACCATCTTCCAACTAACTACCACCACCAAGATTCGAGACTGCCTCGGATAGATTTCCCACCTTGAATAGGTAATGGGACCAATATCTTTCGCCATAACAATCTACTATGAGTTCCACCAATTGTTGTGAAAGGTAAGGTACTATGAGTTCCACAAATTGTTGTGAACGATCCTTGTTTTACAATCTACTAACGCCATGTAGCTCATGAACATAGCTTAAGTCACATGTAGCACAATGTTATATGCTCATTATGTGTACACTACACACTACGTAGCTTACACCACCAGTCATTTTTTACTAAAACATTAAAATCGATTAATGTTTTCAATGATTTGCTACATTTTTCCTTTTTTAATCAAAGTTAATCTTTTCAATTATTTTAGTAAAATAATACAAGCAATAGTATTAAATCGGTTAGGTTGCTCTTTCTTTACCTTTAGAGTTAATCTTTGCCTATTATTCCTATTATTTTAGGCTGTGTTTGGTTGCACCAAACGTCATTCAATTTCACTGTTAATCAGATATATTTGGTGCAAAATATTATAAAATTTCATGATATTTGGCACAACTTTAATTAAAAATCTAGGGGCGTGCTTGGTTTTCCAATTTTTGGTGTAATTCAAAGTAAATGAGCCATCGTTATCTTTTCAAGGTGTTTGGTTAAGAGAAAATTATGGTGTAAAAAACAAGAGTCAAATACACATAAAGTAAACGGTAAAGAAAATTGTAATCATTACAATTTTACATACCAAAAGACCCCTTTTTTTACAATGAGGCCCCTATAAAACAATGGTATAATGTAATCATTGTAGGCAAATGTCAGTGATGTCACAACACAATTACAAGGGTAAGTAATCATTACCCATTTCCAACCAATTACCATTGTAATTGGAAAACTAAACAGGCCCTAGAAGAAGCTTATGCTACATGCTATGTAGCTTAAGCCTCATGCTTTAGAGGGATGAACACTACACTACATGCTATTTGCTATTTAAAACACTGAATTGGAATCTTGGGGGCTCACTTTCAATGTAAATGAGATTAGAGTTCGGGTGAGGAAGATTCTTAAAAAAGCTAAAGCGGACGTTATTATAGCTCAAGAATCTAAGCTACAAAATATGGACGAAGGCATTAGGGACTCTTATCTAGGGGGTCAAAAACAAGGAGTGCCTTGCGGTGGATGCTATAGGTACTGCGGCGGGGTATAATGGTGGGTTGAAACAATGATATTTAGAAGTTGGAGGATAGTTTCCCTGTTCTTTTTCAATGTTTGTTGTCTTGTGGGAAATTGTCTCGGGATGGCAGTAGATTTTTACTGTTGTTTATGGCCCTTCTGTGTATAGTCAGTGTGAGCAGTTTTGGGCAGAATTGGATTTATTTGCAGCAAAAATGGAATTTCCCGTGGTACATTGCTGGGGATTTTAATGTAGTTAAATTCTCCTATGAAAAATCGAATGGCGAACATATATCTAGCAGTTTTTTTTTTCCATTAAAACAAAGGCTTCATGGAATGGGTGGAATGGCAAGATCTGGTGGATCTTCCACTAGAGGGAGCTAAATATAATTTGGTTGAATGGGCAGGCGGATCCCATTTTGTCACATTTGGACAGGTTCCTAGTGTTTATAGAGGCTTGAAAAAATTCCTCTTGCAAGTTAGATGGCTCTTACAGAACCTATTGCAGATCATAAACCTATTGTTTTGGAGGTGTTGGAAGAAGAATAGGGCCTGAAGCTGAATTAGCTTGGCTAGAAATAGATGGGTTTAGTCAATTAAGAATTGGTGGAGTGTTTGTGGTCAATGGATACGCTGGATTTTGGTTATCTCGTAAACTCAGACTTTTGAAAGATAAGATTAAACGCTGGAAGAAAGAATTTATTGGCGCTACAGAGGGGGAATTTGATATTTTATTCTAAAAGAGATGCACGAGTTTGATGGTTTTTTTTTTTTTGAAAGGTAATCATATTTCATTAAAAAAGGAAGGAAAAACAGAGAGAGGCTGCTGAGAAAGCAGACCACAATTACACTCCTAAGAAGTAAAAATCGGGGCCAAAAAGATCCTTGACATTCGAAACCCATTCAATGATGAGCCGCTTAGCTTTCGTGGCCACTGTCCCAGCCGTATTGGAAAGATTTCTGAAACACCTGCTATTTCTTTCGCCCCAAACCGACCACCAAACTGCGAGAACAGCCATTCTCCATATTATTGTCTTCACCTTTCCAAGGTACACCCCATGCCACACTTGAAGCAAATGAAACACATCTCCCGGAAAACACCAGAACAAGCTGAAACAGTTTGTAATTTCAGCCCAAATGGATTGAACGAACTGACAGTGAATTAACAGATGATTAACTGACTCTTCCGATCTCATACAGCAAAGGCAGACATTGGGAAGGACCATCCCCTTCTTCCTCAGATTGTCCAAAGTGAGAATTTTCTTTTTCCTGCCAACCAACCAAACGCCATGATTTTCGGGGGGGGGGGGGGGGGGGGGGGGGGGGGGGGGGGGTGGCAATGTTTCCAGAGAAAAGAACAATTATCCTTTGGATCGGGATCCTGAGAGTACAGCTGATTGTAGAAGGACCGAACTGAAAAGAGGGATGATTTGTCCGGTTTCCAGAAGATTTCATCTTGGGACAAGAGAGAAGGCGCTGTAAAGTAGAGACATTCCAGGAGACCCATGAAGTCCCGAACCTCCCAATCTTGAAGACTTCTTCTACAAGTCACGTTCCAAACTATTTCCCCCCCAGATATAGAGACGTGGTCAGCAACAAAAGATTTTTTTGACTTGGCAATGCGATAGGAGGGGAATTTTTGTTTAAGCATCTGATCTCCTATCCAGATGTCATCCTAGAAATGGATTTTTTCACCATTACCGAGCACAAAACCAATGTTAGGGAGAACATCCTTTTTCATTTTCATGATATCTTGCCAAATGTGGGTAACTTTGTGGGACGGTAACTCTTTAGCCCACCAGCTGCCAGAAGATGAACCATATTTACCCTTGATGATTGAGCACCAAAGTCTACCTTCTTCTGTCCCAAGCCTCCAAAACCACTTCCCAAGGAGAGCTTTATTCATGACTTTAAGGTCTTTAACCCCCACTCCTCCGTCTGACAGATTGAGACAGACCTCCGACCAGTTTAGAAGATGGAATTTCTTACCTACTTCCTTTCCTTGCCAAAGGAAATCCCGCCTCGCTTTGTCGATAGCTAACCGAGATCAGACGCTTCAGGAGAGACATAAAATAAATCGGCAGATTTGAGAGAGCTGCTTTGATTAATGTGAGGCGACCACCTAAAGACAGATAACGACTCTTCCATCTCGACAAATAAGACTGAAGTCTACATATGACTTTGTCCCAAGAGGAAATAGGAGGTTTTCCGACACATAGTGGCAAACCCACGAACGAGGACGGCAGCGAATCTACAGAGCAGCCAAGGGAGTGAGCAAAACCTTCAACCTCAGCTCTTTCCATATTGATCCCAAAATTTTTGGATTTTGCCATATTCACCTTCAAACCAGAAATCACTTGGAAGCAATGGATGGTAGTACCGAGATTAGCCACCTTCTCTGTCGTAGCTTCAGAAAAATGAGGGAGTCATCCGCATATTGAATATGAGTGATGGGGCTTCGCACACCTTGGATTTCGATCCCTCCTAAAACACCCTCCGATTGCCCTTTTAAGAGCATTCTAGACAAGGCCTCCCCCACTATTAGAAATAAAAAAGGGGAAAAAGGATCTCCCTGCCTTAGTCCTCTATTGCTTTAAAAAAAAACCTTTAGGAGAACCATTTAACAAGATAGAGAAATGGGGTTGAAGTAGTGCATTCTCTCATCCACGCTCTCCATTTGTCTCCGAACCCCATTCTTTTCAACATATATTGTAAGAAATTCCAGTCTACATGATCGTAGGCTTTTTCAATGTCCAGCTTACAAACTATGTGCTTCAGGCCCGACCTGTCACTTGCATCCAAGATTTCGTTTGCACTGAGGGCTGCATCTATAATCTGCCTACCTGCTATGAATGCGCTCTGATTTTCGAAGATGAGATTACCAATAACCTTTGCCAAACACGTAGCCAGGACCTTTGCCAGAATCTTATAGGGACCCCCCAATAAACTTATAGGCCTGAAGTCTTTAGGAGATGCGGCAATTGTCAACTTTGGAATCAATGCTATAAAGGTCGCACCTAAGCTTGTGGAGATTCTGCTCCTTCTATGAAACCCCTTGAAGAATTCTATGACCTCTGCTTTGATCACCTCCCAAAAATGAGAATAGAAAGAGATCGGGAATCCGTCTGGACCGGGGGCCTTATCAGCCCCAAGAGAATCTATAGCTCGTTTAATCTCCTCTTCAGAAAAGGGGGCTTCCAACGAATTAACTTCCTCCTCTGTAATAGAATTAAACCGAACCCCATCGAGCTTCGGCCTGCACCATTCTTCTCCATTGAGAAGAGACCTGAAATAAGAAATCATCTCCTCAGTAATTTTGTTTTTATCCTCTTTTTGAACCCCATCCACCAAAATACTGGTAATCCTATTGTTTGTCGCATGCCAGTTTGTCATCATATGGAAGAAACGAGTATTCCTATCACCTTCCTTCAGCCATTTGAGACGTGCCTTTTGTTTCCAGAAAATTTCTTTTTGAGTGGCTCTATCTGCTATTGCTTGAATTAGCTGGACTCTTCTGGCCTGAGCATCCAAAGTGAAACGATCAGCTTCAGCCTGCGCATCTAAGGTTGACAGTTCGGCTATCAACGTATCTGAATCTTGCTCCTTGTTTTGGAATTCGCTCTGATGCCAGTTTTTTAGTTCTTTCTTCAACATCTTTAGCTTGCTAGACAACCTGAAATCAGCAAAACCTTCTACCTTGAATCCTACCCACCAGTCAGCAACCTTTTTAGAGAAACCCGTAATCTTGAGCCACGAAATATCAAAACGGAATGGCTTAGGCCCCCAGTTCTGCTCTTCCACATCAAGGGAAATTGGACAATGATCGGACGTGGTCCTCAGAAGAACTGATTGAGAAGATAGAGGAAATTGATCTAGCCAATCAGCCGAGACTAGAAATCTATCCAGCCTGTATATCGTAGGAGATTCTCTCCCATTTGACCATGTAAACCTGGCCCCTAACAGCGGTAAATCTACTAACTCCTCTTTTTCAATCCAACCAGAGAAACACTTCATCGTTGAGGAGGTGGATCTGTTGTGTGATTTTTCTTGAACATTTCTGACAACATTGAAGTCCCCTGAGCTATGCAGCAAGGTCCTGAAAATTTCTGCCTGGAAAGAGAGAGTTCTTCCCAGAAGAGATTTCTGTCCCCATCCTGGCACGGCCCATAAACAGAAGAGAAAAGGCAAATAAAACCAGAGTTTAAGTGTTGAAGAATTACCGAAACCGAGAAATTGCCGATCCAGCTACTGACAACTTGCCAAATGGACAATTTCCAAGCCAGAAGGATACCTCCTGCGCTACCTATGGAATCCTTTGCCACCCATTTCGCATCTGCGACCCTCCGGAGAGTTCCCATCAATCTGTCATCGAAATTTAAGCTCTCAGTTTCCTGGAATAAAATGATGTCTGGTTTATATCTGTCGCAGGTGTCCTTGATAATGCATCTTTTCTGTTTGGACCCTACTCCCCTCACATTCCAAGATATAAGCTTCATTTAGAAACAATACTTCCCCGGGCACCTTGGGTAGAGATCCTTTTCGGAGGAGTGTCTGGATATCTCTGCCCTGTTAATAGACTTTGCAGTTCTCTGTTGCTGCGACTGCTTTGCATTTTCCTATTGGTATGAGGAGATGGTCTGCGACATTTGGGCGATTTGTGCTTTGGAAGAGGTCTTCCACTGGCCTCAACACATTGGAATAGAGCTATGAAATCCTCCGGGCAATCTCCTAAGGAGAGCCCAAGGGCTCTGCCTGCATGACCCATGGCGTCTTTAATCCATTTCTTGTTAGGAATCTTCTCTATCAGATTTACACTTTTTGGGCCTATGAACTGATGAGAAACACCGTCTGCTAGGGTCGAAATTACCCCCACTCTGGTCTGAAGGCCTCTAGGTCTGGATGTTCTTGGAACAGATCGAGAAGGCAGTGATCAGACCAGGCGCGAACTGAGGACGAAGGAGAAGGAGCTGACGTATGAGAAGGTGGATTCTCAGAGTAAAAAGATCCTTGATCGATTTTGGAGCTGGCAATTCCTTGGGTCATCTTTATCGAGCTGTGGAGTAGCGGCGGGAGTCGTTGTTCCAACTAAAGGTGATCGTCGTAGTGAAGAGGTTCTCCGTTTGAGGCAGGATGGAGAATGAGAGCATCAGGAGGGATGGAAGAGGGTGAGTGAAACTGCTTTTCGTAATCGGGTTAGTTAAAAGGGGGAAATTGAGATTGAATAATCTCGGGTCTAAATCGTTGGACCCGCAGCCCTTCAAACCCGAATGACTTGAATAACGAGTCTGATGACCCGAACGCCGACTACCCGACCCATTGCCCTTCAGACCCGAAAGGCTTATGAAACTGCAATGCGGCCTCGAACTCCGAATACCCGAGCAAGGGGAGGTAGTGTATTTGGGTCTTATACCCGGATAAGTATCAGTAGCCTCGAGAATTCCGCCTTCCTTACTCGATACGCCATTTGCTGAGATTACGCCACGCGTCACAATCTCCTCTTCTAGAGCGGCCGATTGGTGATGGATGCAAGCCTCCGATCCAGCGCCAAGGGCGTTCGCTGAATTCGAAGAGCCACCTGGCCCGCGATCTCGTGCGGGCTCGAGATGGACGGTGGACTCGATACCACGTATGAGGCGAGAACTGTTGGCACTGACTGGAGCAATAAATGCCTCCTGCGAAGGCGCTGACACAAGAAATGGTGATCTACGGGAGTACTAGAGTGGAGTTGCTCCGTGCTCCGCTCCGGCCTGGACTGCCATATCGGAAAAAGTCAAGAATCTCTAGCACGCCAGAGGTCCCCCCATCTCGGACAAGGAGATTGTTTATCCTCCTGCTGGATTGGGAGGAAAATCTCCCTGTCCTTGGCAACAATTTGAATGTGAGCCGAAAGACGGTCGCCTTTCTTCCTTCGCACCCTCATCCTGGCAACTCCCATTTCCTCTCCAATCTTGGTTTTTCGGTCCAACTCTATCAGTGGCCCTAAAGTTTCACCACTGTGATAAAAAAAACTCATCGTACCAGAGTTCAAGGGGAATCCCCCAAATAAGGATCCACACCTCCTTGTGCCCAAAGATAGAGAATTATTCCCAGCTTATGACAGAGTGAACGGGTCCGTTGTTGTGTAGAGCTCCGGCCATAATGAGGATGTCCAGGTTTGAGCCCGGAGAGAGCTTAACCCAAAGCTCATTGTAACCAATAGGTTTGATTGAGAATTGAGAAGCGAGGATTCTACAGACACCATCAATCCATACCTTGACTTGAGATAACGAAACTCCTTCCCTGGTTCTGATTACCACCGAGTCCTTCGGTTCCCTCCTTGATTGGGTAATTTGCTCTGTACTGATTGAGATCTTGAATGCTTCCTTAGGATCTGTAGAGTCTTTCTTCCGTTTTGTTGTGGAGTTCAAATCTGCCTGAGATTTCGGTTGTCTTCTTTCTTGAGACTCCTTCAGCAGCGCGTCCCGATATGATGCAGTCGATGTCGATACAGATATGGTGTTTGTGACCGACGCTGCTTTGCGATCCGATTTATCTAATTTAATACCCTTTCTTTGTCTTCTCTCCGGTCCAAATCTCGCTCGTTGCACTAACATTTTCTCCCCGCCGAAACTTTGGCCGTGTAGCATCGAGACAGCTCTAGATAGCTCCTCCTCCGAACTCATCCTAATGAGAGCGAAACCCCTGTATGTGCCACTGTCTTTGTCCCTGGGCATTATCACATCCATGACCGCCCCTGCTCTCCCAAAAATCCTTTCTAGGTTTAAAGGTAACCAGCAAGAAGGATAGCCCTTGACGAATAGGGTTGGGAGAGAGTCGTATTTGTTGCTCCCCTTCCCTCGATCCTGAGTTTTCCTTCCTACCTAAATCCATTCACCCAACTTTTTTCCTTTCGTAACCTCCTTTGCAATCTCTGTGTTTAATTCCTTGGTTTCGATCAGGTCCATTCTGTGAGATTCATCGTCTGCGTTTTTTGTTGTTTCCTCCGACTTCGTCTCCTCCGACATCCTATTCCATTTGATCAGGTCTTACCAGACAACATTGAAATTCTCTGCTTGTAATCACTGGCTTACACGAGTTTGATGTTAAAGAGGAGGCCGGTCAGTTGTCCTCTACAAAGCGCGAAAGGAGAGAAAGTTGAGCCTCCAATTATGCTAATTGTATCAAAGAAGAAGAAATCAAATGGAGGCAAAGATCTAGAGCCTTATGGCTTAAGGAAGGTGACTGAAATAGGTGCTTCATCCATAAAATAGCTAGTGCTAGGGCTCGGAGTAATAGAATCGGCTGTTGGGTTGTTAATGGCACAAGGATGTCGGATAAGGGGCAGATATGTGATTCAATCATCCAGTTTTATAAGGATCTCTTATCTCGAGATCAGTGGATGAGACCGTGTTTGAATAATTTGGACTTCACTCATTTGGCGGCTAAGATTGAAAGTTCCCATCTTCAAGGACAAGGTTAAAGCAGCTTTAGACTTTGTGTGGGGAGAAGGGCCAAAGCCCCGGTATCTTTCTAATGACGATCTTCCAAAAATTTTGGCGGGTTATTAAAAAGGAAGTGATGGAATTCGCTTATGAATTTTATGATTATGGGTGCCTATCAAATGAGCCAGGACCTTCTTTCATAGCCCGCATCTCGAAAGTTGAAGGGGCAAAGAGGATAAGAGATTACGACGCATTTACTTGATTGAGGGTCCGTATAAAATCGTTGTTAAGGTCTTGGCAGTCAAATTTCAGAAAGTTTTATCGCAAAGTATTTCAGAGAATCAGGGGGTTTTTGTGGCGGGGAGACAAATTCCGGATAGCTCTTTACTTGTTCATGGATATATTGATTCAGGGATAGGGAAAGAAAATGTAGGTTGGTGTGCAAGCTTGACATTAAAAAAGGCATCTGATTATGCTAACTAGGAGTTCCTTGATTATATGCTTGGTAAGTTAAGGTATGGTCAGAAATGGAGGGGCTGGATGTGGGCTTATGTGCAATTGGCTTTGTTTTTCATTTTGGTTAATGGGTTGTCGAAGGATTTCTTCAAGGTTTCAAGGGTATCAGGCAAGGCGACCTTTTATAATTATCTCCTTGTTTGTAGTAGTTGGAGAGGTGTTGAGCGGGATGCTTCATAAAGGGGAGGAATCGGGTTTAATAAAAAGCTTCCAAGTTTCAAATGGGGGAACGTCGATCAATCATATCTCCAATATGCATATGATACTCTTTTGTTTTGCAATGAGGAATTGCTGGAGTTAACTGTCTTGTTGAGCAAGTTTCTAAATATGGTTCCCTCGTCTCATGAAGAGGACTCTCTGGTCTGGAAGGCTCATGATTCGGGTCGCTTCTCCATTCAATCTTTCTATAGGCTGAATGCTAGTTCGCCTCATTCTCACTCCTTTTTGTGTCATATGTGGGCTTATGGTGCCCTCCCAAGGTGGCGGCCTTCGTTTAACTTGTGGGAAGAAAGAGAGTGTTAACTATTGACAATCTTCAAAGAAGAAACCATGTCCTCCCAAAATTTGTTTCATGTGCGCACGTAATGTGATCACCTATTCATCCACTGCTTTTGCTAAAAGGGTTTGGGACCACTTTTTGGATGCTTTTCAAACTTCTTGTGTGATGCCGAAGCCTGTTGTGGATTTATTATGGGTTTGCCATGTGGGTTTGTCCATTTAGGGGGATCGTAATAGGCATCGTTTCCAGAATGGAAGTTATTCGCCTTCTAAGGTCATTAGGAAAATTAAATGCAATGTTTTGGGTTGGGCTTCTTATGTAAAGGCAGTTGAATCTAATAATCTCTCCTCTATTTTTGAGTTATATAGTTGTATTCTTTCACACTTTTGGCATGCTTCTAATAAAATTCAGTTGAAAAAAAGAAAGTGTGTAATGATTTCTTTTTTAACGTTTCCTAAAGTTCTTTTGAAAAAAAAGTGTGTAATGAATCTCTTCACTACAGAATTTAACTAACGTCTCACCAATGAAACTATTCAGATGATTGAAAAATCCTACTCATCCAATCAGTGGACCTTTTCTCATTCAATACCGGCCTTAGCCAATATTCTCTTTGACCGTCCATTTCTACGTCACCAACCAGACAATTACAACCATCCGACCATTGGGTCTTCCTAGTTCCTACAGAAGCTGCTATGTGATGGGGCCCACCTGATGAACATTCCAAGTCATAGATCGCTGTGCCACACAAGTGCAATGAACTGGAGGATAAAGTGGTGTATATGCTTCGGATAGATGAATCCATAATAGTTCACTTGTACATATGCAGATAACCATGCAATAAAATAACAGCAGAAGAAAACACTCATGACCTAGATACACTGGTTTCACGATACATTACATACAGAGTTAATGAATACAAAGTAACAGTAAAAAGGATCGTGACACAATGAGGGGCCCCATGAGTGAGAGATCCAGGCAGACTGCACACGTGCCAAAGATCTATGCCATTCATTAGGTAGGGTACCCTGAACATGCATGGACCAAAAAATTCCAACTATCCAAAGTCAACACACGTGTGGCTCACCTGATGAGTGTACTACCCTTATTTTTGAAAGATATCATGTTGACCGTGCGCATTACCTAATCAATGGCCCGGATCTCTAACATGTGTAAACAATATAAATACAGCATTTTCATCAATCGAAATTCCATCAGGCAGATTTCTGAAAAAATTCATGCATTTCGGAGGTCGTAACTTACTTTGAAGCTTCTTGTCCATGTATCTGTTTACAGAAAAACAAAATTAAAATAAAATAAAAAATCAGCAAAAGTAAAAAAAAAAACAACCTAAATCGGAGCGGAGAGAAAAGGTGGGAGAGTCTTACTTCTTGAGATCCGGAGGCTGGCCTGACCTGCTCATGGCGATGGAAGGAATGGAAAGGAGGGAAGGGTAAGATGGAAAAAGGCAAAAAATCGAAGAGAGCAGCGAGAAGGGTTTTACACCTGGACCCCTTCCCTCCAAAACTGTAAGCCCAAACCGGGAGCGGATTGGATACTGAACGCTTCCGTAGCCAAGACGCTGCTGAAGTGATGTGGCAAAACGCCATTGGTTAGATACCAATGGCATGTTCCCTGGGTATAAATGCTACTCGGTTGGATCCGTTAACGGATCCTTCTCCGTTTCCGCCGTGCACCCACTCGACCATGAAATCGGACCGTCATACTCGGAAAATTCAGTTGGGCCCTCTGTGAATTTATGTGATTTATCCACACCTTTCATCTGTTTTTCTATCTAATTTGAGGTGTTGAGCTCAAAATTGAAGCTTAGAAAATCTCAAGTGGACCATACCACAGGAAACAGTGGAAATAATGATTTCCACCTTTGAAACCTTTTCACGCCCCACAGTGATGTTTATTTTTCATCCAAACTGCTCAAAGGATCAAAAAACATGGATGAAGGTAAAAGATATATATATAATCTTGATCCAAAACTTTTGTGGCCCCTAAGAATTTTTCAACGGTATAAATTAAATTCACATTGTTTCCTTTGGTGTGGCCGATTTTAGCTTTTTATATGCTTAGGTTTTGAGTTAACGCCCTAAAATTATCTTATAAAATGGATGGACAGACTAGATAAAATATATAAATCATGGTGGACCCCACAGATTTTACTCAGCACGCAATCCGCTTCCCTTGGCCACGTACCGATGCGTACATTTTTCCTAGACGCGGAAGTTCCTGCGAACCAGGTGGGGCCACTGTGATGTTTGTGAGAAATTCTTCCTTCATTCGTTTTTTGAGTTCATTTTAATGACATGACACCAAAGAAATGAAATAAAAAATATTAGCATGACCCAAAACTTCTGTGGCCCACGAATATTTCAACTGTGGACATTGAATTATCACGTTTTTGGCCCACTTGAGTCTAGAAACGGTTCATTTTTGGCTTCATGTTCTAAATTGAACTCAAAAAATGGATGGACGGGTAGGATTTCTAACAAACATCACAGTGGGTCCCACCTGGTTCCCAGCGCAGGAACTTCATGGCAGGAAATCCACGTCCTTTTTTTCTGAAGATAAACAAGTACCTGAGTGCGTTAACGGCCTAGACGGAAAAATATCCGCTAACGGTTTCAGTATCCAATCCACTCCCAAACCCTAAATGCCACCAGCCAATGGCTAGTAGTCGGTATTCTCTGGGCCCCACCACACCATGATGTATATGTTTTATCCATGCCGTCCATATATTTTTTCAGATCATTTTATGATATGAGACCAAAAATGAGGTATATCCAAATCTCAAGTGGACCATATTATAAGAAGCAGTTTTGAATGAGTGTCGACCATTAAAAACCTTTTGAGGGCCATAAAAGTTTTGGATCAAGATGATCTTTGTTTTTACCTTCATCTGGCCTGTATGACCTAATTAACAGATTGGATGTCAAATAAACAGTACAGTGGGCCTTAGGAGGATTTTAATGGTGGATATCCAATCACTTTTGATATACTATTGTGTAGTCCACCGGAGATTTATATCCCTCTCAATTTTGGGACGAAGCCATAAAATGATCTGCAAAAATGTATTAACGGAATGGATGAAACACATACATCATGGTGGGGCCCACAGATCACCGACCATCAGCCACCGGGCTGTGGCAGGGGGAGTAGGCAATCCGTTTCCGCTTGCGTGGTGACCTTGTCACCACCGATCTCCGTGGTGGCAGGCCCACCGTGTGTTACTTGTTTTATCCACTCCGTCCATCCGTTTTTTCCAGCTCATTTTCAGCTACGAGTCAAAAATTAAAGCATATCCAAATCTCAAGTGGACCACACCGCAGGAAACAGTGGGTATAATGATTTCCACCGTTGAAACCAAATAAAACTTCCTGATCCCAATAATTTTTCAACGGTAGTCGTTCAATCCCCACTATTTTCTATGGTGTAGTCCACTTGAGCTTTGGATATGCTTCAATTTTGGGCTGATGCCCTAAAATGAGCTAGAAAACGGATGGACGGCGTGGATATGACACGTACATCACGGTGGGCTCCACGGAGTCCTGCAACACGGAGGTCTGGCATGTCTGTATACTCGCGAGAAATTTACAACTGTACGACTCATTTATGTCCAATTTACATTTGTAAGCCCACTTCTTTTTACCTTTCAATAATAACCCCGTACGTACGGACGACTTCCCATAAGTCAAAAAAGCCCCTCCTATACCAATTTCACACCATTCTCTCCTTTACGCGAAATCGGATTGCATACGGAGTTATGGTACTGAGTTCGTGTTTCATTTTAGTGGTTGAGCTCAAGTAGACCATGCTACAGGAAACCGTGGGAATGAATGATTTTTGCAGTTGAAACCTTTTTATGGCCCACCGTGAAGTTTATTTGTCATGCAACATGTTCATAATATCATAGAGACATGGATGAAGTGAAAACACAAATATAAGATTGATCTAAAACTTTCATGGCCCCCACAAAATTTCAATGGTAGATTGTCAATTCACACTACTTCCGATGGTGTGGTCCATTTGAGCCTTGTATATGCTTAATTTTTGGGCTAAAGACTTAAAATTATTTTCTAAAATGTATGGACGGAGTGGATAAAATGTACGAATGACTATGGGACCCACAGAGTTTACTCAGTACACTAAACGTACTGAGTTACTCAATAAGCAATCCGTTTCCCTTTATGCCCAAATACACGTTCGGACTCACCTGTATCATCCCTATTTCTTAAATTCACCCATTTTCTTCACTAAATCTCCATGTAATCTCTATCATATTGTCATGTTACATCTTCCATGTTGCATTCTACTCAAGCCTAAGTGCATTCTTTTTCTAAGAGAATGTTAATGCATTGATAGACGTGAAATCTTAAAGACCTTTCTCCGAAGAACATATTTCACATCAACATTTCACATCAACGCACTCTTATTCTCTTTCTCGAACATGGATTTCATTGAATGTCAGGGAGTGATTGGAGTTCGCGGTCAATTACCTTGAAGTCTAAATTCTCGATAAATTCTTAAGTGTTTACTTAAAAGTTTGTGGTCAATTTTCAGTGGTCAATTTCATGCATTGCTAAGTCAATTTCACTTCACGGTCATTTCCATGCATTTCACGATCATTTCTGGCGATTCCGTTTGGATTCATGGTCATTTCCATGCATTTCACGGTCAATTCCCTTCACTTCACGGTCATTTCCACGCATTTCACGGTCAATTCGCTTCAGGGTTGTTTGATTTTTAATTTCCCCTGGTAAATATACGGAATTACCTGATTATTACTTACTACACTTGTTTTAAAGTCGCCAGGAATTACGTTTTAAAAATCGGTCCATACAAACGTTTTTATTAGTGGTTCAAATATGTGGGCCCCACCATGATATATATGAGTTATCCACACCATCCATCCTTTTAAAAAAAAAACATTTTAAGGCATGAGCCCATAAATGAGGAAAATCAAAAGCTCAAGTGGACCACACCTTAGGAAACAAGGATCATTAAAACATCAATGGTTGAAAGTTATTTTCTCCCTAGGGCCCACAATGATGTTTATTTATCATCCAACCCGTTAATAAGGTCACACAGTCATGGATAAAGTGGAAACAAAAATATCAGTTTGATCCAAAACTTCTAGGGTCTTCAAGAAGTTTTCAATGGTAGGAGTTCAATTCCCATTGTTTCCAGTAGTGTGGTCCACTTGATCTTTGGATCTGCCTCTTTTTTCAGCTCATGCTATAAAATGATTTGGCTAAAGGGATGGACGGTGTGGATAATACACAAACATCAAGGTGGGCCCCCCACAATTTAACTTTTTTCTCATCGGGTGATGTGAGGAGTGCTATAAATGAAAGGTGGCGGTCAAATCACCTTGGAAATCCAACCGGAAACATAGAGGTAAATAATTATTACCCATTTACCTAGAATTACCTCTGAAATTAGAAAATCAAACAGGCCCTTCACTTCACAGTCATTTCAATGCATTTCACGGTCATTTCCGGCGATTCCGTTTGGATTCACGTCATTTCCATGCATTTCATGGTCAATTTCCTTCACTTCAGGTAATTTTCATGCATTTCACGATCAATTCCATGCATTTCACGATCATTTTCGGCGATTCATTTAGATTCACGGTCATTTCCATGCATTTCACGGTCAATTCACTTCACTTCACAGTTAGTTCCATGCATTTCAAGGTCAATTCGCTTCACTTCACGGTCATTTCCATGCATTTCATGGTCATTTTCGGCAATTCCGTTTAGATTCACGGTCATTTCCATGCATTTCACGGTCAATTCTGGCAATTCCATTTGGATTCATGGTCATTTCCATGCATTTCACGGTCAATTCCCTTTACTTCACGATCAATTCGCTTCACTTCACGGTCCTTTCCATGCATTTCACGGTCATTTCCGATGATTCCATTTGGATTCACGGTCATTTCCATGCATTTCACGGTCAATTCCCTTCACTTCATGGTCATTTCCATGCATTTCACGGTCAATTCTGGCAATTCCATTTGGATTCATGGTCATTTCCATGCATTTCACGGTCATTTCCAGCGATTTCATTTGGATTCACGGTCATTTCCATGCATTTCACGGTCATTCCGATGATTCATTGGATTCACGGTCATTTCCATGCATTTCACGGTCAATTCCCTTCACTTCATGTCATTTCCACGCATTTCATGGTCAATTCACTTCACTTCACTATCATTTCCATGCATTCACGGTCATTTCCAGCGATTCATTTGGATTCACGGTCATTTCCATGCATTTCACGGTCATTTTCGACGATTCTGTTAGGATTCACGATCATTTCCATGCTTTTCACGGTCAATTCCCTTCACTTCACGGTCATTTCCACACATTTCACGGTCAATTCGCTTCACTTCACAGTTATTTCCATGCATTTCACGGTCATTTCCAGCGATTCTGTTCGGATTCACGGTCATTTCCATGCATTTCACGGTCAATTCCTTCACTTCACGGTCATTTCCACGCATTTCACGGTCAATTCGCTTCACTTCACAGTCATTTCCATGCATTTCATGGTCAATTTCGACAATTCCGTTTGGATTCACGATCATTTCCATGCATTCACAGTCAATTCCCTTCACTTCACGGTCATTTCTACGCATTTCACGGTCAATTCGCTTTTTTCACGGTTATTTCCATCCATATCATGGTCATTTTCGGTGATTCCGTTTGGATTCACGGTCATTTCCATGCATTTCACGGTCATTCACTTCACTTTACGGCCATTCCATGCATTCATGGTCATTTTCGGCGATTCCGTTCGAATTCATGGTCATTTTCATACATTTCACGGTCAATTCCTTTCACTTCACGGTCATTTCCATGCATTTCACGGTCAATTCACTTCACTTCATGGTCATTTTCATGCATTTCACAGTCATTTTTGGCAATTCTGTTTGGATTCACGGTCATTTCTAAGCACTTCATGGTCATTTCCCTTCACTTCACGGTCATTTCCATGCATTTCACGATCAATTCGCTTCACTTCACAGTCATTTCCATGCATTTCAAACGGAATTGACCATGAAATGCATGGAATGAAATGACGTGAAGTGAAGGGAAATCACCGGAATTGATCGTGAAAAGCATGGAATTGACCATGAAATGAAAGGAATTGACCGTAAAATGCACGAAATTGATCGTGAAGTGAAGGGAATTGACCATGAAATGCACGGAATTGATCGTGAAGTGAAGGGGAATCGCCGGGATTGACTGTGAAATGCATGAAAGTGATCGCGAAGTAAATGAAATTAATGAAATTGATCGCAAACTGATTGAAATTGACCGCGAAGTGAATGAAATGGATTTTCGACCACTGACCTGATGGAATCTTGGAAAATAATTAGGTTGGTTAGCTAAAGTAGCTTCTCCTACCCCAAAATCATATAGGATACGTCAAGTAACTAATTTTAGTTTAGAAGACATTCTTGTTAAATAAATAAAGAAAGAACTGAAAAAAAAAGAGATATATATATATATATATATATATATATATATATATATATATATATATATATATATATATATTTTACATGCTTATATATACAAATTTATATAATATGTATTAGAGAAAATTGTAGGTAAAATAAAGTTCTCCATGTAAAAAAAAAAAAAAAAAAATAAATAAAATTGCACAGACATGTATGGAATATAGTTATAGCTACGGTTATAATCCATAGCTATAGAAAAAATATCTTCTATACATATCAGATACACTTTGATATAGGATTTTTAGGCAAACTCGCTAGACAGTTCTGACTTTTTTCGATCATATTGAAAGACCTTCGATACATATAGAAAGACCTTTCGCAAAGGACATATCTAAAAGGCATGGGCAATGGTTATGGCTACGGTTATAATCCGTAGCCATAGGTTCCTGGCTTTTTATTATTATTATTTTTTCCAATTGTAATCCCCACCGCTTTTTGTGGGTCCTTTTATGAGGTATGTGTTATATCCAAACCGTCCATCTATTTTGCGAACTCGTATTAAGGCTTAAGATGAAAAATAAGACAGATGTAGCTATCAAGTGGACCACACTGTAAAAGCAGTGGAGGATTGAACGTCTACCATTGAAACCCTTTTAGGGGTCACAGAAGTTTTGGATCATTATGAAATTTGTTTTTCCTCTTCATCCAAGTCTTTGTAACCTTATGAATAGATTGGATGGAAAATAAATGTTACGGTGGGCCGTACAAAATTTTTAACGGTGAAAATGCTCTTTGTGGTGTGGTCCAATTGATCTTTGGATATGATTTTTTTTTTTTTTTTGATAATGCTCCTAAATGACCTCGAAATATGGATGAACGTTGTGGATATAATAAATACATACCTGTGGGGCCCATGTAACTTTGATATCTTTTGAACCGTTCGTACAACTCGGAGGTCGAGGAGCGTCAAGCAGGGGCATTTTCTTCCTTTGGAAAGCCGTCCGTACGTATGGGGCTTATTCGTGAGAGGTAAAAAGAAGTGGGCTTACGAATGTAAATGTGCCATAAATGGGCCGTACAGTTGTAAATTTCTCTATACATTCTCCCGGTAGATAGAATTATGCGTTAGTTGAGCACTATTTTAAAAATGGTGGTGACTCCTCATCATCGCATGTGGCACTGAAGAATAACTATCCAGACCATCCAGATTGTGGGTCCCATTGCTAGTTCATCATTTACAAATAATTACATTGATCAGTGAAAATCTTAACCGTCCAACTAATGTCTCTCAAATGAATGGTTAAAAGTAAAACAGTGAATGGTCCAAATTCACATGGAAAAATCATATCAATTCATTCTCTCCGACAGTAAATTCAGCAATTTGGACGGTCCAAGAGTCACCACCACTTATAAAATAGTGCTGAACTGGGAGTCGTGGCATACTCAAGGATGGCCCCGCATCTTTGGACGGTATACACGGCTTCCCAATTCTGACAAGTGGAACCATGGTTCGGTAATTCAACCCATTGGTGGGGTCCACTGTCGATGGATCATGCCCAAGTTTCAACCCACGGCATTCAAAGTAGTAGATCCGGTAAGATCCCCTGGGATGCGGATTGGCTACTAACACTGCCACTAGCCATTGACTAGTGTTTGGTGCTCTGTGGGCCCACCATGATGTATGTGTTTCATCCAAGCCGTCCATCCATTTTTTCGGATCGTTTTACGGTGTTAACCCAAAAATCAGGTAAATAAAAATCTCTAGTGGACCACGTAAAGACGTACTTGAATTTTGCAACACTATTTTCCCATTAAAAATCTCTAGCGGACCATTAAAAACTTCAGTGTTGATCATCACTAAAGACGTACTTGAATTTTGCAACACTATTTTTCCAAAACCCATTTGATTTTCCTAATTACTCTGTAAATTGGTCATCGTTGTTTGGTTGAATGTGAAATTGCATCCTCGAAAAACCACCATGTGAATCCATGTAAATTCCATGTGTTTCTGTACACTCAAAAATGTGGGGGCACCATGATAAATATGTCATATCCGTTCTGTTCATCTGTTCCACAAGCTCATTTTAAGGCATGGATTCAAAATGAGGCAAATCCAATGCTTAAGTGGACGACACCACATGAAATAGTGATCCTAACAAACCTCAATCGTTGAAAGCTAAAATCTACTGAGGGCCTATGATGATGTTTATTTGTCCTCCAAACTGTTTATAAGGTCATATAGCGAAAACATAAAATTCAGCTTGATCCAAAACTTCCATGGCTCCCATGAAATTATCAACATAAACATTCAATTCCCATAGTTTTTTTTTTTTTTTTTTATATATATATAAATTTTTACACACGCACACACACCCCACACGCACACCGTAGTGGAATTTCACCACATATGGGTACTCGAACCCTTGACCCGGTGTTGAAACTCCTGAGAGTCTACCACCCGGGTAAGAGTAAGGACCCATAGTTTGTTGTGGTATGGTTCAAGCTTTGGATGTGCTACATTTCTAGGTCCATGCCCTAAAATGAGCCAGCACAATGGATGAAGGACGTGAATATAAGGTATACATCACAATTGGCCTCACGGCTTTTGCACCCAAAATGTTTTCCGGCCTCCATGTTTTGTGAAAACATTGGATTGGCCAACATTAGCTTTTGAATAAGAGTTGTAATTACAAGTGCAAGTAATGTGGCTACTTGACATTATATTTGCATTATAATTTAAAAACCAAATAAGTTATAGAACGGAACCTCCTACAGTGAACTAGATGTAAGAATTCTATAAAGTGAGCCTTATTAATTAACGGTCTGGATTGCCTTAAGGATTGTATAATGTGATTAGGAGTACCAGTGATCCACACTCAATTGTGATTCATTTGTGGTAGACTGAGTGAAAATACCTCATTTCAATGCTGAGGTCTTGGTATCGATTTCCTAATGGGGTGGCTAACAGTGGAGTGTGTGCGCTACAACTGTGTCATATAAATAGTGTTCTAGTCGGACTCAAATTTGTGTGGAGCTACTAGTGAGAGGAGTTTCAATGGTTCCAAACTCAACCCTTTAAACTATATAAACAAAACTGAGTCCTCAAGCCTATATACAACTGAAGCTTTTCATCCCATTATAGTGTTTCTCAAATGTAAGGTGGGGGCCATCTCCTACCACTACCACTATGACCTCTCAATCAGGTACGCCTTTTATACCGTTTATTTGATCTCCATATTCAATACATAGCACGGCCCTCTGCAATTCCACATAAATTATACCCTAGAATCATATTAGATTGATACATCCAGAATCACTACTGATGGATATAGGCACGGGTGGTGTTATTCGGAATAACTCTGGCCATTTCCTATGGCATTTGCGGCTTAGTTCTGTAGCTATACTGTCGTTGCCTTATGTTACCAACTCTAAAAATTCATTTTGCAAATAGAGATTAAAATCGATTGCGAGCCTCTGCTCATTGTGTGACCAAATGAACATGGAGTTGGAGAATCCACCAGCTGATTATATGGACTTCCAAACCCATGCATGGAAGGTTTAACGACAAGAAAATGGTGTTGTTGACAATTTGTCTATATAATAGCAACTGAAAATTACAAGGAGTGGGAACAACATCCTACCTCTATTCTAAATAATCCTTCAATTGGCACTGTTCGGTTCATGTAGCTTTTAAGCATCCTCCTTGATTGAACATCTCTTATAAAAAAGAGGTCTCAAGTCCAACTAGATGGACCACAATTTATGGTCCACCCAACAAATAACTTTCGTTTGATCATGTGCAACATCCAACCCTTTCAATAGGTTGGGTGGACCATGATGATCATTTTTTTTCAAAAACCAGCCCTATTCATTCATCAAGTGGATCATATCATAGAAAACAATTTCTAACTCTTGATAAATAATAAAATACAAATGTGGTCCACGCAATGAGTGGATGTAGCTGAATTTTATGCATGTTGATCCTCATGGTGGGCACAACCTATTAGAAGGGTTGGATGTCACATGCACATGGTAGAATAAAAGTTATTTACAAGGTGGATTATAAATTGTAGTTCAAAGACCTACTCATAAAGAAAATAATAATAATAATAGTAATAATAATAATAAGATAGGAATTAATGGTATATATCCATTGCATTGCAAATTGACACATATGGCACATGTAAGACAATTGAAGATTAATAATGGCACATGTGGCATACGTAAGGTGCTTAAACTTGGAAGGTTGCACATGTGATACATTTTGAACTCTGACACATGTGCATAGAATATTGTGTTCCTAGGTGCATCGACCTTGAGATGGGTTTTCCTCGCTTTCATTCAACATTTTGGCAAACAGATATCTTTATTAACCACAATGGCACATGTGTCTAAGACCTGATACATTCATCATCATCAGGCAAGATCGAATAGAAAAAAAACATGACTGTGAGAGGAGGGAGTTGTTGGAGAGAGATGGGTGGGTGCCTGGTGAAGAGGTGTGCCAAAAGGGGTTTTAAAAACAGTAAGTATTTTCATCCAGGAGGATTCACTTTCCTTGGTAGCAAAGAAAGCAAAAACAGCTTGAACTGAAAAAACAGAATCCGAACCGCTTTGGGCACATCCAAATGTAACAATAAGCTACTTCCATGGAACAAAATTCCATAGACTTGTTTCCACACATCCAGCTAATCCTTTAGGAAAGCTATGTAGATTCAGAAATTTTGGGGTTTTTATTTTCTCCCACTTGTTTTCATTAATTTACAGAGAAGAGAAATATACAAATATGGTATGTCTACAAACAAATAAGGTATACAAGTAAATATGAAAGGAATCATACCGTGGTCTACAAGACTGTGTACACCAACAAGCTCTCCAGATGATGGATGATGTCTGGTTGTACTGTCGATCAAATGCAACTTACAAATCTCACATGCTGGGCTCCTTGCAATGTTTTTTTTTTTTTTTTTTTTCCCCAGAGTGGATGGTACAATCAAAATTTATTAACATAATATAATAAAATTTCATATTAACTAGGAGGGTGTGAAACTTTAAGTCTAAAATCAATATAAACAAATCCATAATTACATGCATAACTCTTAAATGATAGAAACCATCTTTTGTAGAAAGCCTAGCTGTAGCACTAAAAACGTATTTTTCTCGGTTGTCAGATGCAAAGTTAGAAAGAGAATCCAATAAGAAATTACTTTCTCGAGAATATGAACAATAAATTTCCGCAAATTCATGAATATGCTCTTTCCAGAGGCTTTGAACCACGGATATTGATGGGGTATGAGTTACTCACCACAGAGAATCATCCATGATCTCCATGAGAACAGCATATATATCATATTCAATCAAATCGCTGTGAAGTTAACGTAATATAGAACATAGGATATCCCAACTCAGCTTGCGTATGGAGTGAGTCATGTCAATCCAGGACCAAGAGAGATGCCATCTTGACCAATTCACCGATTCCCCATTACACGATGATGGCCCGCATAGTCCATTAATGCATGGGAAAAAATACCGAGGTTTAACAGATATTGAGTTAGAAATGCCATACTAAAAAAGACTTTCGATGTATTGCTCATGACTAGTTCATTGTGTATCAGCAAGGATCGAATCAAACCAACTTACCATCTACATCAAAGTTTCCATTTGATTCAACCATTCACAGAACGAACAACCCGACCCCAGAAATTTAGAACCTTGTTTTTGTAGAATCATTTGCATACAGCTGGCCCTTTCAAGACAGACACCTTCATATGCACATACATCTTTATTAGAACTGTTCCTGCCACGATGAGAATTGAAATGTTAAGACTTTCTTCATCATAGAAAGAAACAACAAGATTGATGTTAGCTCAGATCCCCTACTAAAAAAAAGGTGGTACCAACAGCCTTAGAAAAAAAATGCCATGAAAACACTTACCTGACTAACCATTAGCATGAGAAGAACGCATGCATTGGATGGGTTGCCGACTTTGTAAAATGCTTTATTAGAAGAGTTGACTGATTTGGGTATGGTATGGTACTGGCTTGTCTGCTAGGTACAAAAAACGAAGATTGTGAAATTGGAACATCTTGGCTGCCGATTGTGTTTCTTCTAGATTGGCTCTTTGTTTTGAGATGGTGAGTAGAGAAATTCTTCCGGAGAGAAGGAAACATCAGAAGGTGAACTTACAAGGCAGTCCTTATCGAGTGTTTCAACTGAGTTAGCCTTCACCGGATTGAGCGTAGTCGAGCTTCTACTGTCTAGAGATGAGGCAGATAGATTTGTACTTGAATTGGAACACCCTATTAGACCCTGATTATTTGTTTCCTTGAAAATGGTTCTACTTATAAAATCTGTAACTGCATTCGAACTTGCTTGTAGGGGATGAAAATGTATGCTGCGATAATTTAGAGCCTCCAAACTTCCTTTTTGGCCCTGCCAGTTTCATAGGAAATCCACCTGGGATGGAACACAAGTAATATAAAAGGGGATATTGAAATTCTCTTGGTGGTGACAAATAATGACTTGTAGTTGAGACGTGTGCTGTCATGTAACCCTTTGGAAAATCATTGGATATGGAACATTGGCTAACTCATCCATTTGCAGGCCAACAATCCAAAAGTTAAGATTGTTCTATGGATGAAATTTTCAGTATGTGACCAGTCCATGATGGGGATAGGCAGCACCAGATGAATGGTCTTGATCTCCTAAAGGATGGCCCCATCCGTACAGTTGCAGGGCCCAACTAAAAACACCATTGGTTTGGTCGAGCATCATATACATAGCTATAAGATTTGTAGGGATCATTCAGTGTATGGACTACTGGCTAACCTGTCCATTTCCATCCATTTCTTCTACTCATGTTATTCTCTCCTAGTTTTCCATGCACAGTTCCAAAACTCGGAACTCGATTTGAAGGTCCACCGAGTTTTACTCGAAGCCTCGACAGAGACTTTATCTAACTCTAGACTTAAAATTAGATATATTTATAAGGGAAATGGTACTATGAGGTCAACCTCATGGGAACTTCCCATGAGGTCGAGCTGCATGGGCCCCACCGTGATGTGTGTTGAACATCTACCCCATCAGTCAGATGCACCATTCCATGGTGGGCCACGGGCTTAAAAATCAAGTCAATCCATGACTTGGGTGGGCCACACCACATACAACTGTTGAGAGGGGTTACTCTCCCATTAAAACATTCATAATCATTTATTGAGCCCACCGAGATGTTGTTCACAAATCCAGCCCATCCTTTGTGTGTGTCCCACTTGGATGAGGGGTTGGACCAAGTTTCAGTCGCATCCAAAACTCAGGTGGGCCCTACCAAGTGCTCTTATATGTTTTAGGCATGCCTTCACATGGTTTTAGATGGTATGGCCCACCTGAGTTCCGTATATGGCTGAGTTTTGGGATATCCCATAACCTAAAGTGGACCCGTCAAATGCACGGTGTTGATGTTCGACACACAGCACGGTGGGGGCCACGCAGCACGACCTCATGGGAAGTTCCCATGAGGTCGACCTTATAGTACAATTTCCCTATTTATAATACTAAATACTAATTTCTTTTACGTATAAGTAATACAAATGTCTAAATTTGATAGGTATTGTTCGGTGCACTGGTTGAAAGAACACAGCTTTCCGCCCAAGGGATCTTGGGTTCAAATCACCCTCTCCTCTTTTCTATTTAAAAGGAAATTCAGACCAACTTAGTGAATGACTAGGCATGAATTACTGCAAGCCAACTGAGTTGATGGCGAGTCAAGGGTGAGTCAGCAAAGTCTTTTACAACCTAAGTTTCAAGGATAACTCGGCTCAGAACTTAGCCAAGTCGAGTTGATTTAGCCGAGTTCTAGGTCAAGTCAGCGGAGTTTTTCAACCATGCTTCCATGTCTTCATATTAGGCAATAGTTTAAAACCTTGGTGCCCAGACTCCCAGTTAAATAAATAAAATCACCATGTTTTTAGGGGACCCAAAAACTCAGGCGAGGCTTTTCTCTTTTGGTAAATTCAGTTTCTAAGAAAATCGATCAAGTTGATAATATTCTTAGCTGATTTATTGTAGAAATTCCTTTCCTTTAAATCTCGATTTTATATTTTAATGAATCAACACTGATTTTTTTCCCAAAAAGATAAACCAGTTATACTCAGTCAGGGACTGCCCGATTTCGAGTCGTTTTCAAGTTCTTTAATCTTTACACTAATGGTAGTATCAACACGTAAATATGAAAATATTGGGACAAAATGATTCATCGTATGGATTTTTTTTTTTAAGCACCATCCAGTGATTTATGTATATGAATAAACTGAAATATAGTGGAGCTTAGAGAAGTACCCTCGGATGTCTGCCAGTGTGGCTTGTTAGAGGTCTGTCTGTTGACAGCGGATTCCCAGCTTCAACGACGTGAGATGAGCTAGATGATGTTTCTTTCTCCCATGTAAAGCTTTCATCGGTTAACGGCTGGAACAGCATTCAAGCATATAGCTAGTTAAAACCTTGAATGGGACACAGCTGTGGCATTTGGCTTCCAGTATGTAGCTATGGATTATGTACACTAACAGTGGCATCCCATGACTTGAGATGGACTGGCATCAGAAACCACACCGAATGATATAATTCTGTGCAGCTTGGGTTAAAAGACTCTCAGGTGTGTTTGAGTGTTCTGGTTAAGCACACTCGAGAAGCCCCACCAGCCAAAATTTGGCTGGACACCCAATTTCATCCTTAGACAAAGAACCAAACTTTTATCTACTGCAGCCTAGTTGAAAAGTGGATTAATTGTCTGAAATTATCATAAAGTGGATAGTATGAAAGTAAAGCCGTACTTGTAGATCTATTGGACTCTGAGGTGAATGGATATTCTGTAGAACACCGAGATTGCAGAGAAGAGGGCTCTCCCTAATCATTCAAGCACAGAGAATAAGCTTCTACAAAATACAAGAAGTTTCAAAAAACATATATATATATATATATATATATATATATATATATATATATATATATAATATATTGCATTTGGGAAACAAGAGATCTGTAGATGGAAAGGCCCAAGCAAATACATTTGCCTTTCTACAAAACTTATCTCTAAGTGCGGTCTAAGGGCCTGCTTGGTAGACACCTAAGGATGAGTTCATCTCACTTTAGTCAATCGTTATTATGCATTCAAGATCTTTTTCTTAAGGATTAAAAACAATTTTGATAACCAACAATCATGATCTCTAATACATAATTATGATTAACTAAAACGAGATGAACTCCTTCTAGGGTGTCTACCAAACAGGCCCCAAGTCCACTCACAAGAGTAGGGCCTCAAATTAAATTCCATTTTTAACACACTAGCACCAATGTACCGGATCCCATTAGAACTCCATGGTTAAGCGTGCTTGGTGAGAGTAGTACGATGACTGGATCAGTCTGATTTTTGGTCCATGACACACGTGAATCTACAACATGCCACATTGGCATGTAGAAAGAGTAGGATTTGACATCCTATTGTAAATGTGGATGAGATAAATGGTCCAAAGTCAAAGTTTCTCGTGCTTACGAATTTATATTTGCGAGATCATCACGTTTTCCCAGCTGTTCTTTCATTTTCTCTGCCTCTTCTATGTCCCGAGTCAATTTATATTTGCATGCTGGACTTGAACTAATTTCATAACTTTGGGAATGTGCGCAAAAAGACGGTGATCCCATATTAGCATCATTCAAAAATGAAATCTTGTTTCTTGTCATAAGTGAGCTTGCTTCCGATTCCTCTTCTGCAGATGGAAGGGGCTCCTTGATTAGAAAACCACCCAGGCCTGTCTCACCAGAGGCCATTGGATCTTCTTTCCTTTCAAAAAGGAGTAGTTCTTCTGAGGACCGAGATGGGTAGGATGATTCTTGCTCCTGTAGAATATCACAGAGATCTCTTCTGAGCTTTTCAACAGGTGATGGACTTTGGCGTTTATTGCCCGTCCTCTTTCGTGAAGGAATGTGGGAGTCCCACAAATGCGATTGCGCTGAACCTGCAAAACAAGAGAATATCGCATCACTAGGGCTGAAATAAAACAAACATTATAATTTATTATCAGAAGATTGAGAATGTTGTTATACAAATACAGGCTCCAATCAGCTAACTGAAGATCTATATAATCCACGACCCAGGATATGCATTGGATCCTCAAGTCTGGAGTTTGTAGAAGTGGTTCCCATGGTTCAATGATCTAGACTATTGATTTGATGTGCCCTGCAGTGGATCAACTATGCCCCCAAAAAACTCTGCTCGATGGGACAATCGTAATGCTTCGATCAATCGCGAGTGAACAAAAAGTTACAATAAGAGTGCAGAAACTGTTCACATTCTACTGAAAAACACCAAAGATGGATGACCAGGATTTTCAATTGGGAAAATCCCAACCCTTCAATCAATATACACCAAATGATCTTCAAAGTTGATACAATTCCATCCTGATCCGAAGCTCATACAAAAGGAAAACTATAGGTGCCGCGCAGATGTGATACGATCACATATTGAATCTAGTAACTATGCATGCTAAATAGCTAAGCACTGAATGTTGTTTCCAAGATGAAGCTTACAGAGGATGGAATCACCCAGGCCCACAAGCATTAGAGCCCAATATCATTGATAGAATTTAATCGCCAACTGGTGTGAAAAGATTTTTAAAAAATAAAGAAAAAGGCCTAAGAAAAATTCCATGACACTCAACCAGGTTACAGTGATCGAACTGATCACACCACTGAAATTATGGTATGACTTCACCATCTTCGTTGCCTCCATTGTTTATGGTACTCGGTGAGGTTGCAATTAGAAATTGTGGTATTATTAGTGGTAATCACAGATCATGGTATACTTTTCAGTCTTCAATGTTTTCAGACAGAAGGTGCCCCTCTTAGGCATGTTAGCATGAAATCAAGACTTTCATGGAATTCAATGGAAGGAAATGAATGTTATGAAAATAAATTTCATAATCGGCGGCCATTGCTTCTATTTCCTAAAAGAACCAATCTTTTTGCAGTGCACAACCTGGTCTAGAATATAAATAGAAAAGAATAGCTCTGAAGAGTTATAATAGGCTTCTTCCATAGGCAACCGAACTAGTATTGGTAGCATTTACTCCTGGTATGTTTTTATATTTTTATTTCTACCCTTCTGAAATAAAGGAATATAAAATCTATACAAATAACATAATTACGAAATGTAAAGTATCTAAAAGCAATAGAGAGATGATAAGGAGAGCATCATGAAGACAATGAAGGGTTTTCTTCATGGAGCATGTTAGAACATGTGCCATGAAGAAAACCCTCAATCGTCTTGCTACATCTTCAGCAGTTTTCAATGTAATATGCATCCATTGATAACATAAGCGCTGAAAAGCAACTCCAGTATTACTTTCAATTAAGAACAAAATAATTTTTAAAAAAAAATGGGAAAAAGAAAAGGTGAGAACCTTTAAGGGGTTGTTTGGGATTGGGCAAATTTTCGCCTCAGCTGGTAGTCATGGACAAACGTACATGTCCGTGGTGTGCCAACCCCTTTGTGCACAGGAACTAATGCACTTTTGGACAAATAGTCATGGACATGTGACCGTTATACCATGGATTGGGTGTCTCTGGTGGAGAGGTGGAACTACGTGTCAATAAAACTTTATACATTCGGTACACACGAGGATCATATTTATCCATGCACGTGCATGACATATTTCAATGTGCCATGTGAGCGACAGTCCACATTCAACCATTCAACATGTGCATACATGCCCCTGTCAATTTTCATGCACTAAACAATGGGGCACATGTGTGTGTCACTGCACGTGTCAAATGTGCATATGCACATGTGTAAGTGAGCCACCAACCAATCTTTAATTTCCCCACATGCCACAATATATCTTATCCATGATCCAGGGTGTTGATCAAACAAGGGACAGAACAACTAGTTGGCAACAGCATGTCCATGACCAGCTAGCATTGACAGCATGCCATGGATTGCTAGTTGCAACACAACTTTGCCCAGATCTAAGCAGGCCCTAAAAATTTCTTCTTGTTAATTCCAGCAGAGAAGTAAAAGTGTCGGGATAAACCTGAGATATCGTTTCCATCCATCCTTCCATGCTGAATGCAGCTCTCAGAGAATGACATTCCTGACCCTGAACTTGATCTGTTACTAATATCATCCTCAAAACATGTTGTGGGCTGGTAATATCCTGGTACCGTCTCTCCAACTTCCGTTGCATGTTCAGCATGATTTATTACGTGCAGAATTTTCAATTTTTTCTTGGATGGCGATTTATACTCTCGAGAGTTCTTGTAGTCATCAGAATCAATAGGTGGAGGCCAACGGGAATGTAACGGAGCATAGTTTGCAAGCGAACCCTTTGTCCTCCATCTTGATCCACATGCATTGCACAACACCGGCTTCCCAGACGGTCCGTTCCTCCAAAGTGGAGTGTCTGTATCAATCTTCCACCTCTCAGCATTTGAAAGAAAAGCAAAAATGATGAAACGAATACTCCAAAATAAGAGAAATCGCCATGTGTAAGCCCGTCAAGATTGTGAAACAAATGGAAGATGGGTAAGTTGTTGGAGTGGAGAAATGCTACTATGATGCACGTCAAAACATATTTTCCTCATACATGACACGGGTTTGGTTGGTGGTGCCACCTTGTGGTTGGGCTATCCAATCAGTGGGCTACAAAATAGATGGTTAGCTCCAAAATGAGCAAAGGTCAATGGTACAAGGGGGGCCTACAATCATCCACACGGTGACATGCCAGATCAATGGTCCCAATCATCATGCATGCTTGCTACGTGGTCCAGTGGGGACAACACTTCATAGTACTTCTACCAACCATGCATTGTAGAACCATTTCTCTATTAGCATATAACTAGTAGTGCTCGGTTAGACTAGTTAGTGATGTAAGCCTCTTAAAACAGGGGAAAAAAAGAAAGAACGTCAAACGGCTTACTGCTTAGTTCAGAACATTAGCATAGACTGGGCAATGGATGCACATAAAATCTCAACCAAAGTGGAGTTCTGTAAAATTTTCAGATTTACAACAAATTCATGTTTTGGTAGCTATAAGCTGAAAGACTTACTGATTGTAGTCAATTATCATAAAATGGATATAGAATCTTGTAGGCTTGTGCTCTTGGAAAATTGTCGATTACAGTGATATTTTCATCTGGTCTCTCAAATCATTCACAAGAAACTTCAAAAAATAACAATGTGTTAATGGTTCTTGAAATATGTTTGATACAAGTACACAATTAATTACCTAAACACTAACCCAAACAAAAATGAAAAGTAACTTTGATATGAAAATACAAAAGAACAGAAAAAAACCGGATATAATCATAAATAGACATGGAAATACGGGAAATAAGACAATGTGTGGGTCCAACTCCGATGCAAAATGCCAATTGTGCAATCTGAATTTTGAAGCCTGGTGATTGCTGCCCATACCTCAGTCATCCAAAGCATCAAGAATTGGGAACAAATGCAAGAGCGGGAAGAGAAACAAAATGTCGAAAAGGGACCCAAGGGATCTAGGAATGATGAGGTAGTAAGTGGAACAGCACCCCAAGTGCAACTCTCACATTCATTGCATTGGAGATGCCCACTATGAAATAGCACTAGCTATGGTTGTTTACAAGTTTAATAATTGACCCTCCAAATTACTCTATGTGGGTCCAATTGTCATTTTTTTGGTATCAGCCACAACTCTACAATAATTTGGGATCTTATGCCATGATCATAGATATCGTTATCTTCCTTTTATCCTTTAATAACTTTTTATTGTAAACTAATTTTTGTTGTGGTTTTAGTTTTAACTGAATAACTCAGATATCATCCAATGCATTTGCACATACGCAAATAGAAAAAATCTAATCATTTCAATTTACTTGAAGGAGGAGAAAAGGAGAGGTAATATATATCACTAAATAGCAAGACAAATCGCCCATGAATCTCAATGACCAAGAATTGGCAATTGATGTGGCAAGGAACTGCAGAATACCTGGGATCTCACAGAAATATTCATTCTCATGAATGAATTGTTCATCATCATCTAAGCCTTATCCCAATTAATCAGGCTCTGCTTTATGAACGTATTTTTCATTCAATTAATTTTAAGTTGTATATTACTAATTAGTAGTGTTTGAATAGGGTACAATAGGCATTGCTTTGAATTTGGAATAAAAAAATGATGGTATTGTATTAATGGGCGACAGTTTGATTATACAAAAGGGAAGTTCTGCAAAAGCAACAGGAAGAATTGCTCAGATACTTGTGAGTGAGGCTTATCTGGGGCAACATATAAATGCTCTAGCTAAGCCTATGATTGGAGAGGTGAAATTTCAGCTTCTGAATCTCGGTTAATTGAATCTCCTGCTTCAGGTATTATTTGAGTCATTTTGTATATGAGACCCTTCAAATAGGGCTTATTGATATTGATTTGATGATCCGTATAGGACATGGTCAATAAGAATTAATTATTTTGGACGGACAATGAGAAACCAGTAGTAGCTACAGATACTGTTCCCAAAAAAAAAAAAAACGCAAAATGTAATACGTGTTTATGTAACTGACTCGTAGCAATCAAGGTATACGTGTGTATATGTGTGCCCCACCAATTTAAGTTGCCGAGAAAATATAATAAATTTTTTGCATTCAGAACCAAGATCTTGTTGCAAAAGCATGAATCCACATTATTTTGGCACAAGCAAGGGGCATGATGCAGAACTAAAACATCACATACGGACTTGGAACCTGTGGAATGCCTCATGTTTTACAATAGATAAATGCAAAATGTCAAGAAAGGGACAGAAACTAGGTGATGATCAACCACTAGTTGAAAACATTCGCAGTCACACATTAGAATAACAAGCACAATTAGAAGTGATGGATAACATGTACATCTATGCAAAAGGAAACAAAAACAATATAATGATAGTAGCATGATAAACAAAATGCATTAGGAAGCTAACTAAAGAAGATCCTTTATGAAGTTATGAAAAGTGAATTGATCACCTCAAACCAGCTGCACACTAACTTAGCAGGAAGCCATCTCTCCAACCAATGCATTCTATAGGACTAGGACAATGAACCATGCAAATGGTGGTCCCACCATGAAGATCACCTTGTGTAAGAATCAGGCCACTCCACTCATCAGAGGGAACCATGCAGTCTAGATCAAAAGAGCTGACAGTCTGGCTCAACGTACAGGTGCACCAAATGAGCAGATCGGCCTGATTTTCAAGACAGGTGATGTTTACGATGCAGCTGACCTTTCAAGCAGGTCATGTGTCCTACACATGTGACATGCTGCCAGGAAAGACAGGCTGCATGCTTAGTTAGCATGTAGCCGGCTGCAGGTGATCAGTTCTCCTGATAAATAACAATGGCATATGCACATGATCAAGAACCATTGGGAAAGCACCCCATGTGGAGTTTCAACAGGAGGTCACGTTTCGAGCACCCCTTTGTGGTGCCAGTGCGCGAGAGTGTGTGGGGTGGGTGTGCATGTGTGGGTGTGTGAGTGCGTGAGTGTGTGGGGGAGGGGTCTCTGTGTGTGTAAAAAAAAAAAAACCATTGGGAAAGATAAATATTCACATTGTCTCATATAATAAACCACCAACTTATGTGTTGTAGGACAATTAACCACTTGCTCTAAAAGCTTGAACTGATAGAGAGTGACGAATCAATCCCTTTATCTCATAGCCCAGGCCCCACATTGCATGGGTTAAGAGACGAGACCTCCCGCTCTGACCCACTTCACATGGGTTCTGCTTCACACGGGCCACCCACCTCGAGTGTGTCCCCGCATCCCACAGGCTACCCCACTTGAGCCCGGTGTGAAAATCCCTTGCATTAATCACCTCCGGTGAGGAGTCTCAAACACCAGACCTCCCGCTTTGATATCACTTTGATGCAGGACAATTAGTCACTTGCTTTAAAAGCTTGAAGTGATAGGGAGTGGCGAATCAATCCATTTATCTCATAGCCCAAGCCCCACATCGCATGGGTTAGGACCTTGGCCGAACCTCCTCGTGGGCCCCACTTCACATGGGCCACCCACCCCGAGTGTGTCCCCTCATCTCACAGGCTACCCCACTCAAGCCTGGTGTGAAAATGCCCCTGCATTACTATGACATTATTGCTCAAGCTCAGATCCTAACCTCATGCACTCGTAGCATCACACAAAGAAAAGGGCCTTGTGGACTTCCTTCAGCAGGCCCTTAATGGCCAATTGCTTAGCTTCATCATTGAATGTCTTTTCTAAGGCAATGGTTAATCTCCCATATTGGTTCTACCATGAGAACCAAACAAGATTACTTGTACCAACTATTCATTTTTTTTCATATTCCAAAATTGAATCAATGTTATTGAAATCTAGACCATCACGAATTCTCTACCCAAGAGCAGTAGCTGTCATGGTCGAGTATCCAGTTCTGTGATCTTGTTATGTTTCACTACTTCTTACTGTTATATAAGATGAGATTTCATTCTAAGCATGTGTGGTAACCAAATGTTCATCACCCTTTATTAGAAATGCCAAATCAATCAGCACCGAAGTTGAGTGGAGATGTGGGCTACACATATTTTTGTACAAACCATTGCTTCTATGACTTCCTTATATGCATCATGTGAGTGGATATAGTAGCATGCATGCTCAATTATCAACTTTTTAGATTTTTTCCAACAATGGTTCTTCATAAAAAATATGGTGAAAATAAAACTATTAATTTACTCAAATAATAATAATAATAATAATAATATTAAAAAAAAAATACTGAGCAATAGAAACAGTGGCCCACTATTTGTGCAGACGGCATAAACACGACAACTGTCGATTACAGACAGGAAACAGGATAAGCCCCAGTTTCTAACGCATGCATTGCACGGCAGCTTACCAAAATCAGCAGATCAAGACCCTCAATTAATTCAATTGAGCAATGGAAATTTACAGCATGCTCGTTCCTAATTCATCAAATGCATGAACTTGCAATTCAGTATAGTCCCAACATTTAATTCAAATTCCATTGATGAAGCCTGTTATTAAATCAGCACAGATTCATTATAAGCTATCAATTCATCTTATTCCAAAAAGAATCAAATCACAAAACCAAAGAATCAGACCACAAATCCTCCAAACAAAGGCCAAGAACCAAAAATTTTTGCTTCAACAATAAACAAACATATACGAAGCAAACTCACTTGTAACCCCACAATGGCAGCAAGGTCCTTGTTTACCCATGTTTGTTTCTCTCCAAGCTTATTCCAACTAAATAAACCAGCCCAATCAGCAGTACCAAAAGAACCCAACTGCTGCATAAAGAAGAGAAACCCAAACACCAGCACATAAAAAATCAGTCCAAAAAAAAAAAAAAAAAAAACCAACCAAACCCAAAAAGGAAAAAGAAAAAGATAAACACCAGAGAGGAAAACCCATGAAACGAAACATGGGTTTTCAAGCTCTAAAGCTATAAAAACATTATAAACACCCAAAATTTAAAATTTCAAAAACCAAAAAAAATCAAAGTCTTACAGATTACAAGAACCCAATTGCAAATTTCACTTCCTTTGTTCTTTATTCCGTTCTCTCAAACAAAAGCCAATGTAACATGCAACACTTAGTTCCTATGTGGGTCTTTTTCATTCCATTGTTTCCTTTACATTCTCCAAAAAGACTTCAGAGAAAAAGTTCTTACTTTCCATGAGAGAGAGGAAAGAAGATAACAATGAGACTTTCCCATTTGTATGGTAAGATCAAATCTATGGTGAAAAAGTAGAAATAAAAGGAAGCATTTGGAGAGAGAGAGAGAGAGAGAGGCTTTTATTTGCTTTCGGGGTGGGTCTGTTTTTAAAATAGGTGATGGTGGAAAGGTTCTTGTTCCACCATTTCTGCCTTTCTTTTCACAGATGACTGCATCATTGCATCCATTCGTCGTTTTCAAACGTTTTTATAACATGTGTGCCTTCATTTTCCATAAATTGCTCGTTTTCATCTCTCAATAGGCCAAAGGCCCACCCCAAGATTCTTTTTCAAAGGTCCATACTACCATGCAGTCCTCCCCTCCACGCTGCCTTTGGCCTTTTCTCCATCCATTTTAAAGGATAGGTAGTAGTCTGCTTTGTAGCATGTATGTCAACATAGTTTCAACTCATATACACACAAGTTGTGTGTATGTTAGTAATGGAATGCATAATAATAGCATGCACTAGCCACTCATGCACACATGGTTCTGCCTATGTTAGTAATGGGTGCATTTGCTTGCATGGTCCCCTTCTATGGATGACACACACAGCGCGCACCATGCACGCCCTCACCGGCACCTACAGCTTGCTGGGTAGCAGGATTTTTCCGTTACGGCGAATTTTACTATTCAAGAATGATCAGATGTCATTACATATTACCAATAAGCATGTCGTGCGAAAATCGGGAAATTTAAGGCTGAGATTCCATCAATGTCAGCTCGCCGCTATCCTTTAGGTTGTTTTTATCAAGTGAACAAACCTGTGGCATTAATCATTGTATTAACCATTGGCGGGCCGTCGCATGCGCGCCATTCGGTTAGAACGATCGGTGGCACTAATAATAAGCTACTAATGGCCTAAGCATGCATAGCATAGTGTCATCACCATGCTTCTTACCTTTGATATCAGCGATTAAAGGTTTGTTATTAAGGTTTCACTACACTCCTATACTACACCGAAATAGGGTGTATCATACAACACTAAAATGCCCAATATCAAGTTTCAAATACTTTTTTTTTTAAATTTTAAAATTAGCTTGTTAGTAGACAACACTGTCGGTTCACACTTCACTGTTAGCCACCCCAACTAGGAATCGATTCGATACTAAGACCTCAGTGTTGAAAAGAGATATCTTTCACTCGGTCTACCACTTGAGCTATGGATCGGGGTGTTTAGTTTCAAATACATGAAGTGAGGGAGTTCCAACCTTTTTAAGGGTCCACTTATAACCAGGTCAGTCTCCCAGTAGCAAAATCTAGCCATTGGTGTCCACCATCAGAGAACAGTTCTCTTCTCAAGTGAACCTGTGTTTATCTGGTGGGCCACAGTGTGGATTGGCTATGGGCCAACCATGGCTGTTTTCAGACAACCCTGGCCATCCAATTCCTGAGAGTTTTAATGGTTTGAATGTTAACTGTTACTTGAGTAGTCCAATCCCATTTCCTTATGGGATTCGGCCTATCCATGTGGTGGCCCACTGTAAAAAAGGCCCCCAATGACCGTACGTGTTTTGGCACGTGTACAGTGAGGAGGGAAGTGCACATAACTTTTATACAGCCACCTGCATATTAGCATTTCCTCTGTCTTTACCATATCATGGTTTTGTCTAATATTAGCCGTTGAAATTTATTGGCTGGGCTGGGCTGGGCTGGCTTCCATACGAGAGAAAGTTCAGAGTACGCAAGATACCATACGTTGTCACACATGGACCTTGGATACAACGCTTGTAGGCTGCAGCTTAAAATAGAAAAACAAAAAAGTTTGTACTCTGGCAGAGTATCATGGATGATACTCAGGCATTCAAAAATTACTTAGGCATTGTATAGGCCTTGAGCAAGCCAAATTAAACTGTCCAAGGTCTCCATTTAGATTTATCGTGAACAAAGGATATGCTTAGTTTGTTATCCAACACCAGATTGGTGGACGTTTATTGATGGTTGAAAATGAAAAATATCCAATGCCCCGATTCCGCCCATGAATCAGTGGCTAGGATTGTTCAATTAATCTGATTTTGGGACTTCAATGTCTCCACAGTGGGTCTCAAAATTTATTGGGTTTGAGTTGAGTTAATGCATAACAAGTGTAAAATTTCTTAGTACCCTAGTATCAATTTTCATACTCTGTCAGATTATTAACTCCTTAAAATATATAGAAGCTAAGCTTTGTATATACAAATGTGGGTAAAAATATCCAATCCAAAAATAAGATAACATGTGCTGAAGTAATACACCTTTCGTGTACCACTTTATATTAATACTATGCACTCAAAAAAAAAAAAAAAAAAATCATGCATGGTATAATTGTACTAAAAATTATATACATAGCTTATGCATAACTCAATATAACCATCCACACAGTGGCCACATTTAGATGTTTTATGTAAAAACAATTACGATGAACTATGTAAAAAATAAGCTAACATTTAGATGTTTTATGTAAAAACAATTACGATGAACTATAACTTGATTAGTCTATTATTGATATGTAATTAGAAATAATTAGGACTTTTTATCTTTGACATTAAGCTAAATGTATCGTTAACCTCCATTATTGATCTTTTTGGACTGCTCATCTTAATATCAATGAAACCGGACCATTCATCCTTGGCATTTCCCATAATTTGATAGTTCTTCTTAAATTTTGACCTAATAAGATAGTTCTTATTCATATCAGCCTTTGGTAAATCTTTAGATGTACTACGACGAAGTTCGACAGACTTTAGTTCAATATCCTTTGATGCACTTCAACAAACTTCGATGTCATATTTCAAGGGACTTCAATGTATTTCAACGCACTTAACATACTTGGACGAGCATGAATAGATATTGAAAGAATTTTATATATTTCATATATTTCAATGGACTTTGATGAATTTTGACAAGACCTTGATGGACTTAGAAGTGTCAAAGTTTGTTGAAGACTGTTGAAGTTCAGTAAAATTTGTCTAAATAATTACAATTCTATTTTGCTGTTTATATATACTTTAAAAGTCCAACTAAGCCCCGTTTAGTTGAAGCAATATTGAAGATGAACCTGTTGGTCATGTTGGCATTGAAGTTGAGTAGTTGGATTCGGTTGATATTCAAGACAAACGGTTGATGAGGCCGATGTCAAAGATAAAAGGTTTGATTACTCTTGTATTGAAATGATAAGTCCAAATGAACTCATAATAAAGATCAACAACCTAGTTAATTCAATAATATATATATATATATAAAATCTTGATTTGATGAATAATTAGATACAGTGTTGAAGATAACATGGGTGGTAGCATATGATGGTCGGAGATTCCAATAATTGTACCCCACAAGATAAATGGACATTAAAAATGCCACTCCAAAATTCACTGTTCAATTTAATATCAACCTATAATTAGGTTGCGCTACATGGACTTTGATGCAATTTAACTAGCTTCAATAGACTTATGCAGACTTTGACATATACTTTTACTAACTTTAACACACTTCAAAAGGACTTTGATGAACTTCAACACACTTTAACGATCTTTAATGCAATGCAACTGATGTCAACAAACTTTGATAGACTTAATGAACTTCAAGAGGTGAAGTTAGTCATTGTTCGTAGAGTCTGTCAAAGGACATTAATATCTTTTAAGTGCATCAGAGTTCATAAAGTTCATCGCTATCCATATAAATATGTCAATGTTTGCGAGATCAACTTAAATGAATTAATTCAAATCACTCACATGTGCTATGGAAAACTTCGGCACACTTAGACTAACTTCGATGGACTTAAAAAAAAAAAAACTATGATAAGCTTCAATGCATTCGATGCATTTCGACAAATTTCCAAGTATTGAAGTAAATTAAACTACCTCAAAGTTCATCAAAGTCTATCGAAGTTTATTAAAGAACGTCAAAGTACATCAGGTCCATAGAAATTTGCCAAACTCCACAAACTCTATTAAAGTTAAGTTAAAGTCCTTGAAGTGATCAACCCAGTTAAGGCAACACGGAGTATGAAGAATTGAATTTAGTTGGGATATAAGATGAATGGATAAATTAGATGTACATCAAATATAGAAGTTTTAGTTCTACTTAATTGAAGATGGTGCGCATCAATGAACTTATAATGAAGATTGGAGATTTGATTAAGCCAATAGTCAAAATAAACATCTAGAACAGGTTGATATTTGAAAATTAACATATTAATTAGGCATTTTTATGATGAATAATTAAATTAAGCATCGATGAGACCGTAAGTGACCGCCCATAATGGATGGAAACACCAAAGCATACTACCCAAAGTAGTGAATGGACACACATTGTGTTGACGGAACGAGGAGTCTGAATCCAACCAGCTCATCTGCCAGCCGATTCTTCGTGATATCATCGTATCCATTCCTACCTTTGTAATCTCTGTAGATTTATCTTATTCATTATTTTTCTATTTTTAGCTCTCCTCCATTTCTTGTATAAATACGGGTGGTGTGTGACTCAAAGAAATAAGACTCTTCAATTCCCTATCGTGTATTTCAGCATGGTATCAGAGCCATTCTCGACCTGGGCCACTGATCTGACTTTCGACGGTCCGATCTAGCTTCATAAGCCCAGAGTATACATACTGGTGTTTCTCTTCCATTTCTTGGTGGTTTTTTTTTCTTGTTTGGAGAAAAATCCAGCTTCAAAATCTCTTCTCGTGGGAGATTTTTTGAGGTGTCTCTTTGATCTCTTGTTCCAAGAGAACCCAGTTCTAAAATCTTGTCTTTTTGGAGGATCTGGTGTTTGTTTCTCAGTTCTTGGTTATATTTTTGTCATTGGTGAAAAACCCAGTTTCGGAATTTGGTCTTTTACTCTAGATTTGAGGATATATTGCTTGTTTCAAGAATACCCAGTTCAAAAAAAAAAAAAAAAAAACGTGTCTTTTGGGCGAATTTGATGCTTCATTGATTTTTTTTGGGTGATTTGTTGATTTTAATAAGAGATTCTGCTTATGATTTCAATCGTTTTAGATCTAATTTAGAGGAAAATCTTATTATAGCCTTCATGATCATACATACTGGACCCCACATACTCTGTATCTTCATCCTTATTACACAACAGTTGTGCCTATTGATGTAGATTTGGGTACGAATCCTCCAATGCCAGCGTTGCACCAAGGCTGTCTGATGCGGTGGGCCCTCGATCAGCGACATCCCTGCCGTCCAAGTAGAAGTCAGGATTAGACAGGCCCTTACACTCTCTCGGGGAAGTTTCGCTTGGCCTTTGATCTTTTGAATCTGCGAGCAGCTTCTGTTGGTAAAGCTTTAATCTTCAAGGGAGAACTCAAGCTCTTCACCGCCTGTGTTTTTTTTGTACTTTCATATTTAAGGCAGAACTCTTCACCGCCTGTTAGTAAAAGCTCTCATACTCTCCCACGTACTGCAGACCCCTGTCAACTTCGGCCTGACACAACCTCCAGAGTCTTTTTCACACTGCATTTTTTTAAAGTTTTGAAGTGTGGGCCTATTGTTCTCAGATCATGACCATTAGTATGTTGCGTCCCATCATGGGTGGGCGATAATAAAAGTTTTTTTTTCTTCTTTTCACAAAAAAAAAGAAAAAGAAAAAAAAAGGAGGGTTTGATTTCCCTAAGCCTTGATATTTCTCCATGGCATCATCCAAGGTGTTAAGACCTTTCAGTGTTTATTTCCTGCTTTAGCTTCCCACCAAGATGTTAAGACCTTTCAGTGTTTATTTCCTGCTTTAGCTTCCCACTAAGATGTTAAGACCTTTCAGTGTAGTACTTGTACTTTATCCAAGCAAAAACGTGTTTCATTTCCTTTAGTCTTGAATAAAAACCCCGATCCTATGTTTTCTGTCATTCAATCTGATGTTTGGGGACCTGCTCCTATTCCCTCCTCCATGGGATTTCGGTATTTTGTGTCCTTTATAGATTCTACTACCAAGATGACTTGGATCTATCTTCTTAAAAATAAGAGTGATGTATTTGAAACTTTTAGATCTTTTCATATTTGGTTGATTAATCAGTTTGCAGCAAAAGTCAAGGTCTTTCACTGTGATAATGGTGGCGAATATCTTTCTGCTGTTTTTCTTTCCTACCTTCATCAGCACGGTATCGAGTCAAACACCACTTGTGCTTCTACTCCTCAGCAAAATGGGATGGCAGAGAGAAAAAACCAACAATTATTGAATATCACTCGTTGCCTCCTCATTGAGATGCATGTTCCCAAAAGTTATTGGGGCGATGCAATTCTCACTGCATGCTACTTGGCCAATCGCCTGCCTCATTTTACTTTGAACTTTCAGACTCCGATATCTTTGTTTAAAACAGTTCACCATGTCACCGATATTCCTCTTCGAGTTTTCGGCTGCACTGCTTATGTACATGACCGCTCTCCATCTCGAACAAAGTTATCAGATCGATCCATCTCTTGCATGTTTGTTGGGTATTCACCTACCCAAAAATGTTATAAATTTGTGGATCCTCATACAGGTCGTCGCTATGTCACTCTCGATGCCACATTTTTTTAGTCTCTCAGTTTTTTTCGACGACTTCCTCTCCTCCCTTATCACCACATGTTACTCCTATCCCTTTTCTCAACTCCCCGTCCCTTACCTCACCTTCTTCGTCATCACTTTCCACGCCACCGCCACCACACCGCACCACTCGCCCCCACACTCAACCTCTCCATTTACAGGACTATGTCTGCATTCAAGCCTCATCTGTCCTACAACAAAGAAAAGGGCGAGCCACCACATCACTACCTCCGCCATCATCCGACGCTCCGAGATCTGCTCCTGACTCGGCTCTTTCTGCTTCTCCGGGGAAAGGTATTCATCCTTGCACGTTTCATCCTATTCAGCATTTCGTTTCTTATCAGTCATTATCTCCATCTTACAGAACTTTTCTTGCCAATGTTGCTTCCGTCTCTATTCCTACACGAGTGGATGTGGCATTGGCTCACCCACACTGGAAGCATGCTATGCTTGAGGAGATGACTGCCTTAGAAAAAAATCAAACTTGGGAGCTTGTTGACTTACCGGTCGGTAAACATGTTGTGGGCTGTAAGTGGGTTTACACTGTTAAGCATAAATCTGATGGTACCATTGATCGATACAAAGTTCGCCTCGTTGCAAAAGGCTTCACACAAACTTATGGCATCAACTACACAGAAACTTTCGCTCCAGTTGCAAAAATGAATTCTATTCGGGTTCTCTTGTCTGTGGCTGTAAATTTGGATTGGCCCCTACATCAACTTGATGTCAAAAATGCCTTTTTACATGGTGACCTTCATGAAGAAGTATATATGTCCTTACCTTCTGGGTTTCGTTGTAAGGGGGAGGAACATAAAGTTTGTCGCCTTCGCAAGTCAACTACGGCCTTAAGCAGTCACCACGAGCTTGGTTCGGCAAATTCGTTCATGTTATGCGGGCTGCCCATTTTCACCAGTGTAGCTCCGATCATTCTGTTTTTTGGAAGCGCACCACCAATGGACTCACTGTCGTCTCAGTCTACGTTGATGACATCATTATTACGGGCGATGATTCTACTTCTATATCTAGCATTAAGTCTCATCTTGCTAGTACCTTTGAGGTTAAAGATTTGGGCTCCTTGCATTACTTTCTTGGCATTGAGATTGCTCGCTCTCGCTCTAGTATTTCCTTATGTCAGAGGAAATATACATTGGACTTACTCCATGAGACCGGTATGCTGGGCTGTAAGCCTGTTGCTACTCCTCTTGAGGTCAATCATCAGCTCACTTCTCTCCTTGGTGAGTCTCTCTCAGATCCTGGTCCGTATCAGCGACTCATTGGCCGTCTTATTTACTTAACTATTACAAGACCCGATATCTCTCATGTTGTGAGCGTCCTCAGTCAGTTTATGCACTCCCCACGGACTACCCATTTGGATGCTGCCTATCGTGTTCTTCGGTATCTCAAAGGTTCCCCTGGTAAGGGCCTTCTTTATTCCCGACATGGACACTTGTCTATTTTCGCTTTTTCTGATGCAGACTGGGCTGGTGCCAAAGATGACCGAAAATCTACAACCGGTTATTGCTCGTTTGTGGGGGGAAACTTGGTTACTTGGAAAAGTAAGAAGCAGCCAGTTGTTGCTCGATCTAGTGCTGAGGCCGAATATAGGGTTATGACCCATACAACTTGTGAGTTACTTTGGCTAAAGAAATTTCTGACCGAGCTTGGCTTCTCTCCATCTATACCTATGCCGTTGATGTGTGATAATCAAGCTGCCATTCACATTTCTACCAATCCGGTCTTTCATGAGCGCACAAAACATATTGAGGTAAATTTCCATTTTATTCGAGAGAAAATTAAATCCCATGAAATTATCACTCCACATGTTCACACTGGGGACCAACTGACCGATATTTTCACCAAACCTCTTTCACATGACCAGCATGACACAATCATTTCCAAGCTTGGTCTTTCGAATATCTTTAGACCCCGCTTGAGGGGGAGTGTTGACGGAACGAGGAATCTGAATCCAACCAGCTCATCTGCCAACTCATCAGCCGATTCTTCGTGATACCATCGTATCCATTTCAGCCTCTGTAATCTCTGTAAATTTATCTTATTCATTGTTTTTCTATTTTTAGCTCTCCTCCATTTCTTGTATAAATACGGGTGGTGTGTGGCTCAAAGAAATAAGACTCTTCAATTCCCTATCGTGTATTTCAGCACATTGAGCCACTCCAAAACTAACATAGGTTTATTTTTCGCGCACTTGTGATTCACAAGGGGTGACTTCTTGGCTTGAATACATCGGGTCGACCCCACACCTACCGATGCCACCTAAAGCTTACAGTATTATAGCCTCTCCGAGGAAACCCTCAAAAACCGAGCTGCACTCTTCTACCACACTGTTTTAGGTAGCGCCTAAAACACCTAAGCTCTCTGGGCCCACCATGTTCGATATATATCAGATGTACTCCGACATTTGGTTCACTCAATGATAATCCTAGCAACCAAACATCAGCCACATACAAAACTAATGTGGGCCACACCACATTGAACAATGGGGATGTGTGCCAAGCATATACTTGCTTTTTGGGGGCCACCATGTTGTGCGTTCTTCATCAAATTCTCTCATCGTGTGTAAATCACTAGATGAAGTCATCTTGATTCAATACTCAGGGGGACCCCACCAAGTAACGTAGATGTTTTAGGAGCAAGTTTACATTGTTCCCTTTGGTGTGGCCCATGTGAGTTTCTCAGCTTGGGTTACAACGAAAATCCTTTCAAAAGTTGCATATATGTGTGTCACTAGATTATTACTCTATTGGGCACATGGCCCACTAATGATATCCCAAAATAATTAGATTATCAATTGCATCAATATCATTACTTTAATATGATGATCGCCACCATCCAAATATTATCCATGTAAATCGATGGTTAAAAATCGTTGGTTAGTCACTCGAACATATGATCTTGTAATTGTAGCCCATTCAAGACTTGGAATTTCATCATTTTCGGGCAAAGCATATATTTCACTGGGCTTATTACAACCACTCTATCAAACATTACATAAGTTTACTAATTAAATATATTAAGGTTGATTTAGTAATTAAATATAAGCTCGCGTATATATACCATACACAACTTATCTTGAATTAAAGTTGATTCCCAATCCAATCCAGGTGTCAAACACAATAAGAAGAATTCAAATCCAATGGGCTTCTGAACCAGGGGGTTCTGAACAAGGGGTTCCTCTTTGGTAAAATAAGTAACATGAAGTGAATGCTCGGTGGGCCTCGCCACGATCTTATTGTAACATCCACTCCGTCCATAATTGTTTAACACTCATTTCAGCCCTTGATTTCAAAAAACGAAGCAAACTCAAAGCTTTAGTGGGCCACAACACAAGAAACAGTGAATTTGGAAAAGCCCACCATTGAATCCTTCCTGAAGTCCACCGTTAGGTATATATGCCACCCAACACATTCATTAGGTGAGTCCCACCAAGATGAAGGAAAAATCCAAATACCAGCATCGTACGAAACTTCATTGGGTACCAATTACATTTCAATGGTATTCGTTCCATACTCGGTTTTCCCTATGGTGTGGCCCACTTTAGTTCTACGGAGGCATAAATTTTTGGCTGAAGTACTAGGTTAGTCTTAATCAAAGGATGGACGGAGTGGATTCCATGCACACATCATAGTGGACACTAACAAAGGTTTTTTTTCTCGTACGTATGAAGCTTTGTATTGGATCCGGCCCCACAGGAGTTATTTGATACATACGCATGCAGCCAACCATCGTGCAATTGGCCCCACCGCAGAGTGGGCATATCCTACAAAACAGATCGATTGGAGGTTCAGTAGCACCGGATTCGTGCAAAATCTAGGCCGACGATTATTTTCCATCAGAACCGTCCAATAGATTCCACCGATCGGCCAGGTAGCATCATTGATTCTGTTTGATTTTTGGAACTTGTCCCTTCTGCAGAAGTATCCATGATTTGGACGGTTACGATTGAGGTACATGTCCACTGAGTGCATGCGTATGGATCATCAAACTCTCGCAAAGTACTGAAGTTTTTCCTCTTGTTTTAGAGAAGGGGTTTGGTGTCAACCCTGCAGCAGTTGCTAATTCAAGAGCACCACAAATCAAGGGATGTGATATTTGGAAGAAAGATGCCCAATCCCATAATAGAGAAAGCATTAGCCACGTCCGTTGCTTTAGATTCATCGACTCGGTAGTCAGCCACCTAGGCTTTTGGCCCATGCCAATCTCCACCTTACGGTGATCAGAACTGTTCAAGATGTGGGCCCCAATATGGATTGGCCACCACCCAAAGGTAGAACTAAATCAGACTGTAGGCTGTAAATGAATAAATAAAGCATGATGATCAACCGGTCATGTCCACCAAGCAAAGGTCAACTGATCTTAATCCTGAGATTGATTGATCGATGTGATATCAGATAGGACATTTTTTGGACGGTTATGATCTATTTACATGGGTCGAATGTTTGGTTAAAATGGTGACAGTCACCAATTCAAGTGGTCCTGCAAGTCACCTCCTTTTCCCAGGATAAAATCAGATGATTCTCGGCCAGAAGATAATGTATAGTGTCTGCCACCTATGTTTGAGTGATACAGACCGTTGATCTGATGGACCGCACGATCAACCGTTGAAGTCTCTGAGACTGAAAGCAGCTGTCCAATCTCAAGGCCCTTCCTTTTTTAAATTGAATGGGGACTACTGCTGTATCTTAGCCGTCTATTTGCTTGTCAGTAATCAAAGGGTCAAGGATTGCCCTATCAAGGAGACTTTTAGGAAATGGTCCATCTACGACGCAGCTCATAAAATCAATGTTTTAACCATTGAATCAGTGGGCCATTTGTACGAAATTCAAGGACTAAGGACATTATACACCTCCCTGGGGCTGAGGATCATACAAAAGTCGCCTGCCTTTTCAAAGAGAAAAACTTCGATACTCTGGCTGACTGTGATGGTTGATATGCAAGGCACTTAAAATCGTACACGTGTCATACAATTCTTTAAAATATAACCGTCCAAATTATGCGTATCAGTGCACTTATTTAGTTTCCTAACTATCTTATTGGTGTACATTTATTGGACGGTTGATAACGAAAATATCCAACGGTCTTATTTTAACAACCCAAGTGTCCACGAATCAGAGGTTAGGATTTTTCCAAAAATCTTCCTGAAATGTGACTCAACTACAGTAGATTTCAATTTAGCTAGTTTAATCTGGGTTAATATACACTAAGTTGTACCATTTCTAAGGTAGACTGTACATCGTTTCAGCACTGAAGTATTGGTATCGATTCACAGTGGGTGGTGAATAACAATGAAGTGTAAACTGACAGTAGCGTGTACTAACAAGCATATAAAAAGATAAAAAATAGATAAAAAAGTAACTTCCACTTTTGGCATGGGTCGTGCTTTCCCTTTCCTCCAAGGGACTTGAAGGTGACTTCGCCGTCACATATGCTAACTTGGCACACGTGTGAATGATACCGTACTATAAGGGCCTGTTTGTGAGCGTGGATTTGTAACCCCCTGGATTGGCAACCCCCTGGATTGGCAATCCTCCGGTGGGTCTGGCACCATGGAGTGTGAATCAACTTTAATTCAAAAATACCTATGGCATATTTACAGGGGTTTGAATTTAATTACTAAATCAACTTTAATATCCCCAATTAGTGAGATATATAATTTTTGACACTATGGTTGTGATAAGCCCGCTAAAATATATGTTTTGCCAAAAAATGATGAAATTCCAAGTCTCAGATGGACCGTAAGCACAAGATCATGTCTGAGTGACTAACCAACGATTTTTAATCGTTGATTAATATGGACAATGTTTGGACGGTGCTGGATAATATTTGGACGGTGTTGATCTACATGAATAATGTTTGGATGATGCTGATCATCGTTAGTGGACCATGTGCCCAGTAGAATGATAGTGTACAGTGACAGACATTTATGCCTGCAACTATTGAAACGATTTTAGGTGTAATCCAAGCTCTCACCGTGGATTACAAACCCCCTCAAAGAGGGGATTGGAAACCCCCTAGATTGGCAATCCCCAGTTGCTTTGTGTTGCCAAACAACCAAGGGGATTTGAAACCCCCTTTAATCCCCTCCAATCCAAGGTGCCAAACGACCCATAAGGCTTTTTGTAACGCCCTAAAAATCGGGGGTCGAGCATAAACTCAACTCCCGAGTTCCAACGCATCACTTATGCAACAAAATGAATGATGATTGAATGTTGTCTGCATTTGAGCATTGAACATGAGTGAGATTAAGCCAAAACAGCATATCATACTCCAGAGACAGTTAAATTGCAAGCGGAAGACTGTGATAGATATATAAAATATAAAAGCAGTGGTGAGTCTCCAGAGTGTGATAATGTTACCAGGTTAATGAATTACAAGTACAATTCAAATTATACCAAATGTGTAGTGTCATCTAGTCAACATCCTTGTAATCCCGTCGATCAAGACACGGCTCACGTGAAGTCGTCAGCATAGCATATACGAACAAGCATCATCGTCATCATACAGGTCCGGCTCTGCCTCAAGTGTAGCGTCGCCATCTGCAATCAGACAAAGTCTGGTGGGTGTTCGGAACACCGTCCCATAATGTGGGAGTGAGTAGCTAACTCAGTGGGACAATAAAGCATAGGTTAACATATCATCAACTCAGTCAAGCAAGTATGAATGCAGTCATGATGTATGTCATCACCACACACTCCCTCGTGCGACACCATCTTACGTTCACGGCATGCTTGCATTCCTAAGTGCTCCACATATTTCAGGCACATGCAATGCATAATGAGCATGATTACCGAGTTGTTATTAGTCCATTTCAAACAGCAGGATTGGGAAACTAAGGTACCTCCCTTGTATCATTCCCAAACATGATCCATTCTAGGGTCGTCAGTCCTAGTTAATCTCAGACGATGGTGTGTTTTCTAGGTCGTTGCAAAGGCTGTCAGGGCTGTTACGCACAAAGGTTACACCACTCCCCCATCACCTTTTTAACGATTCATCACTATACAAATACAGGCCTAGTTTCATACTCTATACACTGCAGCAAAACTCGTCGCCTCACCGCAATTCAAAGTATGCTCGAGGTCACTACAAAGGGCTGTCAGGGCTATTGCTCGCATTCGTTGCACCACTCCCCCATCACCTTATCAATGTAGGCCGACAGCACGAATATAGTGTCCCATACCACCATAATCGGCTCACGAGTCTGGTTGCTCACTGGTCACTAGGGGGATGCATGTGACCCTAGCGTAGGCCGACAGCTCGACTACGGTGTCGCATACCACCATGCCCGGCTCATGAGTCTTAGCGGATCGAGGTACCATGGTTAAAAGGGATTTCACTGGTAAGTTTGGTACCATAGGTTCAAGCAGTAGCGTCCAAACATGGTGAACATACATAAGACAGATCGGGTTGCTTGACGAGCTCGGTTAGCTCGAGCACACAATAAGTTGAACGATATGAAGCGCATAAGCACTTCGTGTGGCCAACCACTATCGCCAACCGAAGTACGACTCGGGTTCGTCGAACACATCTCGCATGGCAAATGAAACTCAGCCACGAATTCGATCCCGTTACCGACTGCCTAGACTATACGATAGCCCCTATCACATTTAATTTCAGATATTTAAAGCAGTAATGGATCAAAATTCAAATCATACAATCAAAGTCTGATATTATCCGTTTAAGGCTGCCAGGGCTGTTGCACGCACTCGTTGCTCCACTCCCCCATCCCATGACGGATCATACAACGTAAACATGAATTTAAATATATGCATTACATAGATAAAATCATACAATCAATTGAGCATGTTATGAAGTACAACATAAGCATGAGTTTGTACATATTCAATTCCTAATCACACAGATATCTAAAGAAATCATATATATAGTTAAAGAAGTTGAGAATCATATCTCAACACCCTTAACCATTACAATTTACTAACAACTACTCATTCAGACATTTCAACAAACACTTTAAAATACATACATCAACATACATGACATATGTTGATCACATAGGCATTAGGCCAAAACCTTTCACTAGGGAGTTACCCCAATCATAACACGCATACACCCACGACGGATAGTCATGGCAAGCAGGAATCCAAGTTCCATATTCATTCCGTCATTTCCACAAACACTTGGGCCACACGTTTTAGCATATATAGTGTATATTGGCCGTGGCGTGATTTAGGGCAAATCCTTTTGTTAAAGGGGGTATCGCCTATACAACAATCATAAATCCATGACAATTAGTCATGGTGAGCACGAATGAGAATTCTATACTCATTCAGTCATTTTCACAAACACTTAGAATACATTATTTTAACATACATAGTGTATATTAGCAAAACATGTATTAGGGTGAACCTTTCGCCAAACAAGTATTTTATCCATATATAATATACTAATACAGCAAATAATCATGGCAAACACATTTCCAAAATTTATACGTATACGGTACTTTTTACAAATACCTAAAGTATGTAAAATTCTATATTCTTCATCTTTAATCGAAACAGAAATCAGACAGCACTTTGTACATGTGCAATTGCATGCAGATCATGAATCTATCATTATCTGATATTGAAAGTGTTGAAAACCATAACCTATATACCTAAAGTCCGCACCTTTTATCGTAGAATCGTAACGAATCTGATAGGTTTGCTAAGCTTCCATATACGGCAGTTTGACCACCTATAGAACGAGATATGTTAGCTAGTTCATAACCTACAACTATCAAAACCCCAAATCAGATTAGGGTTAGGATTTCTTACCTAGAAACGGAGCTGGAATCGCCGGGAAAGCGACAAGAAATGGAGTGGTGGAGCATGGATAGCAGCAGGGAAGAACATCAGGGAGATCCTCCCATATCTCCAACACTTTCTCTCTCTTTTCTCTCTTTTCTCTCTAGGGTTTCTCTCAAATTCGTATGACTGCAATGAGATAGGGTTTAAGGTCCTTATATAGCCTAAAAACTCATCGAAATAGACTCCAGGTCAAAGTAGACTTAGGTTATAACCAAAGCGGGTCAGTTTCAGCTCAACGGAGGACTTCTGGCGGGCCTCCTTGAGCCAAAGGTCGGACTTAAGCTCACCAACACCGGATCTACGTTTAGTTAAGTTTTCGTTTCGGTCGGGATTTCAGATCGCAAATGGCGGACCAGTTTCAGTTCAACGGTCAGCGGATTTCGATCGGAGATTCCGAGTACATGGATATGTGTATAAAATTTCTCCTGATCCGAGGGTGTAATTTGGTCTGATTCTGACGGTCTGGTTGCTTAAAACTGATCTGCAAGCAAGAGGTGCCAGATTACTATTTGAGATATTTATTTTTTAAAAAAATCAAGTGTTTTCACACTCCTCGCTCCGGACTCAAGCGAATTACACTGGGACACTATCTGGATTTGATTTCCGAGATGGTTGTCAAGCCCAGCAAGGCGGTCCTAATTCCTTAACTTCGTGTTAATCGGACTTCCGACGTGCGGTCCAGATCTGATACGGAGTTTCGAGATGCTCCCGAGAGCAGCCGGGTAATGAGATTGATCCTAGATTTTAGGGTAACCTAGCGTCAATGATTTTACAAGTTTTGGGTCTTGCAGATCATATTTAAAGCGATTGGTGCTAATTTCACAGGCACTCTAGTTTAACACTAACTAATTCTCGCCTAATTTCTAAAGGATTTAGTCCTGAGTAATTTCAATCTGGGGCCTTTGTAGTTTGTATATTAAGTGATCCAAGTTATACTACTTAGCTAGTTTAAGATAGCGTCTAGGGTGAAAGTACTTAGAAAAATTAAAAGAACAATGTGGTGAAGGGTGGGATTTGTGAAGGAAATGGGTTAAAGAGCGATTTTAGACTTTGGGATTGAGTTCTGACAAGTTAATAAGGTATTAGGATCGACCCATTGCCTAAGGACGTCTAATCCTAGGTTGGCAAAAATCCGGGATGTTACACTTTTTGAGCGAGTGCTCCTGAGGTTTCCTGCCAGCGTCGAAATAACACCTGTCCTTACATAATTATTATTTTATACCTAAAATATTTTTTTTTAATACAAATTTTAAGACAAAAATATTACTAATTTTTTTTTAAAAAAAATTCTATACTTATACCTTTATTTATTATAAGTTTTTGACCAACTTTTCTTCTATTATTACACCCCAGCAATCTTTAGTGCTTTCTGATTATCCTTTAACAATCCTTTGTGCTTTCTAAATATTTACCTTGGGTCCTGGCTCTTACTCCGGTGGTAGACTCTCTGGAGTTTCAACACCTAGTTGAGGGTTCGAGTACCCATAGGTGGTGAAATACCACTACGGCGTGAGTATGTGGTAGTGTTTGTGTAAAATTTATAATAAAAAAAAAAAAAAAACCCTTTACCTTAGGAGAATGGGTTCTTCTTTTTCTTTTCATTGATTTTCTTTTTCTTTTTGTTGAAATGGGATTGTATGGAAAAAAAAAATGAGATGAAAAAAAAATATATTATAAGTATTTTATCTTTAAAAGATTGATTCTTATTCATTCTTTGAAAATTCCACTTATATAGGTTTGTTTAGAAAGAAAAGAGATAGCAAAAAAAATTCACTTTTAAAAGATATGCTCTTTTTACTTCTACAAAAATTATGGTTAGATAAGTTTACTTGTGAAAAAAAAAATGATATAAAGAAATGAAAAATATTAAAAATTCTAATTTTATAAGATGAGTTCTTCTTCTTCTTCTTTTTTTTTTTTTTTTAAGATTATGCTTAAATTGATATTTTTTCAAGAGTTAAAATTTGAGCCCACTGTTAAAAAGTTGAATAGTCTCTAAATGAGATAACTTTAAAATCATTTGAAAATTTGTTAAATTATCTATCTAACGGCATACGATTATCCCGATCTGACTTGTAACAAAGGAGTTGTTGTCTTTTTCATGGGATTGTGTGATGTTGGAAGCGAGAGTGAACGTGAGCTGGACTTTGGGTCTATTGTTGAAAGACTAAGCGGTGTCCAAACAAGATGATTTAAAGGCATTTGAAAGTTCGTAAAATTATCTTTCCAACAAGTTAATCCGACTTATAACGAGGGAGTTATGACCGTTTTCATAGGACAGTGCAATGCGTAGTCCAAACTGTGATCATGGTTTTATCTAAATCACGATATAGATTTTAAGCACATTTTTTGAAAGGCCAAATGATTTTCAAATGAGATTATTCTAAATTCATTTGAAATTTTATTAAATTATCTTTCCAACAAGCACATGATCAATCTGATCTAACTTGTAACAAAGGAGTTGTGACAATTTTCACGGACCGCGCAATGCATAGTCCAAACCACGATATGAACTTTTGCCCTCTTTTGAAAGGTCAAACAGTCTCCACATGAGATAATTTTGACGACATTTAAAAGTTTATCGAATTATCTTTCAAATAAGCATAAGATCACTCAAATCTGATCCTATAACAATGGAATTATGACTATTTTTATGGGACCGCACAATGCTAGAAAAATGATCGCGAGTTGGACAAAACACCAATAGCAATTTAGACAAGACACCAATAGCGATTTGGGCAAGATAACAATAACGATTTGGACAAGACAACAATAACGATTTGGACAAAGCACATATCGTAGTTTTTCTAGTATTACGCGCTCCTAAAAAATGGAGATAACTACCTCGTTACAAGTCGTATCAAGGTGATCTTGTGCCCGTTGGAAAGAAAAATCAATAAACTTTTAAATGACTTTAAAATCATCTCATTTGGAGATCGTTTGACCTTTCAAAAGTGATCATAAAGTCTATATTGTGATTTGGACAAAAGCTTGATTACAATTTGGAGTATACATCACGCAATCCCACCAAAATGATCATAACTACCTCGTTATAGGTCAGAACAAGGTGATCTTATGCTTATCAAAAAGATAATTCGATGAACTTTCAAATGGATTTAGAATCACCTCATTTAGAAGTCATTTAACCTTTTAAAAGTAGCCCAAAATTTATATTACAATTTAAACAAAACCATGATTACGGTTTAAACTACGCATTGTGCGATCCCACAAAAATGGTCATAATTTTCTCATTATAGGTCGGATTGGGGTAATTTTATACTCATTAAAAACAATCAAATTACTTTGAAATTATCTCATTTGGAGACCATTTAACCTTTCAAAAGTGTACCCAAATTTCAGGTTATGTTTACTCGCGTTTCCAACATCATACGATCCCACAAAAACGATTATAACTCCCTTGTTACAAGTCTGATCAGGGCAATTTTATACTCGTTGGAAAGATGATTCAACAAACTTTTAAATGATTTTATAATTATCTTATTTGAAGGTTGTTTGACATTTCAAAAGTGGGCTCAAAGTCATGCCCATGGCAAAAGATCAATCTAAGTCTAGTCTTTAGAAAAAAAAAAAAACTCATCTTCTAAAAGTGGAGTTTTTAATCTCTCCCCTTCTTATATCAGTTTCTTCCCAAACAAACCCACTTGACCATAATATTTACAAAAGGAAGAAGAACTTATCTTATAAAAGTGAAGTTTTTGCTGTATCTTTTCTTTTCTTTTCAAGCAGACACAGCTGAGCATAATCTTTTAAAGAAAGAAAAACTCATCTCTTTAAAAGTGAAATATTTATAATATTTTTTTTCTTCTCATTTTATTCCCAAACAAGCCAATTTTAACATAATAGATAACAGGTAAAAAGAAGTAGAAGAATCCATTTTTCTAAGATAGGAGTTTTTATCAGAGAGAGTAGTTATAAAGTAAAAAAGATTGTCGGAGGGTGGCTAGAAAGCATAAAAGATTGTCGAAGTGCAGCGGTAGAAAAAACATTGACCTAAGAGTTATAAAACAAATGAAGGTATATGTGTAGAAAATAAAATAAAAAAGTTGCTTAAGAACATTTTTTGTTCTAAAAATTGAGAATGATGTTTCATGTTTTTTATTTTATTTTTTATTTTTTAAAATAATTATTTGAAAAGTGGTTTTAATTTTCGTGCTCACACAAAACATTGCATATACTTTTATAAAAAGCTCTACAAACTATATATAGCTTTGATAAGCCCACGTGCATATATAAGGCAACCCAGTGTACATACTACACGTGGCATTATGACACGTAAGCATGAGATTCATATATTAGATGAGTACCCTTGTGTAGATGCCCTAATCCATAATTCGGGTTAGTCCACTATTCAAGTGGGGTGTAGTTTACAAGGCAAACGTATCGTTGAGAAAAACTTGAACAGAGTTTTCTAGCCATGGCCCACCTTAGTGGGCCAACTTTCTTTTTCTGATGACAAGATTATATGGTTGGACCCACCCAATAGATGGCTTGGATATTGAATGTCTAAATAGTTGACACGTATGGTGGTGTAGATGGCATGCATTGTTACATGAGTTGGGCTTATGAAAGCCGTAAAATGAAATGATTTTTACGACAAAATTATGATCCAATTCATTCCATCTGTTAAAATACAACACGAAGATGGCTGTTTCAAAAAATTCAAAGATTAAAAATCCTAGCTGTTAGAATCAGTGGCCCAGAAAGCAATTATCAAGGAAATGATCCATATTCAATGGACAAAGTTAAATAATCAAAGGGACAGGAGAGTTTGTTAGTTATCCTTCGTCGACGATGGAAACCATCCTGTAAACGGTTTGGATGATTGAAAGTAACCTCAGATCCAACGGCCATAATCCTGACGTTTCGTTTTCCAATGTGTCCGGATGTTTGACGGGAAGTAACTTGATACACTGCAGATTGTAATGCTTGATACTCAGGCACATAGAAATTATACACGCATCATCCATTAACTGGTGATAAAGTGTCAAGTTATGGGACTCAGATAGATTAACAACTCAAATAAAGACCCATTAAAGTATCTTAACTATTTATATCCATTTTCAGTGCCCTGACATGGATCAATGGAAAACAGCCATAAGTTGACACTATAGATTTGATGCTAAAGGAAGTTTCACTTGCACCTAAAGATATATTTAATAGATTTGTTGTATTTTAAAAAGAAATTTATAATAATTTTGTTTCAAAATTTAAAGATTTTCTTTTATGTTTCTTTTTGTAAGTGTTTAATTTTTAATGTATCTCTTATTCTATATTAAAAATGAACAAGTAAGAAAAGATGAAATGCTGTGTTGTGCTCTCTGCCTTGAATGGCTGATGAGAGATGGTATATATAGAGTAAACTGTTTTACATGATAGAATCAGTTACAGATTTGATATTCATAAAATGATAAACACTATCTCCTATAAACTTGGGCTTGAGTCGTTGGTATCCGAAGACTTTGGGATAGAGCTGGAAGCTTTGGAAACTTTGAATCTGAGTTGGTCTTATCCTTATCAGAACAAAGGAAAACCCAAGCATATAAGAAATGAGTTTTTCATGGGGCTTAAGCCCCTTCTCCGGGGGTATGTGAATTTGGTTTAATGGAGGTTGTGCCATTAGCTCGAACTTAAGCCATTGACCGCGCTCTCGTTGAGCCGTGCCGGTTGGAGTCTAGGTTTATATGAGGACTGAGAATACACTCACACTAATGGTTTTGTTCCACAATTTGCGAGTATACTCGTACTAGTGCGAAATTTCAAATCAGGGACGTGTCTGTTTGGGTGATCGCTCTAGTTGGGTTCAAACCCAACGGACCTAACCCATTTCAGCACCTAATCATGGTTTATATATAGACGTGCTCATTTTTCTGAATTTATTCATTCAAACCAACAATTTCTTTATCTGTTTCTCTCTAGTTTCTGTGTTGTTTTGCCAACTGAGTTCGTTGTCGAGTCAACTCACTTCGGTTAAGTTATACACGCTAGTTCGAGCCCGTGTATATCGAATGCACCGTTAGGACCGAATAATAGTCATTGTATCTTGGAGGCCAACTGTCCAAGGCACTTGGGACGCGGTTCAAGGAAGACAAATTTGATTTCAAGCCGAGTGACCTAGTCACGCCTCGACTTAAACAAATAAGCCATCTTTTCTTACTTTATTTTATTATTTTTTTTTTTCTAAATATTATCTACTTTTTCAACACATTAATTCTAACAAGATCTTCCTTCAACAATACACATTATCTTATTAATGCATAAGTACAAACCCTTATGCATGCTTTTAAGGGAGTGAATCGCTGCATACCACCTAGCCACGATTAAGCAAGCCAATTAATGCAACAATGTGCTTAACATGCCTATAAAAAGAGCTAATTAGAATGTATCGTATCGTAGATATGGTATGATATGCTTAATAAGGCCGCCTCTCATAGTCTTTCAAAAATGAGAGATATTCTCATAGATGTTCGGAGAACCTGCGATGTTCGAGAAAGTTCCAAGTATTCTCAAGATTGGACCGATATGATTCAGACCCAAATCAGGAGGGAGCAAACATAAGATCAAGTCCCAAGCCGTACATTAATCGGAATTAAGAGAATGAGAGAGTTCAATAGAAGATATGACGCGTTCGATAACATATCAGTATTAGGTGGCCCCAATCTATTTAATATCTCCAACGCTCCAAACCATTAAGGAACGAAAGTTCCGGTTAAATGTATGAGGTGGTTTGATCAGGCCAACCAGATAAGTGGCCATGAACAATTTGAGTTCTGGGATTAGTGATAGAAATTCTCCCGATTGATCATGAATTCGATTAGTGGGTCACAAATATCTTCCATTAAGGGATCAAGTATAAGAAGAAGATTCAATAAGCTCGTAGTTTTGGATCTATTTGAAACCCTTCCTATTTGGAATGCATGTCATAAACATAGAGAATTCAGGATCAACAAAGAAACCCGATGAGAGTTTAGCTGCCCCGACAAGATACAAAAGGAATAATCAAAGAAGAGCTCGAGGCTCCATGCCAAATACATTTATCTACTTTTTAATTTATCTTATATTTATCTTAGGATAGCGTAGCTTACCTTTAGCATAGATCACCACTGTCCAACGTCCATCACTATAATACTGTATGATTAAATTAAATGTCCATAACCCTAAATTGTTGGATCTCAATCAAGTGAATTCGTACTTGGGTGATCATATCTATTCAATCACATCCAATTAACCATTCACCTTGATCATTTGTTCTGATGGACTAATTAAGTATTTATCTCTTGTTTGATTATTTCTCTAAGTTATTTTTCAATACTTTGTATATTATAATAGGCCATGTATTTAATTAATGAAATCAACATTGTTCAACCTTTTTATTTATGTGTTTATTTTCATTCTTTTAAGAAGTGTATTATGATTATATTGATGAAAGAATAAGCCCTTATATACAGTAAAATAAATAAATAATCCATTCAAAATGGCTAACTCCCACCATTTCACATGTTGTCTAACAATCATTGGTTTGCAGGATAGTTGGATACTGTGTCCAATCTTAATCTTTGTCTTACTCCACGTGGGGCACAATAGCAGTTTAATTAAATATTGAGTGGAGTAGGCTCTTACATGCCCGCTCACAATAATCGCACATGATATTCAAATACAAGCCCTTGATCACACGTGTGACTTTGTGTTTGATTGAATTTAGGCCCCAATAACCTTCAATGAATCTTCATTTTCCTTTGAATGCAGATGGTCGACTATTTTCTATAGTCGTCCTCCATTGTTCCCACCAAACAGCCGGTTAGAGACTCGGAACAGTGTAATTCTGTCTACAAGCCATTTATATTGGCATCCGATTTGGAAATTTTATGTTCAGCTACCTGGATCCCACATGTACAATATCGCAGTGCCTGCGTATCATCCATCATGTAATGTCAGAGTACCAAAGTTCTCTTCTTTAAGTGATGGTAGTTGGGCCGATGTGCGTTTACCAGAAATGTCGAGACGGGGCCAAATGCACGTTTGTCACGAGTTCCTAAAAATTGAGGTGACTCATCAGCCTTACGTGGCAATTACAGGTCAATCAGGACGGATGAAGATTGTGTACTACCTACCCCACCTCGACCTAGCTACAGACGAACGATCCTGTCAGGCGCTCTGTGGGCCGCACCATGATGTATATGTTTTATACAGGGCATGAGCTAAAAAAGAGGCAGATGGAAGGCTTGAGGACGACACTACAGGGAGAGTGAGGCTACAGAAGTTTCTAGGTTTTGAATCTAATTGAACCGTGAGATAAAGCCGATATTCATGTTTTCCTTTTGTCGAGTTCCCCGTGACCTTGGACGCGGATTGCGTCCTATCCCTCGTCTCTATATGTGAACGGGCAGTTCTGTTGGTGGGCCCATCGTGATGTATTTGTTTATCCATGCCGTCCATCACTTCTCTCGGATCATTGTAAGGTATGAGCACAAAAATGAGGCAGATCTAACGCTCAAGTGGACCACATCAAATAAGAAGCTCGGATTGCATTAAATGCACATAGCATTAAATGCAAGAGTCATCTGCGGTGTGGTATACTTGATCGTTGGATCTGACTCATTTTTGTATTCATGCCTTAGAATGATATGAGAAAATGGATGGACGGCATGGATAAACAGATACATCACAGTGGGCCCACCAACAGAACTGCCCATTCGTGGCTAGATACCGGCGGGGTAGTACGCATTCCGCGTCCCGTGACCTTAACAACAGGTTGGATGTAAAATAAACATAACCCTAGGCTTTAGGAAGTTTCAAACGGTAGAAGCTCAATTCCCATTGCTTCTTGTGGTGTGGTACACTTGAGCCTTCAACATATATTCTTTTTGGGATCATGTCTTAAAATGATTGGTCAAAATAGATGGACAGCATGAATAAAATATACACATCATGGTGGACCCCACAGCCCATGGCAGGACTGTCCGTTACTACCTATATCCTGATGGCGTGGATTAGGTGGGGTAGGGTTAGCAGCTTTCTGTATGGGACGCAAAATTCCTTAGAAAGGCTTTCGGAAGAAGTTCTTGTGTTGTTTGCTTTTCATCTGTTTTGCGAGCTCATTTTAAGACATGCTACCGAAAATGAGGCGGATTCAACACTTAAGTGGGTCACATCGGTAGGAAAGACATGCGATTGAAAATGAGGTGGATCCAAAACTCAAGTGGGGGTTCGCTGGATCTTCCTCTCGTAAGACCCACTTGAGTGTTCGATCTACCTCATTTTTTGTCCCATGTCTTCAAATGAGCTCGCAAAACAGATGGACAGGATGGATTTCTCCCAAACATGGCCTCACCTAGCATCCGCAGGAAGTCCATGTCCTTCCGGATGAGGCCCTTGACAGTAGAGCTATGTTGTATATTGCGTTGTCCATCCCTTAATCCAACTCATTTTAGGGAAGGAGCCAAAAAATAAGGCATACCTAAATATGAGGTGATCATACCATTGGAAGCAATGGTGATTGACCACTAAAAACTTTTTATGGATCACATAAGTTTCGGATGAAGCCGATGTTTGTTTTTTTACCCTTTTATCCAGATCAGTGTAACTTATCAATGGTTGGATGGCAAATAAGTTACGGTGAGCCCTAAGAGGGTTTTAACTAGTGCTGTACATGAGTTGAATTGAGGCCAGTAGCTAACCCTAGCTCGAACTTGACTTCGCTCGGTCCTTGAGCCTGTCTTGCTAGCTCGGCTCGGTTCGGTCAGCAAATCAGGCCGGTTCGAGCCTATTTGCCATTTTCTCAAACATGTAAAATGCATCTTCAATTTCTCACATAATGTAAAATGATAACAATATTTCACATGTATTTCATCAAACACCTAGAGAGCAGCATCAAAATCAAACACTTAGGCGAGCATCATCAAAATCAAAGAGGCGACGTATCCATTCCTTCCTTGCCAACACTTTGTTGAGTCATTTCATCAAACACTCGACGAGCAACATTCATATCAAAATAACCGAGTCACTGAGCTAATTCGATCCGAGTCAATTCGAGTTGAGGTTCGATCCGAGTCGAGCTTAGGCAAGCTCGAACTCGGCTCAAAATTTTTCCAAGCTCCAAGATCCAGCTCGAACACAGTACAAATCCAATTTTGAGCCGAGGCGAACTTTTCTGAGTCGAATCGAGCGAGCTGACCGAGCTAACTCAGCTCGTGTACAGCTCTAGTTTTAATGGTGGGCAAAATTCTTGTTTCATTCTGTGAATCTATCCAGCTTGATCAACCATCAAGGAGTAATTCCAATATAAGTGGATTGAGAGATGCCGGAATAGTAAGGTTTGTTGTCCTTCTTGGCATATGGTCCACCAAATATTTGGATCTGCTTCATTTTTAGGCTCACGCCTTAAAATGAGTTTATACAACACATACATCAAGGTGGGCCCCAACCTCACCCAATCTGCCTCCATGGATGTGGATTGCCTATGACACGATGTCCCAAGAAGTTTATGTGCTCAGAAGCTAGGTGGGGCCCACCGTGATGTTTGTGAGAAATATGCGCATCCATCCGGCCATGTTAAGACATGAGCCCAAAAGTGAGGCAACTCCAAAACTCAAGTGGGTTGCACGACAAAAAAAAAAAAAAACAGCAATGATTGAACATTGACCATTGAAACATTTATAGGGCTGCAGGTTTTGGATCAGGCTAATATTTTTGTGTTTTCATTTCATCCCAGTAGGAATGGCTTCATGAACGGTTTGGATGGCATATAAACATCACGGTGGATCCAGGGAAGCTTCTACGGTAGGCATTTCCCCACCCACTTTTTCCTGTTGTGCCCACTTAGAGTTTTGGATCTGCCTCATTTTGGGCCCATGTCTTAACATAAGCTGGCAAAATGGATGGGCAGGGCGGATTTCTCATAAACATCATGGTGGGCCACACATAGCTTCTAAGCACAAGAACTTCCTGCCACAGGTATGGTAGGTAATTGCATCCTGTTTCACCAGAGGATGGAGGATATGCTGGAAATCACAGTTGTTGGGCACTATTTTACAATGTGCTTTCATCAAATTGACAGTCAAAAAGAAGATTGCCGGTGGTTCAAAATTACATTGGGAGCTGTTTGGATTGCATTCTACCAAAGTAAAATTGTAATAACTATACTTCTCAGTTGATTGCTAAATAAAAAATAAAAAACACCGAAACCAGATGTGTTTTGTGTTAAAAAAAAAAAAAAGAAAAAAGTTTTTAACTGCTTCTTATGGTGTGGTCCACTTGAGTTTTCAATCAGCCTTCTTTTCGGGCTCATGTCCTAAAATTATCTGTCAAAATGGATGGAGGGTGTGAATAAAACATATACATCACGGCGGGCCCAGAGATCCCCTACAGACACAGAATGCAGATGAAGCTCACTAGTAAGGGCCCCACCTACAGACAGGACTCAAGGCTGCAATTGTCCAGTCCATAGTTGAAGCTCAGTTATGAATTTTCCAGTTGTCTAGTTCGCTCCAATTTTGAGCTCTAAGGTTTTAATAGTTTACAAATCAGTTTCAATGCACCAAAGTGAAAGGCATAACATCAGTCCATACCTTTTGCTTGGATTACCAATCCTCACCCTTTTCTGCTCATTTTTAAAGGTAGGAGAGTCGCATGTGTAACATGTGTTACTAGGCTACTTAATCTATTGTACACTTGGCTTGCTGATGATGATATTCCCAAAACAATCAGATTATCAACTGCATCACGAAAATTACATCAACAGAATGATCTGAGCAGTCCAAACATTGGCCAAGTAAATCAACAGTTAACAAATATTGGTTAGTCGCTTGGTTGGGATCGTATGCTTGTGGCGCATCCGAGGCTTGGAATTTCATCTTTTTTAGCCAAAGTATATATATTACAATCCTTGTGTCAAACAAAAATCTACACTAATTAGGGATATTAAAGTTGATTTAGTAATTAAATTCAAACTCTTGTAAATATAATACATAATTTAAATGCATATATATATATATATATATATATATATATATATATATATATATATATATATATATATATATATATGGAAAGGGTACAATGTGCTCGAGCTGATTTTAACGCCCCATGAGGTCGAGCTGAGTGGCCCCACCGTGATGCGTTTCGAACATCTACCCCATCAGTCAGATGCACCATTCCATCGTGGGCCTAGGTCTCAAAAATCAAGTCAATCCGTGGCTTGTGTGGGCTGCACCACATACAGAAGTGGAGAGGGGCCGTGCACCATTAAAACATTCATAATCATTTTTGGGGCCCACTGAGATGTGGTTTGCAAATCCAGCCCATCCATTATGTGTGTCCCACTTGGATGAGGGTTCAGACCAAGTTTCTGCAGCATTCAAAACTCAGGTGGGCCCCACCAAGTGCTTTTATATGTTTTTGGCATGTCTTCACATGATTTTAGATGGTATGGCCCACCTGAGTTCCATATACGGCTGATTTTTGGGATATCCTATAATTTAAAGGAGACCCATCAAATGCACGGTGTTGATGGTCGACACGCATCACGGTGGGGCCCACACAGCTCAACCTCACGGGAGCTTATCGTCAGCTCGAGCGCATTGTACCTTTTCCCGTGTGTGTGTGTGTGTGTGTGTGTGTGTGTGTGTGTGTGTGTGTGTGTGTTGTGTGTGTATATATATATATATATATCCGAATCTGGGATGCCAAATGAGGCCTTAAGGTTCTTACCACTATTGAAGATTTTTGTTCCAGCTTTAGATCTGTCAAAGGCAGATTGGATCGACAATTTCCTTACTCAAATCTAGAAGACTACAGTAAAAAATCACCTCTTTCACTCCTTTCTCTTAGAAGGCAAGTATCAATCAGAGTGCACAGGCTTGTAAGAAAGTTTTAAGCATGTTTCCAGATAATGCATACAGCATCAGTCAATACATGCAAAGGAAGAACATTGAATCTCAATCGCGAACCTTGAAACAGCTATTATCCTCAGATCCTTCAAAAGAACTGAAAACCCAACTCAGAATACTCTTTTAAGGTGAACAAATCTCTTTCCCCAAGACATGACTATAACATTTTTATCATCATCTGCTGGTAAATATAGTCTTAAAGGCTAGTCCAATTACTATGAGTGAAATGAAACAACAACAACCTACATTATCAATATAAAATTAAAATTTTGTATGAAAATTTACGTATTTTTAGGAGTGTATTTTCATTTAGATTTTTATTTATTTTTAAAGGTAACACTACCAGGGATTGAACCCTGGATCACTCGCACACTACACATCTACAGAATTTTCGTAGATGACGTTCTTGATACAATGCTAGTTTTGGGATTGGAAAGGATTTTACAATCAATGGTTAAGAATAAGGCAAGGGTACAACAAGCTTGTAATATCCACTATGTCCCAATAAAGTTTATAATATCAATATTATGATCTACCAATTTGATATAACAACAATTTGGGCTTTGGCAGGAAGTCAGGCTAATACTTTGAGAATGTGACAAAAATCAGTCTTCGGAAAAAGGCTATTGGCCGGAATTGCCCCATAGAGTTCATACACTGCTAGCTACGGCTTAGCAGCCTTTGCTTCCATTAGCTTCATTCCACACATAAGCACTCCACTTGCTCTATTGAATATGATTGTTTCCTGACTGGAACTTTCTATTGAACCAGATAAGAAAGAAGGTATTTCAAAAATGAAGGTTCTGACCTGAAGGATGAAAAGAAGATTTTGAATACCACACCCAGGATCTCTCCAACCAGTCAGTGAATCGATGCTTCTTAAGCTTTGAACTGGATAAGAAGGTATTTCAAAAAAGATGGTTCTGACCTGAAGGACGAAAAAAGATTTTGAATGCCACACCTAGGATCTCACCAATCAGTCGGTTGATCTTAATGGCTGAAACCAAGGTTTCCACCATATTAACACCCCAAATTAACCATGACCACCACCACCATCATCATAGCCTTGTCCCAGATATTTGGGGTCCCCTTTACAGATATCAGTATGCCAATCCTATATGAAAGAAGAAATCACATGATTATTTGGCAAAAGTTCTACCATCAGCAGTGCACCTGATGTCAACCATAACCACTCTATGCTTATCAAATGGTAGAACAAACTGCCTTGGTTGGAAAAGTAAAATTACTAAAAGAAACATTTATCTTTTATAGAAAGAAATGGAACTTCCTTGCTGCATGACTCACCCATGTGGGTATGCATATAACTTGGCATATGACCAACTACTTACAAGTAAAGGATATCCCCATGTACTATTGTATGTTTGATTTATGAAAGATCACCTTCCTACTTCCGTAAAAGGGCTGTTTGATTAGCAGCAAAAGCTTAGTCCAGATAAGGGTTGTCGGCTTCAAGACCTTATCCATGCGCTTGTCATATGTTGGGCCACACAGAAACCAAGAATACAAAGACAACTTGGTCACTATTTTTTTTATTGTTGGAAAGACTCCTTTCCTGCAAATGTTTGGCACTTGCTCATCCTTGTCATGGTACATGTTGGTAGAGCTAGTTGCAATATGCATGTGGTAATGCACCACAAGCCATGCATCTTTAAGCGCTAAAAGTTTTCAATATTTAGCCTTCAAGTGCCCTTCATGTGATGCATGTGCCGGGTTGCACATGCAATGAATGTGCCATGAAAAATGCATCACCAAACTTCCCAAATATGCACTTTACATCTTCAAGCACCCTGCATGTGCCACATATACCACCATACATTTTCAAGCACCACACATATGCCACATGTGCTAAGTTAGAAGTGTGCCCATATGTCACATGCAATGGATAATCCTTCCTCATCCCGGGTGCTTGACAAACAACAACAGTCTAGATTAGTTGAGGTCAGCTAACTCAGTCCATCTATTTCCGATCAGCTTCACCTAGATAGCTTAATCGTAACAAAGCTCTACTTGCTTCCAAATGGATCTAACTCAAACCAAGAATCATTTTCCTAAACCTAGATTTCCCAAACTAGGAAAGACCACCTTCTTACTCTAGTAGTTCTCACGCCATGTAAACGTTGTATTTTTGTCATATTTGGGGATATCATGTTAACACATTATCAATACATCCTTCAACAAATCTTTGATGGGACTTTGGGCTGTAAGAAGGTAAATAGCACTATTTCTGACCAAAGAATGACTTCTTTCAGACAGTTGGCACAAATCAACAAAATGAGCCAAGTTGGGATGTGTTGGACAAGAATCCTATCATGTGCTGAACAACAAGAGGAATCGTTGAACAAATCCTTTTGCACTGCCATTCACTCAACATATTTGGCCCATGATCGCAATTCTCTCACAGTGAGGTGGTGTCCTCCATCCTCTTTTACTAAGGGCCTATTTGGAAGCAAGCAAGCTTATGTCCCAATCAAGCTAGTTGGGTCAAGCTAATCAAGACTAGGCTGACTAGTTTAGCCGACACAGATTGATTTGAACTTTTACTGTTTGTCATGCACCGAGGATTAAAAAAATGATTATCTATCGAATGTGGTTGCATGTGCATACTTCTGACTTAGCACATGTGGCGCAAGTTTGGTGCTTGAAATTGTATGGTGGCACATGCTTCACGTGGCATGTGGGGTGCTTGAAGATGTATAGTGACTGAGGGATTTGACGATATATGGGGGCATATCCGCACATGAAGGACACTTTGGAGGTCTCGGCGCTGAAGTGGCCAGTGGCACATCTGCCACAACCCACTATAATAACATGTACCGCAACAAGGATAAACAAGTCCTTAGCATTTATAGGAACAAGGGAACCCTCTCAAACAGTAAAAAAATATAGACTAGGCTGTCTTTATTTTTTTAAAAGGTTTTGTAAGGCCAAACATGTAACAAATGCACTGACAAGGTCTTGACTCGGACAAACCTGACTAGGACTGAACTTTTCCTACTACCTTGGCGGAAGATGAGTGCAAAATGAACTCTTGATGGCTCCTATCAACGTCACTTTTTATGATGGAGGGAGTGATGTTACGGTTGATAACGCTGAGGTTGTTAGAAACAATGTTTTAAATATCGACAATATTGGCCGATATATCCCATGATATATCTTGTATACCATTAGTGTGATACGAAACGCACAAGTAATGCGATATATCCCACATGTTCGATCTGCTGAGCATTTTCGAATTTCAATCCTTTTATTTTCTGTAAATCATGTTAAATTAGTGTCAAATTGCTACAAATCCATGATTTTCTATGTTTTGCATTAAAAACCATGGATTGGGAGCTTCGATTTCGAGATTTGGAGGAGATGGGCCGAGTTGCGGAAAATTGAAAAAAATAAAAAAATTTCAATTTCTCGCAAATCGTTTGTAATCTTTGTGTCCAAACATCAAATCAAACATGTATGTAACCTAATCTAGTGATTCTTCTTTTGCTTTTGAATGTATTGTTGTGTTTCCACACATCTTCTTATATTTATAAATTATATGAATAGACATTGAACATACTTGCATCAATTCAGTTAGACAACATATAGATTATGACCCCATAAAAAGAAAACATATTATGTGTACTTGTTTTTTTATATAATGTTTTGATTTATAAGTGTGTATTGATGTCTTTTTTAACGATCACCAAAAAATTCAACCAATTTCCCAATGTTTCCCCATGTTTCTAACAACAGCGATACACTACACGATACAACCGATATATCCCATGCGATAACCAATACATATCTATATCCCAAGAATGCAATATGTAACGCGATACCGATATTTCGAACACTGGTTGGAAGATAGATCTTTTCTCTTCTTCTTTTTTCTTTGAGTGAGAGAGAGAGAGGCGTTGGAAGACAAGATCTTCAAATGACTTCAACAGGGGGGGACACAAGCTCATAATAAGAGATTATGATTAAACTATGCTTAGTTTTTACCTCTTTCCAAGGTGAAGGGAAAGCATTGCGCCAAAATTAGATGAGAATAAGATTCCCATCCTTATAATGGAGTGGAAAAGGCAAAAAAAAAAAAAAAAAAAGCCCTCATAATGGGGGGTTCCAACTTCCAATTTCATCAACACCCCAAGCAACAAAAGTATCGTCTCCACTAAAATTGTCATATTGGGAATTTGGGTGCGAATCGAAACTGCATCAAAACTAGCCCTAAGGTGGTCTATTGAAGCAGGCCTACGACCCACCGCAAGGCCCAACATGTGCTGATTTTGGACTATTTATTTATAGGTTTAGAGCCTAAATTTCAAATTTTGCAATTTACTATTTGTGGAAAATATGGGGACTAATTTAAAGATGTAATTGAAGATATGGGGAGATGGGATTGAAGACATGAGGGCTAAAGATTTGCAGGATTATTTCCTAAATTTGCTTTTACTATTATTAGGCTTTTATCATCTTAAGTAGATTAGATTGATTTAAAATCAATCTCTTAGTTGGGGATTCCCATTAAAGATTCATTTAAGGTCTATGGGGGGGGGGGGGGTTGTTTTGACATAAATAAAGTAGTCCTCCCTCTCTACTTAAAATTCTTGTGGGTATACTCTTGTCCATTTCTTTGTAATTCGGGTGTCGAGATCTCATTGACTCAATAACCGGGTTGCACCATCTACAGTAGTACTGCTCATCAACTTATACTTCCCTACAAGATGTTCATCACTTTGGAAGATGTGCAGAGCAGATCAATTGTTTGTATGGGAAACTTGTTCCCCTACAAGATGTTCATCATTTTGGAAGATTTGCAGAGCCGATCAATTGTTTGTATGGGAAACTTGTTCCCATTATCTTGATGCTTGTTTCTCTTCATTTTAAGAAATTTTTTGTTTTCCAAGAAAAATCCATCTTACAAACTCACAACAAAGGCAACATGATGTAAACAGCTGTCTGAATCTTCAAAGTAAACTGCAAATCTAGAAAGATAGCATTTTCAAAAAAAAAAAATTACAGAACCATCATAACAATTTTTTTTTTTGTTTGTTTTTCTTATTTTTTGGAAAGTGGTGACAAAGGAAACCTTGCAAGAAGATGGAAATCCACATATGTTTCCAGACCATAGCATTCTTTTAGTACAAACAAAATCCAGTTCCAAAATGTAGGGAAAGACAATAAATTTGCTCAAAACTTTTAAATTTCCAATATGAACTATGAACGAACCATGTCTCTCACCAATTCATTCTTCTTAACGAGTCTTCTTCTTGCCGGCAATCGAGACCCTCTTACCCTTCAACGTGCGGCAATTATTCTTTGTGTGCTGCCCTCTGCAAGGCAGCCCTTGAATATGGCGAATCCCTCTATAGCATTGGATCTCCTTCAACCTCCGAATCTGAAGGGCATTGAAACGCCTCTGCATTTTAAATACAGATTCAATTAAGATGGTGCACTATGGAACTGAAATTAGGCTAATAGAGTGCGAATAAATAACTTCTTCCTTAGCATTCATAGTGAGAGACCAGGCTCCAAATCACAATAACATTTCTTTTGAGTTTGACTTGGTGGGAATGTGACTCCATTTGGGGGGTGGTACTTGCTCATGTAGTGATTGACACTGACACATCATGAAATGAACCAGTCGAGGTTCATTTCCACTGCACAGTACCATTTGGTAGCATAGTTAGCTACTCTGGACTGTCCATTTGATGGGCCCTGCTGTGTGTGGCGCGCATTGGTGAACCGAGCTTTGCTAAGCACACATGCTTGTGAAAGTAAAACCCATCTACATGACAGCAGATCTGGCAGCACTGCAATGGCATGAGATCCGAGCCATCCATCCAAAGGTTCTCACTGTTCTATCACCCCATTCCAAAAATCAGGCTTGCCCACTAATCAAGTGGGCCAAAGAAAAGAAATCAATGGATTGAAAAAACTTGGGTCTTTCTAAGCAGTCCAACTAATTCTAACATTGTGCCCCACGTGATGAGTGGCCTCATTCTGAGTCTAGGGAATCTGCAGAGTTGCATCCACCTGATGGAGTTTGGAAGGCTTGGATCCCATCCCACATGTGCCACACTGGCACAGGTGACAAATAGATTGCTCCCTTAGACACGTGTGGGCTTAGCAAATCTATGGAGAAACCAAACCAGATATGTGCAACCCTAGCTGTCAATATGTAGCCTTCAAATGGATGGTGACAATTAAAAGGTGTCAGGTTCAGATTTTAAAGGGAAAAGCTAAACATAAGATAGTAGCATCCACCAAACAGAGTGGTTTCTGTATAATGGCCCATCCATAGCAGCGCCCACCATCTGGATGTCATCAACCAGCCAAAGAGCCAAACCGGCTGTGGAGAAGCAATGAATCAGTCGAGCCCCTCCATTATGAATACTCAATAAGACTCCCACGGTAGCTCAGCACCATTTTCAAAATGCTGGGGAGTCATCCTCTTTACATGTTGCACAAATGTAGGCGATCTAGACCATCCAAATTGTGGAGCACATTGCTGATGGACCATAGTTGGAAAATCGCATCGATTGAGCAAATCCCAACCGTGATTGATTCAAATTCAACGGGCAAAATCAGATGGTGACTTTAAAATTAGGTGTATTTTTTTGCTGTCAATGATTTAAATCTGTCTGTAACAGAATCTATCGATGTCATCGATAGACCACTCGATTCCATAGAGATGTCGATGCCATCAACAAATGCCCGATCCCATCAAGAAAATCTAGAAAAATCCTAGTTAATTGTTGGACAGTTTTGGAGTTGCTACTCGATGACATCGAAGGTGGCTTTGGTGTCATCGACTAGTCCTCGATGGCTTTTAATGCTATCGAAAGTCCCATCGAAGGCGTGCGTAGAACTACGTAAGTGGGCGGTTTGTTTCCTATTGTGGTTGTGGTATTATACACATCGGGTGTAATCGAAATTATGGTAATGTTAGGATTCTGTAAGACGTTCCTAAAGGTTCAAGAGCATAGCTAGGGATTTCAATGAGGTTTTGGGGTTGTTTGGATCGGTAAGTCCATCCATCTCTTGTAATATTGCTTTCATAGTGGATTGCTTGTCGCTTTGTGCCGTGGTTTTTCCTGTGAGGGTTTTTCCGTGTAAAAGTTGCATGTTCTTTGTGCGTTTTGCTTTCATTTGATTTTGTCTTGTTACTTTGAATTCGGGTTTGTTTCCATGCGACCCCCAAGTTTTTTTGGGCCATGGGGCACTGTTACGCTGATGAGTCACTGCCACTCATAAAATGGTGGTGAACTATCAGGAGTCTAGCCCTATGAACATTGTAACAAATATTGCCGAGATTTCAATATTTTGTAGAAAATTGATCAAACAAGACTATAGCGCTGATATAGCAAGATTTACAAAATCTAAGCTGTTTTTTCTTTTTTCTTTTTTCTTTTTGTGAATTTATTGTGAAATCATGACGATTTAACACCAAAAAAATGTTTGAAAGTTGAAATAATTCATTTTATACAATTATTCATTAATTTACAATAAATATCTCCATATTTAATTTTCAGAGATATTTTTTCCATAATATCGGGAGAAAACTGTCAAAAATCAGAAGAGAAAAAAAAAACTCCTGAGAAATTTCCAGGCTGAGATTTGTCACTATCCAGATGAAAAATGGGAAACAGTTAATTTTCGGCCAATAATTATCATCAAAGCAAACAATCACAATTCAGTCAATTAATGCATCCAAAGCAGACTAAGTCAACAGAAAAAAGGAAAAAAATTCAAAAGAAATATGAGAGAGAGAGAGAATACGAGGTCGCCTTCGATCATGTACTTGGAGACTTCATCACGAATGATGATGAGCTCATCTTCAGAGAGGTCTTTGGTGACCTTGTTCTGCATGGTCAGGTCGCATAGGATCTGTCGAGCCCTCGTCCGCCCTATGCCGTGTATGTACTGCAGAGAGCTCTCTATCCTCTTGTTGTTCGGGATCTCCACCCCTCCTACACGAGCACACCTTATGCTTAGCCCCCGATACTGCAATACAAGCAAATCCCCTAATTCAGTCTATCAAACTGAGATCAAGAATATAGATAGAAAGAGAGAGGGGTAGTAGTGGTACGTTGAGAGAGGAAGAGGGATTAGAAGAGAAGGAAATGGTGGAAGGATTTGGAAGACAAAAGGAAGGGTTTCCTCCTTTGCTGACTATTGAAATAGATGGAGAGATTGGCATTGCTAGTGTTTGAGCCATTGTCACCTCTCTCTCTCTCTCTCTCGCTCTTCTTCTTCTTTCTGCCAGTCCCCCTTATCCACTAGGCTGCTCTTTATGGCTGAAACAATAGCAATGGGACTCTAGCATGCACACGTCTTACACGTGTGGCGTAACAGGAGTTCCTCGTGCGGGCCTGTACATACCCATCAGGTTGCGCACGTGTAAGCAATTGAAATTAACGTGTGCGTGTGGCGTGCTTGATTAGGGAGCGGCTTGGGTGGGTCCTCGGATCCACTGAGATGGGGAGATCCCTGACTAATTCCTGACTGTGCGGCCCACCATGATATATGTTCCTTACATCCACTCCATCCATCTGTTTTGACAGATCATTTTCGGGTACTATCCCAAAAATTAAGCAGATCCAAATTAAATTTGGACCACGCCACAGGAAAAATTAGTGATTGTCCATTTAAAACTTCTTGTAAGGCTCAAAAGTTTTGAATCAAGCTGATATTTACGTGGTCCCTTCATACAGGTCTTTGTGACCTTATCAAGAGGTTGGATAGCAAATGAACATTCCTGTTGCGCCTAATAAGGTTTTAATGGTGGGTATTCAATCACTAATGTTTACTATGGTGTGTTTCACATGAGATCTGGATATTCTTCCTTTCTGGGATTAACCGCTAAAATGAGCTGTAAAAACTAATGGACGGAGTGGATATAAGTAACATATATCATGGTGGGCCCCACAATCAGGGATCTATCCACGATGGGGAATCCACGAAGCCGCGCCCCTTGATTAGTGGGGAAACGGAATGCGTACTGAGTTACTTCGCTATAAGTAAACTCTGTAGGGCCTACCGTGGATGTATGTGTCTTATCCACGCCGTCCATCCGTTTTTTCAGATCATTTTAGGCATGATCCCAAAATTGAAGCAAATCCAAAGCTCAAGTGGACCACACCACGGGAAGCAATCTGCCGTTGAAACGTTCCTGATGCCCACAGTGAATTTTATTTATAATCGAACCTGTTCGTAAGGTCACACGGACATAATGTGTCACCATTTAAAAACCAAACATCCATTGATCAGATGGTCAACTTAACAGAATCATCTGGAACGTTCAGGCATGGACAATTCAAGTGGCAATTGCAAGGAGGACATCCAGACCGTCAATATAGGGCCCACGCTTTCAACACAAGTGCACCTCATCCCGACATGATACAGCTTCGGCAGTGGACTACGTACAAAGGCTGCAAACGTCAAGTACAATCAGACCTGTCCAGCTTGGCCATGGTGCTGATACGCATTTCCAAAAATCACAATGATTTTATAATCCTAGCCATCATTTCATGGTAAATTCCCCCTACTGAATGTTGACATATTCATCCCAGCAGCCATTGCACTCATTTCACTCCGCCTTGTCCATCGGCTGCTTAGGGCCAGTTTGGGCAGTGGGATTAGAAGGGATTTGGTGGGGATGGAATTCATTGCCAATTCCACTCCTTGTCTGGGAGGAATGGAAATGCTTGGAATTACATTAAATGGAATTGCATGGGGTCGTGTGCTAATTTCACACTGTCCACCTGTTTATCGAGATTATTTTAGAGCATGGGCCAAAAACTCAGGTAAATCTAATGCTCAAGTGGACTCCACCATAGAAATCAATAGGGATTAAATACTTAACGTTGAAAACTTCTTTGGTGCTACATAAGTTTTGGATTTATCTGATTTTTAGGCCCATGCCATAAAATGAGGTTACGAAACAAATGAACGGTTTAGATATAACACATGTATGTTATTCTCAGCAATTTCAAATGATGGTGGGTATATTCATTCAATGTACCACTATATTATCAACAAAGTAGGGCACTAATTTAATCCCATGGTAATAGGGGACAACCCCTGCCATGGGTAATAGTTATGTTTTTTGAATCCCATCCCCACCTAATCCCTTCTAATCCCACTGCCCAAACTGACCCTTAGTTTAATCTCTACCCCCAAGCACTCTTAACAATGTATTTTCATGCGACAGACACGTCTATGATCATCTGATCCCTGTGATTAGAGATATGTGGCGACATTATTGTGGTGGCTCAGCGGATCAACAGTTCCAATTGGCTTAAAAGGGTTCAGTTAACAAAAATTCTCTTTACACAAGGTAAACTTGTTTTTTTCTTTTTAAATGATAATCTCCCAAGATTCCAAAAGGCCATTTGGGATAGCGATGTCCCCAGTATGCAAACAGCAAACCTTTTATGCCAGGCCAATTGAAAGCTTAACAGTTAGCAAAGAAAATCTTTAGAAAAGAGATTATCCTTGTTATGTCAAACCCTTTATGAAGGGTCGTTACTCCTGCCCCGGTGGTAGCTCACAAGAGTTTTCAACAAGTGAAAGGTTCGAGTACCTATATGTGATGAAATCCCACTGCAGCGTCAGTCAGTGATATTTTGATAAAATCACCAACATATCAATTTTCCAAAAAAAATAATAATAAAATAAAATAAAATAAAATAAAATTGTTTATTGATATTTTTTGCATTTCAATTTTTTTAGGGGCTTTAATTTGTTTGTTTGTAGTGTTTAATTTGTCAACATATCGTTATATTACAATTATTGCAATATGAAGAATATTGATATTGCGATTTTTCATTTCATTTTCAATTATCGATGATTTCTCAATGAAATATCAACTGTTTTCGATATACTGAAATATCGATGGATGTGAAACTTGGATAGATTTATGGGATGGATGGGATGACTGTTCTAATTTCTTACGACAACACATGCTTTAAGCCCCTATTAAATGAAAACTTATCATGTATGCTATTTTTTACAAATTTTTTATTCATAAATATACAAATATGTGTGTTTTAGTATCTCATGAAGTTTCACTGAAAAATTCCATTGTTTTCCCAATGTTTCCATGCATTTCTAGTTATCGATGACATTATCAATGATATCAATAATTTCTGCATTCTCGACCAACGAAACTTGTAGCAATAGTGATACTTTGAACACTGCATTCATCACATGTGCCAAATATACCATGTGTGATTATTCAAGTACACCATATGTGCACATGTATTATCATCCATCTTTAAGTGCCCAACATATGCTCATTGTTCATAGTAACCCCAATATTTTCCTGATCTCCAGTTCAACAATACCAATAACATTAGTATTAGAAATTTCAAGAATTAGCAATGTATCTCACTAAATATCTCCGATATATCAATATTGCCAATGTATCGCCAATATTTTCCATTGTATAAATTTTAGGTGAAGCTTATATCACCAATGTTTTAATATCATCAATGTATCACCAATATTTTTAACTGTATAAATTCTAGATATCGCTTGTATCGATGATATTGCAATAATATCACCAATGTATCGATATCAACAAAAACAGTTTATTAAAAAAACAATCATTTCAAAAAAAAATTATAGGGACAGTTGTATGCTAGTATTGATAATATTGTGATATTATCGTCATCGCAACATGAGCAATGTTGATATCATAATTTTTCATTTCTTTTCTAATTCAATGAAATAGTGTAAAAACAATCATTTCATTTTTTTAATAGGTGCACAGTTGTATGCTAGTATTGATAATATTGTGATATCATCATCATCGCAACATGAGCAATGTTGATATCATAATTTTTCATTTCCTTTCTAATTTTCAAATATTGATTGATTTTTATATGGAAAGATGGATAGCATAATGGATAGATGAGATTGATGAGATGGTTGGACTGATTTCTTGTGACACCACATGCTTTTAGGCCCCCATTGAATGACAACTTATTATACATGCATTCTTTATACAACTCTTTTTTAATTCCTAAATATGCAAATGTGTATATTTTAATATCATCCGATGTTTCAATGAAAAATTCCCACATTTTCCTCATGTTCCACCACATTTCCAGTTACAGGGAATATTATCAGCAATATCAATATTGTTTCCGTATCTCCGACCAACGAAACTTATAGGAATGCCAATAATTCAAACACCGCATATGCCACATTAATGTGCACATGCAGTATAAACACAACATACTTCATCTAGATTAAGGCCTACTTGGATTGAAGGTAAACTCAGGAAACACAAGGAAAGAGCATAAATGTGATGTAAGCTAGCATCAATGCCAGGAGAAGCAAACCTTTTGGGCGTTTATTTCGCCAAAGAAAAGCCCTGAAAATGTTTCCTTCGTATTTGCAACTATTTAGATTGTTATCCTGCAAAGGAGAACTTTTTTCCATCCAAAATTACCATTTAAAAGATCACATCAGACGCAAACACCTTTTCCTCCATTTGAGGATGAAAGCAAACGCAAGCACTTTGCTTCAGCATTGGATACTTGCCAAATGGGTGCAAATTTCGAGTAGCATTCCCCTATTTGCATCCTATCCAAACAGGCCCTGAACTCCTCACATGTGCCACACCTCCATCCTTGCTCCTTTCTTCCAGTTGTTTGGCAAACAGAAAACAGACTAACTTGTCGAATGCAGCATGACCAGGATAGCCTGTGGCAACACAACATTGCTTGCATCCAAATGCTCCAGAGGAAAACCAGAAAGGAGCTTCCAAGATTCACATACAAATCAGAAATCAACAAATTTTTTATTTTTTATTTTCAGAATCTTCTTACAATGGTTTATAAAAGAATGACATATTTTTCTCCTTTTCAGTTCCCATACAGGGACCTGCTGCCAATGCTAGTGCCAGAAATTGAAGTAATATCTAACTATCAAACATCTGAAGCTATCAAACATCTATAATATCTAACTTGCACTAATTTCGACATCTTATACTATACAAATTGCCAATCTAACATGTATATTTGTGTATGGTCATGAATAAATAACAGTGAGGATAAATCTCTACTTGCCTTGTTCCTCCATGTAGGTTGCCTTTATTGCTTTGGAGCAAGATCCGTTAATGAATGCCAACAAACACCATTCCAAGCAACCATTGTCCTGTCAACTAAAAGACAGCTTTCTGTCATCGAGCACAGGCAAAATTGCTGATGCTATGCTGGGATTCTTTGTTTTTACCTGAGTGCTTGATGCTTAGTAAGGCTAGGAAAAGAGAAGCTTCTACAAATTGGTGTCTTTCATCAGCCATTTCAATTCATGTGCTTTCAGTGATGCGATCATCTTGCACGATTGCTTCCATGGGATTCTGCTCAGCCCACACAGCTGCATCTAGATATCCAAGCTCGAAGAGTCTGTCGAGAATTTCATCTTCTGCTGGCTCCAGTGCCCACATAAGAAGCTACAATAGTTGGATACAAGATACAATCAGTCTTGACTTGACCGGAATTAAGAAAGTGGAGCACAGTAGTGGTGGGAGTTTCAAGCAAACCTCTCTTGGAGTAGCTCTATTCTCTGGGTTGCAATCTGGACTAATCCCAATCCCACTCAATCCCAACCGATCAGCTGGGAAAGCACAAACACGGACCTGCAATGCAAGATCAACACATCAGCAAGGAATCACATAAACCCTTGTATTTCTTGGCTCTCTCTATCGGATCAGAAGCAAAACAAATTTCATCCCACATCCCCTGAATGTCTTGATGTCTATGATGAATTGTAACAAGAATCGAGGAATCGAGAGTACCGTTTCTGATGCAGATGTTGGTGGCATAAACAATGTCAAACCCCCATCAATGCAAAGGCGATTGCGGAAAATTGTTGCAGGCCTTGGAGCTAGATACCTGCAGCAAATTGGAATTTTGTTCTTACACCGTTTGAGTTCCAAGCATGGTGCTGGAACTACAGAGCACACAAACCCAGGAATCCGCATTTACTTACCCTGGAATGAAGGAAGAGGTAAAGACGGCATTAATGAGATCTTCCTTGGAGTCAAACTGATCCACGAGTAAGCCCCTAGGCCTCCAAAGTATCTGTGTGACAGCAACTGCATCAAAACAACAATATTAATTTATTATTTTTATCGGCCCTTCTCCTTCTGTTTTTTATTGGTAAAAATAAGGACAAGGTTGAAATTGGACTCTAGACTTATAGGTGAAAACAGGAGCTTTTTCCAAAAAGGGAATTGCTTTAGATGTTTAGAATGTTGCCTCGTACAGAGAAACAACTCAGAATCAATTTAATTGAACCAAAACTTCAGCAGAAATATAAAAGCACGTAGCCCGTGGTTTTCATTGCTTATATTTTGTTTGCATCTGCTTTAAGTGGTGCCTTGTAGAAAGGACTCATTCACTCTTGTACAGAAACCAAACCCTATACCATGATGGCATTCATCCCATGTCTATCATATATTTGCAGGAGTAATAACATGAGTGAAAAGGTAATGTCAGATGAACTCTACTAGAACCATGTGTGAATAAATATCAAAGTCGACCCATCCATCATCATCATCATCATCATCTTAGTCAGCAACTTGGGGTTGGCTTTTAAATGGCAGATTATTACAAGTTTCATGATCAGCTGCCTGCTAGACAGACTGTCCTCTTCTATTACCATTCGAAAAAGGGCAGAGAGAGAGAATCTTGGTCAGGGTTGGCTTTTAAATGGCAGTTTATCATAAGTTTCATGATCAGCTGCCGGCTAGACACTGTCCTCTTCTATTACCATTCGAAAAAGGGCAGAGAGGGATGGAGGGAGGGAGGGAGATTCTCTTCTACTGGGGCTCGGAACATGTCAAGGCAGAGACTCAAATTCACATCTCTCAAATATCAACAGAGCTGCACCCAATATGACCCCTGACCAACTACCACATGCCCACCCAATATGGAGCAGTTGCCCCAAAGTCAACCTCTATGTGATTACAAATAATGGCAATCAAAATACAACTGCATATGAGGTAGCTCTAAACCCTTACACTTGTTGCATAGGGAGGGAAACAAGTGTTGGAAACCGACATGGATACATACTGTCAAACTCAACAAACCCTCATGGCATATTTTAGGGCCTGTTTGGATTGGTGGAATCCAGTGTAAAGTATTGGAATAGTGTAATGATGACAAATTCAATTACTTGTCAACATGGATACAATGGTAAGTGCCGTTCAAACAACCCTGTTTGCTTGCTCATACGAAACACCCGATTCGTCCAATCATGGACCATCATCTATGCTTGGATACAACTAGGAAATCATGATTCACATGACCGAACCAGATACAGCAATTTTCAGTGCCACTACCAGACCACACCAATCTAGCTGTTTGAATATGGCCTGTAGACTTACTGATTCCAATCCACACGGATTGCGATTGCTATATGCACCGAAGGCAGGAAAACCAATCATCTGCATGTGATTGCAACTTGCAAGTGATGTTCTCCAGAGTTCGTATCCTCCCAATCCAATGGAGTTGAATTCAGGAAGGAGAAACCAGAGCAAGATGCATTGTATTTTTTTTTTTGAAAGGTGACGATATATAAGACGCATTGTATTGCTTACCATTCAAGAATAAAATACAGAGGCAGAAATGCATGATAATGCATGCCATCTTGCATGGGTGAGATAACACTGAAGAAACGGAAGATTATCCGTGTATAGGACACGAATGTAACATACAGGCTCACCTTCATCACCGATCTGTGGAGTCTTTACAGCAGAATGCCTAGACTGCCAGCAATGACGATGGCTTCTCTATAGAGAGGATCCTGTTGCTGTTTCAGGTCAGAGAGTGGAATGAGCCGGCATAAAGGTGCAGAGTTCTAAGGATGCAATCCTTCTCACGGATGACTTTGGAAAGAAGGGTAGAGAAGAGGGGATGAGATGAAGGGAGAGATGAGTACATCGTATGGGTTCAAGACATGGAATGAGGGAGTAGGTTTGTTCGTAGGGATGCAGCATACAACCTAAGTTGAATGGTCTTTTTGAGACTTGGAAATGACAAGGAGAATCAGAAAGAGGATGCATGCGTATTTCCAAAGCAATTTTTCTGACAGCATGGCAATGAAAAATGGCTACTTTTAATACTTTTTTATCCACCATATTCAATTAGCGTTCCATCGCAATAATTACAGCTTGTGATTGCTTTCATTCTGAATCCATGGATCCAAACAGAAACTATTTAAATAAGTATTTTTATATGACGATAGGTTTATATATATATATATATTATATATATATATATATATTATATATATATATAATATATATATATATATATATATAAGAGAAGCTAATACTTCCTATTCATGATAACGAAGAGATTGAGAATGATGCTGATCTTAGAATTAGAGCTGGTAGGATGATGTGGAGATGCGCCTATGGAGTTTTATGTGATTGCAACATCCCAATCAAACAGAACAGGAGATTCTAAAGGATTTATACCAGCCGTGCTTTACAGGACACAGCAGCAGTAGTCGAGGAACAAAACGTTCATAGAATGAGTGTAACTAAAATAAGGATGTTGAGATGGATGAGTAGCAAAACAAGGATAGAATTAGAAAAGAACACATGCGAGGGAACTTCGTCGAAGCCCCAATAGATGGAGGGAAGCAGACATAACATTTGCATCGGACACCAAGAATTGCACCAGCTAGGAGAAGTGAGTTGCTTCAAGTTGAAGGCTATAAGTAAGGAGAGGCTGAAAAGAACATGGGTAATCATCTGAGGATACGGTCCTTGATATAGTGGAACAGCAGACATGATTCTTGTAGCCAACCCCAATTAATTGGATAAGGCTTAGATGATAATGATGAAGATGATGAATGTTATGATGGCTTCTACAGTGGGAGCTATAAAAGATCTTATAAATGTGATGCCATACTATTTGTTTGAAACCCCTCCATAGTATGGGAATAGTTGACAATCTATTTCAAATGTAAATTTATGTAATGTCAAGTTTAAATAGAACTGAAGAAAATCCCAGAAGCTTTCATCTAATCCCATAGTGTCGGAATCCAACATTCCTCATGGTCTACTGAAAGAATTCTCAGCCCCTAATTGGAAACTGGAGATTTATTTTATCATTTGGCCATAAACCAAAACTTGCGTGTGTTTATAAATGAATCCTATAATGTTTAAACCCAACAAAAATTGGGCAATGAAACATATTCATGGCACCTCAAATGCATAATGATAAATACGTAAAGGTACAAATCGTTCGGCAGGCAAGACTTTAGCTCAGAAAATTTGACGAGTCAAAACCAAGCTCAAGAAAGTGACTGAATTGTGAAGGCTGGATCACAATAGAAGCAAAGCACAGCACCACATGGAATTGGCTACTTATTTCAACTTTCAAGCACCAAGAGATAATGTTACCATCACTAAGCAACTAAGCCAGTAAGCCTACTTGTAGCACCAAAGATCAAAAGCAAAGTGGTCTCACCACGAACCCTTCCATTGGACCTTATATGAACATCATCTGGCAGAAAATTGTCAAGAACGTCCCTCAGAACAGCCTGCATGAAAGAAACATGGAAGGAATCAAATAGCTGTCTCTTCAATCATTGGTATCAAGCTTCTTACATGACTTGTGAACAATTCAGAGCCCTTCCACTATTTAGCATTTAATAGGGACAAAGAAAATCTATGAAGCTATTTGTGTAATAGAACGCCTCTAATTCCCAGGAAAATATGTTACATACTATGTGCATGGTGCAAGAGAATTCATATGTGCACTGTCCAAGACAAACTTATCTGTAGAGGTATTGCAATTATCCAACCAATTTATTGACGAGGATACTCCTGGATGAAAAACAAAGCTCCCAAACAAAGACATCAAACCAATAAAAAACACGGAAGACATCAAGAAAATCTTAGACGTTCCTATGGACTTCCAATCGTTGCAATTCAACATTGGAAACTGATGATTGCGGTCAAGCCAATTTATAACAGGTCTGTAGAGTGTTGCGAGTGAAAGACAAGCTGATTTATCGACAAGGATACTCCTGGATGAAAAATAAAGCTCCCAAACAAAGACATCAAACCAATAAAAACACGGAAGACATCAAGAAAATCTTAAAAGTTCCTATGGACTTCCAACCGTTGCATTCAACATTGGAAACTTGATTGTGGTCTTGCCAATTTATAACAGGTCTGTAGAGTGTTGCGAGTGAAAGAGAGGCTGATTTGGATGATCCTCGAGGAAGGTTGCAACTTGGGCTAGCTCAACCTGAACCGAGCCTATTTAACTTGGGTTGAATCAAGTTGGGGTTAGGTTCAGGTTGGATTTTTGTTACCCCGTTTAAATTTGGGTCCAGAAGAGGTAAGAGTCATAACCCAACCCAAACTGAATACACGGTCGAAACAACCCTAACTGCAATATATAAGAGTTTTGGGTAATCCGTGGTGGGGATCTTGACATCAATGGTTTGGATTACATTTCATTACCTAAATCCAGAAATTAGCAGTAGGCCGGGTGAAGATTGGGTTGGGTACATATAAAAATGGACGGCCTCAGGTTGATGAGGTGAGGTTGAAAATCTGTTCAGATTAGGTCTGCGATAACAACTGACATTTTTTTAACTGGGCTCAGGTTGACCCCAGCCTGACCAGAGTGGCAGCCTAATAAGAGCAGTAGTGCAGTACCACCTCACCGAAACAAAAGGCAACATCAGGAGAGCTGGAACAGAAGTGTTGGATACTGAGAGCACAAAGGAAGTGTCTGAATATGTATTTAATATTGATATATTCATAATAAATATGCATCCGTATTGCCTAGCAACATATTCAGGACCAAAGTCAGCACCAAAAATAGCATGCCTAATGTAAAAATAAGCATCTAAGACAAAAAGGTGATCGTACCACCAACCTTGCGTGAAGAGCATGCACATCATTTATCTACTTCCGTGTAATTTTCTTCTGATGCACTCCCTGGTTTTAGGCAAAGGATCTTGGGTGTAACTGACAGCTAATTTATTAAATTCCACCATTCTGCTTTAATTATTATTGCATTATTGTTTTTGTAGAATCTTTCCAATAACACATTGGTGTTATTGGATGAGAGATTCATGCCATATTCCCACAACACAACTCCTTTGAATGTTCACACACTTTTCAGGTCTTTTGTTTTAGTTGTATTCTTTAAAACCAATTGGTTGGTAGACATATTGGCACCAAGGTGTATAGAAGGTGTTTCAAATGATCCAGCCTTGCCAGTATCTTTGAGGAGTTCTTTACCATACTACCATACTACATCTATTCAGTTCAATTTACTTCTCCCCAAATAAAGATTAAGTACATGGTACTCAACATATCTGCCAAATAACCATACTTTACAATATTTCGTAAAATGAATCATTCTAGTACTGAGATGTGCTCATACCCCCAGGCGAAAAGCTGTGCCTTTGAGTCGGCAATCCTCAGCCAGTATTTTGGTCACTTTTAGGGCGTCTTGCATGCTGCTTCCAGAGGCAATTACTGCACAGACTATGGCACCAGCTGATGAACCAGCTAACGGTGTGCTTTCCTGTATCATGCAACAAAAAAAAAAAAAAAAAAGAGTCTTAATTGAATTTAAAAAACACCGACTTTCCATCCAAAATTGATAATGGCCATCCACTCCCTCTAGCAAAGTGGCCAAAAATTACCCCATACTAAAATGAACACGTGCCCCTGTAAACATTTATAACCACAAATTAGTGAAATTACCAATACTTTGAAAACCATGTAGCGACAGATTATCACATATGTTTGTCCATCCATGCAGGCACGTGCGCATATAGTCCAGGATGTATACACATGTTCACATACCAGACCATAGATATTCTTTCTTTTACGATGATTTTCATTCTCTTCTCTTCTATCCACAAAAACATTGAAATTCCGAAATGGGATCTATGAATTTCAATATTAAACCCAAGAAAACAGATTCCTATTGCCTATAGGGAAGGCTCGGCACACGTGTGCCAGACATAGAACCATATTATGGAACTAGGCAAGGCTTGGAACACAGGTCAGAGATCAACGGACGAGGGTGCACACATGTTAGAGATCAAGCGATGAGGGCATGACATGTCAGAGATCCAGATAAGGCTTGGAACAGGTGTCAGAGATTAACGGCAGAGGAGCACATTTGTCAGAGATCAATCAATGAGGGCGCCCACATGTTACAGATCTGGGCAGATGAGGGCACAGACATGTTACAGCTGGGTGGATGAGGACGCAAATGTCTGAGATCGGTGGATGGCTCACATATCACATATCTAAGAAAGTTCATCATGGGAGCCAACCATGAAGATGGCCTGGCTTGAAGACCAGGCAGGCTGGTCCACGTGTAGGGAGACATGGATAGTTAGGAAGAAATGGCAATGCATAGGCAGTTAGGGCATTTTTGTCCTTTTGAAATATAAGCTATTTTCCTCATTTCATGAATACCTGTGAGGGCTGTTTGCTAGATTGGATGGAAATGATAAAATCGAACCTTGCACCTAAAGGGTGTTTCCATCTAAAAACACTATAATAAGGGTGGTTGTTCATAAAAATCCCAAAAAGAAAATGATTGCTAAACAGGAACATTATGCAGTTTCTGTATCATTGCCAATCACTTAACCAAATGCAATATAATCATAAACAACAAGTAATGATTCCTAGATTCAAGCTATACAAAATAATAATAATAATAATAATAATAATAATAAAAGGATTCCCAGCTTCATATTGAAATCCTAAAGTTGGAGAATTAGGTGGCCCAAGTGAGGCACTTAGAAGTTTTGAGTTGCTATATCCAAAGGGAAACATCAGGAATATTGGTACAAAATTCTAGTAGTCTGTTATTGACATAAGTAGTTTATGTCACATCAAAGAACTGTCTCCAGATATTGAAATCAATTAATTGCTTATTGAAGATCCACATCCCTGTCCACAGTTAGAAGATCTTCAGCAGCCCATAACAACAGAAAAAGGAAAAGGAAAGAAAAAAAGAAGAAGAGGTTTCTGGTAACAACATCAAAATATCTAATCGCGTAAAAGTGTATAAAATTGCATACTATAGAAATCAGGATAAAAGCTCAAAAATGCCTAAGGTAATATGTGCAGGTAAGCCATTCCTCTTGACATGAGGGGGCATTTATATCCATACTTCTTCATCATGCAAATTTCACCTGAAGGTTGAGAAAGGACAACAATTCACAACTATAGGCTTGCCATAGCAGATCAGCACTACTAAATCGGGAAAAACAAAAACAAAATTTCCCATGCATAATTGGGACAGAACTACAGAAGGATGCATGCAATTTCTTAAACAAAGTTTAGCATGAGAGTCGTTAAATGTCAGTTCATTGTCAGATGAACCAGTAAAAAATGACATATACAAATGCAAGGAAACCACCATCAGGGTACTTATTGGACTCTTCTGTTTTTTTCATTAGTAAGCAGAACAGCAAAAATTGTTTGGAGAACCAAATCACTGCACAATGACCTTGCTTACCAATGGTTTTCCACGACAAATTCCCCCTCAAAAAATTAAGTATTCTACAAGAGTATTCAATATGGACTTTGTTCCGAAACCAAAGTCAAACATCCACTCAAAATCAATCACAAGTCAAAAATCGTAACCTGGTTAAGTACAATCGGACAAAGTTCAGCTGAATCGTAACTCTACAAGACACAAAGAAGATGCGCCCAAATGGGTAATAAAAAATTTTCCCAGGGTATCCCTTGAAAGCAGAAGCCCACATCAACATGTAGGTAGGCCCTCTCAAGTCTCAACGCAACCAAACACGTCAATTTTTCAATTTTAACACAAATCATTATGTTACAATCCCAATGTGGTTTAATAGCATAACTTGATGTCAAATCAGTCCTGGGTCTTTTCGCGCATTGGTTAGGTTCTTAAAAATCGGTATCAAAGCCAACACCACTTCCTGTGTTCAAGTCACAGAAGGGCCAACCTGTGGAAATGGTAACCTGGACTAGAGTAAAAGCCACCGCGGCATGGAAAGGGCTACCTGGAGAACCAGAGCGCAGCTGCCATGAATGGAAAGTACCACCTGGAAAAGAGGCCAGAGTGGGTGCTGTGGAGCGTGTTTCATAGCCTAACTTGACGGTTCCATCAGTTATGGGGCTTTTTGTGTATTGGTTAGGTTCTTAACACAGTATGATCGCATCTTAAACAGCATGAAATCATACAACAAATTGCTAAAATTCAAATGCCTATATCCTCAGTGCTGTCAATTTCCCCAAACCTCAAATTCGAGCAATGCAATTACTCCGAGCAGCAACAAGAAAGGAAAAGGGAGAAAGTTCAACAGAATTCACCTTGATATACCCTTTCTCTAGAAGGAACTGTGCAACACCGAGATGGTACGGAAACAGGAGCCCTGCGGCGGAGAAGCTAAACCCAGGGCTCGTAACCTTCTTCAGTCCCCTCTCTGCCTCCACGTCCTTCAGACGCTGCTCCCAGATCACATCCGGATTGATCGAATCCTCCGCAACAGACGCAATCCGGTCCTGCACGACCTGAGCATACGGGCCCTGGACCGATTTCTCTCGTTCGTCAAATATACCAACGGGAGGGCCGGAATCTGAACCCTTGTTGGAGTTTCCTCGCCTGACGAGCATGGAAGCAAGGCCTAGGAAGAGCTCACCGGTAACGACTGCGAATGATTTCTTCTCGGAAATGGAAGATTCTCTGCTGCTGCTGTTGCTTTTCTGCTGTTGGATTTTGGCGGAGACTTTGAAGGAGGAGAGGGTTTGAGGGAAGAGAAATCTAGGGGTAGGGTTTTGAGGACGGAAGGGATGGGTTTTGGAGAGGAGGAGAGAGGAGAGGGAACGATCCAAGGAAGCCATCAGGAGGGAAACGAAGGAATCGGCTTTCGAGCTTTGGTTTTAAAGGCCGGTTCCACCGCAACGTGGGAACGGATTGGCTACTCCCCGTGCCACCAGCCCCTTGGCTGGTGATCGGTGCTCTGTGGGCCCCACCATGATATATGTGTTTCATCCATTCTCTTCATCCATTTTTACAGATGATTTTAGGTCTTTATCCCAAAAATAATAGGGATATAAATCTAAGGTGAACCACACCACAGGAAAACAATAGCGATTGGATATTCACCATTAAAATCCTCCTAAGGCCCACTGTACTGTTTATTTGACATTCAATCTGTTGATTAGATCATAAATCCCCAGATGAAGGGGAAAAACAAAGATCAGATTGATACAAAACTTTTATGGCCCCCAAAAGGTTTTTAATGATTGACGCTCATTCAACACAACATCCTGTAATGTGGTCCATGTGAGATTGCGAAATATCTCATTTTTGGTCTCATACTATAAAGTGATCTGAAGAAATAGATGGACGGCATGGATGAAACACATATATCATCGTGGGGCCCACAGAGCACCGACCATCAGCCATTGGCCGGTGGCAGGGAGAGTAGCCAATCCGTTTCCCGTTTGTAGAATAAAACGTTGCTGGTGGGCCGGCAGAGGCGTGTGTTTGGCAATTGGACGCGTATTGCCTGCGACAGTAAGCTAGGCGGGGCCCACCGAGATGTTTGTGAGGAATCCACCCCGTCCATCCGTTTTTACAAATTATTTTAGGACGTTCCTCCGAAATGAAGTATATCAAAAACTCAAACTCAATTGGTCCGTACGAAAGAAAAGAGTAAGTAGGGAAGTGTCTACCGTTGAAACCCCCTGGGTCCACCGTGATGTTTATATGCCATCCATACCGTTCATAAATTCATTCCTACTCGGATGAACTGAAAATACAAAAATATTAGCCTGATCCAAAACTTCTGTAGCCTCATGACTGTTTCAACTATGTACGTTTAATCTTCACTGTTTGCTGTCGTGCAGCCGTTTGAGTTTTGAACCGCCTCAGTTCTGGCATATGTACTAACATAATCTAGCAAAATAGATGGATGGAACGGATCTTCGAAAAAATCACGGTAGGCCCCACCTAGCTGTGTAGCAGTAAGTTTTTGCTAAATTCATCACAGGCATCCTCCGTTCATGCATCGAACCGCAGGGAGGGAAATAAAGCTACCCGCTGTTGGACGTTGGCTACTCCCCCTGCCATCAGCCCAAGGCTGATGGTCGGTGCTCCGTGGGCCCTGCCATGATGTATGTGTTTCATTCATGCCGTCCATATATTTTTCTAGATCATTTTATATTATGATAAAAAAAATGAAGTATATCCCAATCTCAAGTGGACCACGTTGCAGGAAACAGTGTTGAATAAACGTCGGCCATTAATAACTTTTTGAGGTCCATAAAAGTTTTGGATCAAGCTGATCTTTGTTTTTTTCATTCATCTAGGTCTGTATGACCTAATCAACAGATTGGATGTCAAATAAACAGTATAGTGGCCTTAGGAGAATTTTAATGGTGGATATCCAATCGCTATTGTTTTCCTTTGGTGTGGTCCACCTGAGATTTATATCCTTGTAATTTTTTATATAAGACCCTAAAATAATCTGCAAAAATGGATGAGCGGAATGGATGAAATATATACATCATGGTGGGACTTACAGAACACCGACCATCAGCCACCGGGCAGGTGGCAGGGGGAGTGGCCAATCTGTTCTCGCTTTACAATCCCATCATGCTAAATGTGTTTTACACAACGGAAACGGATTGGCTACTCCCCCGACACCAGCCAATGGCTGGTTGTTGGTGCTCCGTGGGCTCCACCATGATGTGTTTGTTTCATCCATGCCGCCCATATATTTTTAAAGATTATTTTAGGGTATTAGACCAAAAATAAGGAATATCCCAATCTTAAGTGGATCACATTATAGGAAACAGTGTTAAATGAGCGTCAACCATTAAAAAACATTTTGGGGCCATAAAAGTTTTGGAACAAGCTGATTTTTGTTTTTTCCCTTCATCTGGGCCTGTATGACCTAATCAACATATTGGATGTCAAATAAAAAGTACAGTGGGCCTTGGGAGGATTTTAATGATGGATATCCAATCACTATTGTTTTCATGTGGTGTGGTGCACCTGAGATTTATACCTCTCATTTTTGGTATCAAATCATAAAATGATCTTTAAAAATGGATGAACGGAATGGATGAAACACATACATCATGGAGAGGCTCACAGAGCACCGACCATCAGCTACGGTGTTGGTGTCAGAGGGAGTAGCCAATCCGTTTCCTTTACACACCGTCTATCCGTTTCACCCCTCACCTTAGGCATCAGTCTAAAAATGACTCGGATCAAAATCTCATGTGGACTATGTTACTGAAACCATGGTCATTGAATGCTCGGGTCCACAAAATTTATGGATGAGAAAATATTTGTATCTTCCAAGGTCATTTACAGCGGTGGGTCTTATTAGGAGGTTTTCATAGGCATTCAATTGCCATTGTTTTCTGTGACCACCGGTGGCTACTTTTCCTCCCAGAGTAACTTTTCTTTCATGGTATTAAAAAGCATTAATTGGTCCTTTAATTAATCAACTACTTGAAGGACGAAAATGCAATGTCCAACTAGTTGTGTGTGAGCATATTGTGAGCATATGCTCACACACAACTAGTTCGACCGTAAGTTTTTGTAACACCCCGTACTTTTAGTACTCGGGTGTCACCAGGAATCTAATTTAGTATAAATACAAACTTAACCTATTTAAATATTTGCGTTCATTGTGGTTTAAATCCGATCGTATAAAACAGTCCCCATCCATATATCAGGCTATCCAACTGTAAATCTTCAAGACGAACCATCATGTCATTAATGCAACCCGTTGCTAGGACTTCGATTACCTCGATAGACGAATCAACCATCCTATGATATTCAACAGCTATATAATCATCCTTGTTCATTATATATAAGTGTTACTCAAAGATAGATCAGAAAAAATTATAGATGTATTTTGATAAATTACTTATCATGTAGAAGTGTATGAAAGTATATTATAATAAGAATGATATATATATATATATATCTAATGCGTGTAAAATATTATGAAAATAACATTGTATTAACTGAACATAATGAATAATAATTTTAATTGAATTATAGGTATTAATGTAGTATTGAATATTTCTATAAACCTGTACACCAAAAATTATTAGATGTTGAATAAAATTTTACATATTATTAACGATGTGATTTCAAATAAGGTATTATACAATTTGTAATTCATATGTATGTATAATATGAGACTGTATATTATGAATTATATATAAATAAATAGGAGATCAATGGCATGCATATATTACTATGTTAATATTAAAATTTTATTTATTTATATGTATGAGATTTTAAATATTGTAATAATAATTAATATACAAAAATAATAAAAATTATATTAATATTAGTATCGGTTAGTAATATATGACAAAAGCCTTTCATATGGCCCATTAAGATCTTTTAACCATTGACGTCCAGTTTTGGAATGATCCGACCATTAGATTAACAGAAAACCCACCGATACGACCCAAATCAAGTGGTGGGCCCCACCCAGGCATTTCATCGGCCTGATCTTTGATCCCGGGCCTTGCTTAGGACCTCCAAGCGGAATGAACGGTGTGGATTTATCACAAGCATCATGGTGGGCCCCACACGGGGTGCGGGTACACCTACTGCGCTCGTACCCGCCGTGCACCGGGTGTGCCAGCGCGGTCAGCAAGCGCTGACCCGCCATTTCTTTAAACGGGAGAGATTTCTCTCTCTCCCTTTGTTTTTCTCAGCAGACGGACGCCGTCCGTTTGGGACGTGTGGTGGCCCACCTTCATCATCCATATCAAACATCCAAGCCGTCCATCTCGTACGTCCTTCAGCACTAACCAAAACCCAGCTTGACTCGTCCGTTGAAACACACACACATGCACACAATGTCAGCATCAAATCAGGCCACAAACACACCCGTTTCTAAAAATAGAAACTGTCTTCCCTACCGCCAGTTGGGCGATCCGCGTCCTTCTGTACCTGTCCATCTCAGCCCTCCATTACCAGTAGATCTCAACCATCCATTTCAGCTCACGTGAGCTAGGGTTCCTATGGAAAACCGACAGCAAAACCACCTTGTTGCAGCTGTTTTGAGAAAACCAGATGCTGGGATCAAATCCCAGCCTTCCATTCGCATCCAACGGCCTAGGAAAAGCCGGTCTTCCTATAAGAAGAGGAGAGAAAACGCCCCTCCGTCGGCCTCTCTCAAAAACCCTAGAAAACGGCCGCATCTCTCAAGCTTTGAACCCACCACTCTAACCGCCTTTGAGCTTCGAAAAATCCTATCCTTAAGCTCTCTAGGATCCATATGGACCATCTGAATGGAGCCGATTGGAAGAAGAGGCTTCTGTTTGAAATCTGCCATTAATGGCAGATTGTCTTCCCCAACCAAACCGCACCATCTGTCTGAGTTTTAACGCCCATTGCTGGACGCTTCCAGCAGTAGATGGAGAGAAGAAGAGGAAAGAAAAAGAAAGGAGAAGAAAGGAAGAAGAAAGAGAAGCAGAAGCAAAAGAGAGAGTGGGAGTGTCCGCCATTGGCGGCAGCAACCCAAACCGGGCCGAGTCAGCTGGGTCGGGTGCTGAGTATCGGCCCTGGCTCAGTCCGATCCTTGCTGGAGTTTCTCAGCTAAACCAGAAAGAGAAGTAGGGGGAGAGATAGGGAGAAAAGAGAAAGAAAAGAGAGAGAGAAAGAAAAAGAGAGTGTCGTTCGTGCACCATCTCTGCCTAACCAAGACGTTGGGGCAGGCATTGGCTGTCGTCGAGTCGTGTCTCGGTCGACTCGGTCCATACCCTGCTGGACCTCCAGCTGGATATGGAGAGAAGAAAGGTGAGAGAAAGAAGAGAAGGAAGAGAAAGAGAGGAGTGAGGGAGAGAAAGCAGAAGAGAATGAGGGGGAAGAAAATCTGGAGTGCAACCGTTGCACTCATCTCCGAGTCGAGCGCGGCCCAGGTGCTGGTCGAGTCCAGAACTATTGCTGGGCATTCTAAGAAGAAAAATAGAAAGAGAAAATGAGAAGTGAAGGAAGAAAAGGAAGGAAGAAAAGAAAGAAATTGAAGGAGAGAGGGAGGGCTGCCGGTGGTTGCACCTTCCGAGTCAACTCGACTCGAACCGAGTCAACTAGGTGAGTCAACATGTTTCCCCAATCCAGATTTGTTTCAATGCATCATTTTCATTGCTAACAACGTTATTATTACTATTATTAATATTACAAATGATTAACCGCTAGTAGGATGTTTAGGATAAAACTAGTTATGACAAATAAATTTCAAATTATTAAATCATAGTGTTTCATTTATCATTTGATAGTGGATCGCACTAATTGATGTCATCCTAATGATTATTAATGAATACTAATTATAATATTAACATTGATAAATGTTTCATAATTATTAGATTAACTCTAAAATTAATATAATACATCAAGTAGGGTTCAAACCCTAAAACCTAACCTAGACCTAAACTCTTGGATAAAATTGTAGGCCTAAGTAACCTAAACTCTAGGTCTATACCTTAAAACATAAGTGATGAGACCATAACACCTATTATCATTATTAGATCCATTATTATGAATATATTATCATTTTTCTCCTTATGGGATTATTATAATACTTGTTCATATAATTATTAGTATTAATCCTTATTATATTATCATTAGTAAATACTCTATTATTAGTACTTGAACTGCTTAAGGGATTATCAGTAGTTTCAAAAATATTAGATGATGTCAATACGTTTAAATATGAACTTATGGACCGTCATTATTATATGGATGGAACAATACCCCTATTAGGAATATTATTTGGCCCATTTTACAATAATAACAATGATAATAAATTAGTATCAAAATCCTAGGATCTAAGTTTAAGACTAAACCCAAGGATGAAAACCCTAATTCGATATTTAAAACCCTAAAAGAAATCCAAACCGTAGGCCGTATAAATCTTGACCATAGATACTTGGTACAACATTGATCTCATGTACAACTTCACAATCCATGGTAGGACCCCACTCTGAGGATGCACGCGTTTCCTAGCAACGTCAGTTAGCTATTCAACTATAAGGTGATGATTCTTCCCCTTGAGCTTTCCATCTTCTCATTAGCTTAAGTTATAGTTTTTATTTAAATTCATAATTGATATCTCTCTCTTATAACCACATGTGTTAGCTGGTGGAAATTGAATTGTTGTATTGCCTGATTAATGTTCTTCCTGTATATTTGTTCATGCTTGTGGATTATCTGTGTGTTGCTTATAGACTTTAAACTGGTACATTAGTGGAAAATTCCCACGTATGAATGTACACCCATACTTGGGATGCAACTTGACTAGTTGTGATCGTAATGGACCTTCGACTTGGTGGTTATTGAGTGGTGGTCTAGATGGATCATTGATGTGGGCCTACCATCCAGGGTTGTTGTGCTCAATGGTTTTTAAGGATGGTTTTCATCGTATGGTTTTGATATCGTCCTACGTGATTTTATTTGATATTTTCCCTATATGAGTTCGACGTTTTACACTGTGCAGCCATGCGATGGTAAGCCCTATATATTGTAATATGATTGGCCACTAGTCGATGGGGTACCATTAAACATCCTAAGGTGGTAGTCTCATGAGTCAGGGATGGTGGTATGGGACACTATGCCCAAGCTGTCGACCTACGCTGGGCCATGTGCTCCCCGTAGTGACCTTTGAGCTTATCTAAATTGGCTGGTTGTAAATGGACTAATAATGACATGGCTAATCATGCATACATGGCACGTTCCGACTGGTTGATATTTCCCAGGTTCGATGATTCCGACTGGATGATATTTCCCAGGTTCGATGACTGCATGGGTGACGGCCCACTGTCTGCACGGATGAGCATCCCCGGGGCGATGATTGCATTCACGCATCCATGCATCTAATAAGACTGCATTTACTCTGTTTTGGTTGTCTGGATGTTTTATACTATTTCTTACCTAATGCGGCGGTGTGTAATCTTGAGAGAATTCACACTGAGTTGGTCACTCATCCATCAAATATATAACCGTACAGGTAGCACAGGTGACTTGAGAGATTTTCAGGTTCAGATTGTTGAGGAGCAGAGTACCACTGTTAAAGATGCATTATGGAATTGTGAAGAGTTGCTACATGTTTTACAGCCACAGATTTATTATAACTTGCTTTGTTTACATGTAACATTATTTCACTGTAATTGTAAGTATCGAGACGTTGGTTTGTATAAGTCATTATGGGTGGCTCCTTGTATATTGAATGATAACGAAAATTTCCTTTATGTCTATTTGTCCACACTACGCTCATATGCTTACTCTGATAAAAGAAAAGTATTATGTCTGACCATCCTTTAAGGTTAACACTCGGGTTTTTGGGACACGGGTCATATATTCGGGTCCTGAAGATTCGGGTTGTTACAGTTTTGATCCAACTAGCTGAGCATTTAATAAAAAAATTTCCGCATTTATACAATGCATATACTTGTAGGGGGGTTTTAGAATGCATGTCATGGTTATGGTTATGTAAAGTGACATATTTATTAAGATCTAAGCCATTCATCAATTAGGATCTATTAAGGAGAACTTATACAGGGACAAAATTCAGATCCATTCATCTTTCAAATAGGCCACGCCAACGTAAATAGTTTGGAGGGTGAACTTTTCTTTATCAACTATTTCCAATTGTGTGATCTACCTGAAGCATGAATGGGCCTGAAATTTAAGCCCTGGGTGTAAAGTGAGGTGACCCATCAAATGTTCAGGGTAGATTTAAAATTAACACCGTAGTTAGCCTACCCGAAGGGGCCACTCTTTTTCAAAGTTGCGTTTAAATCATTCGTGGATGGCATTATGAAGATTAATTACCAAAACAACACCGCCACTATGGCAGCATGATGAGCATTAATTACAACTTTAAATTAAGCCAAATGGTAATATTTTGGGAACAGGCACCACGCGCATTCCCACCTCAGATTTTCCCACTCTTAAATGTATGTAAGATCCACTCCGACCATTAAACGTGTAATCCAGTGATAGGCTCAAAGCAAAGAAATTAAGCTAATCAGTGGTTCAGATGGGCCATACCAATAGGAATAATTAGAAGAGAGACATTGGCTCTTGATTTTTTCAGGGCCCATCGTAAAGAAACTATGAAATCTATTCCAGCAATTAGATATTACACCAAAATTAAGCCTAAGTCCCAAAATTGAAGTCCATATATGATTCATGTGAGCCACACTGATGGAAAAAGTTTATGGGATGAACTTTTCCATATACACTGTTTCTAATCATGTGATTCACCTGAACTAAGGATGGGAATGAAATTTGAGACCTTAATCTAACATGGAGTGACATACCTAATGGACGGGGTTGATTTTACATTAACACGATGCTGGGCCAACTCAAGTTGTGGGCCTTTTTCCATGCGAAAATGTAATTAGTCTACCCTGGAAGCATTTACTTACGTTAATTAAGAGATTTTTTTTTTAATGTAGAATGGACTACACTTATTATAGATTTGGACCATCCAACTAAAAATCAGATCCGTACATTAGATAAATTACATTATCAATTTTTAAGGGGCAAAAAAAAATGATGGTCTTATGATCAAACATGTCAAATACTTATAAAAACAATGGGTTGTTAATAAAATAGTCCAATGATCTAGATTTAACACGCACACTTGTACTTTTCTTAAAAGTGTAGTTTCTTAGTTTGTAGTATATAAGTTCTCCTTAGTGGATCCTAACTGATAAATGGCTTAGATCTTAACACATATGCAACTTTACCGTAGCATTACGAGCGTATTTGGGCAGTGGGATTAAAAGGGATTAGGTGGGATGGGATTCATCTGGGCAGTGGGATTAAAAGGGATTAGGTGGGATGGGATTCATCTGGTCATGTGCCAATTCCACTCCATGTTTGGGAAGAATGGAAAAGCTTGGAATTAGATTAGATGGAATTGCATTGGGTCTCATACCAATTTCGGAATTGCATTCGGTCTCATACCAATTTCACTCAATTTTAGCAAGTTGTGTAGGTCCCACCATGATGTGTGGGCTATATCCACACCGTCCACCTATTTTTCAAGATTATTTTAGAACATGGGCTAAAAAATTAGGTAAATCTAAAGCTCAAGTGACCCCACCATAGAAAGCAACGAGGATTGAATACTTACCATTAAAAACTTCTTTGGGGCCACATAAGTTTTGGATCTATCTCATTTTTAGGCCCATGCCATAAAATGAGGTTACAAAACAAATGAACAGTTTAGATATAACACATGTGTGTTATTCTCATTAATTTCAAATGATGGTGGGTATATTCATTCAATGTACCACCGTATAACCAACAAAGCATGGAATTAATCTTATCCCATGGCAATAGGGGACAATCCCTGCCATGGGTAATAATTATGTTTTTTGAATCCCATCCCACCTAATCCCTTCTAATCCCACCGCCCAAACACGCCCTTAATGTTGTGGTCAAGGATTAGATGTTAAGGGCGTGTTTGGGCAGTGGGATTAGAAGGGATTAGGTGGGTGTGGACACTGGAAATTGGCACCCACACTGATTTATATATTTATGAAGTTGATGGTGGGAGTGATTAGGTTGATTTGTGGATGTTGGAGTCGCCACTATCTAATTAATATCAAAATTCCGCAATCGGTTAGAACCAGCGAAATATGTAAGGTTGGAGAAATCCGAAGACTCTCCTACCTTATATTAACTCTTAGTCTGTGATCCGAGATTTCAGGTAAGGGACCTCGGTTACAAAGAGGGAAAGTGTTAGGCACACTCTCTGCTCGTACAAACGTACGGTCTCTACTTTGTGTGGTAAACTAATCTCTACTTTAGGTCCCACCTTTATATTCGCACAGGGCCTACTGTGATGCGTACCACGAAATCCACTTCGATCATTGGATGTGTAATCCTGTGTAAGGTCCTGAGCCAAAAAATCAGGCTGATACGTGATTCAAGTGGGCCATACTAATAGAAACAGTTGGGAGAGACGTCCACCCTTGATTGTTACTAGGCTCGCCGTGATGAGCATGTGAAATCCATTCCAACCATTGAATTCCACACCAGATTCTAGGCCTTATGATTAAAATGAAGGCTCATAAATGATTCAAGTGGGGTCATACCAAGGGAAAAAGTTTTTTAGGGTAAGCATTCCTTCTAGATTGTTTTTAATCGTGTGGTCTATATGAACCACTGGTGGGGTTGATTTAAGAGCCCTGGGTGTAGCATTGGATAACTTAGCAAATGGCTGAGGTGGATTTTACATGAACATCGTGGTGGAGCCATCCCAAGCCAGTAACTACTTTTCCTCTTCTTCTTTTTTTATTTTTTATTTTTTTTCACACACACCCCACACACTCACGCTAGTGGAATTTCACCACCCATGGGTACTCGAACCCTTGATCGGGAGTTGAAACTCCTGAGAGTCTACCACCCGAGCAAGAGTAAGGACCCAAACCATTCATCTCAAGCTAGTAACTACTTTTCCTCTTCAAAGTATCTTTCGCATGGGCATCATTCATTAACATTAATTAGCATTAATTCAGAGAACTAGTTGGATATATATATATATATATATATCACCCTGAGGCACACAACGCACCATCCAATAGTAAGTCACTTCTAGTAGTGTCTGTACACAGACACTGTCTGTACGGAAGGGTAACACAGCTATGAAAGGAGGGAATGCGGACTGCGTCCTACCCGCCCGGACGGTAATCCGTCCGAGCAGGGCTCTTTGGGGCCCAAAGCGATGTAAGTGTTTTATCCATAGTTAATCATTTTTCTCATATCATTTTATGGTATGATAAAAAATAATAGGCAGATAAAAGTCTTAAGTGGACCACAAAGTGGGGATTGAATGTCCACCGTTAAAAAGTTCTTGGGAGCTAGAGAAGTTTCGGATCAAGCTTATATTTGTGTTTTCACTTCACCCACCTCTACATGACCTTATTAATAGGTTGGATGGTAAAAAAAATTTATAGTGGCCTCGTAAAGGTTTCAATCGTGGGTGTCATTATCACTGAAGCTTCCTTTAGTGTGGTCCAATGGAGTCGTGGACCCGCCTCGTTCTTTGGGTCATTACTTAAAATGGTCTAATAAAAGCGATTAACAGCGTGGATAAAATACATACATCACTTTGGGCCCCACGGAGCCCTACCCGGACGGATTACAGTCCGGGTGGGGGTAGGACGCAATCCGCGTCCGAAAGGAGAACATCCTATAGTATAGATCAATCTAACCATTGTGTGGGTCACCGCGTGAATTTGGCATCTTTTGGGTGGTGGATGACACTAATTACTTTCAAACCCATCGTTATAGTGAGGCTCACTTGATGCGCAAGTTAAATTATAGAAATAGTGCGCTAAGCCAGACCACATGAGGCGTTCTAATCTCATGATAGAACCAACCGATTCGATTATATGGAAACATCAAAGTGGCCCGGGGCAAGAGTTGTAGAACAAGCTTATTCTAGGAACATATTTTTTTCATCATCCAAAAAAAAAAAAAAAACAATGTTCTTTTACAAAGGAGTTACACTGGTGTGATAATTTGACTCGTAGAAGGGGAATTCATTGTTTACACTTATTTTTTATACACCCTCTCATGGATCAATAAGATACTATCATGTGTGAGCACTACGCGCATAATAATGACATATTTGTACCCATGTTTGAGGATATCGTTCGTCTTTTATTATTTAACAACACGTCTCCTGTCATAAATATAGTAGCATGGAAATGTGCACGCATGTTTAAAGGAAATGAAGCGACAAATGACATGTGGCCCTAATTCGTGTGGTATGTAATTGAGCAAATGTAACCAACACACCTGTAAAAAAAAATAATAATAATAATAAAATCTACTAAGACAAAAATACTATCATATATGCGAATATACTCGGTAAAGTCATCTCTCACAATCTTTTCAAAATGGGTGATTTTTTCAAAGACGTTCAGAGTTCATCCAGTGATTATGAAGATTTGAAGATCGGACTAATATTTGGATAGATGGAAACCAATGAATTGGGTCTCGATCCAAATCGAGAGAGATCGGTTCTATTAGATCCACGAATTTTCATGGCTACATTAGGGGGAGATCTAAAAATGATTTGCGATCATACCGGACCCAGCGAGACAAAACCCTAAAGGTCCTTAAATATCTAGGGTCATGCTGGCAAGAGATCTAAAAACGGTTTCAGATTTATGGAGATCTCTTATGAGAAGATAATATAAAAAGTTGTGGTTGCGAAGAATCCTTAACCAACGAGGGTTTTGCCACATCCTAAAGTTATTAAAGGCCCACCCCAGACATAATCTATATTTAGATTCTTTATCTTCTTTCTTTTTCTTTTTCTTTTTTAAATCTTAGCCTCATCTAGCTTAACTTTATCCCATCTATTTTTGTCCAATCATGTTGCAGAACATTCGAGGTTTATATTAGATTCTCAGGGCTTATTTGGATTTAACTAAACTAGTGTATTGCATTGTATCCATCTGTTGTTCATGTATACGTTCGACCAAAATCGATATACATCCACATTCACAAATGATAGTCCAGTGTTTAGTTCAGATTGCAAGTTGGTCAAGTATATAATTGCATCCAAGTAGTCAATGTTTGGATACGACATATATGGGCTACGTAGTGCATATACCTTTTATATTGAGGCTGATACGAGTTGACTATTCCCACTGTCGGGCTTCAATGGGTTGATTGTCAGTGCTATGTGGGCCCCGCAATGATGTTTGTGACCCATCCATGCCGTCCATCTATTTTACACTTGTCAGATCGTGAATGAATTAAGCCTTTATAGCCAATTGATGTCGTCCGCCCATCCATGATGGGGCACATATAGCATCCATCATCAACAACAAACATGTGCATGAGGGAGGTAATCCGACTCACTCTCAGCTTCAACTACTTGTGAGACCCATCAGGATATGGCCAAGTGGTTTATTCCGTGCATGCTCAAGTAAACGACTAGGAGGCTCGGAAGTTGACAAATCGTGAGAAAATATAAAGAAGAAGAAATTTTAAATTACAAGTTGTAGAAACGAAGAACTACTGTTCAGAAAGTCGATCCAATCTGATACTTGGTTAAACCAATTCAAATGAATTCCCAATTTGTCTCGTTCCAACTCTCCGAAACGAGTTTCACCTGTAATATGAATCGCAAACCTTCTAAAGAGATTCAGAAAAGGTGACTGACCACATGCAGTAGAAGGCGGATGATCGAAAGAGATGAGAGAGTAGCATGCAATGGTCGTCCACAGACACAGCTTCCTTTCAGAAACCGAATTTCTTACCCAATACTGCATCATGAGTGCAATGCACTGCACTGCTTGATGCATAGGCGATTGACAATACTGCACCGTCATCCATTAATATTCATTCCACGAGGTATTCGCGAGGATGGTGGACTCCAAATTTCAACTCCGTATCCAACGTAGTATATGGCATATTTCAACACTTAATACAATACAAATCAATCCCGACCATCAATCCAAAAAGGCTTATAGTATAGCGCATCACCGCCGCACTACGTAGGAGTGGGATAAATATCCACAACCTTCCATTGTTGAGTCTCAATCAATCGAGTCTCACTTAGATGGTATGTCGATATAAGTGATTTAGTTATTTATCTTTCATTTTTTAATTAATATGTCAATTGTAATGAGCATTATTTATTAATAAATAAAATCAACATTATTTTAATCTTTTTCTATTTTAATTTGTTAATCTTTACTCTACTGATAAGTACATTAGGTGTCATTAATAATGAAAGAACAAGTTGAGATACAAGGCTAGAAAAAATCTATAAAGAATTGTCACAACCGATAATTGAGAGGATAATTAAATCTTACATTTTGTTTTTAAATGGTCTATCTCAATGCGGGAGAGCGTTCAATCAAACATTGAGTACAGTATGACTTTAGCATGCTACGCTTTCCTACTTACACACATTAACTAAATACAGGCCCTCGCAAACACATACACATGTGGCGTTGTGCTTGATTGAATTTCAAAAACACTTATCAGCTCAACAAGCGGTATAGTGTAACAGGAATCTGGACCGTCCAAAACGTTGGACGCATTATTGATTGAGTATAGACTGAAAATTCCACCGACTGAGCAATTCTGGTGTATGCCAAATGCATGGTTAGTGAATGAAATGTCTGGTGATGATCCGTGAAGAGAAATTAGATGGTTGAGATTTACATTTCCGTGTTCTTTTTACCTCATGATCCTTCTATGATTCTGTCCACAATTTGGACGGTCTTGACCTCGCGTGTTTAAGTCACCATCATCTTCTAGTAGTTGTGAAACATCTCACAGTTGTTAAATGGTTGGACAATCCTCACCAGAAAATACTAAAGAGGTGATTCAACTGCACACGCGCCAACTTGAAATGCTTGTGCAAGATATAGACAATTCATCGATGTGAGCCCACCGTTGGCATTACCTGCATCAAAAATAAGAATGGAAGTGGATTTGGTGCGTCCCTTACGGTGGGCCCCACCTTGATCGTACGTGTTTTATATCCACAACGTCTATTCGTTTTGCTAGATTATTACAGGGCATGAGCCCAAAATTAAACTTGTGTGCCACAAAAGTTTTGGATCATGATGATATATATATTCTCCTTCTTCATTCATTCAGGGTTTGTGTAACCTTACCAATAGGTTGATGGAAAATAAACATTACAGAAACATTACGGTTGGCCGCAGATAGCTTTTAACGTGGGTCCTTCAATCACCACTGTTTCCTATATTATGGTCCACTCGCGTTTTTGGATCTGCTTTAATTTTTTTAACCCATTACTAAAATAATTTAGAAAAAACGGATGAACGGTGTTGATATAGAATACATACATCCATAGCAAGGGCCACACACATGTGCTTGTATGTATAATTATTACCGTACGTTGGAGTTTATGGGGCCCACAGCGATGTTTTAGTTCCATCCAACCCATACATTAAATGAGACCCACGATGTTATGTCTGTATTCAAAATCATGCCTGGTCCATAACTTAGGTGGACCACAGCTAGGGAACATCGGAGGACACTGTTGATGGAGACGCACGTCGGGACGCGGATTAGGTGGTGACGTGGTGTTGCCCACACCACGCTGGCGGTGGCGATGTGATGTGTTGAGCGAGTACATCTCGATGTATACATTTATATCCACGCCGTCCATTGATTTTGGTCGTGTTTGGACGGGCCAATCCCATGGGATTGGATTGTATTAGGGTGGATGGCAAGTAATGATGGCTCTGTCAGTGGATTGGTGCCAATCCAATGGGATTGCTATATCCAGGGAACTCACCACTCAGTATGTTTGGCTCGCCTGGCCAGTCCTGGGATTGCTCCGTTTAACCAAACATCCCATGCAAAATAGATGCGATTAGGAGGGATTAGGTGGGATTAGGAAGGATTTGGTGGATTTCAAGGTAATGATGGTGATGTCAGTGGATTGCTGGCAATCCTATGGGACTGGGATATCCAACTTCTGCCTGTTTGGTATGCCTGGCCAAATCCCGGGATTGCTCCTTCCAATCCATCCTAATACAACCTAATACAATCCACCTTGCCTGGCCAAACAGGCCTTATCAGCTCATAGTGACAACTACCGTTGATACCTTTCCAGGGACGGCATTAATGCTTGTTTGCCCCCGGTTGATAAGGTCATACCGTCATGGACGATGGGAAAACATAAATATAAGCTTTGATTCAAGACTTCTGTAGCCGAGAGAAGTTTTTAATTACTATTGTTTTCAGTGGTGCGGTCCACTTGAGACTTAGATCTGGCTCATTTTTGGCTCATGTCCTGAAATGTGGGAAGCAGACTGTGTATTGAGTAAACTCTGTGGGATCCAATGTGATTTATATATTTTATCTACTCGTTCATCTATTTTAATGGATAATTTTAAGGCTTGAGGCAAAAAATGAAGTATATCAAAATCTCAAGTGGAGCTCACCATGGAAACAGTGTGAATTGAAATTCTAGCATTGAAAAAATTTCAAGGGCCATAGAAGCTTTGGATCAAGCTGCTATTTGTTTTTTTTTTTTTTTTCATGTCTGTTTGATCTTATTAACAGGTTTAATGACAAATAAAAATGACCACGGGCCTTAAAAATGTTTCAACTGTGGAAGTCATTATTCCCGCTGTTTCATGTGGGGTGGTCTACTTGAGCTTTGTATATGCTTCAATTTTGGGCTCAACCACTAAAATGAGCTGAAAAAATGGATGGACGGCCTGAATAAATTATATACATTCACAGTGGGTCTAACTGAGTTTACTCAGTACATAAATGGGGAGGTGTGCATCCCCGGTTGGAGGAGTTGCTTGGGTCTACATATATGTCCATACAAATCCTCTCCATCCATCTCTTTTTAAAGACTACAATGAGACATGAATTTAAAAATAAGGCAGATCCAAAGCTCAGGTGAGCCACACCGAGAAAACAGTGGGAACAACAACATCCACCGTTGAAAACTTCTTGGAACAGACCTATTTATATGCCATACAAACCGCTCATAGAATTATTACCGCTCAGATAATAAAACTGTAGGAACAAATATCATTCGGACACAACTTTTGTCATGGTTAAGCATTCAAAGTTCAAACCCCACTATTTCATGTGATATGGCCAAATGAGTTGTGGATGTACTTATGTAACGACTCAGAAAATTCCGTATAAAGACCCGAGTACCACATCAGGCAGAAATCACTCAAGACCAAATCCTTTAGAAATTAGACAAGTTAACCAGGTGCTAAACTAGATTAGCTGCGAAATCCGCTTGATCCACTTTAAATACGATCTGTAAGACCCAAAACTTGTAAAATCATTGACGTTAGGTTACCCTAAAATCTAGGATCAATCTCATTACCCAGTTGCTCTCGGGAGCACATTGAAACTCCGTATCGAATCTGAACCGCACGTCGAAAGTCCGATTAATACGAAGTTATATAATTAAGACCGCCTTGCTCGGCTTGACAACCATCTCGGAGATCAAATCCAGATAGTGTCCCGGGGCTATTCGCTTGAGCTCGGAGTGAAGTGTGTGAGAAACATGGTTTTCTTTAGAAATTAAATCTAATTTAAGTAATCTGAGACGTGTCGCTTGCGGGCCAGATATAAGCAATCAGACCGTTAGAATCTGACCCAAATACACCCTTGGATCAGGAGAAATTTCTCATACATGGCAGTGTACTTGTAACCATGATCGAGTTTCGGTGACCGTTGAACTGAAACTGGTCCGTCTCATGTGATTTGAAAACCCGATTGGAACGAAAACTTAACTCGACCTATATCCAAGGTCGATGAGCTTAAGTCCGACCTTTGGCTCAAGGGGGGCTCCGGAAGTGCTCCGTTGAGCTGAAATAGACGTCATTTGGCTATAACCTAAGTATACCTTGGCCCTAGGGCTATTTCCATTAATTTTGGGCCTATATAAGGACCCTAAACCCTCTCCCACTCACTCCATACGAATTTGAGAAAACCTACGAGAGAGAAGAGAGTAAAGAGAGGGAAAGTGTGAGAGAAGTGGGAGTCACTCCTGGGATTCGATCCCTGCCATTCTGCGTGCTTATTCATCACTACTAAATCGCTATTCCGACGATTCTGACTTCGTTCTTAGGTAAGAAAACATAACCCTAATCTGTTCTAGGGTTTCAATTATCACTAGTAGTGAAATAACTGACTTAACTCGTGCTATAGGTTGTCATTCCATCGTTGACGAAGACTTAGAGTCTCTGTCGAATTCGTTACGCTTCTACGGCGTAAGGTGCGGACTATAGACGTACAGGTTATGGTTTTCAAATCTTTCAATGCTGGATAATGATAGATTCATGATGTGGGTATTATTTCACATGCAAAATGCGATGTTCGTTTTGCGATTCAGTTATATATAAAAATTATGGAGTTTAGTGTATTCTGTGTCTGTGTAGAAAATATCGTATACTTACAAAATATGAAAGGGTGTTTACCATAATTAACTACTGTATGTATATGCTAGTTGTATGTGTAACAACTCCTCAGCGAAAGGATTCGCCCTAATACATGTTTGGCCAACAAACATTATGTATGTTAATAAGCGTAGTCTAAGCGTTTGTGAAAATGCTTGTATGAGTATGTACTTAGGAGATAGTGTTTTTAAGTGGGTGTTGAGATAGGATTCTCAACTACCTTACGGATGTGTATGATTTCCTCCATGCAAGTTGTTTAGTTTAATCGCTTACTTATGAAATGTATGTGTTTGGATTTCCTGTTTACATTGTGTTTTATAACATGCTTGTTAATATGTTTGAATTACTTGGTTAATTCTGCTCTGACTACTCCACATACTTACTGGTTGAGGATTGAATGTGTTTGGGACTACAATATAGTCCAGGCAATCGGTAACAGGCTTTGAGTTCGTGGCTGAGATTCATTCGCCACGTAGGACGTGTTTGACGAACCCGAGTTGTACGTTGGTCGTTGGCAGTGGTTAGGCCACACGAAGTGCTTACGCACTTCATGTCGATCGATATGATGTGCGCTCGTATTAATCGAGCTCGCCAAATAACCCGATTTGCCTATTGTATGTTTACCATGTATGGACGCTATTATTTGAACCTAAGGTACCAAACTCACCAGTGAAAACTCGTTGAACCATGGTACCTCGATCCGCTAAGACTCATGAGCCGGACATGGTGGTATGGGACACCGTGGTCTAGCTGTCGGCCTACGCTGAGGCGATGAGCCTCCCCGTAGTGACCAACAAGCAACCCAGACTCGTGAACCGAATACGGTGATATGAGACACTTTATTCGAGCTGTCGGCCTACACTGATTTGGTGACGAGCCCTTTGTAGTGACCTCGAGCATACTCTGAACCCGCGTAGAGGTGACGAGCATTTCCGTAGTAATCAGAGTATACACTAGGCCTGTACTGATTTGGCGACGAGCCCATTGCAGCGACCTAGAACCGCAACATCGTATGAGTTTGCTAGGACTGACGACCCTAGAATGGATCCTTGTTTGGGAATGATATAAGGGAGGTACCTTAGTTTCTCAATCCTGCTGTATGAAAAGGACTAATAAAAACTTGGTAATCATGCTCATAACATCGCACTGAATGTGCCCCGAGTTGAAGAGCACAGAGGGAAGAAAGCATGTCGCGACCGTAAGATGGTGTCGCACGAGGAAGTATAGGCGAGGGCATGCATCATTGTTCATATCATTCTTGCATTAATAAGAGTATTTAGGGATGTTTGATTGTACTACTTTATCATTACTGCTTGAATGAATTGATAACATGTTAACCTTTGCACTATGATTTCACTGAGTTGATCACTCATTCCCACGTTCTAGGACGGTGTTTTGAACACCCACCAGACTCTGTCTTAGCTGCAGATGATGATGCAACTCAGGAGGCGGAGCCTGATTACTATGACGATCAGGACGAGTTCTCTTATATGCAGTTCTCTAGCGGCTTCGCTTAGGCTATCCGGATCGACGAGGCTACAGGGATTATCATTGTAGTTGTACTGTTTGACATTTTGATTTTGAGACTATTATATGTATATGGTGACTCAGTGATGTATTCATACTCTGGAGACCGATCATGATCTTTTGACTTATATACGTTTTATTTATGTCTTTCAATCTTCCGCTTGTGTTTTACAACTTGATCTGGAGTATGAATTATTGTTTTGGTATAATCCCACTCATAATTAATGCACTAACACAGACAACATTTAATCATAAGCATATATGTTGCATAAGTGATGTTTTGGAACTCGGGAGTTGAGTTGCTACTCGACCCTCGATTTTCAGGACGTTACAACTTGATTTTTAAAATCTTGTCCTACTGTGGTATTTCCAAACAGATTAACGGAGTGGAGTTGGCACAGAACATCTCTATGGTCCCAGACGGCTCTGTGCTCGGTTACAGGCATTTGACTCCCAAAATGTGCTGGCAAAACGGATGGATGGCTTGGATATAAAACACATACATAAGGTGTGGGCAACACCACCTGATTTGGGTCTGCACTTATACTGCTTCTATAGAAATGTCCGGATCAAAAACTCATACAGATATTTGTCTAACATAGTGGGGATTGAATAACTGGTGATGACAGAAGTTTTGTGTTACTATGATATTTGTTACTACAATTTGTCTGAATAGCAATGATTTTATGAACGGTTGAAGTTAAAAGGAGTTGACAATCGGTAGACTTTGTGGATGGGCAAGCTGGAAACTTTTCTTTTCTTTTTTTTTTCTTTTTTTTTTGGGGGGGGGGGGGGGTGCTGTTAGATGGGCAGTTGGAATCTGTCCGGCCAAATCTGTTTAATGCTATAGATGTGATGGATTAACCGGTTGGCGTTTGTTGATGATGGTAAGATATGAGTCTTTTTGGGCGTGTTTGCCTCATGGCATTGGCAAAGATTAGGTGGGATGGGATTCAAAAAAATATAATTATTACACATGGCAGGGGTTGTCCCTTAATGCGATGGGATAAGCTTAATTCCATGCTATGTTTGTAATTATGCGGTACATTGAATGGATATACTCACCATCATTTGAAACTACAGAGAATAACACATATTTGTTATATCCAAACCATTCATTTGTTTTGTAACCTCATTTTATAGCATGGGCCTAAAAATGAGGCAAATTCAAAACTTATGTGGTCCTAAAGAAGTTTTCAATGGTAGGTATTCAATCCCTGTTGCTTTCTATGGTAGGGTCCACTTGAGCTTTATATCTACCTGCTTTTTTGGCCCATACTCTAAAATGATCTTGAAAAATGCGTGGACGGTGTGGATATAGCCCATACATCATGGTGGGATCTACACAACTTGCTAACATTGTGTGGAATTGGCACGAGACCAATGTAATTCCATCTAATCTAATTCCAAGCAATTCAATTCTTCCCAAACAGTGAGAGGAATTGGCACGCAACCAAATGCAATTCCATCCCACCTAATCCCATCTAATACCATGCGGCAAACCCCGCATGGTACGAGGAAGGATTAGGTGGGATGGGATTAAAAAATGTAATTATTATATATGACAGGGATTGTCCTGTTATCATGGGATAAGCTTAATTCCATGCTATGTTTGTAATATGATGATACGTTGAATGGATATACCCACCATCTTTTGAAATTACTGAGAATAACACATATGTGTTATATCCAAATCGTTCATCTGTTTTGTAACCTCATTATATGGCATGGGCCTAAAAATGAGGCATATCCAAAACTTATGAGACCCCAAAGAAGTTTTCAACTGTAGCCTGCTACTTTTTATGGTGGGGTCCACTTGATCTTTAGATCTACTTAATTTTTTGGCCCATGCTCTAAAATGATCTGGAAAAATGGATGGACGGTGTGGATATAGCCCACACATTATGGTGGGACCTACACAACTTGTTAACATTGAGTGAAATTGGCATGAGACCCAATGCAATTCCATCTAATCTAATTCCAAACTTTTCCATTCTTTCCGAACATTGAGTGGAATTGACAAGGGGCCAAATGCAATTCCATCCCACCTAATCCGATCTAATACCATGCACTAAACGCCCCCTTGGAGGATTACCATTTCCGGCAGGATTTCGGATTGTTGGTGAGTAGAGCGGATGACTTGACTATGTAAACTCGACTCTTCTGACTTGTTTAGATCCTGCTCAATCCAAACTGAGTTGACTTCGTCCAATCCAAATTCAAACCGAGTCAAGTTCAAGTCACCAAGTAACTCAACTCGACTCGGAATCCAACTTGGTACTAACTTGACTCGTACATATATATTTTTTTTAAAAAACTTAGATATGACGTTTTATATCTGAGATGTCGTGTAGCTGATGGAGAGGTTGTAATTCTGGCAAGTGCATCTAGGTTTTGAGTTGTGATTTCAGCCCATGGATACCCGCTGCACCCGACTTGACCTGACTCGGTACTTGTGACCGGTTCGAACTCAATTCATATTAGTCCTTGCTAGACTTGGACTTAAATTGGGTCAGGCATGCTGGACTCGGTACCTAGTCGGGTCAAGTTCGGGTTAGGCCTATTTCAAAATCAAATTTGGGTCAGCCCTAACTCGGTCCGACTCAACTCGATGCCCAACTTTACTGGTGAAACTAGGTGGGGTCCACCATCCAATCCGTTCATTGGGTTCTCCAAGTTGTGGTTGACAATTGTTTTTATTATGAAACATGTACGAATTTTAGGTGCGTCGTAAGATTGAAAATTGGTGGAAGGAACGTCAATCATTGAGAGTGTCCTTAGGCTAAGTAATGGATGGTTCATATCAGTTAGGTGGGTCCCACAAATGTTGATCAATGAAGAGTATAGAGATACCGAGAGAGAGAGGAGAGTTTGAAAGAGATGGAAGCAGATTTGAGTTTCCATACAAGACATGCATTGAAAGGACTTATGGTTGCATGCACTGAACACGCATTGGTGAGATTAGGTGGGATCCACCTTGATGGACGGCGGGGAGATGGTGGTGGTGTACGAATTCCATAAGGTGGGCTTAATTGATCAACGGTTTGGATCTCCCTAAGGGTTGGATACCGGTATGCCCAATCACATTATCCAACCCGATATGCCCAATCACATTATCCAACCCTTAAGGAGATCCAACCTGGTATGCCCAATCACATTATCCAACTCAATATACCCAATCACATTATCCACCCCTTAAGAAGATCTATACCAGGATGCCCAATCACATTATTCGAACCACTAACTCAATCTTGATCGACCAATGTGAATGCTTATAGGTTTTAACCAAACCCTGTGTCCATGGTACACATTCTTATGTGTGTTAAGGCACACTAAAACCAAGTTTGCTCCCTGATGGTGGAAACTATCTATCTTGACCCAAGCTAGTCTCCTCTCACAAGATAACCATGTATCTTATAATATAGCGTACGTAGGTGTATCTTACATACTTGTGATGATCATGATTTAAACAAGGTATTGAGATTGATAGATCACAACTCTCCTTGCACAATGATCATTGTGTCCAGTCTCGAGTTCTTTAGAACTATCAGCGGACTCACTCCTCAACTAACCTAAATCGATGTGAGTTCAAAGTGACATTACATACTAAGGTATATCAAGTTGTCATTGTGAAACCATGTCATCATGATCTATGACGAGATAAGCTGTCCCATCCACATTGCCAATGGATTAGGTCTTATGTTGATTTTTCAGGGTACGTACTCCAACATAGTATAAATAGAAAAGAAGGCCTAGTCAATAGTTGGCTCTGCGTTGACTGCTACATGGCATAGCACCCACGTGGCACTTATGTGTATAACACATGGATAATGTCACACTTCCGTAGTGTCAAGTTGAGATGACAGGTTGGATGGTATAGAATGACTTTGATGGTATTAAGTGACCATTATAATTAAATTATTATAATACACCCCCCCCCTTTTTTACTTTTTTTACACACGCGCACACACTCACGCAGGTAGAATTTCACCACCTATAGGTACTCGAACCCTTGACCGAGAGTTGAAGCTCCTGATAGTCTACCACCCGGGCAAGAGTAAGGACCCTTCATTCAAAAATAAAAGATGCATAAGTGTCTCTTCAAGTCATCTTAACAGGCCCCTTAGCTATTTAAACTCTCTCTCTCTCTCTCTCTCTCTCTCTCTCTCTCAAATGGTACTACGAGGTCGTCCGCATGAGAACTTCCCATGAAGTCTAGGGTCGTCAATGGGCTAGGCTTAAGCCTGAAAATTCTAAAATTTGAATAAGGTCGCTTGATGGCTCGGCTTGAAATAGTTCAAAATCCTAGCCGAGACCTACACTAAACCCAGCCCGTTGAAATCCCTAGTGAGGTCAAGTTGTGTGGGCCCCACTATGATGTGTACTGGAATACACACCCCATCGTGATGTATTGGACATCCATGGCGCGCATTTGGTGAGTCCCCGTAGGTCAGGGAATATCCCAAAAAACAGTCCTATCCCCTTTAAGGATGTCTTTCCATATTCCAATGGATCTCTTTACATTCTGAAAATATCTTTTTAGGTGATTTTTTTTTTTCATTTTGAAAAAATAATATATTATTAAGTTTAATTAGAGTGAGTTTTGTTTCTCTACCTAATACATAATGCCCCCACTCTTACATCACTCTAATGCATTTTCAACCTTAAAACTCTTAAAGTTTTGTAATGCTATTGACTAATTAATTAGAGGAGATGACAAGTCATGCAATTAATTAGTCCATTTGAAGGATTAAAACTAAATCATTTATAAATTTAAGTCTCTAGTCTTTCTTTCTAATTCAACATTACAATACACATATTTCAATTTATGCATTATAATAAATTGATAATATGAAAGATCAGATCCAATTAATCTTAGTTGTTGATCAAGCTGAAGGTACAACATCAACAAGCTAAAGGCACTGCATGGTGAAGATGTAAACAGTTTAATATAACATTGTAAGGTACATTCTTTAATTGATACAACATTTAAAAAAAAAAAAAAATACATCGATTCAAAATCTTATCAATTTGTATTATTATAAAATTATATAATTGGTATCATTTTATTATTTTCTACAGTGGGACCTACACAATAATTGGATTGACCTAATCGGCAAGGAATTAGATTTCGTGGCTTACTTAACCCACAAAGTGGGTGGCATATACACACCATAGTGGGGGTGGCTAACATGGAGTGTGTGTACTGACATGGGTGTGTACTAACAAGCTAACCAAAATATATATATATATATACACCATAGTGGCATTAGGGAGGCAATAATGCATAACATGGAAAAAAAAAAAAAAAAAACTTTACATGTGAGGGATTGCAAGTCTTTTATCTCAAGTTAGGATAGATCATGGTGGACCTCATTGAGTAACTCACTACGCTAACCGCTTCCATGAGATCTAGCTAGTGCGGCCCACCTGATGCAGAGTAGGGCGCGGATTGGGTACTACCCCCAGTCTCTCTAGGGTCACTGTGATGTATCGGTTTTATCCACACGGTCCATCGATTTTTTCCATATCATTTTATCACACAAATCTAAAAATGAGACAGATCTGAGGGTCAAGTGGACCATAACACAGGAAAAAGCAGAGTGACCGTTGAAACCTTCCCAGGGCCCACCGTGATGGTTAATGTAACATCCCGGATTTTCCCCAACCTGGAATTAGACGTCCTTAGGCAATGGGTTGCTCCTAACACCTTATTAACTTGTCAGAACTGAATCCCACAGTCTAAAATCGCTCCTTAACCCATTTCCTTTACAAATCCCACCCTTCACCACCTTGTTCCTTAAATTTTCTAAGTACTTTCACCATAGACACTATCTTAAACTAGCTAAGTAGTATAACTTGGATCACTTTATATACAAACTACAAAGGACTAAGTACCACCTCAGACAGAAATCTTACAGGACTAAATCCTTTAGAAATTTGGCGAGATTTAGCTAGTGTTAAACTAGAGTGCCTGTGAAATTAGCACCAATCACTTTAAATACGATCTGCAAGACCTAAAACTTGTAGAATCATTGACGCTAGGTTACCCTAAAATCTAGGATCAATCTCATTACCCGGCTGCTCTCGAGAGCATCTCGAAACTCCGTATCGGATCTGGATCGCATGTCGGAAGTCCGATTAACACGAAGTTAAGGACCTAGGACCGCCTCGCTGGGCTTGACAACCATCTCGGAAATCAAATCCAGATAGTGTCCCAGCGCTATTCGCTTGAGCTCAGAGTGAAGAGTGTGAGAAATGCGAAATTAATTCAAAATAAAATATCTTGAATAGTAATCTGGCACCACTCGCTTACGGATCAGTTTTAAGCAACCAGACCATCAGAATCAGACCAAATTACACCCTCAGATCAGGAAAAATTTCATACACATTTACATGTACTCGGAATCTCCGATCGAGATCCGCTGACCGTTGAACTGAAACTGGTCCGCCACGCGTGATCTGGAATTCCGACCGAAACGAAAACTTAATAGAACGTAGATCCAGCGTTAGTGAGCTTAAGTCCGACCTTTGGCTCAAGGAGGGCCGCCAGAAACCCTCTTTTGATGTGAAACAATGCCGATTTGATTATAATGTAAGTATACCTTGAACATAAGTCTATTTCGGTTAGTTTTTAGGCTATATAAGGACCTTAACCCCTCTCTCATGGCAGCCATACGAATTTGAGAGAAAAGAGAGAGAAAAGAGAGGGAAAGTGTGGGAGATGTGGGAGAATCTCCCTGCCACTCTTCCTTGCCGCTGTACGAGCTCCACCGCCTGATTCTCATTGCTTTTCGGCATTTTCGGCGTTATTTCTAGGTAAGAAGCCCTAACCCTAATCTGATTTGGGGCTTGGGTGGTTGTAGGTTATGAAATAGCTAACCTATTTCGTTCTATAGGTTACCAAACTGCTGAATGCGGAAGCTTAGCAAACCTATCGACTCCGTTACGATTCTACGACAAAGGTGCGGACTTTAGGTGTATAGGTTATGGTTTTCAACACTTTCAATGTCAGATAATGATAGATTCATGATCTGCATGCAATTGCACATGTACAAAGTGCTGTCTGTTTTCCGTTTCGATTAAAGATGAAAAATATGACATTCTACATACTCTAGGTATTTGTAGAAAGTACGGTATATGTATATTTTTTGGAAATGTGTTTGACATGTTTATTTGTTATATGGATATACGATATATGGATAAAATACTTATTTGGCAAAAGGATTCGCCTAAATACATGTTTTGCTTATATACACTATGTATGTTGAAATTGTGTATTCTAGAAAATACTGTATACGAATAAATTTTGGAGATGTATTTATCATGATTATTTGTTGTAGTAATATATTATACATGGATAAAATACTCGCTTGGCGAAAGGATAGCCCTAATACATGTTTTGCTAACATACACCATGTATGTTGTAATAGTGTATTCTAAGTGTTTGTGAAAATGGCTGAATGAGTATAGAATTCTCATTCGTGCTCGCCATGACTAATTGTCATGGATATATGATTGTTGTATTGGCGATATCCCTTTGACGAAAGGATTTGCCCTAAATCACGCCACGGCCACTATACGCTATATATGTTGAAATGTGTGGCCCAAGTGTTTGTGGAAATGACTGAATGAATATGGAACTTGGATTCCTGCTTGCCATGACTATCCGTCGTGGGTGTACGCGTGTTATGATTGGGGCAACTCCCTAGTGAAAGGATTTGGCCTAATGCCTATGTGATCAACATATGTCATGTATGTTGATGTATGTATTTTTAAAGTGTTTGTTGAAATGTTTGAATGAGTAGTAGTTAGCAAATTGTAATGTATAAGGGTGTTGAGATATGATTCTCAACTTCTTTTAACTAAGTGTATGTTTTCCTTGGATAGTTGTGTGATTAGGAATTGAATATGTACAAACTCATGCTTGTGTTGTGCTTCATAACATGCTCAACTGCTTTTCTGATTTTATCTATGTAATGCACATATTTAAATTCATATTTACGTTGTATGATCCGTCATGGGTGATGGGGGAGTGGAGCAACGAGTGCGTGCAACAGCCCTGGCAGCCCTAAACGGATAATACCAGACCTTGATTGTATGAGTTGAATCTTGATCCATTACTGCTTTATTTATCTGCACTTGATTGTGTTTGAGGCTATGATTATAGTCCAGACAATCGGTACCAGAATTGCATTCGTGGCTGTGATTCATTTGCCACGTGAGATGTGTTCGACGAACCCGAGTCGTACTTCGGTTGACGATAGTGGTTGGCCACGCGAAGTGCTTATGCACTTCATGTCGTTCAACTTGTTGTGCGCTCGAGCTAGCCGAGCTCGTCAAGTACCCCGATCTGTCTTATGTATGTTCACCATGTTTGGACGCTACTGCTTGAACCTAGAGTACCAAACTTACCAGTGAAATCCCTTTTAACCATGATACCTCGATCCACTAAGACTCATGAGCTGGGCATGGTGGTATGGGACACCGTGGTCGAGCTGTCGGCCTATGCTGGGGCCACGTGCCTCTCCGTAGTGACCATTGAGCAACCAAACTCGTGAGCCGAATACGGTGGTATGGGACACTGTATTCGAGCTGTCGACACTTACGGCGAGAGCCGAGTACGGTGAGACCTGTACTCGTGCTGACGGACGACGAGTCCTCTGTAGTGTCTTCGAGTATACTCCAAGGTCTGTGATTGGCGACGAGCCCTTCACAGCAACTAGAGTATGAGTGGAGCCGAGTATGGTGAGACCTGTATTCGAGCTGACGGCCAGCGATTAAGCCGAGTACGGTGAGACCTGTACTCGAGCTGACGGTCAGCAATTGAGCCGCATACGGTGAGATCTGTATCCGTGCTGACGGGTGACGAGCCCTTTGCGATGCCTTCGCGATGCCTCTCGAACCATAATACCGTATGAGATTAACTAAGATTGACGACCCTAGGATGGATCATGTTTAGGAATGATACAAGGGAGGTACCTTAGTTTTCCAATACTGCTGTTTGAAATGAACTAATAATTACTCGGTAATCATGCTCATTATCGCACTGCATGTGCCTGGTAGATGTGGAGCACTGAGGGATGGACGCATTCGCGAACGTAGATGATGTCGCATGAGGGTGGTTTGGCAAGGGCATACATCATGTCATTTCATACTTGCATTAAATAAGAGTAGTTATAATTGTTTGATTGTACTGCTTTATCATTACTGCTTGACTGAGTTGATAACATGTTAACCTATGCTTTACTGTTCCACTGAGTTGATCACTCACTCCCACGTTACGGGACGGTATTGTACACACTAACCAGATTTGTTGAGTTTCAGGTGATGGCGTTGCTTGTGAAGCAGAGCCGGACTACTTCTATGATGATAGGAGGAGTTCTCCTATCTGTATCTCTCTGGCAGGTCAATGAAGACCTGATACTGTTTTGACAGGGCTATGGTACTTGGGATAGGAGACATTACACTTCTTTACATTTGGTATATTTTAGAACCGTACTTGTAATTATTTAACCTGGTAATGTTATCACACTCTGGAGACTCATCATAGTTTATATATTTTATCTATCTATCACAGTCTTTCGCTTGCAATTTAACTGTCTCTGGAGTATGATATGCTGTTTTGGCTTAATCTCACTCATGTTCAATGCACGAATACAGTCAACATTCAATCATCATTCATTTTGTTGCATAAGTGATGTTCTGGAACTCGGGAGTTGAGTTTATGCTCGACCCCCCAATTTTCAGGGCGTTACAGTTAATTTCCATCCGAACTGTTTATAAGGTCACATGGACCTGTATGAAGGGAAAACACAAATATCAGCTTGATTCAAAAATTATGTAGCCCCAAGAAGTTATAAACGACATTTATTTAATACCCACTGTGTGGTCCAATTGAGCTTTAGATCTGCCTCATTTTTTTTCTAAATGCAATAAAATGATATGGAAAAATGATTGGACAGTGTGGATAAAACCCATAAACCACGGTGGCCACTCAAAGCCCTTGTCCGTTACTAGCTAGAGACTGGCCGAGAAGTACCCAGTCCGCCCCCTGCGGAGCACCGATCTCATTACAATGCTATATTAGCCTGCATATGAATGGGTGCGGTTCCACATGCGTGCGGGGATATCAAACCACAAATCTTAACATGGGACCCACTTGTACGACCTCCTGAAAGTGGAAACGGATTGGCTACTCTGCCTGACACCAGCCCCGGAGCTGGTGGTCGGTGCTCTATGGGGCCCACCATGATGTATGTATTTCATCCATTCTGTTCATCCATTTTTAAATATCATTTTAAGTCTTTATCCCAAAAATGAGAGGGATATAAATCTAAGGTGGACCACACCACAGGAAAACAATAGTGATTGGATATCCATCATTTAAGTCCTCCTAAGGCCCACTGTACTGTTTATTTGACATCCAATCGGTTGAGTAGGCCATAAAGACCCAGATGAAGGGAAAAAACAAAGATCAACTTGATCCAATAGTTTTATGACTCCCAAAAAGTTTTTAATGGTCGAAGTTCATTCAACACTGTTTCTTGTAATGTGGTCCACTTTAGACTGGTATATACCTCATTTTTTGTTTATTACCATAAATTGATCTAGAAAAATAGATGGACAGAATGGATGAAACACATACATCATGATGGAGCCCACAGAGCACCGACCACCTGCCATTGGTTGGTGGCAGGTGGAGTAGCCAATCCGTTTCCTTGAAAGTGTGCAGATTAGCCGCTCAAGGATAAGATACTTTTTGGGGAAGTTATTCAGAATCAAGCTGCTTATGACACTTGATACGCAAGGTGTAACAACCCATTTTTTTTGTGGGAACTAACCCCACCGTCCACTTGCATGTGGCCCTCCTGAGTTTTGGATTAGCCTCATTTTTTGCCTTATATCTTCTCTTGGCCAGGCCAAGATGATGGATGGAGTACATTTATATTAGCGTTAGTGGGACCCACCATATCTTTAAAAAATAATAATAAAATAAAAATAAAAATTATATCTTCCGCACGCCGAGTAAACTACTTTCTCCATTCTTCCTTCCTTTTCGTACGGTAATGGGCGTCGAACCCTCCCACTAAATGAAACCGTCCCATAATCCCCTCTTTTCCATTCCATTACGTACCCTCTATAAAAAAATAATAATAATAAACGAAGGAAACAATCAAATTAAAAATAGAGAGGGAGAGGGAGAGAGCTTTGTAGATCAAGAGAGAGAGATTAAAGCGGGGTCGGATCATCAAACTTTTAAGGTAGGTGATCTTAACTTGAGCTTTATCATTTTCAGTTAATTATTATGCTTATTTATTCCAAATTTTTGATAGGAATATTATTTTCAGTTGATTATTATGTAGGGAATCCTACTCATTTATGAATTTCTATTTTTTATATTTCTGATATTTAATTTTAAAATAAATTATATATATATATATATATATATATATATATATATATATATATATATATTGTAACACCCCGTACTTTCCAGTACTTGGGTGTTACCGTATAATCAGATAACCCAATCATCTGATCAGGATAATAACCGTCAAATTCTAGAACTTACTAAGAACCCTGTGAATCATTAATGATCAGATTTAGAATTTATCTGACTATCAAATCTTCATAAATCATAAAATAACCATCTGAATTTGGACAACGACAACTCGCGACACAAATCGTAAGATTTGAGATCGATCAGTACATTTAACTACCACAACGTGACTAAATTTACCAAGTACTTAAATAAATAAAAATCCCGTTTTAAAATCTTGATCATGATGATGTTCCAGAATACAACCACTTAGTACAATTAGAACGTATAAAGTAAATTAGGGATAACGGCCACAAGACCCCCATTCGTTAGGTTACAACGTCTCGTTAGATAAACCATCCCTTGGAAACGCAAACTAGATCACCTACCCCCATATTTGACTACTAAATCACACCTAATCACTTCATAGAATTCCTAAGACAATTAATAAACGTCGAGTTATTTGGATCATGAGGATGTTGAGAGTAATAAGTGGGCGCTCACTTGGTGTGGCTCATTTAACAGTTGAAATTAGTCGAAGGATGAGGTATATAACTCAAAGCGATCTACTCACCTGGAGGAATAATTTTGACTAGAGATAAGCCCTACAATTTTAATTAATTAAATAAATAATAATAATAATAATAATAATAATAATAATAATAATAATAATAATAATAATAGTAACAACAACAACAACAATAATAATAATAATAGTAACAACAATAATAATAATAATAGTGAAAATAATAATAATAATAGTAAATAATATTATTAAATGTAGTATAACATAATATTTAGTGTTATAAAATCAGAACCGGCCATATATCCGTAACGTGACCATTAAGTCTTAGCTTAAATAGTCTCTTAGACCGTTTTAATCATTAACATTCAATTTCGGGCTAATCTGACCAACAAATCAGCGAAAATCCATAAACAAAATCCGAATCAAGTCGTGGGGCCCACCTAGGCCTCACATGTGCCCCAGACTGGGCCAGGGCCCTATATAGGGACCCCTAAACAAATGAACGGTATAGATTTATCATGAACATCACAATAGACCCCACACGCGATGCATGTGTAACATGTACCACCATGCATAAGGTGCACCAAGCCAAGCTTGCACGGTCAAAAACTTTGACTGAGCAAAAAACACAAAAGAAGAAAAAATACAAAAACACTCCGCCATCCAAAAAATTGAATATATAAGATTTCACACCCTAAAGTGGGCCACCTGGGGAATTTATCGGACGATCTAAACCGTCCATTTTACTCACAAGGGTCCATTGATCAAAACCGTATATGTTCTTTGACCCATGCATTAAGACAGCAAAGATCAGCCCCAACCGTCCATTTCCTTCACAAGGGGCTAAGATCCGATGAGAGGGACCATCAAGTGGCTTGTTGGGCAAGCCAACATCCTATGGACCAAAGGGTCACAGCCCTCACCCTTGCTAGCCGAGAGGAGTCCTCTCACAGCCCCAAAAACGGCTAGGCCATTAAGATAGAAGAAAAAGAAGATTTTCTTCTTTTGGATAATGGTGGTTGTCACGCTCGTGACTGTCTGGTGGGCCACGTGGCTTCATCACAGCCCTCCTGCATGGAAGGTATGAGATGAGATGAAGGGATTTCTCATCTCATCATAATGGGGAGGAAAATAGATGAGATCTTATGAGATGGAGCAAGATCTCATCTAAGATCCGAAAAATTGGCCCCACAACGCTAATGGGACCCATTTAGACCAATCGAACGGTCTGGATTTCCCTGAAAACCCTCGAGTACAAATACACCATTGTTGGGTGTGTCATCTTCATCAAAAATCCACCCAACCACAAACTTGAGATGGGCCCCACTAGACCCAAGGAATGTACTTCTGGTACGGCCATAGTGTTAGCAATCCATCCTCAACCATGGATGGGACCCATGCGTAGCCATTTATTAATCCCAACCATTGCATAAGGTGGGCCCTCTCCCAGCCGTTGCTGACTCCTCCCCTACACCTATAAATAGGGCCCTTTGGCTCTAAGCTCTCACACCAAAGAAATGAAGAAAAGAAAGAGAGAGGGAAAGAAAGTGAGGGAACAGAAAGATAGGAGTAGGGAGAGACGTGAGCAACCTCCCAGATTCGGCCAGGTAATGGTTCGACCCTTACCTTTTTCCTTCTATTTTATTTTTTAGATATCAACCATGTTGGAGGCCGTATTCGGGCTAAGAAGCTGGCCATAGGTGAACTTGGGCAGAGCAAAAAAAAAAAAAAAAAAGGGACTTTATTGGGCTCTGTCGTGAACTGAGAATCGGCCTTCATCAGGCCTAGATTTGGGCTGCAGCAGTCCCTTATTTAGGCCTTGCAACGGACTAAAACGGGCCGTAAACGGAACCGTAACAGACCCTTGGATGGGCGTTCAACCTCAATTAAAAACACTGCTAAAGATCAGCTTGCAGTCGTGCCAACCCCAGGCTATTTTTAGGCCGAAACCGACCCCAATAGGAAGTATGTAGATAGTAGGGAATGCCATCTGATATCAGCTGACTGTCGGTGGGATATAGCTGAAAACACAGCCTTGGAAATGACTGGAAAATCAGTCTAAATACAACTGATTTTCAGCTTAAAAACAGTCAGAATACCACCTGCAACCTGCTGAATTTTCAGTCTAAAAACAGATCCCGAATGCAGCTGATTTTCAGCTTGAAAAAGGTTAGAAATGCCACCTGAAAACCCACCTTGGTTTATGCTTTCTACCTCCAACCGTCCATCTGGACGGTTCGGGTGGTGACCTCGCGTATTGATGCCAACTGTTGGGCCTCGCCACTAATGATTGGGCCTCACATTGATTCCAGGTGGGCCACACCCTGCTGCAACCAGGTGAGCTGCACCCAGCAGGCAGCGTGTGGGCCCCACGTTAAACCTCAATGGGCCACAGCGTCTAAAGCTGGTGGGCCGCACCATTGAATCACAGTGAGCCACACCAAGATGCTTGTATCCAGACCGTCCATCCTACCAACCCTGGACCACCATGATTTACATATTTTTTACTGGTTGTCCATCAATGAACGTCCAGTGCTGGATGCTTGGTACTTGTATGTATGTATAAATATATATATATATATATATATATATATATATAACATATAAGAAAGTATATATATACATATAATACTGTATATGTGAGTAGTGGGCCCCACATGGGACCCACCTGTTGTGGTTGGCTGGAATACCCTTCACTTCACAGGTCATATGATAATAATAATAATAAAAAGGGGGTCATGTGTGGGCCCCACTTATCATGTTGTACCCAACAAGTGGGACCCACCCTAGTGTAGGTAATCATCTGCTAATCCAAATCGGCCAGTGGTTTGGACGTGAATACCATCCACCATGGTATATGAGTCCTATCTACACCATTCGTCCAGCCAGGACGTAAACCCCACATTGATGTAAGTGATTCATCTAAACCATCCATCCATTTGGGGAGCTCGTCCTAAAGGCTGAGGGGAAAAATAAGACGGATCCAGTTATCAAGTGGGCCACACTGCCATGAACAGTGGAGAGATGAGCGTCCACTATTGAGATCCTTTGGGGCACCAAAGTTCTGGAACAATATGATATTTGCTCATCATCTTAAAACAGGTCCTAGTGACCATGTGAGCAGATTGGATGGGAAGTAAACACCATGGTAGGCCCTGTGGGGTTCCAATAGTGGAAATCATGATCACCACTGCTATTTGTGATATAACCCTGATGACCCTTCTCGAATTCATTTTTGGGGTAATGCTCTAAAATGATCTCTTAAAATAAAATAAATAGCGTAGATGGTGCGGCTCATCCATGAGGCCCACCTTGATGTAATTGTGGCCAAACTCAGGCCCAAACGCCCTTGTTCATGGGCCCTCATAAGCCCTTTACCACACAATCTCAACTGACTTAAAACTTCGGGATTATACGGCTAATGCAAGCTATGAACTCTAGGGAGTACTTGCGCTATTCTTGGGCCGTAAGATATTCAGGAACGTTGAAGCGGAGTAAAATACTGTGACCCTCCAGGTGATGATTATTCCCCTTAAGCTTTCCAATTTCTCATTGGCTTAAGTTATAGTTTTTATTTTAACTTGTAATTGATATTTCCATTTCATGGTCACATGTGTTAATTGTTGGAATTAAATTGTTATATTACATGCTTAATGTTTATCTTATATATTTATTAATGCTTGTGGATTATTTGTGGATTGCTTATGGAACTTAAACTGGTACACCAGTGGGAAACCCCCACCTATATGTGTACACCCATACTTGGGATGTAACCCGACTGGTTGTAATAGTAATGGACCTTCGGCTTAGTGGTTATTGAATGGTGGTTTAAATTAACCATTGCTGTGGGCTTACCATCCAGGGTTGTTGTGTCCAATGATTTTCAAGGATGATCTTTTATCGCATGGTTTTGATACTCGCCCTATGTGGCTTATTTTGGTATTTGCCTTATGTGGCTTGTTTTGGTTTCGCCCTATGAGGCTTTGTTATGGTATTTTTCATATATGAATTTGATGTTTTATACTGTGCAACCATGTTATGGTAAGCCCCATATATTGTAATATGATTGGCCACTAGTCGATGGGTTTCCATTAAACATCCCAAGGTAGTAGTCTCATGAGTCGGGGATGGTGATATGGGACCTATGCCCGAGCTGTCGGCCTACGCTGGTGACAAGCCCCCGTAGTAACCTTGATCTTACCTAAATTGGTTGATTATAACTGGACTAATAATGGTTTGGCTAATCATACATCCATGGCATATTGGCGATGACGGGTAGCTAATTCTGGATGCTGTAGCACGTACCCTTAGGATCATCAGGGTATCGTTTCGCTAGCTCCCAGACTACCAACTATCGACCCCTATTTCGATTGGATGATTTTTCCATGTTGATGATTTGCATGGGTGACGAGCCCAAGTTCCGCACGGATGAGCATCCCCGGGGTGATGCGCATTCACGCATCCATGCATTTAAAAAGACTGCATCATGTGTTATTTTGATTGTCTTGTTGTTTTATAATTATGCTTACCTAATGTGGCGGTGTGTAATCTTGAGGGGAATTCACACTGAGTTGGTCACTCATCCATCAAATATATAACCGTAATGGTAACGCGGGTGGCTTAAGTGATATGCAGGTTTAGACTGATGAGGAGCTGTCTTGGTGGTCAAGGATACGTGGTTGTACCTGCCAAGGAAGCTGCGCCATCTTGCGGATTTCGTTTATATGTTTTACATGCTTTTCAATTTCTCATGTAAGTAATCATGTAATTGACAATGTAGAGACATTGGTTTGTATAAGTCATTATGGGCAACCTCTTGTGTACTCTAAATGTAAATGAGAATTTTCCTTTATGTTTACTTGTCCATTTCACACTCATCTGCTTACTCTGATGGTTGAAAAATATATATATATATATATACTTGAATTTGACCATCCTTTAAGGTTAACACTCGGGTTTTTGGGAAACGAGTCGTATACTCGGGTCCTGAAAACACAGGGCGTTATTATATATATATATATATATATAGATATATATATATATATATATATAATATATATATATATATATATATAATAATAAATTTACAGAATAAAATAAACAATTTATCTAAGTTTATATTTTAATTAGAAATTATATATTTAAAAATATTTGTTAATATTAAAATTAAAATGAGTTATTCCTAAATTTTAAAATTCATTTATATAAAGGTAAATTATTAAAAATAGAATATGTTCAAATTAAGTTATAAATTTTTAAATCAGATGTAATATTGTATATGCAGATAGATTTTATTATTTTATATTATAATTGTTGAATTTAACACAGAATTATTTTTAGTAAAAAAGAAAAAAGAATTAATGACTTAAATTAAATTGTAAATTTTAAGCCTTGTTTAATATATGTACTTAATTTCATAAGTAATAATTAATTTAATTAAATTAATCTTGATTAAGTGAAATTTCATATATTAAAATGATTTGTTAATTTAATTTAAAGTAAACTGGTTACAATTAAATTGTTAACAAGCAGTTAAATGAAAATGTTAATTTTTTTAGAGTTTGAGAATTAATATTAATTATACTAATTGAGAATTAAAAATTATTATTATTATTATTGTTAGAATTAAATTAATATAAATCTAAATTTAAGGTGATTTTGAAAGCTTTAAAAATAATTAATTATAATTCAAAATTTTAATTATTTGGTAAGTATTATGAACTCTGACTTGTATGATTTCTTAAATTAATTAAGTCAAAATTTAATATGATATTAATTTAAACTTCTAACTATTATTCTAATTTAAACTCTAGTTTAAGTTATAAAAATAAATTAATAACAATAATAATAATAATTTAAATATAAAGTACAACTAAACATTTATAAATTAATAAATATGAATTTAAATTTCGAATAAAATAAATTATTTACATTGCAAATAAGTAAATAAATTTAAATTTTAAATTTTGAGACAAAATTGGTATTTCAATATTTTTAGGAGTTTCTTATAAATTTTTCCAACACTATTACAGAAATCAACAATTTCATAAACTAAATTTTAATAACATCAAAATTATGCACCTCGTATAGAACCTGCATTATAGTATAGAAATTTGATTTATTAAATTATTAATTATTTATTTTTGTTGATTTTAGAATTGTTCATGTTATTTATGCTTCTCTATTAATTATTTAATTGTGAGAACAAAAAAATATAGTTGTATCAGCAAGTAGGGCGATCTTGTCCATTGAGTAAAAGACCCTAAAACTAGCAAGTAAGGCAATCGTGTCCCTCGGGTGAGAGATCTTAAAGCCAGCAAGTAGGGCAATTGTGTCCCTTGAGTGAAAGACCCTAAAACCCACTGGATCCTTTGGAGTCTCCTTTGTGTACGGCGTATGAGTACAATTATGTGCGCGAACATACGTCAGAGGTACAACTGGAGAGTAGTCTGACCAGCTAACGTATAAATGAGTTTATCACCATGAGGTACCAGTGCGTGGGCATTAATGCAACGTGACCATCCACTTGGGTACGGAATTGTAAGAAATGATATAATTGTTATGAGAATTCATGGAAATTATCACATGCATCGCATTTTCATATTTCTGTTGCTTAAATTCATTATCTATTTTCCTCCATTGTTAAAAGAAATGATATTATCTGAACATGTTAAATTTTGAGTAAGAAATGACCCTACTGGGCTGTTATGCTCATCTTACTAAAAAAATGCACAAGTGTAGATTTGAAATACTACGAGCAAACGGGCCTTTACTATTAGTTTTATTTTTTTCTAGAAAATTAGGTTAGTTTAAATTCAATTCAGTTTTTGTTATTTAGGTTTAATTTATGTTTAAATTTCGATGTAAAAATGAAAAATTATCAAAAGAGTTGAATTTAATAAACATTTTAGCTGTATTTTCTTTTAGATGACGTTGAATATTTATTGAATTTGATTGAATCACGTGGATTGTAATAACTATCATTATATTATAACTCATGAACCTTGGGATTCAGGTCTCGAAGACTTTATTCGAGTACCCGAATTTTGAAGCGTGACAAGTTAGTATCAAAGCCACGTTTAGATTAAAAACTGTGGACCTTGAGTTATCTTTAAAATTAGTGACCCAAGCATAAATTCCTTAACTTTTATGATAAGAAAAATAGAAATATAAATTTAAGAATCATTGCATTATATTGATATCAAATATGATCTTATTTAGGCTTGACATTAAACTAATAACCCAAATCTGGACCCTAAGAAATTTTTAAGAATTTTTAGCATATTACGTTAAATTGGACAACAATAGTAAGCATAAAACACTTAACTTACAAGAGTCATAACTAATTAATTAAAATTCATTTTAAGTTGATTCAAAATCTCATTCGTAGATTAATAAGTGTAGTTTCAGTAAAAAATAATTAAAAAATGTAAATCTAATTTTGTCTTTTACCAATATTAAGTTATGTGTATACTAGTCAGAAATCGTTTGTTTCTGGACAGACGTAATTATCCGAATTTTAGAATTTTCTGTAGACTTTATATTAGGCTAAAATTTTATAAAATTATAATAGACTCATATATGTATCCTCATAAAAAAATTTAGATCAATCCGACACTTACAAGTATCAGAAATATTAGCGGGAATACTATCCTAAGAATCTGAATTTTCTGCACTACAACCTTGATACATGTCACTGCCTGAATTCTCTTAATCTTTATGTGTTAGTCTTTTGGATCATCAAATCTTTCTTACAATCCAATAAATTTTTCATGCTCCTATAGACCTTAAATAGTATGCACTCCATTAATGATACTTAGAATTCAATTTAGTTACTACAACCTACCTTGGTTGTCACACACTAAGCTTACATGTTTAATTAATTGTAGATTATGGCGGATCAAAACATTGATGTCGGAGCCACATCAGGAGTTTCCGGTCCCGATACCACTGAAAACGGGTCACTTATGGGTGGAATTATTAGGGCTATAGGAGATCTTACGGCTCTTATGGGCTATCAGATAAGATAAACTCAAGCGCAAGGTCAAACCCAAACTATTCATGTAGCTAACGAATGGATGTGAACTTTATTGGAAATGTTCAAAAGACAGAGGTTGCCTGTATTTAAGGGTGAGTCTGACCTATCTGAGGCCGAGATGTGGAAGAAACAGATTGAAAAAATATTTACGGTTATGAAGTGTGATAAATATCAGAAAGCAGAATTGGCTATTTACATACTAGAAGGGGAGGTGTATCATTAGTGAGACTCAGTTGTTAGGATGAACCCAAGAGTTAAAGCCTGGACCTGGGTCCAGTTTTGTGAGAAGTTTGACGATAAATACTTTCCTTCGTATGTGAAAAATCAAAAGGCAGGAGAATTCATGAAATTGAAGCATGGTGATATGACAGTGCGTCAATATGATACTAAGTTCACGGAGCTATCGCGATTTGCAACTTTTCTAGTGTTCGATGAAACCCGTAAGACATAAAATTTTGAGGAAGATATGAGAGCCTCTATTCGTACCCGATTAACCCCTTTCATACAGAAGACCTGTGCCGAAGTGTTGGAGCGTGCCTTAGCTATGGAGAAAGACATCAACAAGTATTGAAAGAATCGTGATCAGAAGAAGGACGTAAAGAGTGGTATTATAACTGCTACACATATATCTCCAGTTCAGCAAGATGCAGCTAAGAGACAGAGAACAACATCGACATCGATAGCTAGACCGACGACAACATTTCTTACACCATGATTTTCAGGATTTTGCTATAATTGTAGGCTCGAGGGCCACACTTCTCGCTTTTGTTCCATACCACAGCACACTCAATATCTACAAAGGTCAGGACCTTCATATCAGTCTTTCAGGCCTCTCCAGCAACATGCATCGCCGTCTATGTAACAACGACCTCCACTACATCCTTCCGCATCACAGCTTTCCTCGAGACCACTTCAACCATATCCACAGAGGTCGCTACAGTCGTACCCGAGGCCACCACGGCAAGGACGTTCATCGGTATATCAGAGACCACCTAAGCAGCCGCCACCGCAGGTTAGACCCTAGCAGTACCAGCAGTCGAGGCAGAGAGTTCAGGCACCACGACCACAAGCTCAAGGCCGAATCTACGCCCTAATATAATTAGGAGACGACACAGTGCAACCGTACAAGAACTTGGCGCAATAATACGATGGCTCAATTCAAAGTTATGATGTTCCAGATAATCTGAGGATGGAGTGACCCAAACTTATGATGATGTCGCACCCTTATATGAGGATCCAACACCGCCAACAGATGACATTATTCAGCCTGACATCGAGACTAGCAGCGATGTAGTCGAAGATACCATCGTCATTTATTCATCTTTAGCTAGAGCGTTATTTGACTTTGAAGCATCGCATTCATTTATTTATTACTGCCTTTTATGTTCGCTTGGGTTATCTCCTACTCCCTTAGATAAAAAGTTAATGGTAGCAAACCCCCTTTATAATTCAGTGGACCTAAGTAAGATTTGTAAATCCTGTCCGATAATGATCAAGAACGTAAATTTACCAGCTAATCTTATAGTTATGCCGATGCGAGAATACGATATTATATTGAGGATAGATTGGTTATCTTTATATCGGGCAAAAATCGATAATTTTAGAAAGATAGTCATATTAAATATCGATGGGTGAGCACCGTTACAATTCCATGGGACGCGAAGGAAGGGAGCACCGGTTAGTTTGTCAGCCATCTCAGAAGTTGAACCTCAATGAGTATAACAAATTTCGATTATTAATGAATTTTCAGAAGTATTTCAAGATATCCCTAGATTACCGTCAAAGAGAGATGTTGATTTCACAATCGATCTGGTACCTGGGACTGCACCAATCTCCAGAGCACTATACCGTATGACACCTATTGAATTGAGAGAGTTAAGGGAGCAACTTCAGCAGCTACAAGACCAAGGCTACATTAGGGCTAGTACGTCGTCGTGGGGTGCACCAGTATTATTTGTAAGAAAGAAGAATGTGTCTTTGAGGCTATGCATCGACTACTGTCAACTTAATAAGGCGACTATCAAGAACAAGTACCCGCTACTGAGGATAAATGATTTATTTGATCAGTTGAATGAAGCTAAATATTTTTCAAAGATAGACTTACAGTCTGAATACCATCAGTTGAGGATTAGAGATGAAGATGTACCCAAGACTGCCTTTAGGACTCGGTGCGGCCATTGTGAATTTCTAATGATGCCCTTCGGACTAACGAATGCTCCAGCAGTATTCATGGACCTCATGAACAGGGTCTTCAAACCGTATTTGGATCGATTTGTGATAGTGTTCATAGATGATATTTTAATTTACTTCAAGATGCAAGAGGGTCATGCTGAACACATTCGAATAACTCTTCAAACTCTAAAGGATAATCAGTTGTATGTTAAAGCTTCAAAATGTGATTTTTGGAAGAATGAAGTAGAGTTTTTGGGGCACGTGGTATCGAAAAAAGGAGTGTCGGTAGATTCATCGAAAGTCGAAGCAGAGTTAAATTTGGAGAAGCCCACCAATGTGACAAAAGTGCGCAGTTTTCTCGGATTAGCTGGTTATTATAAAAGGTTCATTGAGAGATTCTCTAAGATAGTAAGCCCGTTAACGAACTTGACCAAGAAGGGCACTTCTTTTAAATGAAATTAAAATTGTGAGTAGGCTTTCTCTGAATTGAATAAGCGATTAACATAAGCCCTAGTACTTTCTTTACCAGCTGAAGGGGAAAGATTTGAGGTACATACTGATGCATTTTATCAAGGTTTGGGATGCGTGCTTATGCAAAGTGGTAAAGCAATAACATTCGCGTCAAGGCAGTTGAAACCTCATGAGCAGAATTATCTCACCCACGACTTAGAGCTTGCAGCTATAGTGTTTACCCTAAAAATTTGGAGCATTATCTTTATGATGAGCAGTTTGAACTGTACTCGGATCATAAGAGTTTAAAGTATCTTTTTTTTTTTATATATAAAAAACACCTAAATATATGGCAGAGGAGATGGACGGAATTCTTGAAGGATTATCATTTCGACGTCTTCTATTATCTAGGTGAAGTGAATGTCATAGCCGACGCGTTAAGTAGGAAGACGCGCAAGCTGGTGGCGAGTTTAATGATTAAATAATGGAAGATGCTTGATATAGTTAAATATTTTGAAGTCAAACTTCGTATCGATGAACCTCGAGCTTATATATGTAATTTAGTGGTGCAACCCACTCTGGTAAGTAATTTCTTAATTATCCATTTAGATTAACCCTTTAATTCTTATGTTAGGCTGTAATCATTTAGAATTTTTTTTTCTAGGTGCGACAAATAATAGAAGCGCAGAAGAATGAAAAAATAATAGAAGAAGCGGGAAATGACAACTTGGAGTGGCGAATAAGCTCTGATGGTGGGGTTAGATTTTAAGGGAGGTTATGTGTTCCAGACATATATGAATTGAAGCAAGAAGTCTTAGATGAGGCGCACCCTACAAAATTCACCATCCACCCAGGAGGAACCAAGATGTACCGTGATGTACGATGTCAATATTGATGGAGTAATATGAAGATGGAGATAACCAACTACGTTGCAAGGTGTCTTACTTGTTAGCAAGTTAAAGTGGAGCATCAAAAGCCGTCGGTCGGGACTTTTACAACCGTTACAAGTCGTAGAGTGAAAGTAGAAACACATATCGATGGATTTTATTGTCAGATGATCGAAAACAAGCCGTCATCATGATGTGATATGGGTGATCGTGGATAGGCTAACAAGGTCAACATACTTTCTTCCTACACGTATTTCTTCATCCTTAGACGAGTTAAGCAAACGGTATATCAAGGAGATCGTTAGGCTTCACGGCATTCCTGTGTTTATAGTATCCGATCGAGACCCCAAGTTTACATCACACTTTTGGAAGAGTCTTCAGAAGGCATTGGGAACGACAGTAAACTATAACACGACTTTTCATCCACAGACTGACGGACAAACGGAGCGGGTAAATCAAATCCTCGAAGACATGCTTCGCAGCTGCATTATTGACTTCAAGAGAAATTGGGACGACCACCTCTATTTAGTAGAATTCTCTTACAATATAGTTTCCAGTCCAGTATTGGCATGGTGTCATTCGAAGCTTTATACGGAATACCCTGCAAATCACCAAGTTGTTAAACCGAAGTTGAAAGAACATTATTGAGATCGTAACTAGTGCAAGAGACATTCGAGAAGATTGTCGTCGTCAAATAACGTCTACGTACCGCTCAGAGTCGTAAGAAGAGCTACGCCGACAATCGCCGAAAGAACTTTGAGTTCGTCACAGGAGACCATGTGTTCCTAAATGTATCCCCGATGAAAGGAGTTATGCGATTTAGGAAGAAAGGAAAATTGGCACCACGCTACATTAGACCATTCGAAATCTTGCAAAGAGTAGGCCTCGTAGCCTACAGACTAGTCTTACCTCCTCAACTTTTTGGCATCCACGACATATTTCATGTATCTATGCTTCGGAAGTATGAGAGAGATGCATCGTATATCATTGACTGGTAGCCGCTGGAAATCCGGGAGGACGTTTCATACATAAAGCAACTAATTCGCATCCTCGACAGGAAGGAGCAAGTACTTCGAACAAGATCAATACCACTCGTGAATGTTCAGTGGGGGCATCATGGCGAGGATGAAACTTCTTGGGAGGGAGATGATGAAATCCGAGAGAAGTACTTTTATCTCTTCATATGATAGGTATGTTAAATTTTGAAGACGAAATTTTTGTTAATGGGGGGTAGAATGTAACAACTCATGTTTTTGTGGGAACTAACCCCACCGTCCGCTTGCGTGTGGCCCACCTGAGTTTTTGATCAGCCTCATTTTTTACCTATATCTTCTCTTGGCCTGGCCGAGATGATGGACGGAGTACATTTATATTAGCGTTAGTGAGACCCACCATATCTTAAAAAAATAAAAATAAAAATTATATTTCCACACGCCGACTAAACCACTTTCTCCATTCTTCATTCCTTTTCGTACGGTAATGAGCGTCGAACCCTCCCACTAAATGAAATCGTCACATAATCCTCTCTCTTCCATTCCATTACGCACTCCTTTATTTTTTTTAAAAAAAAAAAAGAAAGAAAAAAGAGAGAGAGAAATAAATGAAGGAAACAATCAAATCAAAAATAGAGAAAGGGGAGGGGGGAGAGAGAGAGAGAGAGAGAGAGAGAGAGAGAGAGAGAGAGAGAGAGAGAGAGAGAGAGCTCTATAGATCAAGATAAAGAGATTAAAGCGGGGCCGGATCATCAGACTTTTAAGGTAGGTGATCTTATCTTGTGGTTTATCATTTTCGGTTAATTATTATGCTTATTTATTCCAAAATTTTGATACGAATATTATTGTCAGTTGATTATTATGTAGGGAATCTTACTCATTTATAAATTTCTATTTTATATATTTCTGATATTTAATTTTGAAATAAATTATATATATATTTTTATATATAAATAGATAAAATAAATTTACAGAATAAAATAAACAATTTATCTAAGTTTATATTTTAATTTAAAAATTTTATATTTAAAAATATTTGTTAATATTAAAATTAAAATGAATTATTCCTAAATTTTAAAATTCATTTATATAAAGATAAATTATTAAAAATAAAATATGTTTAAATTAAGTTATAAATTTTAAAGTCAGATGTAATATAGTATATGGAGATAGATTTTATTATTTTATATTAGAATTGTTGAATTTAACTCATAATTATTTTTAGTAAAAAAAAAAGAATTAATAACTTAAATTAAATTGTAAATTTTAAGCCTTGTTTAATATATGTACTTAATTTCATAAGTAATAATTAATTTAATTTAATTAATATAGATCAAGTGAAATTTCAGATATTAAAATATTTGTTAATTTAATTTAAAGTAAAGTGGTTACAATTAAATTGTTAATAAGCAGTTAAATGATTTTTTTTTTTTTTTTTAGAGTTTGAGAATTAATATTAATTATACTAATTGGGAATTAAAACTTATTATTATTATTATTGTTGTTGTTGTTGTTGTTGTAATTAAATTAATGTAAATTTAAATTTAAGGTGACTCTGAAGTCTTTAAAAATAATTAATTATGATTCAAAATTTTAATTATTTGGTAAGTATTATGAACTCTGACTTGTATGATTTCTTAAATTAATTAAGTCAAAATTTAATATGATATTAATCCAAACTTCTAACTATTATTCTAATTTAAACTCTAGTTTAAATTATAAAAATAAATTAATAATAGTAATAATAATAATTTAAATATAAAGTACAGCTAAACTTTTATAAATTAATAAATAGGAATTTAAATTTCGAATAAAATAAATTATTTACATTGCAAATAAGTAAATAAATTCAAAATTCAAAATTTGAGATAAAATTGGTATTTCAGCATTTTTATGAGTTTCTTATAAATTTTTTCAGCACTATTATAGAAATCAACAACTTCAGAAACTAAATTTTAATAATATCGAAATTATGCACCTCGTATAGTACCTGCATTGTAATGTAGAAATTTGATTTATTAAATTGTTAATTATTTATTTTTATTGATTTTAGAATTGTTTATGTTATTCATGCTTTTCTATTGATTATTTAATTGTGAGAACAAAAAAATATAGTTGTATCAGCAAGTAGGGCGATCGTGTCCCTTGAGTGAAAGATCCTAAAGCTAGACAGTAGGGTAATGTGTCACTTGGGTGAGAGACCCTAAAGCCAACAAATTGACAATTGTGTTCCTTGGGTGAAAGACCCTACAATCCACTGGATCCTTTGGAGTCTACTTTGTGTACGACGTATGAGTACAATTGTGTGCGTAGACATACGTTAGAGGTACAACTGGAGCAGTAGTCTAACCAGCTAACGTATAAATGAATCCATCACCATGAGGTACTAGTGCGTGGGCGTTAATGCAAATTATCACACTTGGGTACGGTGTTGTAAGAAATGATATAATTGTTATGAGAATTCATTGAAATTATCATATGCATCGCATTTTTCATATTTCTGTTACTTAAATTCATTATCTGTATTTTATTTTCCTCTATTGTTTAAAAAAATGATATTATTTGAACATGTTAAATTTTGGATAAGAAATGACCTCTATTGGGCTGTTATGCTCATCCTATTAAAAAATGCATAGGTACAAAGCTGAAATACTACGAGCAGGCGGGCCTTAACTGTTAGTTTTTTTTTTTATTTAGAAAATTATATTTAATTTAAATTCAATTCAATTTTTGTTATTTAGGTTTAATTTATGTTTAAATTTCGATGTAGAAAGAGAAAATCATTAAAAGAGTTGAATTTAATAAACATTTTAGCTGTATTTTCTTTTAGATGACTTTAAATATTTATTGAATTTGATTGAACCACATGAATGATAATAAATATTATTATATTATAACTCATGAATATTGGGATTTAGGTATCAAAGATCTTATCGATAATTTGGAGCGTGAGTCAGGAACACTGAAATAGTAAAGTGGACCAAGCTAATTCTTGGATAAATGTATATTGCAACATTGGATTTTTTTTTTTTTTTTTCACTTATAGCCGTTGAATAAATGTCCACCAATCTGACATTTAGATAATAAAATTAAAATAAAATTTAGCCGAGTAAAAATCCAAATTAGTATCTACACTTTGGACGGTTTAGTTTAATTTAATACTATGCTACATGTGAAAGTTTTTAGTGTCCGTGTATCATCTATCACGATCTACCCAAGTATCAAAGTTGTTCTTATTTTTCTGGCCCAGGTGTACTTGAGAAAATAAAAATTTCACGCTCTCCACATTCAAGCGCCGAACACAAACGCACTACATAATCCACCTTTGAAAATTCCTACAGGATCCTGAACGCTTATATAGGATGAAAAGAAGGTTGATATAATAGTCCCAAAATTATTTATCTCCACTCATCAAGTAGGCCATATATTAACAACAGAAATTTTTAAGAATTGTTATGCAACGGTATATATTTAACGTAAAAATATCAGCTATTAAGGTAATATAACTTATTTCTAAGTTAATATATAAAAATATAAGTTTGATTAACGCCTCTGATCTTAGGTAAGTAGCCTCGTTTACATCAATGGAGCGTCTGCATTTGGCGCTTGAGTTAAAGCGTCGTGTAGAATTTCTGACGACGCTTGGATGTGTCGTTTCGATAGATATGACAGTGAGAAACGAAAAGAGGGAGGGCGAAAGCAAGGAAGGAATGTGGTGAGAATCGAGCAAGCGAGATTTTGGTAATGATAAGTATTGAATTCTACATGCTGCATTAAATGTTACAGAAAGACATTTGCGCCGCGGGAGCACCTATCTCTACCGTTGATTGCAACCGTCTTGATCGAGTGACAGAGCGCATACACAGAATGGATCTTGATACAGACAATCCTAACCGTTTAAGGATAGGGAAATCACACAGATTACAATATGACTTTCGATTAAGTGGTCGGATGATTCTTCGAACTGTTGGATCTGAGTTGCGGGATCACGATTTCTGTGGTGCTCGGTGTATATATTCCGCCTCCTATAAATGCGAGACATGCGCGTAGGACAAACCAGCGCTGCCTCCGGCGGCGGGAATAGAGATGGAGGGAGACAGAAAAAATTGTAAGTTACTCTACTGTGACCAAAATACCCTCGAACTTGAATAAAAGCGTAAGTTCAGACCCGTCTGGCCGAAAAGAAATCCGGTCCTTCTTTGGCGCTTGTACGAACAATGGACCCACAGCCACCCACGTGACACGAGGTCCATGCACGTGATGTCCGAGCCACTCATCCGGAAACGGATTGGCTACTCCCCATGCCAGCAGCCCCGGGGCTGGTGGTCGGTGCTCTGTGGGCCCCACCATGATGTATGTGTTTCATCCATTCTGTTCATCCATTTTTACCGATCATTTTAGCTATTGTTCTGAAGAAGGGAGGAATATAAATCTCAGGTGGACCACACCATAGGAAAACAATAGAGATTGGATATCCACCATTAAAATCCTCCTGAGGCCCACTGTATTGTTTATTTGACATCCAATCTTTTGATTAGGTCATACAGATCCAGATGAAGGGAAAAAACAAATATCATCTTGATCCAAAACTTTTATGCCCCCAAAAAGTTTTTAATGGTCTACGTTCATTCAACCCTGTTTCCTGTAATGTGGTCTACTTGAAACTTAGATATAACTCATTTTTGGTCTCATACTATAAAATGATCTAGAAAAACAGATGAACGGCATGGATGAAAAAAAAACATCATGGTGAGTGCCACAGAGCACCGACCATCAGCCATTGGCTGGTGGCAGGGGGAGTAGCCAATCCGTTTCCCACTCATCAGGTGATCTTGTATTGAATGTGTGCCAAATCGGGACCCACTGCCGCCAACGTAACACGAAGTCCATGCACGTGATATCCGAGCCGCTCATCAGGTGATCTGTATGTGCTAAATCTCAAAATTTATGCTGACAGACACGAGTTTCATTACGTGACATGTCCAGAGAGCAAACAATTATTTAACAGTCGTTTGGCACCGTGAATTCGAGGATATTCAAATCCTCTGCTTATTTGGCAAATTCAGGAGGTTTCGAATCCCCACAAAGGGTGAGTTTGAAATCCACACTGTTAGCTTGGATTACATATAAAATCTAAAATCCTTTCTTGCATTTGTAACATGTATGTGCCCACTAATGATGTACCAAAACAATTAGATTATCAGTTGCATCACTATAATTATTTTAATATTATCAGTATTATCAAAACATTATTAATGTAAATCAAGGGTTAAAATTTATTGGTTAGTCACTGGAACATGATTTTGTACTTGAGACCTATCTTAGACTTGTAATTTCATCATTTTTGGGGCAAAGCATATATCTCAGCAGCCTTATTGCACCCATTATGTTAAAGATTACGTGCGTTCACTAATTATAGATATTAAAGTTAATTTAGTAATTAAATTTGAGCCCTTATAAATATATCATGTGTAGATACTTTTGGATTGAAGTTGATTCATAATATGGTGCTAAACACAGTTGGAGGATTTCAAATGAGCCTAATCGTGATTTTTTTTATTTTTTTATTTTGAGTTCGTTAGTACACCCCTGTCAGTTCACACACACTTCACTGTTAGCCACCCCCACTAGATGGATATTGAATCGAGGTTTCTTTCAGTCAGTCTACCACTTGAGCTGTGTATCAGGGTGTAAATGGGCCTAATGTTTATTTGCAATCCAACCCACTTATAAAGTCAATCAAAACGGGATGAAATTAATTACAAATATGAGTTTGATCTAAAACTTTTGTGATCAACAGAAAAGCTTTTAAGGTCACACCACCTTTTCCAGTTGTGTGGTCCACTGTAGATTTGTATCTTCTTAAGTTTTGGGATTAAGGTTCTTAATTAGGGAACGGTTTCGGTGAGACTCAAGATCCACCTAGGTGGATGGGACATGTATGTGCCTTAAATTCACACCTTCTAACCATCTGGAAAGTTCATTTTATGGCATGATCCCAAAAGTGAAGCTGACTAAAATATTAGGTGGACCATACCATAGGAACAATTGTGATTGAATCCTCACTGGTAAAATCTTTTTGAATTCCACCAAAATATTTATTTGCCATCCAACCCGTTGATAAGTTTACGAACACCTGAATGAAGATACCATACAAATATCATCTTGATTTGAAGCTCTTTTAGCCCAAAATAAAGTTTTTAATGGTCAATCGCAACTATTTCCTGTACCATCGTTCATAGGGTTGTACATGAACTTGGAACTGAGTTCGGTCTGGGATGTGCCATTTTCTTCAGCTCGAAACTAAGTTTGGCCGAGTTCGAACAAGTCTCAGTTCGGCCCGACTCAGTCCAAAACCCGATTCAACTGGCCTGACTCGGCCGTTTATATATATATATATATATATATATATATATATATATATATATATATATATATATATATTCCTAAATCCTTACCCTAACCATTTGAGACAGAGAAGTGAGAACGCCGCCCGATCCTTGATCTTGCTATAAGGTCCAACACTGGCTTGAACTCGCCCGATTGCTGACCGAGTCGAGTTCGGGCTGGACATGTTAGCCCGGTGACCGGGCCGGGCCGAGTTGAGCCTAGTTCGACTCGGTTCGGCCCGATGTACACCCCTAATCGTCCATGTAGGATTTGGAACTACCCTGTTTTTTGGACTATGCCCTAAAATGAGCTTTAAATACTAATGGACGAGGTGGATGTAGCCACATGCATCACAATGGCCTCACAGTCAAGGGTCTCTCCCGCCTTGGTGGATCGGGGGTATCACTTAATCCACTCCCCCTTAAATGAGCTTAAAAAATGGATGAGTGGCGGCGATACTAAACAAATTCATCAAGGTGGGCCCCACACGGTAATGGTAACACCCACTAAGCCGTAACCCGGGAATAAGCGAATCCAAGTGCAAATTCTGGGTCCCACTTCTCACGCGTGAGGCGTGACCTGGCTGATTAAGTGGGCCACGACCATGTGGATGCCATGGCCCAAAATGATTAGGCATGCCCTTTCATTAAAATGGACCATTTCCCTGTGAGGACAAATAGAAACCGACGTAAGCGAACCCTCTGGTTTTCAGCTGATGGATTTTCAAGAGCCGGCCCCCCTATGGCATCTTCGATCATTCGGGTATCGGGTGTATTATGATTGGAGTACGATTATCCGTCCATGCTCGCGACTAGAGCTGGGCATCGGATTGGGTCCAACTCGACTCGGTCCAGATTCTACATGGCCAACTCGAACTCGGACCAATCCAGGACCGAGTTCGGGTCATCTGACTCGGTTCGACCCGAACCCTTGCTGTCCCGAGTCGATCCGAGTTCGACTCGGTCATGAAAACCGAGTCGGATCGGATTGGGCAAAGTTTGGATCGGCCTATTTGCATTCAAAATAAACCAGCAAAGGCCCGCTGCATTCATGAGTAATGAGAAGATGAAGAGAGTGACTCACCAGAACAGGACGTTGCATGTGCCAATGTGTCATGTTTTTACAAGATCCTGTCTGTTCATCAGCTTGACCCCACTGAATATGTTGGATTGCCCTAAAACAGGACGAAACAGGTCACCAGGTGGGTCCCAAGAATATGAAAATTTTAGGAACTTGAAAAAAAAAAAGACACCAACAGTCCACATCTGACCTGCATGTGGGGCACTCCTTCTGTTGACCCAAATCATGTGGTGGATGGGAAATGCCTGCCCATTCGCAAGCCACCAGACATTCAAACCCGATGCTTGTTCGCAAGATCCAAGCTTTGAATCAGGTGGGCCATTGCACAAAACAATCAGGATGCTGAAACAATTCTTCTCCAGCCATCCATATGTTTCGGCCGGAGGATGAACTAGCATCTCCTTCATGCCAGATGGAGAGCTCGGATCTCACAAACTCTCGAAAGGGAGCCCAAAACACAAATCCAAAGTAAAACAACAGTAAAAAGAAAAACCCAAACCATGAGCTAAAACGAACCCATTTCCAAAAACCCAAACAAACGGGTGGAAAACCCTAAAACAAGAGCGACCCAAAAACCAATCAGGAAAATCAAGAACACCTAAAAAGCCAAAAGCTAATTAGGATGCAAGGAAAACAAAAACAAGACGGATTGTGAAAGGAAAAGACGAGAAAGAAGAACAGGAATTGAAGGGAATGTATAATCATTTTTACATGAGTGATGAGAAGAAGAGGAGACTGGAGAGGAATAAGATAGGGAAGGGGAGGCTGGAGACTGGAGAGTGGAGAGGAATAAGAAGAAGAAGAAGAGGCTTGTTCGTTTTGTAGGGTAAGAAAAGAGGGGAGGGGTGTAAACGAGTTAGGGTAAAAAATTAAAAACAATATTTATACTACCCGCTCCGTGTCGGGTCTGGTCGGTTCGGGGATCTGGGTCGGATCGGTCCGGATAGACATCTATCTGGACTTGACCTGGAAATCGATCGGATCTTGATTTATGCACTCTATCAGGCCCGATCTAGGCTGTTGGATCTGTTCGGAATGGGTTTGATTGAGTCAGATCCATTGGATCGGGTCAGAAATGCCCACCTCTACTCGCGACGGAAGCGGTGGGGCTCATCCTGATGTATGGTTTTATCCGGTCTGTCCAACCATTTTTCCAGAACTTACAGGGAATGAAACAAAAAAAAAAAACATAAAATTAAGGCAGATTCCAAGCTTAAGTAGAACACACCACAAGAAGCTGCGGTGATAATGACATCCACCGCTGAAATATTTCTATCATGATGTTTATTTGCAATCCAATCTGGTCATAAGGTCATATAGACATAGATAATGGGAAACACAGATATAAAAAACTTCTGCAACTCGAGCGAAGTTTTGAACGGTGGGCGTTGAATCCCCACTGTGTGATTTACTTGGGCCGTAGATTTATTGAATTCATATTCCAAAATGATATGTAAAATGGCAGGACAGTAAATAAAACGGGAGAGGATCAGGTGAGATCCGGATCCACCGCGGTGGGTGGGCCTCATACTGCCCCCACAGTGATGTATGTGCCTCAAATCCACACCGTTCAACCGTTTTGAAAGCTCATTTTAAGGCATTATTTGTAAAATGAAGTAGATCCAAATTTCATGTGGACGATACCACATGAATCATCAGTGATTGAATCCCATCATTAAAAACCTCATAAGAGCTACCGGAATATTTATTTCCCATCCCAACCTGTTGGTAAGGTCACCAAGGTATGAATGAAGAGACCACAGAAATATCATTTTAATCCATAACTTTTATAGTCCACAGTGAGTTTTTAATAGTAGATTATCATTGTTTCCTGCATCATGGTATACTTGAGATGTATATGTACTTCATTTTTTTATATGAATAGCCTAAAGCGAGCTTTCAATATGGATGGGTAGCATGTATGTAGTCACATACAGTACAGTGAACCCTGGGACGGACCTCGTTGGACTAAAATCCATGTAGCATGTCCTAGTACGACCTAGGACCATCATTGTAGGCCACACTGCGTCTATAAAGAGCCCACTTCCACATATGCATTGTCTATTCAAACGAGTTATATGTTTTTATGAATTATTTTAGTCCATGCTCCCACAAATGAATCCAATTCAAATTTCAAGTGAACTACACTAAGTGAAAATAGTGGTTATTAACTATTAAAAATCTTTTATAAGTCTATTCATCCACATTATTGCTATTTATCATAGAAATCAATTGGAATAAGCTAGGTGTGATTTGTATGAATTCGCACAGTGTATTTGAGGATTTACAAAAGATTTTTTAATGATACAGTCGAAACATAAAAAACAATGCCACATCATCTTTTTAAGTAACAGATGGAAGAGAAATTATGAAGGAGCAATTATAGGCAAGATGCGAAGAAGAAACAGGGGAAGCTAGGTACCGGTGAACACTTATAGCAACCATTAAAATGTGAGAAGGGAGCAAATGTTTATATTTAGCTTATAAATCTAAGAGGAATGCAGGAAGAGAATTTCGTCTCATACAAATCCAATCAAATCAAATATTATCTTTTAATTATCAGCAATTATATTTTGCAGTATAATTTTATAATTTTCCTATTAAGAAAATTACATTTTTTAGTGTAATTATGTACTTTCAGTTTGTCGTTTACATATCATAGTGTAATCTATAATGCTAATCAAGTAGATAATATTTTTAACTGTAATTTTAGTCTACACTTGCACACTGAATTTAGTTCTTCACTCGAAAATGTATTTTACAGTTGTTTATCACAATCAATTGTAAAAATTCATTTTCTCATTTTCATTTATCTATAATAAAAAGATTCTTTTGTATGGAATGCAAAGTTATAATCTCTAAATATCGCCAGTGAGAAAGTGGCTAAATATGTTACATCTCTTCAAATCTCAGTTATACAACAAGCGTTTGTCTATATTAGTGCTAGGCATCATAATTGAAGACAAACAAGCTTTCAATCAAATTGATATTTTCTTTTTCGTTACAATTAAGAATGTGTGAGCTTATCAGCTCATTGTCCCATAATGGTTATGGTGGATGCTAAGAGTTTTTAACGGTGAATGTTTAGTAAACCACTGTTTCCATTGACGTGGTCCACTTGAAATTTGTATATGCTTCATTTTTGAGAGAATATATTAAAATAATCTTTAAAAGTAGATGGACGGCGTGGATACACGATGGATACAACGAGGTTGTCCCCTAAGATGAGGGTCTCACCCACATCGCTCGTTCTAGGGTGGCAGCCTAGCGGCGCCAGAACAGTTGAGGCCGCTCGCGACCGGCGATGGGGAAAATTTTCACATGTAGTCGACTCAATGGCGAATTTTCATGGATTACAGTTGTTCCGGGCACACGCGAGGTGTGTGCTCCATCAAACTCGTCCAAAAGTTTGATCCAATCATCAGGCTGGTATGATCCAAGAATTAGTCCGATTGAAGCATTAGGTGGTCCACAAAGAAGATTATAATCTACAACCATCCGAAACCTCTAATACAAAACGGGGTCCAGTATGCATTGCGTCTATCATCCAAAGCGTCCAACATGGTCTCCCATCAACATTACTAGACACCAAGAATATCAGGACTCACGAATCATGGGGGCCAAACATTGAATTTGGAGGGCTTTGGTGGTAGTAACTATTTTTCGGATGTGTCGCTGACTTAAAAATTTGATTTCCATTATCATTCAAAAATCCCACGAACGCAGTGGGCCGTTCCTTATGGACGGTCCGGATCTAATACATACATCACGTGGGCCCCAAACAAGTTGTTGCGACTTCACGTCACTCCAAATCCCAATCCTCCTCGCGTTGGTTTTGTCCTCTGTTGGCTCAGGATCCGGTGGGCCTCATCCGCCACTGGGCCCCACGGGAAAACCGATAGATGATCGTCACCGTCCATAAGAAATTAAGCTTAGCGATGATGGTGACTGTCAGTTTTGGATGACGATGAAGAGCACTGAAAAGAAAATTTTCAATGGCTTTGGATCCCAATTTGCGCCATTAGAAAGAACATGGACGGCTCAGATCATTTTTCCATCGGCCCCAGTAGGTGGCGACAGACGCTGGAGCCTAAGTCGCGACAGACGGAAAACGAACCGATAGTCACGAAGGGCGTTTTCGTCAGTAGAAAAAGGAGTAGCATTGATTTCTTGCCTCGATAAGCTATCTCGATTTGGACTTTTCATCAAGGAAGGAGGCCTTGGACGCCTTACACCTTCCGATGCAGTCCTGAGGATTTTCTAATCATAAAAAAGCCCATGATCCAGGCAAGCCCGGGCCCAGGCAACAATCTCAGGGCAGGGCGTTTTTTACGTATTTATGGAAGGATGCATGTTTGCATTCATGCTTTCTTCAGCCATGCAATCTTCATCTTCTCTGACCCTTTCCTCTCCTGGCTATCTCTTTTAAGCTAATTCCATGCAAGAAATTCTTCTCCTTATCTGACCGTTGGACCTCTCTCTCTCTCTCTCTATCAGATATATAATTTCTATAAAGCTTCACTGTTGTTGTTTTTCTTCATCTTTTACTTTTCACTATTTCTCGTTTCTATGAAAATGTTGAATCCAAAAGCCCCATCATTCGAATACTACCATCTTTTGCAGAGGCGCTACTACTCTCTTGATTTCTCTTATCTTACATATCCGGCACAATCGCCACTTCTGCCGTACTTTTATCCCTTCGTTCAAATCCAACGGCCTTCTATCTATGATGGCTTTATGACTTACTTTCCGAGGCTCCCACAACCTCCGACTTCCCTCTCTCATTCGCTTGCCGCAATCAGCAGCAACGAAGGCCACAGCTGCAAGGGTGTTGAGATGTCGTTTGAGCTTCCTGCTGTTGTAGATGAAATACCCACGAACCCATCAGAGCCCACGGCCGAGAAAACGGTAGCAGTGGGGTGTAGGCGATTTCGTGGTGGCTCCACCACTCTGTCTCGTTGTTTTGAGAAGAAGAGCTTGATTTGGAGGCCGAAAGTGCAAGCAAAAGAATCGGAGGTAGAGGAAGAAAACCCTTCTCAAAGTCCCATATCTCCTTTTGAATTCGTTGTCTCGGAATCGGAGCGTGAGAATAGAACCACTGTCATGATAAAGAACATACCCAACAGATACAGGTCTCTCTCTCTCTCTCTCTCTCCCTCTCTCTCTCTCTCCATACGTGCATGTCTATGTTCTCTGACTGGTAATTTTCTTTCGTCATCCAGTAGGAGTATGTTGCTGGAGTTGCTTGACAGGCACTGTGCCGAAGAGAATGAGAAAGCCCAGATGGATTCTGACCCATCTCTCTCGGAATATGATTTTGTATACTTGCCAATCGATTTCAAGTTAGTTCCATGGCAGCAAGCTACTTTAATAGGTTTATACGTACTACTTCGGTTTGAATGGGAGAGATTTGATACTTATGTCATTCAATCCATGCAGGAACAAATGCAATTTGGGGTACGCTTTTGTCAACTTCACTACTACTAAGGCCGCTGCAAGATTATACAAATCCATGAATAAATTCAAGTGGGCTGTTTTCGATTCCAGGAAGATTTGTGAAATCTTCTACGCTCGAATTCAAGTGAGATTTGTTATCGTTTTGTTTTTTTTTTTTGAATTTTTATTTTTCAGTCGTCTTGTATTTCGTGTCGTGTTTGGATTGCATTTCGTGATTGATTTTCTTCTCTCAAACTCGATGTTTCTGCTGGGTAGGGAAAGGACGCTTTGGTGGAGCATTTCCAGAATTCGTTTTTCAAGTGCGATTCAGACGAGTTTCTGCCGGTTCTTCTCTCACCGCCTCGGAACGGTTCCACCTCACGCACGGTACCATCAGTCATCGGAAGACGAAAAGCTTGCTGAATGAGAAAATGACGAATTTGCCCTTCAAGGGGCGGTGTGGAACAGTGATAGTTTCTCTCGTAGTATTGGAATTAGTGTTTTTTCTTGTACGGGGAAGTGATATCCGAACCCTATCCCGTTGACGCATGCACCAGATTTTCTTACTTTCTGGATGTAAGAGTAGAAGACAGGGTTCATGCGTCAAAAAGAGAGGGTGCAGATATCAACTCTGATTGTATATGTAACGTAGCTCTGCCCGTGGAGTGGAAGTGATAGTGTCACCTTTTTTTTTTTTTTAGCTGCTTTTCATGAAATGTGGGTCCCACGAAGATTTGCACTTTACTCTAGCCGAAGGAAGCGGATTGAGTGGTGTACTACACACCACCGACCTGACTGGTGTGTTGACGTCACCAAGTTCTGTGGGTCCCATCATGAGGTATGTGTTATATCCAAACCGTCTGTCCATTAGGGCCTGTTTGGCCGGTCGAATTGGAAGGGATTGGATGGTATTGGAAGGGATTGGAAGCTGAATCCCAGGATTGGCCCGTCATGCCAAACAGTGTTGGTGATCTGATCCCAATCCCATGGATCTTAAGACAATCCGCTGACAATACCATCATTACCTTTAAATTCCATCCAATTCACCCTAATCCGTTCAAATTTGCCTGAGACGTGATTGAGAGGGATGGAAAGGTTTAATCCCCGGATTGGCCGGGCGTGACGTGATTGGGAGGGATGAAAGGTTTAATCTCCGGATTGGCCGGGCGTGCCAAACAGACGGGATATAGCAATCCAGGGATATACAATCCCATAGATCTCAAGACAATCTACTGACAACACCATCGTTACCTATAAATCCACGCCATCCACCCTAATACCATTCAAGCCTTTCCAATCCACCCGGCCAAACGGGCCCTAAACATTCTAGCACGACAGGTAGCGGTAAAATAGTTGAAAGTAAAATAGCGAGCGGTTTAAATTCAAAGGAAAGTGCCAAATCATCTGTATTCCAAGCGTAATATCTGCAACGTTTACGTAGTAAGCCTGGCGCCGGAAATATAAAGACGCCGGAAATATAAAGACCGATCCAAAGATCAACTGGACCACGCTGAAAAAAGCATTGGGGGATCGAACGTGTACCATTGAAACCCTTTTTTTGGGTAACAGGCGTTTTGGATCAATATGATGTATGTTTGTGCTCTTCATACACGTCTGTGTGACCTTCTGAACAGAAACAATGGAAAATAAAAGTTATGGTGGGCCCTACAATTGTTTTTAACGGTGAGCATCATTTTGGCCATTTGTGGAGTAGTCCAGTTGAGATTTGGATATATGATTATTTTTTTGACTCGAGCTCTAAAATGATCTCCTTGGGTCCGTACTCTTACCCGGGTGGTAGACTCCCTGGAGTTTCAACACCGGGTCAAGGGTTCGAGTACCCGCGTTGGTGAAATCTCACGGTGCGTTGAGTGTGTGCGTGTGTTGAGTGTGTGCGTGTGGCGTGAATGTGTGGGGTCTAAAATGATGTCTTCAAATGGATGAACGGTGTCGATGTAATAAATACATTATTGTGGAGCGGTCAGTACTCGTCGTCGCACGACACGTACCAACACCAGCCCGGTCGGTGGTGTGTGGTACACCAGCGAATCCGCTTCCATGGTGGGAGCGGTCTTACGGACGCGGATTAGATACTGACAAGTACTGCCAGCCAAATCGCTACTGAAGTGAGGTAACCAAGCTCCGTGGACCCCGCGATGATACATGTTTTGTATCCATGCCCTCCAACCATTTGTAGAGATCGTTTTATGGCGGACCCACCACAGAAAACCGCGGGAACAGTCACACTCACTGTTAAAACATTTATAGGGTCTACTACCTGATGTATTTTTCAGTTCCAAGCTCATAAGTTAACAAAGAAGTGAAAACAAAAATATCAGCTTCATCGGAAACTTCGAGAAGTTTTGAACGGTGGATGTCACTGTACCCACTTTTTCTATATATGGTCCGCTTGATCTTTATATCTATATCATTCTTTTTCCCATGCTATAAAATGATCTTTCCAAATTAATGGACAGTATGGATACAACGCATGCGTCACGGTGAGGTCCGCCAGGACTGTTTTGCATGCGCCTATGTTAATTTTCGCATAGGATTGTTGTCCGGTCCCAAAATCCGGGGTACAGTGCACCTTTAGACCTAAGTACTAAATTATTTATTTAATCAATTTAATTAGAGACAATAATTATATTCAGATGAAGTTCTGTCGCAATCTTAATCACACACATATAACATTTGCCACTAATCAACTAAACATATATAAATCTTAACGCTTCTTAAAAGAAAATATTTCTTATAAAATTATTTATTTATTATATTATCGTATTATAATTATATTTATTTTATATTAATATTGTTTTAATGAAATAAATTTAAATAATTTTTTAAAATTTCAAAATCAATACCGATATATATTTTACGTTAATCAAATTATGCTAGCAATAAAAAATGGTCTAATGCCATTATTTTATCTTCAGATAAGTATGGTCATGTTTAACGTGGATCATGTTCAGGTACGGTGCATTCTTTCAGTTCTTACGCTACATCATCTATTAATGGCTCATCTGTAGAATTTTTTATTAATAAAAAGGTAAGTTAGTCAGGCTTAGTGAAATAACTCAATATGGTTCATAATCATAGCAATTAAAATAACATAAAAATGGATGTACAATTATATGGGTGCAAATGATGTATATGAATGTATGAAATGATCGTCCATCTGTTTGGGTTGGAGGTCGTCAACGCGCATCCACCTGTTGGATAGGCTTGGGATAGCTCGCATATGATAATGTTCTACCGGAATCGACATTTTTTCCAGGGAGGGTTTCTAGAATTGACTATCCATTATGTAAATGTAATGAATGATGGATAGTGTATAAATGTATCGTTTTCATATTTGACATAGTTGTCTAGATCAAAATATTCACATATGAATTTAGCGTACAAATATCATAACGAAATACTCAAATGAGTATATCAATCAAACAATCACAAACGATTTATTTTAATTTTAATGAATTATGAGACAAGTTGGGTTACTCACCTGAGTTTAATAATATAGACTCTGTGAGATAAATATGTTGGTTTGAATTCTAAGGTTCTATCAATTATATCAACGATATTATTATTCATCTATTTTTATTACATGGTGGGGCCGACCTTTGATTAACATCCTAGGTGGCTAAATTCAAAATGATTAAATAATTAAAATTATGTGTTTATTAAATTTAATTATTAAGATTTATATTTTCTTTTTAAGATCCTGAAACTGAATGTTAAATAATTAATCGGGGTAGCCCACTGGATGATTGAACGTCCGTATTCTTGAGGTCTTGACATATTTTGCCTCTACACATTGGATGAATTGTGTGGATCTAACCACATATACACCAATGGTCCATCTTGACTTTCTATGCTAAGTGACATCAATCGGTTGCGCAGAAATTTAAACTTTTCTTATTAAACATTTATATATTTGACTAGTGTAGCCCATCTGACGGTCAGATCGATCTGAAATTCAAGGCACTGTTATCTTTTGGTGCTTAGAATCAAATGACCCGTTTAGATATATTTTAACACAATTAGGGCCTGTTTGGACGGGTGGATTGAAGTGTAGCGGATGGGATCCGATTGGATTGCACGGCTATCAATGCAATTAATGTGTTGTCAGTGGATTGTCTGCAATCCACTTGTAATTACAAATCCAGTGTCCGATCAGGTGGCCTGTTTGGGAAGCGTCGTCCATCCAGGATTCATTTCAGTTGTCTTGTTTGGACAGGTATGGAATTGAAAAGCTATCCCAACTACTGTGTACGGCTGGCATGTAAAGGGCCGGTGCTATGTGGGCCTCACCATGATGTATGTGTTTCATCCATGCCCTCCATTCAAAATTTTTTTAGATGATTTTATGTTATGAGAGAAAATAAGGTATATCCAAATCTCATGTGGAGCACGTTACAGGAAACAGTGTTGAATGAATGCCAACCATAAAAACTTTTTGGGGGACATAAAAGTTTTGGATCAAGCTGATCTTTGTTTGTTCCCCCGCCCCCATCAATTGGGTATGTATGACCTAATCAACAGATTGGATGTCAAATAAACAGTACAATGGGCCTTAAGAAGATTTTAATGGTGGATATCCAATCACTATTATTTTCCTCTGGTGTGGTCAACGTCAGAATTATATCCCCCTAATTTTTTGCATTAATCTTAAAATGATCTGTAAAAAATGGATGAATACATACATCATGGTGGGGTCCATAGAGCAGCAAACGTAATGGAAGAAACACCTACGTTCGTACGCAGGACTGTTGATGGGATTGGGATGGGTTCGAGGTGACATCCAGAGAGAGAGGAGGAGATGGACGGACCGCCGAATCCAGCAGAAAATCACTGTTACTGCCATCCGCCTTAACTTCTAGTTAAACCAAACACGCTGTCGCCTGTACGTTGGTGGAGTGGACCCGCGAATCCCATCCAATACCGACTACTCCCTTTTAATCCGTCCGTCCAAACGGGCCCTTAGATTGTACCCATTAAATTTATTCCTAAAATAATACTGAACAAATTTAAAATCATAAAGCATTACTTTGTTAAAATTGTCTTTATACACTTGTATAATGATCATGTGGACGATCCACACCATCCATTGTATAAATCAAGAAGAAATTAATAATATAATAAAAAATTTAAAAAGATATAAGGGTTGGAACTTACCTGATCAAATCCTCTTAGAATCTCTCTCTTTTTTCTACAGGGCTTCCTGTCATTTTTTAAAAAACTTTTCTTGATAACATAGGATGAGCACATCCTCCCTTATCTTGAATTTGAAATTTTTTATGACATTTGATAAAAAATTTATTATTACTACTTCAAGTATCGATCCCTAAACCTCTCCCTCAATTAAGAATGTCTCTACCAACTCAACTATTAAATTGTCTTTATTTTTTTTATTTAAAAATGAAAATTTTACATATTTATTTTAATTTTTTTAATGTACCAAAATTTAGAGTTATTATAATCGTAGCTCTATGATCTAGACCGTTGGTTTGAGTTGACCCACCTTAATTCATTTAACATGTGTTGCGACTCTGGACCGCCGGATGTCAGTGTCCCTTGGATGAGGGAATGACCCAATGGTTTGATTTTACATTTCATCGGTATTTATTACCTGAATAGGATATAATCAGAAAATGCCAAATAAGTGATCCTAATCGTCAATTAATATATACTTTTAATGTTTTCTATTTTCTAAATTTAGTTATATCTGAATTATCACGGAGACCCTAGCATGGATGGCTTTGATCAACGTATCATCTCAGCTGGTAGGTTAGATCGTTTAGCACTTGACCAATTGGTCCGATTTATGGTGGAAATTTCGAATTCTCCATGTATCAAGCTTTTTATTTGTAAATATCAGAGCATATGGCCTGTTCACTTCTATTCCATTGTGTATTTGTACGAAAATCCGGGTGAACCAATCCATTGCCATGTGACACAAAAAATATTTGAGAAGGATGAATCTGGATGTACGCTTGTACCCATGATATGTAGAGGACAGCGGTGCGGTGGCAAATGGGCAGTTCATATTCGAGGGCCCTTCATATTCTAAGGGCCTGTTTGGGAGCATGGATTTGGAACACCAGGATTGGAAACTTCCTGAATTTGAAATCCTCCCAGTGTGTTTGGCACTGGAGTGTGAATCAACTTTAATCAAAAGTACTTATACATGATATATTTCCGGGGGTTTGAATTTAATTACTAAATCAACTTTAATCAAAAGTACCTATGCATGATATATTTTAAGGGGGTTGAACTTAATTACTAAATCAACTTTAATCAAAAGTACCTATGTATGATATATTTTCAGGGGGTTGAATTTAATTACTAAATCAACTTTAATATGTTTAATTTGTTAGATATGTAATTTTTGACACAATGGTTGTGATAAGCCTGCTGAAATATATGTTTTGCCTTGAAATGATGAAATTTCAAGTCTCGGATGGGCCACAAGCACAAGATCATGCCTGAGTGACTAACCAATGATTTTTAATCGTTGATTTACATGGACAATGTTTGGACGGTGCTAATCATCATTAGTGGGCCATGAGCCCAATGGAATGATAGTGTATAGTGACACGTTACAGCTGCAACTATTGAAATGATTTTAGGTGTAATCCAAGCTCTCACCGTGGATTGCAAACCCCCTTTAAGAGGAGATTTGAAACCCCCGTTTACTTTATGCTGCCATACAACCAGGGGATTTGAAACCCCCTCAAATCCCCTCCAATCCACGGTGCCAAACGACCCCTAATCATGTCGAGCTTGTCCCTTGGCATGTCCCCAAGGGAGGTAGTCAACTTAGACTAATCTCTCACCAATGCTTATGAGACCCGAGCTAAGGTTGTAGAATTCTGGAGGGTCCATCTAAGTAGCGGAGGTCAGTTCTTAAGGGGGTAGCGATGGTGGGGCATCATCTTCGCCTCTTATATTAAGGTGAGTGTTGGTTGTTATAGTGGGTGCTTCGCATTTCCTCTCTTCATGTTTCATCTTCTTTTTATATTTTAGAGTATTGTCTTGGCCTTCTTTCATTTATCTTTTACAGGGCATACTTGGGGACCTTGCCATTTGCAACTTTCACTTGATTTGACTTGATCTCTACATCCACTTGTACATATATCAAATTGATATTATAATCCGTTTACCTTGTTCACCACTTATAAATATGTTTAACCTACAGTCGAAACTATGATACAGGAACTTATATATGTGAACAAATCATCTAAATCTAATGGTATGCTTCTCCTACCTCTTGATCACTTCAAAAACTCACTGTGTTTATCCATTTACAAAACTGATCGTACATAAACCTATATGCATGGTTAGAGTACCAATCATCAAGTCTTCTTATTTTTAGCATATCATCTTACCGTCCATCGTATTTGGATCCTCCAAACGGGCCATCCAAATATTAGGATAATTCAGTCATTATGAAAATCTTATGTTATATGTCTAAACCACTGGGTAATGTTTTAACTATATGTGTACAACCATAGTTCTGAAGTACGGAGTGTTGGGGAGTAATGGTGGAGACTGTAACAACCCTAAATTTTGGTGCATTAAAAAAAACTAAAATAAATATTTAAAGCTTTTATTTTTAAATAAAAACAAGTCCATTGTCGAGTTGGTAGAGACGTTCTTACTTGAGAGAAGGTTAAAGAAAAAGGGAGAGGAGATTCTAAGAGGGCTTGATCAGGTAACTTCCAACCCTTAGGTCTTATTAATTTTTTATTATATCGTTAATTTTTTCTTGATCTATACAATGGATAGTGTGGATTATCCACACGATTATTGTATAGGCGTGTAGAGACAATTTTAATAAAGTGATGCTTTTATGATTTCAGATTTGGTAAGTAATATTTTAGGAATAAATTGAATGAATGGAATTTAATTGTGTTAAGATAGATCCGTACGGATCATATGATCCCTAATGTCAAAATATACATGGGTCCTAATTTTCAAATCAATTTGATTATCGGATGGGCCACGTTAGTCAGATCTAGAAGTGTTTAATAAAAGAATCTTAGATTTTTGCGCAAGTGTTGGTATCACTTGGCGTAGAAGGTCGATATGGGCCATTGATGTATATATGCTTAGATCCATACCATTCATCCAATGTGTAGAGGTAAGATATGTCAAGATCTCAAGAATTTGGATGATCCAATCATTTGGTGGGTCACCTTAATTAATCATTTAACATTCAATTTCAGGATCTTAAAAAGAAAATTTAAAATTTGATAATTAAATTTAATAAACATATAATTTTAATTATTTGATCATTTAAGATTTGGCTACCTAGGATATATATCAAAGGTAGGTCCTACTGTGTAATATAACTAGATGAATAATAATGTTGTTGATATAACTGATAAGATCTCTGAATTCAAACCAACCTAATTACCTTGTGGATTTTACATTACCAGACTCAGGTGAGTAACCTAACGTGTCTCATGATTCATTGGAATTAAAATAAATTATTTGTGATGATTTGATTGATTGATGTACTGATTTGAGTATTTTATTAAAATATTGTATGATGCGGTAAATTATATGCTAATCTGTGCCAAATTGCATGAAATTATAATTGTACATTGAATTTATTTATCAAGACAAGTATATATGACAGTTATGAAAATGATACATTCATACATCATCTATTATTCATTGCATTTGCATTATGCATTGTCGATCCTATGAGCCCTCCCTGGAAGAAATGTCGATCCTGGTAGAGCGTTACCAAATGCGGGCTATGCCCAAGCCTACCCAACTGGTGGATGAGGGTTGATGACCTCCAACCCAAGCAGATGAGCAATCATCCCATCTGATGCATTTATACACCATTTATAGTTTCATTCGATATTTTTTTAAGATCCCGAATATCTCCTTCAAGTTTGTTATGTGGTCCTTTGCCATGTAGCTCTTAACGAGCATGTCATCCCTCCATTGTATTTTCGATCTATTTGACGAATATTTTGTTCATTAAGTGTTGATATGTTGTTCACCTCAAATGACATCACTCGGTAGTAGTACAGGCCCCTATCGGTGATGAAGGCCGTTTTCTACTTGTCGCGTTCGTGCATGACGATCTAATTGTACCATGAAGATGCGTTCATGAAAATAAGGAGTTCATGCCCGATAGTTCTATCCACCAGCCGGTCGATCCTTGGGTGAGGGAAGCTATATTTTGGGCAAGCTTTATTTAGATTAGTATAATTTACGCAGACTTGTCATTTTCTGCTGGTTTTCTTTATTGGGATGACATTTGCTAACCAGTCGGGATAATGTATCCCCTTGATGAATTCGTCTTTGATAAGCTTCTCAAGTTCTTCGTTGATTGCTGTATACCTTTCCAGATCAAATGCTCGTCTTTTTTGCCTTATGAGCTTGTTGCTGGGGTGTGCATTCAGTCGATGGACCGTGGCTTTTGGATCTATTCCGGGCATGTCCTAATGCGACTAGGCATACACGTGGATATCAATAGGTTAGCTATCTCTGCTTGGAGTTGTGGTTCGAGTAGCGGCCCGACCTGGACGGTGCGGTATGGGTAGACCTCGGAGAGCTGTATCGCGACGAGATTCTCTATTGGTGATCCACTTTCGATAGTATCTTCTTAGGGGTCCAGAGAGGTGATTTGCATTGTTTGTTGCCATTTTGCCCTCCTCAGAGAGCTGTTGAATAACACTGCTGAGCTTTGTACTGGTCACTTCGAACTTGGTCGGCTCTATGCTTGATTGGAAACTTCAGAGTGAGGTGGTAGGTGGAGACTACAACTCGCATGGTGTTTAAGGACGGCCTACCTAAGATCACGGTTTGAATCGGACCCATTTAGTTTTGGCATGCCCGCAAACCTCACATGTGTTCCGCATGCCTGGATTCAAGAACCAACAATTTGCTTTTCGGTAATTTTCATTGGCAGCTGTTGGAAAATACCTTTAAGAAACATGCCACAATATTGTCTTCCTTGTGAAGATCCTATAATTCTTGCTTTTTGGTAATTTTCATTGGCAGCTGTTGGAAAATACCTTTAAGAAACATGTCACAATATTGTCTCCTTGTGAAGATCCTCTAATTCTTCTCCACTCGGAGAACTAGCATTATGAAAGATATATATATATATATATATATATATATAATATATATATATATATATATAATATATATATATATATAAGAAATGCTCACCACAACTAGTTAGACATTACATTTCGTCCAACTACTATGCATTTAATGGAAAACTTCTTAATTGATGTAAGTAAATGCTTCCGGTACATATTAATTTCATTTCAGCGTGGAAAAGTAGCCATGGCTGGGGTGAACCCATCATGGTGTTAATGTAAAATCAACCCGGACCATCATGTATGTCACTCCATGTTAGACCAAGGTCTCAAAATTTAACATGATTGGAATCAATGTACATGGAAAGGTTCACCCTCCAAACAGTTTTCCTTAGTGTGGCTCACATGAATCATGTATGAACCTAATTTTTGGGACCTAAGCTTACTTCCGGTGTGAAAACAAATGGTTGGAATAAATTTCACAATTTCGTTACGATGGGCCCTGTAAAAGTCAAGGGTGGATGTCTCTCTCCTAGTTATTCTCATTGGTGTGGCCGATATGAATCACAAGTTAGCCAGATTTATTGGCACTAGGCCTATACATCTAATAGTCGGAGTGGATCTCATATACATATCAGGTTAGGCATATATATTTAAAAAAAAAAAAAAAAAAAAAATCAGGGGTGGGAGTTCATGTTGTATCTTTTTCCAACACACTGCTATTAGGCGTAATTTAAGACGGTAGTTAATGCTCGTAATGCTGGATTAGCTGTGGAAGTAATGTCACCACATTCCATGATGTATGTGTTGTATCCACACCGTTCATCTGTTTGGAGAGATCATTTTAAGGCATGAGTCAAAGAATTATGTAGATCCAAAGTTCAAGTGAACCCCACCACAGAAAACAGTGGGAACAATGACTCGCACTGTTAAAACCTTTATAGGGCACTTGAGCTTTTGATCTGGCTCATTCTTTGTCTCATGTTATAAAATGATCTCTCCAAATGGACTGACGGTGTGGATACAACACATACATCATGGCTGGGCCTACAAAACGTTACAATAAGCCCTGTGAAGTTTTTAACGGTGGGTATTCAATGTCTACTCTTTTCTTTGGTGTGATCCACTTAAAATTTGGATCTACTTCATTTTTAAGATCATACACTGGAATGATGTGTAAAAACTATTTGATGGCGTGGATAAACAGTGCATACATGAAGGTGGGCCCCACGGTCAGGTAAGCACCCCACTGCTTTGTTACCAGGTAACACTGATCCACTCCCACACCAACCTCGGGAATGTCGGACATTTTGGGAACCAACCGTCCAAAAGGTCCACCCTTTATCTTTGCACAGGGCCTACTCTGATGCGCGTACAGCGAAATCTACTCCGATCATTCGATGTGTAATCCTGTGCAGAGTCCAGAGGCAAAAAATCAAGCTGATATGTGATTCAAGTGGGCCATATTAATAGAAACAGTTGGGAGAGACGTCCACCATTGATTGTTACCAGGCTCACCGTGATGAGCATGTGAAATCCATTCCAACCATTGGATTCCACACCAGATTCTAAGCCTGATGACTAAAATGAAGGCTCATGAATGATTCAAGTGGGGTCATACTAAGGGAAAGTTTTTTAGGGTAAGCATTCCTTCTAGATTGTTTTTAACCGTGTGGTATGTATGAACCACTGGTGAGGCTGATTTAAGAGCCCTGGGTGTAGCATTGGATAACGTAGCAAATGGCTGAGGTGGATTTTACATGAACACCGTGGTGGAGCCATCCCAAGCCATTAACTCCTTTTCCTATTTAAAGTATATTTTGCATGGGCATCATTCATTACCATTAATCAGCATTAATTCAGGTGTGACTTGTGCGCATTACTCCTCTCTCCATATGTGTGTGAGTAATGCTCACACACAACTAGTTGGACATTACATTTTCGTCCAACTAGCTGTGCATTTTATGAAAACTTTCTTCTTAATTATTGTAAATGCTTTCATTGCTTACTAATTTCATTTTAGCATAGAAATGCGGCCCAGCTTGGGTGGGCCATCATGGTGTTATTGTAAAATCAACCCCGACCATCACATATGTCACTCCGTTTTAGAGTAAGTTCTCAAAATTTATCCCCATCCCTGGATAAAGAGGACCACACTATTGGAATCAGTGTACATGGAAAGGTTCACCCTCCAAACAGTTTCCCCTGGTGTGGCTCACATGAATGATATATAAACCTAATTTTTGGGACCTAGGCTTACTTTTGGTATGACATATAATGGTTGGAATAGATTTCAAAGTTTTCATGATTGACCCAGTAAAAATCAAGGGTGGATGTCTCTCTCTTAATTATTCTCATTGGTGTGGCCCATTTGAATCTCTGGTTAGCCTGATTTATTGACACTAGGCCTATTACTTGATTATACATCTAATGATCTTACATACATATTAAGTATATCCATAAAAAAAAGGGAGTGGAAGTCCATGAGATATGTGATTCCAAAACACTAATAGTACACTAATTTTAAGGTCGGAACCTGAAGTGGAAATCGGATTGCGTAGTTACTAAGTACGCTCTTATCTTAATGAGTAAACTCAGTTGGGCCCACCTTGAATGTACATGCTCTATCTACACTGTCCATCCGTTTTTCCATCTAAATTAAAGGATTGAGCCCAGATTGAAGCATATCCAAAGATCAAGTGGATCATACCACAGGAAACAGTGGGGATAATGATTTCCACCATTGAAACCTATCTAGGCCCCACAGTGATGTTTATTTGTCATCCAACCTGTTCATAAGATCATACAAACATGGATGAAGGGAAAACGCAATATAAGCTTGATCCAAAATTTATGTGGCCCCTAAGAATTTTTCAACCGTAGACATTCAATTCAATTGTTTCCTTTGGTGTGGTCCATTCGAACATTCTATATACTTTATTTTATTGTCTGGTAAAATTGATGGAAGGAACAGATCAGATACATAAATCATGGTGGACCTCACAAAGTTTACTCAGTATGCTCAGCCTAGTGAGTACTCAGTACGCAATCCACTTCCCTTGAAGTGATGTCACACGTTCTGTGGGGCCCACCATGATGCATGTGTTGTATTCACACCGTTTATACATTTGGAGAGGTCATTTTAAGGCATGAGTCAAAGAATGATGTAGATCCAAAGCTCAAGTAAACCCCACCACAGAAAACAGTGGGGAGAATGACGCTCACCGTTGACACCTTCATAGGGCCCAGTATGGTGTCTATTTGATATCTACCCTATTTATAAGTTAACACGGACATGGAATAAGGGAAAACACAAATATCAGCTTGATCGAAAACTTAAGTGGCCTCATGATGTTTTACGGGTAGGCATTCAATCCCCACTGTTTTATGTGGTGGGATCCACTTGAGCTTTGGATCGGCCTAGTTCCTTGTCTCATGTCATAAAGTGATCTTTCCAAATGAATGGATGGTGTAGATGCAACACATTCATCCTGGTGGGGCCCACAGAATGTGACATCACTTCAGTAGCGAGACTGGCTAAGTTCCGTAGCTAATCAGTAGGGGTGTACACGAAATGAGCTAGGTTGGTTAGCTCGCTAAACTCGACTCGAAAAAGCTCGATTCGACTTGGTTTGAAGTTGAGTTCGATTTGAGTCAAGCTGATTTTTTGAGCTTGAAAATGAGTTCGAGTCGAGTTCGAGCAGGCCCTAGCTCGACTGGACTCGGATCAAATCCAGCTCGAATCAAACTCGGATCGAACCGGTTCAATGACTTGGTTACTTTGCCATTGATGTTGCTCACCAACTGTTTGATAAAATGTCTCAACAAAATGTGGCTGGTGGCAATGAAGGTATGTACATGAAACCAATACCATTTTTCTCTTTGTTTTTCTTGATTTTTTATGTTGCTTAGAAGTTGTTTGATAAAATACCTATAAAACCATTGCTTCTGTTTGTAAAACAACGAGATTTTGAAGTTGCAGTTTAGGTGTTTGTGGAAATGCCTCAATGGCGAACTCGGCTCAATCTTGGCTGTAACTCGGTCCGAGCTGGCCTGAGCTATTAACCAAACCAAGCCGAGTCAAGCTGGCCAGTCAGGCTCGAGGACTGAGCCGAGCCAAGTTTGAGCTGAGGTCAGCCAGTGGCCGAGCTGAGTCGAGCTGAGGCCAGCTCGACTCGGTTCGACTCGATGTACACCCCTACTAATTAGCTAGCGTCAATGCTGGTGGAGAAGGGAAATAGATTGACTACTCCCCTGCCAGTCGATGGTCGATGCTCTATGGGCCATACCATGATGTATGTGTTTCATCCACGCCGTATATCTATTTTTCTAGATTATTTTATGGTATAATACCAAAAATGAGGTATATCCCAATCTCAAGTGGACCACATTACAAGAAACAATGATGAATTAACGTTGACCATTAAAAAGTTTTGGGGCCATAAAAGTTTTGGATCAAGATGATATTTGTTTTTTCCCTTCATCTGGGTCTGTATGAGCTAATCAACAAATTGGATGTCAAATAAATAGTACAGTGCACCTTAGGAGGATTTAAATGGTGGATATCCAATGGCTATTGTTTTCTTGTGGTGTGGTCGACAAGAGATTTGTATCCCTCTCATTTTTGGTAGAAAGCCCTAAAATGATCGGTAAAAACGGATGAACGGAATGGATTAAACACATACATAATGGTGGGGCCCATAGAGCACCAACCCAGTGGCTAAATGAGAGAGCATTAAATAAGGAAAAAGATGTTAAATGAGGAGAGAGGAAAAAGGAGGCGGGGTGTTTACAAAGAAAATAATAGGAACATTAAAGAAGTTGTACACATATGATATATTTGGGTGATGCACTATATATCTTGCAAATTCAGTCCGTTAGTTGGGTAGAGTCCATTGTAAGCATATGAATATACACACACACACACACACACATGTTTTTATCGATAATACAATATCATCTACAATAAGAGTGAACTGTTAGAAATCTACTCCAACAGTCTAGATTCAAGTTACATGTGTGGATCTAGTGGTGATAAAAATTTCAAAAATTTTAGTACATAAAATTTCATTAGCGTGCTCAAATTAATAAACGGGTTGGATCTATGACACATAATTCCCAACATATTTATCTAAAACTCAGTTTCACATATCCTCACATGTGGTGCATTACTTGTGGATGGAAATAGGAATTTTGACATTTAATGCACAGCTAGTTGGACAAATTTAAATGGTCCAACTAGTTGTATGTGAGCATCTCTCTCTCTCTCTCTCTCTCTCTCTATATATATATAATATAATATATATATATATAATATATATATATATATATATATATATATATATATATATCCATGATGCACATATAAACATGCATTTCATTGTGCAATTGTGCACCCATAGCCACAAATTTGAAATGGATTTTTTAAATATATTCAGCATTGTGATTGTATTGATGATGTTATATAATAATTGTTGATGTAATGGTGATTGATAAAAGTGACATTTGAAAGTACCAGTGATATTTGTTTATATATTGCAGGCACCTGTGATTTCTAATGCAGTACTAAGGTGATGTAGAACGTGTCATAAATATGCTCATAGCATAGTTGGGCCGAAGGAAGGTTGACTATAAATTGGTCGTAACTTTTGATTCGGGTATTGTTATGGGGCGTACAACCTAGCAATCTTTATTGAAACGGGTCATCCAAGGTGAACCGACCCACACAGTGGGTCGCATATGTCCGTTTCGTGAGAAAATGCATGCTTTCAGCACAAAAATGAATTTTTAAGAAAAAATCACTATTTTTAGTAATTCAAACATTTTTAATATTTTAATATTTTTAGAGTTTTAGATTTTCTTTCCTTTTAGAAATAACTTGTAATTATGTTAAGACTCTTCTAGCAAAAGTTTATTTGAAATTTTTATTTTTAGAAATTAGGCTTTAGAAGAGTTTTATTAGAATTAGGATTTTTATTAGAGTTATAATTTTACTATTTTTGGTAATTATGAATTTTGGTTTATTTTTTTCTTTATTAATGGTGTAAGGAGACACATTAGTGAATAATCAATTAAATTAAGAATTTTATAGAATTTATTTATATTTTTCTTGCTTTTTTCCACGTGGATTTGAGATGTCACTGTGAGAAGTCTAGAGAAGCTTCGTGGATTTGAAGTAGTTATCCTTGAGGAAGATGGTGATTGACATTATCACGTTCATCCCTGCGTCATAAGGATACTGCAATACTTGGCAATGTAACACAAAATCTTGTAATCTAAAATCTCATATTTTGTTTGGCATTGTCATTTCAAAATCATGTAATTCTAAAATAACTATGCATTTAACTTATATAGTATATTATTCAAGAGTTTTAATTTAATTACTAAATTAACTTTTATATTCCTAATTAGTGTACTAATGTGATGTTTGACAAAATAACTATAAGTAGCCAATTGTAATATATTTTGGGAGAAAATGATAAAATTACTTGCATCCGAAGGGCCACAGGCACCGGATCACAACCAAGCAACTAACCAAATATTTTTAACCGTTGATTTACGTGGACAATATTTGGACTGCTTAGATCATCCTATTAAAGTAATTTTAGTGACATAGGTGATAATTTAATTGTTTTGGAATATAATCAGTGGGCCATGTGCAGAATATATTAGTAGCCTAGTGATACATATTAGTACTTTGAAAAATGAGCAAAAGATGAACGCGATTGAAAATCTAAGCCGAACAGAGGAATTGCAATACTAAACAAAAGTGAGGATTTAAAATTCTTTGGATTTGGAATACCCTCGAATCTAAGAGCAAATTAGGTGAGACCCCAACCTCATAGTGCGGCCCTTACTGTAGGGCCCACATTGAATTACATACTGTCCATCCATTTGTCTAGATCATTTGAGTGCACTATTCTAAAAGTAAAGCAGATCCAATTATCAAGTGGACCATGATTGACCATTAATAAGCTATAAAAGTTTTGAATCAAGATAAAATTTGTTTTTTCCCTTCATCTATGCTTATGCGACCTTATCAATGGATTGGATGGTAAATAAACACTACAGAAACATTAAAGTGCCCTAAGAAGTTTGTAATGGTACGGTGGTTAATCACCCCTATTTCTTATGGTATGGTCCACTTCATTATTGGATCTGCTTCATTTTTGGGATAATGCCCTAAAATGACATGAAAAAATAGATGGAATGCGTGGATACATAATACATACATAAAGGTGGGCCCCACAGTAAGGGCCTCACCATCTTGGGTGAGGCCGAGGTCTCACCTAATTCGCCATCCTCGAATCCATCACGCAAAACAAACCACAATTTTGGAATCCCCTCAAATCTCTCCAAACCTGTAGTGCTAAACGCTCTCTTCTTGCATGGATTGCTAATTGTGGTACAACTTCGCCTGGATCCGAACTTGCCCTAAATGACTGGATCTGTACATGAGTCGAGTTAGATCCGTCAGCTCGCTCGACTCACCTTGGCTCGAAATTGGATTTGGATTGAGTCAAACTGGTTTTTGGAGCTTGAAAAAATTTCGAGTCGAGTTCGAGCTTGCCCGAGCTTGACTTGACTCGGATCGAGCCTTAACTAGAATCGGCTCGGTGACTCGGTTATTTTGATATTGCTGTTGCTTGCTGAGTGTTTGATGCAATGACTTAACGAAGTGTTGTTTCGGCTGCGTACATTCTTTACGAGATCGGCTAGGGGCGAGGGAGGAATGGATATGAAATAAATCACTAAAAAAAAAAAAAAACCTTTATATTATAAGACTGCCCTCATATATTTGATTTTGATACAGCTCACCGAGTGTTTGATCAAATACTGTAAAGTGATGCTAATATTTTACATTCTGTTATAAATTGAAGGTGTACTATGTGTTTGAGGAAATGTCACACCATCGACCGAACTGAGCTGAGCTAGCTAGTCAGGCTCAAGAACCGAGCTAAGTTTGAGCTAGGTTAGCTACTGAACTAGCCTAGCCGAGTTGTGTCAATCTCGACTTGTTACAACTGGTGTACATCTCTATAAATGACTATTTCCATGGTGCATCTACTGCTCACTTTTTTCTTTTTGTCCTCACCCTCTCACTGTAATGGGATGTCACCACATATGGATAGTCGAACCCCTAACTGGATGTTGAAACTCCTCCGAGTCTACCGCCGGAGCAAGAGTAATGATCCCACTCCCACTTGGTTTGGATTCCCTAGTGGGGGAGTTCACAATGGGGTGTGCTAACAAGCTAACAAAAATAAAAAATAAAAAATCCCACCCCCACTTGGTCATGGATGAGGAACACATTGAAAATTTGGGATTGACTGTCGATCATGGGTCCAACCTTCTTTATCATGGTGCTAAGGTCATGTCAGTCTAGGCCTAGCTTGGGCCGGCCAATGGAAGCGGATTGGCTGGTGTACTGCACACCATCCGCATAGCTAGTGTGTTGACGTACGTCACCAAATTCTATAGGTGCTAACATGAGGTATGTGTTATATCCAAACTGTCCGGCCATTTGACGAGCTGATTGTAAGGCTTGAGTTGAAAAATAGGAGAGATCCAAAGATCAAGTGGACCACACTACAAAAAGGAGTGGGAGATTGGACGTCTACCATTAAAATCCTTATAGGGTCACCGAAGTTTTGGAACAATACGATATTTGTTTTTGCTCTTCATCTAGGTTTGCGTGACCTTATGAAGAAATTGGATGGGAAATAAACGCTTTGGTGGGCCATACAAATGTTTTGATGGTGAGAATCATTATCCTGCTGCTATTTGTGGTGTGGTCCACTTGAGCTTTGGATATGACTCATTTTTAGTCTCATGCTCTAAAATGATCTACCCAAATGGATGAACGGCGTGGATATAATAAATATATCACTATGGGGCTACGTAACTTTGATCTCCTTTAGTCAGGTTGTAAAACCCGAGATTGACGAGCGTGAGAGCTCGTCTTCTCACGACACATACACATGCTAACCACGTCGATGGTGTGGGATACACAGCCCATCCGCTTCCCCAGCCAATTCCAAATGGAAGCGGATTGGCTGGTGTACCACACAGCACCGGCCTAGTTAGTGTGTGACATCACCAAGTTCTATGGGTTCCATCATGAGATTGTGCTATATCTAAACTGCCCATCCATTTGGTGAGATTCTCATAAGGCTTGAACAGAAAAATAAGACAGATATAAAGATCAAGTAGACTACACTGCAAAAAGCATTGAGGGATTTAATGTCCACCGTTGAATTCCTTTTTAGGGTTACAAAGTTTTGGATCAATATGATATTTGTTTTTCTCTTCGTTCAGGTTTGTGTGACCTTATGAACAGATTGGATGTCAAATAAACAGTACAATGGGATTTAAGGAGGATTTTAACAGTGGATATCCAACCACTATTGTTTCCCTGTGGTGTGGTTCATCTGAGATTTATATCCCTCTCATTTTTAGGATCAAGCCCTAAAATGATCAGTCAAAATAGATGAACGGAATGGATGAAACAAATACACACCAGCGGTCTGGTGGCAGGGGGAGTAGCCAATTGGAGTCCATCAATGTTGTGCATGTTTTATGGTGTGGACCATAAAATAAATAACGGCCGGATTGAAGCGTCTATTTTAAATTGAAATGTCACCCATGTGAAACTCACGTGCATTTAACAGTTACTAAAAAGAGCCGTCTCATTATTCGCATATTGATCACATTTTTAGGACATCCAATCCGTCCAAAAGGTCGGTCCCATCATAAGATATCCTGTTCTAGTGATGATGCGAGTGAAATCGTATGTTGGGTCAGATAATTGGTTGTCCATTCATTTTGACGGTGTTCTCACCTGATACTTATATTAGCTTGATTTTCATACAATGTGATTATCATGATAATTCCACCCTTTTGAACCTTATGGATGGATTGGATTTCCTGTATATATGACACGTTGGCAGAAAGAATGTGCAGTACCATAAGTAATGGTACAGAGCAGTGCAAGATTATTTCCGTTGGAACTCCCGGGAGCTGAAGCGAGCGAGGGATCACCGCATTGCGTTTCTTTGTTCATAAAAAGTTTGATACTCTTGAAGATTATGATCAATGATACGCAGTCACTTAGCATTTCTTTAGAAATTGCAGACGTGGCATGCAATTAATTCAACTTAAACTGTTCAAATTATGGGCCCAGTTTAGATATATCATGAAATAAAAATTAGGCTTTATTTCAATATCTTCATGTTGGATTGCTGGACATTTATTGGACGGTTGATAACAAAAACATTCGAAGGTCCTATTTCAACCAACAAGTGTCCACGAACCAGAGGTTATAACAGATCAACCGATCGGATTCATGGAATATGAATTGTTTTGTCGATTTTTATGTGTTATTTTATTCCACGTGTACAAGTTCTTAGCGCTTGCGTATCAATCGTCATACCACTCCGCCAGAGTATCAAATAACTCCTCTTTTACCTTTACATGTGAACAATGAAGAAATATAAAAAATCTCGATCTGAAATTTTCTGATTCTGCTCCCTTCTCTCTCTCAATCGCAATGCACTGTAAGTTTTCGTGTCGTTCATGAAATTTCCTCTCTTTTCTTTCATTTCTCTCATTCAGGCATCCATTTTTTTTATTTTTTATTTTTAAATTCAATTCATTTGCGAATGTAATGTAAAACCCAGAAAGGAATTTTCGATTTTCTTTCGATTGCGTATCAAACTCGAAGCAATTTTCACTCCCTTAACGCATTCCTTACACGTGGCACCATCTATGTCAATCCAAACCGTCCAAATCGTAGAACCACTTGGATGGAGCATATGTAGGAAATTGCACTGATCGAATCTACTTGCTGTTTATTGAATGGATGGCTAAGAAAGCAAGCTAATTAGCGGTTGTAATGCAACAGGAGAAATCAGAAGGTTTAGATCGGTCGTTCAGTGTAAGTTTCGGGATATGATCCCAGTCCACAATGTGGGGCCCATGATTTGGATGGTCAGGATTGGCCTAAATGTATCCCACATGTGTGGTGGATGAGACACCGCAACTGAAAAAATGGCAGTGGATTATCACCGCTATCTGGCCCTTGTTATTCTGTTAGTTTCAGACTGATAGATGGAGAACTAATCAGCAATGGATTTGTATCATATTCATGGGTTGTTGGAGTGGGCCATGGAGAATTCATAAATTTACTTATTGGTGCGTTTGGATGTTCACTTGAAGTGAATTGCAATAATTCAATTCAACTAAATATAAAAGGAAATGACCAAAATGGAGGTGGGATCATTTTAATTTACAATGCTGACCAACCCCAATTGCAATGCCATGCATTTCGAGTATGTGTGGACTTGCTATTTAAGTGTAGACATCATGAGCGGAGCGGGGCTCGTCCTACTTCCATGAATTCCACTTTAATGCATCAAATTATTGCAATTCAATTGAATTAGCATCTCGACCTACCCAAAATGTAATTTCCTTGTACCGAATCTCTTGACGGATGTTTCATTGCTTTGTCCATCCATTGAGAGGAATTGGAATTTTTGTATTAGAAAATAGCTTGGAGACTAAAATAGACTTGTAATTATGTAACAAGGGCACGCGCACGTGCGCACACACACTCTCTCTCTCTCTGATTTTTTTTTTTTTTTTTTTTTTTGAAATTATTGAATTTTTTTCATGTTGACATGTGTTCATGTCTGACACTCCTACACACAGTTCATATTAAAAGCTCATATATTTTTTCTTCTATTTTTAGTTGTTACTATCTTTTGCTTTTGGGATATTCTTTCAAGCTTCAATGCCAGTTACTGATTTTTAGATTAAGATTATTGCTATTTTTTCTATGGATTTTATTTACATTAAATAATTTCAATATTCTTCTAAGGTAAGGAGAAGGCCCAAAAGGACATGGGTGGAGGTCATGGTACTAAAAAATGGTTACATTACAATTGTCCTGGCTGTTATGTAAATGCAACGGTCACCTCTGTCATACAAGATGGGGGTGAATCGGTCTGTTATGAAATCATGGGCCCTGATATAAACATTACGGGACGATACGTCAATTAATTGCCAGCTTTGGACATTTTTATTTTCAAGCTTGCTCTCATTCTTTCACTTCTTTATTCATTTCAACCACGAGAAGCTTAGAAACTAATCTTAAACTAGATCTATGCTTATTTTGAGCATCAAAACATTAAATTTGAGTGAGATTCGATGAACTAGAGCAGAGTGGACCATTTTGGGAAATATAGGAAGAAGGGATAAACCATCACTTTTTTTTTAAAAAAAAATTGTCATTTTTATTTGTGGAAGGCCCTAATCCATCAAATCATGCTTGATTTGCCTTCGTCTAGGGCTTATGTGGTTGACTTTTCAACAAGTCAAGCTGACATTACTGGACAGATCAACTTTTCAACAAGTCAAGCTGACATTGCTGGACAGATCGACTTTTCAACAAGTCAAGCTGACATTGCTGGAGAGACAACATTTTTGCCAAAGAATGGCCAGTTACACCATCAAATACATGTCCGAAAAAAAAAAAAAAAGGAATTCTCACATTTTTAAAGAATTTTACCAATAATTTATGAGTTTTTTCTTAAAAAAAGAGGCTGTTCCAAGGCTATATCAGCCGATATAGCCAGCATGCTGACTGATATCATTACATAATACATTGGCGGAGGTAGTAAGAAAAGACCTGATGACCTATGGTCTAATTGTAGTTATGGCCCTTGATAGAATGGAATGGCAGAACAGATTCTTGTGGCTCACTCTAGTTAGTTGCAATAAGGCTTAGATGATGATAGTGATGATGATGATAAATAATTACAATATATAATGTAATATATTATTATTGAAAATAAGTTTATATTGTCAAAGTATCCAATTTCTAGTTCAAAATAATTTTATATTCTTGTCCAAGTATCTGACTTCCAAAAGCAATTGTGTCCAACATAGACACATGCCCATGTCCAAGGTACATATCTTGTAGACTGGCAGCATTATTTTGGAAATTCTCAACTGGAACTGTGCTTACGATGAACCCTGAGTAGGATACATAGTTTATTCTTTTGAAAATTAGCCGAACTAAGGAAACCTGTGTGACTAGGTAGGAGTACATGTATTGGTTACCTGTACTTCCGAATTACATGGAATACTTATCTGTTCTTTTGGTTTTCAATATTTGTGCAACATGGATCTTGGTTTGGATCATTGGTGTTTCTGTTTCCTGGTTTTCCTGTTATTTTCATGTCATATTCACTTTTGTCTTTTGGTGAAAGTGATTCTATGACTAAGAATTTGAATGAACTGGTCAGTTGGTTTGTATGTATATGCTATACCTGCAATCCCCTTCATTGTTTGATACAATTGAATTCTTTCAGGAGGCAGCGTGCAAAGCTTACCAATCATGCTGCTGGAATTTTTGTTTGCACAAAGGGGAAAGAATGAAATTGATGTCCCTCTTTTATTGGTTATTTGATTTATTATGTGAATTGAGAAACTCAAGATTCATTTATTCGACCGTCAAAGTTGTAGGATTGGAGAGTAAGATTGTTTTAGTGAAGATGAAAGCTACAACAAATGAGATCAAGTGGGACTGCAGCATTTTTCTGTAGATGCGGTGAACTGTATTATGGCATCACATTCTTCAATTGGACCGTCAGTATCATCTGGTATGTTGCCATCGACAGGTTCAAATCAAAGGATTGGTTTAGCTGGTGTTGGACAGAAGAACAATTTGCGACTTTCGTCGTCTGTCCAAGATTTTTCAAGAATTAATCTGCTTGATCCAGAAGAAGGCAACATTTCGACCCATTCAAAGCTGCCTGATGCCCTAGAAAGGGAAAATTCTGGGTCAAGCTTTTCAAAGGAAAGGAACTTGCCATCTGCCTCATTTGTAAGAAAGAAATGGGTCAGAGTGTCCATGGGTCTTCTTTGCATTGCATTGCTCTTTTTTTTGATATATGTATTTGCAAGACATTTTAGTACCAATGCATCACAGTTTCATGTGATACTTGATTGCGGCAGTACTGGAACACGGGTTTATGTCTATGAGTGGTCCATTGGTCATGAAACGGGCCACATGAATCTTCCAATTGTCTTGAGATCATTACCTGAAGATCTTCACAAAAAACCCAATTCACAGAGTGGTCGTGCCTATCATCGTGTGGAAACTGAGCCCGGTTTTGATAAACTTGTAGGCAATATGTCTGGTTTGAGGGCTGTAATCAAGCCACTTCTTCAGTGGGCAGAGAAGCAAATACCAAAGAATGCTCATAAGAATACTTGGCTCTTTCTTTATGCGACTGCTGGAGTTCGTAGGCTACCGAATTATGATTCGGAGTGGCTTCTCGACAAAGCATGGTTGATTTTGAAGAACTCATCCTTCTTGTGTCAGAGACAATGGGTTAAGATCATCACTGGCATGGAGGAAGCTTATTATGGATGGATAGCTCTTAATTATCACACTCATATGTTGGGTTCCTCACCTACATTCGGTGCACTTGATTTGGGCGGTTCGTCACTGCAAGTTACTTTCGAGAATGACCAACTCGTGCTAGACGATACTAGTTTAGATTTGACTATCGGAGCAGTTAGCCATCATCTCAGTGCATATTCTCTTTCGGGCTATGGTTTGAATGACGCCTTTGACAAGTCAGTTGTTCATCTTCTCAAGAAACTACATGTGCATACTAAAGTGGATGGTAAAATGGAGCTTAAGCATCCATGCTTGCTGACTGGGTACAAAGCGCAGTACATCTGTTCTCAGTGTGCTGCATTAGACCAACAAGGAAGCCCTTTGATGGGTGGCAGCTATATCGACAATAGAAGATCTGGGCCATTGATTGAGCTGCATGGTGCCCCACAGTGGGAAGAATGCGTCACCCTTGCAAAAATAGCAGTCAACTTGTCTGAATGGTCACAATTCAACCCTGGAATTGATTGCCAACTCCAACCCTGCGCTCTTAGTGAAGATTTGCCCCGGCCAAATGGGCAATTCTACGCCATGTCTGGTTTCTTTGTGGTGTTTCGCTTCTTTAATCTGACATCTGATGCTACGCTGGATGATGTATTACAAAAGGGTCAGGAATTTTGCAACAGTACATGGGAAGCAGCGAAGAATAGCGTCATTCCCCAGCCTTTTATAGAGCAGTATTGCTTTCGTGCGCCATACATTGTTTCATTACTGAGAGATGGCTTGCACATTACGGACAGCCAAGTGGTTATTGGGTCAGGTAATCTTACCTGGACGCTTGGAGTTGCTTTATTGGAAGCTGGGCATGCGCTGTGGGGCAGAATGGAGATTAACAGCTATAAGAAACTTTATGCGAAGCTAAGCCCAACCCTTCTTATTGGTTTGCTATTCGTGTCGCTGATACCTGTAGTTTGTGTTTTATCATGCATGGGCAATTGGATGCCGAGGTTCTTCCATGGGCGATACCTCCCTGTTTTCAAGCGTAAAAATTCGAATACTACTTCCCTATTTAATATTCCATATCCTATCCAGTTACTGCGCTGGAGTCCTATCGGTTCAGGTAAGCTGCTTTCTCTAGTTGTTTTCTTCATTCAATGATTACTGAATGAAATTACCTTACTTCCAAATGCTTAGAAAGCGTTTCAGCTTCCTCATGCTGTCAATGTCTAAGATCTGCATGCATCTAACCAGCTTTCGTGTTCATAATCTGCACCAAACAGAGTGTGTGTGTGTGTCATGTTCATGTGCAGATGTGTCCAGGTATGTGGGGTTTATAGAATAGTTCTAAGACTCACTGACTCAACTCAAAACCTGGCTGGGCGAACTTGAATCAGTGAGATTTCAAGCCAGGTCCTTGGGGAACTCGTTCTGGAGTTTGACTCAGCCAGGTTTCAAGAAGACTTGTCAAGTCACAAACTTGGTCAACACACAACTTGACCCGAGTCACTCTGCTTCTGAAATTGGCATTATTAAAAATGAAAATGCATGGGGAGGACGAATCAAACACAGGACTTCTTCCAAGTTGCAACACTACCACTGGGCCACACTGTACTTTGATGTTATATTTCTCATATTATAATACTTAAATAACTATGTTATATATTCTTTATAAATACAAATATAAGAATCTATCATTATTAAATATAGAGTCAAGTTAGGTCGAGGCTTTGAGTTGACCCGATCCGAATGAACATCGAGTCAAGTTTTTTTGGGTTTTTAACTATTATAGTTTGTAGTTGCAAGTGGCAATGTGCGCACATGTGCATGAGGTTTATAGTTGCAAGTGGAAACAGATTCATGTGTGTGGGTGTGGGTAGGGCTACAACTTGTTAGGAGAAAGATCCCTTCTCGACCACACGCACAACAATATCGAAATAAAAGAAAGTGGAAAAAAGGATGCAGACCACAACATAGATATTTACGTGGTTATCTCTCGGTACGTCCACGGATTCGCACCGATCCACTTTGTTCAAATGCAAAAAAACGAAGAAGTAGCTCTCAATACAATGCTGGCTCTCTCTCTCTTCCCCCCCCCCCCCCCCCCCCCCCCCTCTCTCTCCTCTCTCTCTCTCTCTCTCTCTCTCTCTCTCTTCACGATAGAATATATATTACCCCAAAGTGCTGGTTGGATGAACAATACACCTCTGATGATTAGCCTCCATAGATCCAATAATCTCCCACTTGGAGACTGATCACAGGCAACTCCCACTGAAACTGTTGCATCTATGAAAGCCATGCCTTAATAGAGAACTTAACGTGAATCTCTTCCTAGTCTTTAAGCTTGAAGATCAACAAAAATTAAGCATGAATTCAGTTTCTCTATAGTAACTAGCTTGGTCAACATATCTGCAGGGGTTTTGACTTGTATGTATCTTCTCTAAAGTAAATTGTCCATCCTCCAAAAGTGATCATATGAAATGATATGATATTTGATGCCTATATACTTGGTTCTTGAATGAAAGACTTAGTTCATTGCTAGATGAATTGTTCTCCGACTATCATTTTACAACTTACAATTTTCTTGCTTCTTACCCAACTCTTCCATGAGACCCTGTAATCATACCATTTCCTTGCAAGTCTCTGTTGCAGCAACATTGGACGGTCAGATGTTTAACTTTGGTGATGAGAAATAAATTCAATGGTTGGTTTGGTGACTGATTCGACTATATGAGGATATATGTTGGGTCTCGAGAATCTGAGTGTGTGTACGAGGCAAAAAAAATAAATCCAAGAGTCATTCTCTAAGGGCATGGTTCAAAAGGGAATGTACACATGTACAAGCACCCATGTACATATACGAGCGTGAAAATTTCGAGGTATTACACTTGTGCGTGATAGTTTCATTGAATACCACATCCTTGCTCCTAATGATTTTTTGATTTTCAACATCCTAAAATCGATAACCAAAATCATTAAGACTGTCTCCAATGAATGTGCACCTTTTGGACTTTAGGATAAAGCTTGGTCCTATTTTCAGAATCGATTTGGACATAAGAGATACTTACCTTTAAATGGGACAAGTTTACCTCTTTTCCAGTCCATGCTTCCTCTAGCAAATAACAATCCAAAGCAACCGAGGGTCCTTTGTTAATCAAGCAAGTTGCAGTATTTACGGCATCTGCGCAAAACTGTTTAGGCAATCTAGCATGGATTCTCATGCTCCTTGCACGCTCTAGATTGGTTCTGTTCATGCTCTCAGCTACACCATTCTGCTATGGTGTTCTTGGAGTCGTTTTATGTCTCTTGATTCCATTAACAATACAATACTCTTCAAACTTGTTGTCGCAATACTCTCCCCCATTATCTAACTTATGATACTCTAGCTTTAAACCCGTTTCATTTTCAACAAAAGCTTTCCATTTCTTGAACAAATCAAATACTTCCGATTTATCCTTCAAGAAATAAATGCACAATTTTCTAATAACATCATCAATAAATGTAACAAAATAAAGAAAGCCATCGAGAGGATACCTTAGTTGATCCCCACACATCAGTGTGAACCAGTTCCAACCGCTCCAACTTTGGAGTCTTTCGAACCTTTGAGAAGCTGACCTTCCTCTGTTTGCCATAGATACAATCTTTACAAAAATCTAGATTAATAGATTTTGGCCTTGGTAGCTTCCCTTTCAAAAGTAGAACCTTCATCCCCTTTTCGCTCATGTGCCTCAGTTTGTGATGCCATATACTCGTGTCCACCCCTGATGATGCAATTGTAATGGAACTATTAGACCTGAAAGTTAAGTAAAGACTACATTCTTTCTTACCCCGAGCAATTACCATAGCCCCTTCGTTATCTTCCATAAATCGATAGTGAAGGTCGTTATATGTCTCGAATTTGCAAGCTAGCTAACTGAAATCAAATTTCTTTTCAGATTTGGAACATGCATGACATCCTTTAGCTTCAGCATTGTCCCATTCAATTAGTTTATCTGAACATCCCCCTTTCCCAATATACAACATGGTTCATCATCTCCCAAATAGGCTTTCTCGAGATTACACTTGACATAGTATGAAGAACATCCCTATTCAAAGTAACATGAAATGAGGCACCAAAATCTATTAACCAAGATTCATTATGAATATCCAAAGGCAGAATTAGGGCATTAGAAATACTTTCTTCAGAGATTTTTATAGAATCTTTACCTCATTGATTAATGTTTTCTTATTGTTTCTTTACAGCTTTACAATTCCTCTTCATGTGCCCATTTTTGTCGCAATTCCAACAACCATCACCCTTTACTTGCGAAGGCATGGTTGATATGTTCTTCCTCGATTTCGATTGACCATGATTTTTGTTTCCTCTATTTAGCGTTCTTCCCATTTTTTCAGCATTCAGAGCATTCCCCGATGTTTCACTTGAAGATCCTGAGGCTTTCCTTCGAGATTTCACACTTAGAATGAGGCCCACAACATCATCATACTTCAATTTCGCTGATTCAATAGAATTGCTCATGGCTACCATCAAACTATCCCAGCTATTTGGTAATGCTGATAAGATTACAAGAGCTTTGATTTCATCATCAAAATTGAGGCCAATAGACTCTAACTGGCTCGTGATTGTATTGAACTCATTGAGATACTCAGCCATGCTTTCGCCATCAGACATCTTCATATTGAACAACCTCTTCATTAGAAGAATCATGTTGAAAGAAGGGGTTTTTCGTACATCCTTGATAGGGTTGCCATTAGGTCTTCTCCTTCGAGATGTTGAACACAACGAATTTCTCCAGAGAAAGTCAAATCATTCCCAAAACCTTTCTGTCAAGCACCTTCCGATCGTTATCGGACATCTTTTCTGGTTTATTCGATTTTCCTCCAAGTGGAAGATAGAGATCCTTTCGATAGAGGTAATCTTCCAGAATCTGAAGTTCGAACCATCAAACTTTTCAAGCCTCGCCTTTATTTCTTTCGACATTGCTCCCACTCAAACCAAGAGCTCTGATACTAGTCGTTGGGAGAAAGATCCCTTCTCGACCACACGCAAAGCAATATCGAAATAAAAGAAAGCAGAAAAAAGATGGAAACCATAACACAGATTTACGTGGTTCCCTTTCGATACGTCCACAAATTTGCACTAATCCACTATGCTCAAAGGCAAAAAACCAAGAAGCAACTCTTAATACAATGACGACTCTCTCTCTCTCTCTCTCTCTCTCTCTCTCTCTCTCTTACGATAAAATATATATTACCTCAAATGAACTAGTGTTTACACAAAAACTCCATGCAAAATTATGAAATTGCCCTCTGGACTAGGGACATGCCTTCGGGGGGTGCTCCCCCCCCTACAACCCTTAGTGAGCTCAGCATGGAGCTTGACCCACAAAATTGATGGCTAGATGAATAATACACATCTGATTATTACGCTTCATAGATCCTAACACAACTTTGGGTTTGGATCAACTTGGACTTGATTGGCTCAACCCGAGGTCAGGTTAGGTTGTTAAGGTCCTTGGGTTGGATTCGCATTTTAAAAACGGCAACCCAATTTGAATTCGGATTGGGTTCAGTTGAGCAAATTTGGGTCGGGTTGGGAATGATCACATGTACTTGGGTCAAGTTGGGTCGGGTCGGACACCTTGGGTGGGAATTCAGATCGAGTTGGGTCCTCTTGAGGTCAGCCAAGCCCCTTGCCCGAGTTGCACCCCATATGTGTGTCTGCATACTCATGCCTTCACTTTTTCGTACTAAATGTGGACTATTGTTCCTTTGAAGGCCACTCATTAGATGGATAAGATCATCTTATGAATGTCTATTTTGAACCATTTTTCTATCTACAAGTGAGAAACTAGATTGACTGTCTTGATGAATAAGTCACCTTTCCATGTGTTCAATATCTACCAAATCTAATCCCTATTCATATCATAATGTTCTCATATGTTCATTCATTTGAGCAATCATACACAACTCAATTCATTTTGCGTGATATAAAAACTTTTGTGCATACGAGAGGTGTGAGTCTATAAATTTGAGAGGTGAGGAAATTCATTTGTGAGTTTCTTTAGATTTTTTTTTTTTTTTTCAATTCAACAAATTTAGATGATTAATTGTTTATTTTAATATTATGATATTAACCTAAATAATTTTAATTACTGAAGATGTTGTGTTTAGGCAAATTGAGATGTTGGAGTAAACTGACAAAATATTGGTATGTGTTAATTTGCTTTATTCTTTATATAATTTATTAATTTGTGTATAATATTAATTATTTTATGTTTATTGTTTTCATAATTTTTAAAGTTTTTAAGCTTGCGAGTAATTTAAGATTGATTAAATTTTTATGATTGCATATAGGATTATGAGTTAGAGATATATTATAATATCACTAATTAGCTCATCTAATTTTATTTGCACTTGTTAGAACGTATACTTCTTGCAAATGGCACCATGTTTTAATTTTCTTTTATAATTAATTTTTATGTCTTTGGGGTGAAATACCATAAAAGCAATGTCATCGTATACTCTAAGGGCCTGTTTGGATTCGCGTATTAAGGTGTATTGTATTGTATCCGGGTATTGTTCATGTATACTTTGGAAGATTTTCAGAATACATCCTAATCAGCATGCCATTATTCAATGGTTGGATAGGACGTATTGTTCGGGCAAGTATACAATTTCTTGTACTATTTAATGTTTGGATATGATGTATTAGGCCTATGTATTGTACCGTCGTATAACATACAATAGCTTCTATACGGAATGATTTTTTTGTAATTCCACATCCATTTCATAAGGGCTGGTGCCCACCGTTAGTTGATATCATTAATCCTAGCCGTCCAACATGTTCGATATTGAGTAATCCTATCCAACCATCCATAGGGTTCACGTTAGTGAGGGCCACCTGCTGATATTGAGTGTGACAATCAAGCAACCGATGGAGGGCTCTGATCTACATAATAACATGATAGTAAGGCCCACCTGGGTTACCAGCGCAGGAACATCTTGCAAGAAACGTCCGTCCGAAAAATAGGGGGCCAGTTGTGGACCCCACGATAAGGTCAACGCTCAGCCACACCATCCATCAGTTTTTTAGGAGCTAACGGAACCTGATCTGGGCCACCTTTGTGTCGTACATTAAGGAAAAAATTGAAGGATAATTTTAAAATAAAATTCACAGCAAAATATGCAATGGAAATAAATAAAACGCACATCGCACATCTGATCAGAATTTTCATACCCAAATGAAAGTCACTGGAAAAATTGTACGTATAGTATGTTGCCAAAAAATACTATATATATATAACGCCATTACAATCCTTAACAAACTACTTTAAAACAGTCTTCCAAAACTTAAAAAGATTCAGACTCAAACTGAAATCGGCTTCTCTGGACAGTCACGTAAACAACAACAAAATAAACTCCCTACCAGCCGTAAACAATATGAACAGACTAAGCAACAAATCAATAAGGGAACGATCGATGACTGGTTCGTTTCCTACACCATCAGTTGCCACCCTTTTATGTCTGTCATCTTCTTAGCCAATGTCGCCTGGTTACGGTTCGCTCTATGCGTGCAGCTACACACGTCCCACTGTCCATCGTCACGGGACGACTTGATGCACGAACATGCCAACCTCCAGGTGTTTCTTTGGCTGCTCTATCGATGGCCATGGCCTAAATGATATGGTAAACAAAGCATATTCTCTGTTAATACGATACTAGTAAGATTTAATAATCAACGCTTTAACTATCAAATCTTAAAACATACGATTGTTCAGCAGCGTATCAACCAACCTTGTATTGATTCCATGCAATCATGGCATCTTCACAACACGTGAAGGACTAATGTTTGCACCCACTAAATCCGTGAACTTGTGTACTGCATTCTTCCCACGACTCATACATCCCCGGTTTCCTTCCCACGAACACCACGTAAAACTTCTTCTTCATTTTCCCTGCAATTGGTAAACATACAGTTCGTCAGGGCAAAAGGAGATTGATGTGTAGCAAAAATCTTGACAAATTGAATAAGAAGTAGGCAAAATGAAAGTGATGGTATGTTAGATTAACGAGGTCAGAAGTATATCAGTATGAAACTAATTCAAATAGCTCTGATTCAGTGATATGATGTCAATAGTACCTATCGAAAAATTCAAAACAAGAGTGTATCGGAAATCCTATGAATCAGAAACAATAATTCAACATTAACCTGCCAATATTATCCAAGCCAACTATTAGTAGTAGTAGACAACTGAACCAAGATTATAAATCTGAGAACCAGATTTTCCTGTCCAGTAGAATTGTATCACTCAAAACCTGTCAAGGTTATCTGTCTTGCATAACAAATCAACTGAACCAAAACTCCCAGACTAGTAGAACTGTATCAATAGCAATATATGAAAGTTATCTATGTACCTCATCAAATGAAAGTGATGGTATGTTAGATTAACGAGGTCAGAAGTATATTAGTATGAAACTAATTCAAATAGCTCTGATTCAGTGATATTATGTCAATAGTACCTATCGAAAGATTCAAAACAAGAATGTATCGGAAATCCCGTGAATCAGAAATAGTAATTCAACATTAACCTGCCAATATTATCCAAACCAACTATTAGTAGTAGTAGACAAATGAACCAATATTACAAATCTGGGAACCAGATTTTTCTGTCCATTAGAACTGTATCACTCAAAACCTATCAAGGTTATCTGTCTCGCATAACAAATCTGGGAACCAAAACTCCCAGACTAGCAGAACTGTATCAATGGCAATATATGAAAGTTATCTGTCTACCTCATCAAATCTGGGAACCATAACTCCCTGAGTAGCAGAACTGTATCAGCACAAATATGTGCAGATTATCTGCCTACCATAACTCCCTGAGTAGCGGAACTGCATCAATACAAATATGTTAAGATGATCTGCCTACCAGAACAAATCTGGGAACCAAAAGTCCCTGAGTAGCAGAACTGTATCATTATAAAAAAGGTAGGATTATCTGCCTATCAGAACAAATCTGAGAACCAAAACTCCCTGATTAGCAGGATGATTCAGGCCAGAAGTGTAGCAGTAAGAATGTTAAACCTGCAACATTATAAGCAGACTTTGGAATAGTTCAATGGCCATGCATAACTGCCATAATTCCTACTAACCAACATAAACCATGCACGAATTGCATGATCCATTCGACCTGCATTAAAACCTTCAACATGACCCATTTGACCTGCATTAAAGCTTACAACATTCTCATATATACAACACAATCAATATAGGAAGGTCAAGATTGTCATAAGAATTGCTGATCCAACAACAATTTAAACATCCACAGTATTGAAGTTAAATTCCAAAAGACCGCTCCATGTATGGCCCGGATAAAATAGTAACCATACCCATCTAGCAAAAAGAAAGTAATGTCCAAAACACCATCGTCAAGAAATATCTGATAAGTGACCCAAATTCACTCCTGGCCACTCCGAGGAAGGATAACTTTCTCTATCCATTCATTTCTTCTTTCGTGTCCTATCTTCATAAAATACCCAGCACTTACTAAATCAGACTTAGGAAAGAGTGCATTTTAACAGAAAAAGGGTTTTAGAATAGTAATACCTCAAAGACAGATCAAGCCGGTAGATAGAGAGCCTTAGGAGAACAGAAAAATTTCCAAATACAGAAGGTTTTGCAGAGATTATATGACTGTGGGTGTTTATGAACAGAAGCATTCCAAATTTCAAAATTTCTGCAACCCACAGACAGAATCGACTACCTGATTCTGGGTCGCATGCACCCGTCCTTTCCAATACTCCACCCCTCTAAGACGGATTTTGCAAAATCCCCAGTTGGATTCGACGACTTGATATTTTCCTTAATTTCTCCTCATCAGCGGTATAGGCATAGCTGGATAGGGAATAGGGGGTTGACAGATAGGGGTGTATACGCCTGACCGTATACACGCCATCAAGCAAGGGGCTTTTGCAAATGAAGAGGGCGATGCAACATTGAACCATGAATCGGCTCATGGTTACAATTCCAAACCGATCGCAGATCCAACCGGGAGAGAGATATTCATACCTGTATGATCGCCCTTCCGCCTCAGAGGTAGGTGGTGTGAATGCCCGATTTGCAACCCGCAACCTCCTCAAGGAGGTTATCCTGGCCGCTGTTACTGGAACAGTACTTTCGGAAGGGAAGAAACAATAACTGAATCGCGGCATGCACAATGGCAGTGATGATCGTAGGAGCTGCTGGTGTAGACTACTCGCCGTTCTCCCCCTGGAGATAAGCTTCTGCGTTTCTCGAAATTCTCTCACACGATATTACAGTGCATTGAAGAGAGAGTATGCCTGGCAACTGAGCCGTATGACAACGCTCTACCGCCATTTGAAATTTTTGGATTTTAAATGTATTCGCGCGCATGGTATTCCAGGCATTTCAATTCCAATCCAAACAGCGTACAAGTCAAATCAGGACCCCTAATACCATACAATGCGTTGTAATACACGAATCCAAACAGGCCCTAAGGCATCGTGCACAAGTGCATGTTTGGTAGATTAGTATGAAATCTAAGCATCTATTAAGTGACCCTATCATTTCGATAATTTGCACCAAAAGATTGCACCAGTTGGGTGTGGTCTGGCGCACCTAATCCACTTCCCTCTCTTTGCCCAATTTCAGCCTAACGTGATGTCTGAATGATCTGACCATCAATGACCTCACCACAAGTGGAGTCCACTGTGATGTTTGGAGAAATCCACCCATCATGTCCATCTGTTTTGGTAGCTCATGTCAAGACATGATATAAAAAATTAGGAGGATCTAAAATTCAGGTGGGCCACACTACTAGAAAATGGAAAGGTGTTGCATACTGATTAAATCTTTCTAAGCTCCATCGTGATGTTTATATGCAATCCAAATCGTTCATAAACTAGCCCAACCGTTCATAAGGTTATTCCCATTGGAATGAGCGGAAAGAACAAAAATATTAGCATGATACCAAGCTTATGCGATCCATGCATACAATCTCCAATCTTCTATTGTGTGGCCCACTTGATCTTTGGATCTGTATATATTTGGGTTCGTACCCTAAAATAATATGGCAAAACGTATGGACTGGGTGGATTTCTCACAAACACCATGGTGAGCCCCACCTAGCTTCAAAACCATAGACACCTACAACCCCTATCTGCCATGTTTCTATTTTGCTTGGATGGTAGTTTTGGCTTTTTATTAATACGGGTTAAAGAACTGTCTTTAACAAAAAAGGAATATTTAATCAACCATCCATCCAGATGTCTAATGGTGGAAAACATAAGTTGCTTGCTTTAAATACTACTTTTTTTTTTCTTTTTTTTTTTTAAAGAAATAACCTAAAAATAACCTTTATATGGGGGAAAAAAAAAAAAAAACCCTAAGATTTTTAACTGTTGATTACTACTTCTTATGGTATAGTCCACTTGAGATTTGGATCTGCTATATTTTTTAGATCATGTCCTAAAAAAGATATGAAGAAACTGATTGATGGAGTTAATACAAAATACATTAATAAAGGCGGGCCCTACAGTAAGGGCCGCACCTAATCCACTCCCAAGTGATAAAGATGCCTTGTTTGGTACTATAGATTCAAAATGCTCATTTTAGAAATCCCTGTGTGTGTATCCCTGTGTGTATGGAGCATGAATTGTGTGCGTGCATGCTTGCATGTGGGTGTGTGCGCGTGTGTGTGTTGGGGGTTAAAAGGCTAGGAAGCAGGAGTACTCAAGCGACACCTAGTGAGAAGGACTTGGCAATAGTTAAGCTTTGTTCTGATGTGGTCTCTCCCTCTCAACCTTTGTTTTTTTTTTTCTCTCTCTCAGAGCAGCTTGAATTGTCCTTTATTTAATTTGTAAGCTTTTAGCGAAGAGAATAGACCAGACTTCCTGTATGTTTAGAATCATTTTCCAAGTCGGGTCTGGTTGGGCAACCAACCTGCACAAGTTGGTCTCTCTCTCTCTCTCTCTCTCTCTCTCTCTCTCTCTCTCTCCACACCTTAACCACTGCAAATTTCTATTCTAGGCTTCCTTTATATTTAAAGAATGACCACTTTTGGTTGTATAATTTTCAGGTGAAGGAAGGGTGAAGACAGCATCAAGTACTATAATTTCCCGCCCTCAGCAGCGACCGTCCAGTAGTATGGGACATGGATTGGGAGGCAGCAGCATCCAGCTAACGATGTCTTCCTTAACCCCAAACGTTTTGCACAGTTATTCTGCAGGTAATCTGGGTCAGATGCAGTTTGACAACACGCCGGGATCTTTCTGGAGCACACTTAGAAAGCAGGTGACGCTCCAGAGTAGGAGATCGCAGTCAAGAGATGACCTCAGTTCTTCACTGACTGAGGTTCACACTAGCAAGGTTTGGCATTATGAGTCCTCGTCTCCTTGAAGAATATTCCGGTAAGAGTGATAGAATGCAAAACTACATGCCCTGATTTCTTACCATCTTTGATAGCAACATATATCAGAAATGAATCCTTGAAATTACAATTTTATTCACATGTGTGATCATGTTTTCTTTTGTGAACCCCCCACACACACCCATACCCACACCCACCCATACCCACACCCACACCCACACCCACAAACATCATGGCCATTCATCAGGTGTGCACTTGTTATACGCATGTGACCTACCAAGGGCTTCACCAGCATTGTTTTTGTGCCACAGCATATGCATGTGGGGTACACCCGAACGTACACACATGCTGCATGTGAGGAGAGTAGGGTCATGCTATGGCTACTCCTCCCACGTGTGTGATCATGGCCATTCATCAGTTGGGCACTTGTAATAAAACTGTAACCTAAATAAGACTAGACCGGCTTTGTTATGTGCCACAGTACATGCTCAGCTGGGCCCACCTGACAAATGACCCAGATAATAGCACGCACCAGCTGCATGCAGAGAGAGTGGGATCTGGAATCCTACTCTCTTATGTAGCTATTGTATGTCTGATAACTACCTTCTCATATGGAGTCAGCCCATAGCTTGCCTTTCCACGTGTTTTTTTCCTTTTCTGAACTTTCTTGGATCTGAAGTGAAAACTTAAAGAGCGTTGGTAGTGTGCAGATGAGCATTCAATCATTGCTTTAAAAAACAATTAGGGCCTCTTTGGATATGCAGAATCCATATTAAAATGGAAATTGTTTTCCACTGAAAAGGCAGTTGGGCTGTTTGGATATGTGGATTCCACAAAGTAATTTTCACACTTATCCATAGTCAAGATTCTCTAACGCAAGAAATTAGGTGACTGTTGTCTAGTAAATCTGAGGATTCCACTCGCTATCCAAACACAACCTGGAAATATAGTATCCCTTTTTCAAAACTGTTTAATAAAGTAATCATTAGATCATCGTTTTTTTTTTTTTTTTCTCCATATTTTTTTTTTTTTTACTTTTATTCCTAGTATCCAAACACGCCTCTATATGATTTTCTTGATTGTTCGTAAAGTACAAAATGCTAATTGATTCTTTATATTACAGAACATGACACTTGTGTCAGGTGAGAGACTGCAATGAATGGTATCCGCACAATAAATATAGCCACAAAAACAAGAAGATTTGCATTCTTTTATATCCAACTGGCATCAAGAGATTCTGGCACTTCAAATTTTGTTTTCAAGATGATTTCTTCTCTCTTGGGGAAGCTTATGGGAATACTGCTCTGGTTCTTCTACTATCATATTTGGTAATTTTCACTGCTTTGTTTTTGCTTTCTTATATTTTCTATTAGGGAATGTAAGGGCCTGCTCATCAGCTAAGGCTAGTTCACTAATACGCAGGTTTGGTACATGTGGGGCCCATAGCTCGGTGATTCAAACTATTTATCTTATTGGCCTCACCATGGATGGTAGTTGCCTGAAAATATCCCAGATTGGAATATCCTATGCCCTTGCTATTTGGCCTTCAGTTAAAATGTGGATTGCTGCTCTAATTTTTGTTGGATGCTGATAAAGTTGTTGTGGTCATCCAATCTGGGAGATTTCCTAGTACATCCCTCATCCAAGGTGGGGCCCATAAGATTATAGTTTGGATCACCAAACCGAGTGGCAAAATATATATTTGTCGATAAGCACATCTCTATATTTCCTCTCTATCTTTTTTTTTTTTTTTTAAATCATTCCACGTCGCCATATTCTCTGTTTTTTCTTTGTTATTAGCAGTAATTGTCCTCCTAATTCTCCCGAAGCAATGAGCTTGAGTTGACGGAAGGGCCATTTGGTCTGATTGCAGATGCTTGGAACAGAGAAACCCAAGCTAACTACTAATGTATCTGCTGCACCGCTACCTTCTATTGTAAATGGCTTACTGATCTTATCAATGAATGAAATTCCCGAGTACAATTTTGTAGCAGAATAGCATCGGAAAATTTTCAATTTTCAATTTTCAATTTTCAATGCTCTGATATTAATTGTTGACAAATCTTGGTTTGCTTGAGTTGAATTAAAAATTCTGCTACTTAGAATACAAAATCAGTATGATCTGTTTCATGTAAAATACGAAAACTGCATTTTTTGAAAGCTTTACATCCCTCCTTTATATATATATATATATAAAACAATCACATCTTCATATTTTGAATAACATATCAGGATTGGTGTAACCATTTATATCATCATCAAGGATAGAGAGCAGTAGCAGCACAAAATTTCATGAAATTTCTGTGGGGATTTTGGATTTTTTTTTTTTCCTTACACCTGGTTGATAGATAATATGTGTTATAATTCATTGTGTAAGTAACATATTACAGCCTTATAATGACTGGCTGGCGTTACTGTTATGTAAAAGGGCACTACCAAAGCCGAAAATGGGATATTTTTGAAGTGGAAAATGCTGGGTTCACAGGAAAATAAATGCTGTTTTTCTTATACTAAACACAACATTGTAAACAGCAACATAATGTCGTGATATTTTCCTTCAGGGGGTGTTTGGGAATGATGAAAATCTTGGAAATGAAATCGATTTCCATGGAATCTTACTTGTAGACAAAAAAGGAAAAAAAGTGTGGAATGTTTTTTTTTTCCCCTTTCTCTAGGTTTCCCAAGAAAATTGTGGAAATCAATGTAGCCCAAAAGGTTCCGTTAAATTGATTTATGAGGTCAGAAATGGAAGTAAGCCCATCTTGTTTGGTTTACTTTCCGGAGTTTTTCATGAAAAATTATACTAAAACAAGCATTAAGCTCCTTTTGGCAGCATGGATTTGGAGGGATTTGGGGGGATTTCATTTTTTTGGGGTTGTTTGGTAGTAAGGATTTTAAGGGATTTGGATTCTAGAGGAATAGAAATCTTTCAAAAGAACCTTTTTTCCTTTTTTCCTTTTTAGCATTCCTACTTCAAAGATGATTTGTAAATTCCATACAATTCCACAGGTTGCAGAATCCACTGGATTCCCCAGGATTTAAAATCCACGTTGTCCGACAAGCTCGTAGAGTTGGTGGTAGAATCCACAATTTTCCATTTCCATGGAAATCTTTGTTAGTTTTCCATGTCCACTTGTTAGGTTTAATCCACCCAAACACAACCTTGAACAGTTCAAATTGAAGCACCAACCCCTGGTAGAACTGTGCGCTGGTGCGATCTAGGCCATTGTTTAAATCACATCAACTAGACAATCCTGTGCGGTTATTTTCTATGGCAGGACATCAGTGAATGGTTAGGATCGTCCAATCAGAGACGGCTATTGCAAGGCGGGTCCAATTGGGATTGGAATTCTCTGCAACAACTGTTTTAGGCAGGGCGCAAAGCAACCAGGTATGTGGGGCCCACCATGCTTTATATATGAAATCCACTCTGTCTATTGGAATCTGGCCTCAACTTTAGGCCCTTATGCCAAAAGTCAGCAAGATCTACTCCTCAGACGGGCTACACCATATGGAACAATGGGGATGGGATGCCAACCATATGTTTGTGTATGGGGCCCGCCAAGGTGTATATCTTTCATCAAACCGGTTAATCAGGTGTATATCACCAGGTTGAAGAGAATATGTAAAAATAATATTGATACAAAACTCAGGTGGGCCACAATGTGTGGATTCAGTAGTTTTGTTAACAATTTTTTCCATTGGTGTGGCCCACATGAGTTCCTAATCGAGCTTATCCTATTTATGTACGGTACAAATAATGGTTTAAACTTGATGGACGGAATGGATTTCACATATACAACATGGTGGGCCCCACAGAACTTGGTTGTTTTTCGCGTTGCCTAAAACAATTGTTCCAGACGATTCCGGTCCGTCCAACTGGATGGGCTGTGATACGGTTTAGACATGGAAGAATAAGAATACAGTGGAGCCATCGGGACCGTACATCTAGTAGCTTCATCATGAATGTCCTTTGTTATATATATATATATATATATATATATATATATATATATATATATATATATATATATATATTAATATGATCTCAGCCACCAAAAGGATACGCCTGCTCAGAATACATCCACCGATAGGATAGTCTGGCCTATAGCAGTTGGATTTGGAGGCATATAAGTAATCCAAACCGTTGATCTGACGGAATACAACGATGAAAAGCGGCTGCCTCAGAACTCTTCAAGATTAGAAAATCCTAGACTTTCGAATCAATCGTCCACAAAGCAATGATCAAGGAAACGGTCCGTATTCATCGGAAAAAGTTTAACAATCGTAGTTCTAAAATATTCCACTAGAATTTAATTATTAGGCATCCTCCATCAAGGGTGAGGCTCATCTTGTAAACGGTTTGGATGGCATATAAACGTCAAGATGGAGCCCAGGAAAGTTTCAATGGTAGGCATTTCTTCTCCCAGTTTCCTCTTTCGTATGGCCCACTTGAGTCTTGTATTTGGCTCATTTTTTGTCAAATGTTCTAAAATGAGCTCGCAAAACGGATGGACGGGGTGGATTTATCACAAACATCACGGTGGGCTCCACCTAGCTTCCCAGCGCAGGACTAAGCCTGGCCCAAGTGTGAGGCCAGAATCCAAAGAAAGCCTTTCAATGCTTCATACACGTATCAGCGATTTGGACGGATACGGATTTGCTACTCCCCCTGACACCAGCAAATGGCTGGTGGTCGGTGCTCTGTCGGCCCCACCATGATGTATGTGTTTCATCCATGCGGTCCATATATTTTTAAAGATCATATTACAGAATGAGGCCAAAAATGAGGTATATCCCGATCTGAAATGGACCACATTACAGGAAACAGTGTGGAATGAGCGTCAACCATTAAAAACATTTTGGGGGCCATAAAAGTTTTGGATGGAGACGATTTTTGTTTTTCCGCTTCATCTAGGCCTTTATGATCTAATAAACATATTGGATGTCAAATAAACAGTAGTGTGGGCCTTAGGAGGATTTTAATGATGGATATCCAATCACTATTGTTTTCATGTAGTGTGGTCCACCTGAGATTTATATACCTCTCGTTTTTGGCATAAATATATAAAATGTTCTTTAAAAATGGATGAACGTAATGGATGAAATACATACATCATGGTGGGGCCCACAGAGCACTGACCATCAGCCACGGGGCTGGTGTCAGGGGGAGTAGCCAATCCGTCAGGATTACGGTGAAACTATGACACGTGTACGGTTGAAGAGTCAGTGAGCTGGAAACGGATTGGCTACTCCCCCTGGCACCCGCCAATGGCTGGTGGTCGGTGCTATGTGGGCCCACTATGATGTATGTGTTTCATCCATTCCATCCATCGATTTTTAGAGATCATTTTACGAACAGATTCAAAAATGAGGTACATCCAAATTTCAAGTGGACCACATTACTGGAAACAGTGTTGAATGAGGGTCAGCCATTAAAAACATTTTGGGGTCATAAAAGTTTTGGATCAAGCCGATCTTTGTTTTTTCTCTTCATCTGGGCCTGTATTACCTAATCAACAGATTGGATGTCAAAGAAACAGTATAGTGGGCATTAGGAGGATTTTAATGATGGACATCCAATCATTATTGTTTTCATGTGGTGTGTTCGACCTGAAATTTAAACCCCTCTAATTTTTGGCACCAAGCCATAAAATGATCTGTAAAAATAGATGAACGGAATGGATGAAACACAAACATCATGGTGGGGCCCACAAAGCACCGACCACTAGCCACGGAGCTGGTGTCAGGGGGAGTAGCCAATCCGTCATCGAGCTTGCAGGTCCCTCTGACGCATGCTTAAGCAGTTGGACGCGGATTGGCTACTGACAGGTTGAGTACCCAGACTGCTACTGAAGTGACGTCACTAAGTTCTGTGGGTCCCAACGTAATGTATTTTTTGTATCCACGCCGTCCATCTATCTTGATATATCATTTTATAGTATGATCTAGAGAATGAGTCACATCCAAAACTCCAGTCGATCACACCACAGAAAACAGTGGGGAGAGTGACACCACCGTTAAAAACTTCTAAAAGCCACAAAAGTTTTCGATCAAGCTGATATTTATGTTTCCACTTCTTTAATGTCTTTGTTAACTTATGAACAGGTTGGATTTCGAAAATAAATCATGGTGGTCCTTAGGAAGGTTTCAACGGTGGGCATAAATCTTCCCGCTGTTTTCTGTGGTGTGGGTCCACTAAAGCTTTGGATCTGCCTCATTCTTTGGCCAAGCCTTAAAATGATATCTCCAGATGGATGGACGGCATGGATACAACACATACATCATGGTCGGGTCCACAGAACTTGGTCACGTCACTTCAGTAGCGGGTCTTCCTACTCAACCTATCAGTATCCAATCCGCGTCCTAAGCAGTTGCCACATACATACTGTAGTTTGTCAAAAGGTTGGGGGCGCAGATATCAGCTGCAATTGACAATTTACAGTATTCTGAGTTAAACGTCGAGCCTTTTCACTTTTGGTCCTTGACCTTCCTCAAAATTGCAAAAGCAGCCCTGCAAGAAAGAGGGCATGTTCCCAAGGGCATTTGCATGAAAATAGGCTGGACTTGGGTTCCAAGCTGCCACAGAGAGCCCGAAAACGTGATCGTCATTCACGAACCCATGAGTCCATGACCCAGTTCGTACGGGAATACTCTACAGCACCCGCTGTAGGAAGCGCGTGCACCACGCAAACTCTGTGGGGCCCACCGTGATGTATGTGTAAAATCCACACCGTCTATCAGTTGATCCACCGCATACTCGCCGTGATTTATCTGTAAATTCACCGCGTGGTCCACCTGGGTTTTGGATAGGCTTGATGCCTCTTCATTCTGGTGGGGCCCACCTGATTAACCTCTGTTCCCTGTGGTGAGGCCCACCCGAGTCTTCGATCGGCCTGATTTTGGGCTCAGCTACGATCGTTACTCAACTGATGGACGGAGTAAATCACACACGTATCACTATGGGTCCACAGAGCTGGGGTGTTGCATGATTCTGATCACACAGCCACCGTACACGTGGCATTCATGTGACCCGAATGTCACGACCCAGACGTCACACTGAAGGTTGATCCTGACCATTCGTCGCCATGAAATGGACGGTTATATTGAAAGCAGTCAACGACCCATTTTTTCGACGACCACATCTCCTCAGCATACGTCGCTGGTCTATGTATGGACCCGTCCACACATCTTAGACAATCCTATCCATCATTTACCTTCGATTCTCCCTATCATTGACCGTTAATCATTTTCATTCCCTGCCGTTGCTTTGAGATCTACCGATCTGATCGTTAGAATCATCCATACATGTTTATCTTCAACCACCTGCCATCCACACAACGACGGATAACTAGATGAACGGATCCGATTGATACATCATACCGCCATCCATAGCGTAGAGAGATCTCCATACGGTTCTTCCGGTCCTACTCTGCCAACTCCCTAAACAGAGATCAGAACCGTCCAATCGATCCGATAACTCCACAGTAGCAGTCTGCGTGCGTACTCTGCCGGCACATCAGACAGCTCCTCAGGACTAGAAAGGCCAAAAAGGCTGGAAGTACACTCTCAGGACAGATCTTAGATGGGCCTGATTTCTTTTTTTTTTTAACGGAGAAAAAAAGAAAAGAGCGGTACAAGTAAGAGGGTGTACACGGCACCGCAAGAGTATATTAGCCGATTTGGTGAAACATACCGAAGCTTGTCTGACAGGACACCTGAAATGAAAAGCGCCGTCAGGATTTGTCCGTACATATGGGATGGTATGAGATCGAGATGGTCCATATCTGAAGTATAGCTGTCCACATCAAGCAATTATTACAGCCGAGAAGTGTTTCTGTAGATAAAATATTTTCATGTACTGTGGATAGTACCGGAGGTCTTTTAGCCACACACGCTTCACACGTGCTACATAGCAGAATCAGTGCCTGCATAAAATGGCCCAGCGTGCAGATGAGCATGTGTCGGGATCAGGCCGTCCAGTACCAATCAGGCAAGCCGATATATGCGCCTGTGATTAGAGCTATGGTTTCACGTGTGCTGATGCGATTTGAAAGTCTACTCGCCTCATACGTGAAGACATGTTCCACTCGTGCGACATCAGGACCGCTCGTCTGGCGATGAGTTCCATGCTTGAAGAATCAAGCATATGAGATCACTGTTGTGAAAATAGAGTGATGGTCCAAATTCTACGTACACGTCCCATGTGACGATCGGATTGGCCTGAATTTGAGAGTCGAGGCATAGCATCTACGTTGATGAACGGCTAAAATCTTTATGTAAATATCTCTACTGTATATACAGAGATAGCGACTACGGTCCACCTGGGATTTTGGGTCTATTTCATTTTTTGGATCATGCCATAAAATGAGCTTTTAACACATATGGACGGCGTGGATGTAAGGAGAATACATTACGGTGGGCCCTAAAGTCGGAGATTACATCCACCTCCGTGGATCCCCGAAGCCTCGCCCTTGGGAGGAATGGTTTAAGTTTTACAGCATAGCACTTGGAACGGCTTAGATTGAATCTATCCGCCACTTCTTTTAATTTGTTTACTGTAGCACACGTGAACATGCAATGGAATGCGGCATAAATTAGGTGAGGCCGATTATGATATATGTGTTAAACGATTTCAAATCATTGAGTTAGATAAATGTGTATAGCAAGTTATTAAAAACTGTATGTATTATCATATGTTTGCATGTTTTGGATAGGTTGATTTTTAGTTATAAGGTTGATGTGGTGAATGAAATTAAGTAGTTTAATTCCCAGTTCAACATAATAGATTTGGGAGAGGTGATTCTTGAAATTAAAATTTTTGAAGAACTACGGAAACATTTTATCTTAATTATATTGCCGAGAAAATTTTGAAAAAAAAATTTTATATTCTATATTGCACATATGCAGGTACTTCATTTGAATTTTGATTCAAATGTAAAATTGTGTAAAAAGAAACGTGATAATGTATTACAATTTGAATACTTTAGTATCATTGAACATGTAATATATCTAATAAATTCTACTAAATCTAATATTATATATGCAATTAATAAGTTGAGTAGATATACCAATAACCCTTAGGAAGATCACTGGTATGTTATAAATAAATTACTTAGATACTTGAAAAAGACTTACGGCTTGGTTTTAAGTATATAAGATATTCATCGTACTCAAAAGGTATAATAATGGAAATTGAATATCAAAATCAATGGAATCTAAATCCACTCATGGTTATATGTTTACTTTTAAACGAGCTACATGTTTACTTTTAAACGAGTTACGATATCTCAGAAGTGTAAAAAGCAAACTTGTATATCCTAGTTCACGATGGAGTCCGAGTTCAATGCTCTTACAATTATAGGTGAAGAGGCCGAATGATTGAAAATTTTGCTTTCAAAAAAACTTATTTGGGTAAGCCAGTAGTAATAATTGCGTTATATTGTGATAGTCAAGTTGCTATAGTTAAAACAAGCAATATGACATATAATAAAATTTTCAGATATGTACGTCTGAGACATACTTAGTAGTCAAGCAATTAATTCAATATGAGATTATTGTAATTGACTTTAAAAGATTTAAAAACAATCTAACTGATCCACTAACTAAAATACTAGGCATAGAGTTAGTGATGAGTACATTGAGAAAAATGAAGTTGAGTTTCATTTAGATAAGTTATTGGTAATGGAAATCCAACCTATATGATTAGAGATCCCAAGAATTACATTAATTGGGTAACAAGTTTTTTGAGTGATTCAGTATCAACACTATATATGGTAATTGAGAACTCCATTGCTATGTTGTAAATAAGGAAAGTTGAACTATGTCCTTAATAAGCTTCATATATATGATACGATGAGACATCTAGCTGCAGGTATATCTTGATGGACTCACATATATAAGTATGAAAATTGAGCTACTTCCTATGAGAATTGAGACATTCCTCTAAGTCACTGAATAAAGCACATAGTTGTAATGTGCTGGCCAGAATAGGCCCATACCTTTACCAGCCCAAAACTTAAGACCCAGGGACGATGGGCCAGGTAAAAAAATTGATAAAATCCCTATTTTCCTTGAATTACTCCTAATATATCCATCCCCTGATCAAGTTGATCTCACATGCACAAGAAATAGACATTCTAGATGAATAAAATCAACAGTCTAATTCAAGATATATGGGTTACCCAACGGAAGATTGGAAGGATATATTTGTGGGATAGAACGTATGTGGACATGAAGTTAGGTCGGTATAAAGTGACTTCAGCTCAAGAATAATTCGATAAATTATCAGGTCATGTCCCAAGGCCAGCGCATGAACCTAGCCAGTTGGTTCAAGCCTGATAAAAAATTAGGTTGAGCTCATAATGTCAAGCAGGCTACCCAACCCATCGTCCCTCTATATAAATAAAATGTCCATTTTAGGGCCCGTTTGGATACCACCAAATAAGTTACCCTTAAAAAAAAAAAAAAAAAAACTTATAGCAGTGGATAAGTGTCTTATTTGAGATAAGTAGCTTTGGTTTATGATATAAGTAGTTTTTTATTATTTAAATTACTTAATCACTTTAGTTTAGTAAGTAGAAATCAAGATAAGTTACTTAAGAAATAAACGCTCCCTTAGTATCTCTGAGTTAGGGGTCCTCAAACGCTGCTCTAAAGCACCATCAGTAGATGAGCAGCACGCATGCTGGCCTAGATATGCACCCTTCATCGTTTAGGCTCCAAAGTGATGTGCTCCAAACCGTTCACAGGGTTATTGCCACTCAGAGAAAATGTAGGCACAAATATCATAGAACTTCTGTCAGCCCCATGCGTTGGTATGGCCTACATGAGTTTTGGATGTGACTTATTTTTAGATTCCCTTCCTACATGGTCTTTCAAAACCGATGGACAGATGTAAGGAATGGGTTTGGCACGGACATCCCTGCAGGGTCACGGGCAATCCACTTCCACCAAAATCAGGTCCCTCCTGGTTGGGTGATTTGGGTTGAACACGGATTGCGTATTGAATAAGTTCTATACGGGCTCACCATGATGTATCTTATCCATGCCGTCCATTTATTTTACCAGCTTATTTTAGAGCATGAGCCTAAATTCAAGCGTATCCAAAGCTCGAAGTGGACTACACTACGGGAAATTAAATACCTATAGTTGAAAAGTTCTTAGGAATAACAAAAGTTTTAAGTTAAGCTGATATTTTTATTTCACTTTCATCCATGGTTTTGTGACCTTATGAGCAGGTTGGATGACAAATAAGCATCGGTGTAGGCCCAAAAAAGGTTTCAACAGTGGATGTCATTATTCTCACTGTTTCCTGTGATGTGGTTCATTTGAGCTTTGGTTATGCTTCAGTTTTGGAATCGTGTTCCAAAATGAGTGTGGATAAAATACATACATCATGATGGGATTCATGGAATCCAGTCACTAGGATATAGGTGGTGAGTGTCGCAAAATGGGCCTAGCCGTACATATATTATGTAGTTGGTGAGTAAAAACCTCGGGGCCCATTGTAATGTAAATGTTTTATTCACGTTGTCCATCTATTTTTTCAGCTCATTTTAGGACATGAGCCAAAATTGAAGTATATCCAAAGGTGGAACACACCACAAGAAACAATAGGAATTAATTGCATATGTTGAAAGCTTCTTCGGATCAAGCTAATATTTGCGTTTTCCCTTCATCAATGCTAGTGGGATCTATATTTTGCAGGATCATGTTAGAACATGGCTCAAAAATGAGGTCGAGTAAAAAAAAAAAGAGGCCAATTCAAAACTAAGCGCATTGCACAACTGAAAAAAACGGTAGGGAAATGTCTACCGTTGAAACATTTTTGGGGTCCACCGTTATGTCTACATGCCATCCTTGATGATCTTAATCAAAAACTTTTGAGACCCCATGAATGTCCTCACTGTTTCCTGTCATGCGGTCCAGTCGAGTTTTGGATTCCCTTTATTGTTGGGCCCATAGGACCTGGCAAAATGGATTGACTAAGTAGATTTCTCACGAACATCAAGGTGGGCCCCACCTAGCTTTCCATCACAAGAAGCTCTACAAAGGGTGGCAGCTGACATTTACATTCATCAAGTGGACCACATGGTGAGGATTTAACTCCCACCATAATTTCTTTTAGGGCTACATGAGTTTTGGGTCAAGCGGACATTTGCGTTCTCTCTTATCTAGGCCTACGTGACCTTATGAAGAGGTTGGATGGCAAACAAATGTCATGGTGGCCTCGGAGAGGTTTTAGTGGTGGGTATCATGCATCATTATGACTACTACTTCCCATAATGTGGTTCACTTAAGCCTTAGATCTATCTCAACGTAACTTAAATGATTTTTTAGAAATAAAAATAAGTGAACTGCATGAATAAAACCCATACATCATGTTGGGCCCAACATAGCCTCTGGCAGTCCCCAATCTGCTTCGGTGAGGCTAAGGAAACACAAACTTGGGTGAGATAGGGAACCTAAAAATACAATTAAGATTATTTGTACTAAAAAATGTGACAATTGTCCGGGTGATAAGTTGTTACACTCCAATTATCCAACTATAACGAGAAGTGGATTGCCTTTGTGCTGACGTCATCTGGTTCTATGGGCCTTACCATGTTGTATGTGTTATATCAAAACAGTCTATTCATTTGGGGAGATCTTCTTAAGTTACGCATCAGGAAATTAGACAGATCCAAAACCCAAGTAGACCACATAATAGAAAGCAATGGGGATTGAATGTCTACCATTGAAAACTTCTTGGGGTAATAGAAGTTTTGGATCATCTAGGTCTATGTTGCATAATGAATAGTTTGGATGATAGACAAACATCATAATAGGCCCTATGAAGGTTTCAATGGTGGGAATCATTGTCCCTACTAGTATATGTGATGTAGTTCATATAAGTTTCGGATCTATCTCAAATTTTTTTTTTTTTTCACTCATGCACTAAATTGATCTCCAAAAATAAATATACAGTATAAATATAACACGGACATCATGGTGGGACCATGGAACATGGTGAGGTCAGACACACATTGCGGCACACGCTTCCACTAATAGCCCCCTTGACTCCTATTAAGGCTAATGATGTACTATTTTAGTATAAATGTTATGGGGCTTGTTTTATTTTTTATTTTCATTGAAAATACATGGTAAATGTTCATCATAAATCGCCTGACAGTTTGATTTTTGTGAGTATTTTGGTCTAAAAAATTAGTAAAAAAGGAAATTTTGTGAGCCCCCACCATGATGTATGCGAGATATCCGTGATGTTCATCTGTTTGATAGGAACATTTTAACTTACAAAAAAAAAAAAAAAAAAAAAAAGAAGAGCGAATGGAAAACTCAAGTGGCTCACACCCTAAGAAACAATTGTTATAAAACTTTCATGGTTGAAATGTTTTTTCTTTTTATAACTCAAAAGACTGTTTATTTGCCATCTAATCTGTTCATGAGGTCACATGAGCAAAAATATCAGTTTAATCCAAAACTTTTATACCCTTTTTTTTTTTTTTTTTTTTTTTTTTTAAGATGGTCTTTTAATTCCCAATTTCTGTGATATGGTCCACTTGAGCTTTATGTTTGCCTCAAAATCATGCCCTAAAATCAGATAAGAGAATGGATGGACAGCGTGGATAAGCCATATACATCACAATGGGCCCACATAAATTCACATTCCATCTCCATTTCAGCATTCGAATATATTATATCAATCTTCTATACCCCGTGTTTAGTTTTCAATTAGCAAAGAGAATAATAACATCTTTCTTCTATCAAGCCTAAGAAGACAAGCGTGTGGCAAACTCAGACCGAACGGCAGTAGGAGGACTCAAAGCGGCAACACGCCATTTCAAAAATTTCCCCCGAACCAACAATACAAGGAGAAGACTCAAATCTCCCCTCATCAAATTCCATCCCTTCTCATCTCATCCGTCCATCACTTCCTAGCCCACAGAAATCAGACATGCCGTCCAGATCCAACAATGGATAGGGAAGTTGACCTTCCCCAATCCAACCCATCAAAGAAACTCCACCACTCGATCGCTGCCGCTTCAGATTCCCTTCGCCATGTCCAAGCCGCATTCAAGCGCCAACGTCCTATCGGTATCTCTCTCTCTCTCTCTCTCTCTCTCTCTCTCTCTCTCTCTCTCTCTCTCTCTCTCTCTCTCTCTCTCTCTCTCTATAAATTTGGGATTTTAGATTTTTCCCATTTGGGTCTGGAATTCTGTAAATTTGGGATTTTTCCCATCTGGGTCTGGAATTTTACGGTGATCGGTGTAATTTCCAGGTCAGATGCCGTCCAATGTTTGTCGGGCAAGGCGTGTGTTGGTTCCGCAAAAGGACTCGATTAAGAGCCTGCAACGAGGCTTGGAGGAATTGGGAAATGCTGTATCCAAACAGGATAATGCAGCACATGATATGATTTATCAGGCGGGACCTGAGGATTCCTCAACTGCTCCGGCTTCCATTACAGAGACCATGACTAGTACAACTACTGCTCCAGATGAGAATGTGGGTAATTTTGGTTTGCAGACAGATGAAGTCGAAACCGTCCCTGACCGTGGGAACAGGTGTTTGGATTGTGGAAGTGATTCTGGGATTTCTTCGTCCAATGCAGCATTTCAGCGTGACTTGATCTATGGTCCAAAGAAGATCCAGTTTTCCTCTGTCAGCAATGCCAGATCAGCTTGTCCAGAACCTCCTCCACAGAGTAAGAAGCATCCATGTTATGGAGTACTGAAACAAGCTTTTGTTCGAGGAAGCATGTAATGTTCAGCCAGAATTTTTGTACAGGCGGGGCCCAACTTTCCATGATCTGGGTTGTTCGTCGGGTGGTGATGCTGCAAAGAACTTCCTCATCAGACAATCCTAGCTGCATAGTTATTGTCCTGCAAATAGATAATTAAAATGAGAATACAGCCTACAGTCCATATGCAATGGAAGAAGTATGCCTGCCTGATGGCTGCAACTGTTTGATGAGGAGATTTAGGCCCATTGCCCGTGCTCACCATATGAAAAGCCTTGATCACTTAGATGCACGCCCCACCTGTTCGTATGATGGCCCAAGCGAAAACAGTTGTAATTTGGACTAAGCATTGTATAGTACCTACTTTTGTTTCTATGAATCACATTGCAAACAAGACTATAATTGCGCTGGTTTTGATACCCGTCTGTCCATTTGTCTCTATCTCTTGGTTTATGCAGGGGGCGGTGACCAGGCAGCCGCTGATACTAGAACCGAGAACTTGTCATCGCATATGACTTACCTTGCGTTATCTGAGAGCGAATGCAGTCTGAATGATCGACTAGGAAAGCGAAGCATGAGCAGTCAGGATTTTAAGCAGCAGGATTATCAGCATACTGAAATGTCCAACATGAGCACAAGGTCTGGTGGGACCTGTTTGTTGTCGAAGACGAATGAGTTAGTGCACGATCAGCACTTCAAGGGCTTTCTCGGGAAAGTCGCAACCCATCCCATGACTCAATCTTCAGTTGCAGGTTCTTCATGTATTACTACAACAAACATCCATTCATTGTCAGCACCCATCCTAAATTCCACGACTTACAATCCCCATTCGCATAGAGATAGCTGGTCACTCATGGGCACAAAACATTTGGAAGATTTCAGTTCAAATCAAGAACCGATAATTCAAGGAGGTTTAGCCCTGCCATCCTGTCCTTGTTCCAGTCGATACACACGACATTGGCCAGACAGACGGCTGTGTCGACCCAAGTGTCTTCATCTGCTCCAGATACCTCAACGGGGGGAGTTCAGGATCATAGCTTGTCAAAGGGGCAGGGGCCCATCATAAAGGAAATCAATGGGTTGCCAGATGGATGTTTGGGTCATCCAAGGACAGTCCATTTTGATGAAAAATCAACTAAAGTGAAGGAGTATTCAGATGAAGTTAGTGATATACAATCTCAGGCTCCACCCACAAAAAACAAATCTTCAAATGCAAATTTGGAGCCTTCTCAATCAAGCAAATCTGGAAAGGATACCGGTGGCAGAGACCCATCTGCGCCTCGTAAGAAGAATTACGACTCCAATATGTTTCCTAAAGTTAACGGGAAGCGCTATCAGAAGCTTGGCAAGATAGGCAGTGGAGGAAGTAGTGAGGTTCATAAAGTCATATCATCAGATTGTACAATCTTCGCCCTTAAAAGCATCAAGCTTAGAGGTCGAGATTATTCAACTGCTTATGGATTCTGTCAGGAGATTGAGTATCTGAACAAGCTGAAGGGAAAGAACAATATCATACAACTCTTCGACTCTGAGGTACAAAAAATAATTGATATGCACTCCCCTCTCACTTGAGGATTGAATATGGTGTCGTGATGATTTTAACAGTATCAGCACTGTGCTTTGAATTTCAATTTCTTCCATCCGCTGTAAAATGCTCATTTAACTTTGACCCAAGTTGCATATTGGATTTCATATTTTGATAACTGTAAATCAGAGTTTGGATGTGTTTTCTTACTCATGTCATGAGATGAAAAACACCCAAATTTGACCAAATTTTCACCTGTGGAGGGGTTTTACTGATTGTGGGACACGCATTCCCAACCTTGACATACCATAAGCAGTTAATTACATCTCATGAGAAAAACCTTGTTTAAATGGAAAAATAAAGTCGATCGTGTATGAATAGTGCATAATGTGTGTACATTATGTTGGTGATCATGTATGAAGATGATCTGATGATCTAATGGTGGATCTTTGATGATAGTGTCCTCATTGTGGGTACTGCACTGTGTAAGAGTGTGCATGATGATACTCCAGGTAGGAGTGTTTAGCACAACAACGATAGAAGTATATGTGGAGTGGGTCCACTTTCAAGGGATTTATAGATTCCTGTTGAGGATTAATGTGCATGATTGCACTAAGGTCAAGTTGACTTGAGATATATTATGAGACTGCTACCATTAGCGATTTGACGAAGTCCAAGGAAGCACCTAAGGTGTCCATGTGTGGGACTTTTAGAGTGCATGTCATTTATTGAAGTGGAGAAACTGTTAGATAAACACTCATGGCTGCCCCTTGGTGGGAGTAGGATTGGGCTGGATGGCAATAGTGCATCCCTAAGGGGCGAGTATCAAGTTTGACACTCTGATGAGCATTCATCACTGGTGGACTGGAGGATGACCATACTATGGAGGGTGGGGTCTCTCGGTGATGAGTGCCGAAGGAACTGAATAAGAGAATGAAGATGCTTTCTCATTAGGGTTGACACCCTTGAGTCCTAGCAGTGGTCCAAGGATGAGCACAATGGTGTTTGGTGGCTACGCCAAGAGGGACTTGGGATGCAAAAAATGCATTGATGGAATGTCAGGGATGACAGTCTACAACGATTGCTTAAGGTGCATTCTGTGAGACCTGGGGTTACGCCTAGGAAGAGAATGTCAGAGTAAATCTCTGGTTAGGCCCAGAGATGGGAGGCAGAGCCCTGAGGTGGAATCTTGAACACTGACGTATTTGAGTTGAGAGTGTCTAGATTGGCGCTCTTGTGTGCCAGGAATGCCATGGTGCATTCCTGCAGCTGGGTGGTCCAATCCATGGCCCTTAAAATTGACCTACGGGCAGAGCCTTGGCTGTGCCTGAGCCAGATTGTCCCACTCCAATCACTGGTATGTATGAAGAATGGATGGTTCAAAGAAATTCATTAGTGGTTCCCATTTAACGTACATTCATAGTTGAAAGACACTTGTTGAATCCAAAGTCATGTTTCCATGATCCAAACCCTTTATATGATGATACGAAAAAGAAAGAAAGAAAGAAAGAAAGAAGAAGAAGCTTACATTGGACCATTTCAATCCTTCAGCTGTTTTGATTTTTTCTTACAGGGCCAAGGCCTTTCCAACCCAATAGGAACCAGGCCGGCCAGGGCTAGGATTTAGGGAATTGGCTCTGGGTTAGGGACAACCTTGGCCCAGCCCTAGCCCAACCAATTGCTACCACCCCTATCTGTAGCCTTGGATTAAGCGCACAGAGGATAGTGTGCCAAAAGCTACACTTGATAGTATAGAGTGCAAAGTCTGTGTTTGGATAGGAATGGCGATATCATAATGATGATACTACTAAATTACTGACATGTCAAATCAATACCTCAAAATTCACTAAATCCAGTGTTTGGATAGAAAATTTCTATTGCAATGTATTGCATATTTGTAATGATTACAATTTTTTTTAACCTCTCTCCATCACATCTGCACTTGACCACTGAATTACAATACATCTTTACTTGACTAAACAAACGCTGTAAAATTGTAATGATGACTAAAATACACCACATCGCCATCAAATATGGCCATCCAAACAGGCCCTAAGGATGGCTGTCCTTAAAGAATTGAATGATCAAAGGTGTTCTGTTGAAGAGAACCGAAAGAAGAGTGATCCAGCTCTCATCTTTCTGCAACCTTATGTAGGATTTTATGGGAGGGTAAGGCCCAGAGACTGCCACAGGCTGCACTTTAGATGAGGATTATACCTGCTAATGAGCACAACTGCTCAAAAGAGTGGTAGTGGTGGCACTCAATACCTGTTAAGATTGGGAAGATGGGTGTAGAGTTGCACCCGAGTTTTAGAGATGAACTTTGGAGGAAAGGTGCCAGTTGCACCTTCACAAGACATGCACATACATGCATAGAGTAAAGGGGAACTCAAGGCAGGTTCTCGCTAGTCAGGCAAGGGATATAGTGGCATCCTCTTACATCCCCTTACACAATGCAAGGAAAAGATAGTTGCGAGGGGCATGTGGGTTGAATTAAGACCATTTTCACCCAAATTAAAGGGATCAAGTCCAATTGCATACAAGAAAATGACGGAAACCCTTTAATTGCCCCATTAATTCGTTAAAGATGTGGACACCTTTTTTGACAAAAATGGCTCACTTCTGTAAGCTATCACCAGAGAGCAGCGCATGCCACGTCCTGGACTCTGTGATAAAGAGTGCAAGGGCATCCACGCCTGCCGAGGACATGCAAAGGAAAACAATTCCTTTGTGAATAAAGTTAGAAGCACCTAGCAGAGCAGAGGCTCTACAGAAAGAATGGAACATATTCTCTTCAATGAAAGGCAGCAGTGTACTCATGTACACATGGCAGTTACATGGATATAGCAAACACCTGTATGGGAAATACACAACATGATGCAGAGTAGATCAGTATATGAAATCTGATTACAACCTCATAACTGTTGTTTCTTACTGAAAAGACAAGAGTAGGAAGAAAATTATGCATGAAAATCTAGTCATCTAGAGTAGTTTTCCCCCCTATTGAGGAGCCTTATGATTGATTCCATTCTTTTTAGCAGCATTATATAGCGTGTGTTTGGTTGCACCAAATGTCATGAAATCTAATTTGGTGCAAAATACCATTATATTTGGTGCAACCAAACACACTCATATACAAATTTTTGTATCGGGAATGCATGATTGCTATTTTATTTGCTCTCTATATTATTTGTTATTTTTAGCACTGATTAGAATCCCTGCTTGCTTGAGCCCCCCATAGGTGACAGATAAAACTCTACTCAATGAAGTCATGAATGGCGCGATGACTATCAATGATGGAAAGATCAAGGATGATGGATTTATTTACATGGTACTTGAATATGGTGAAATTGATCTGGCTCACATGTTGTCACAGAAGTGGAAGGAAATGGATAGCTCCTGTTCGAGAATAGACGAGAACTGGCTCCGGTTCTATTGGCAGGTCTGCATACTGCAAGTTTGCCTTATTCGTCAGGCAATATATTCTCCTTTTTGGACCTATTCTATTTTCTGCAAATTCACTGCTATGTATGATTTTTACAGCAAATGCTTCAAGCTGTAAACACAATTCATGAGGAGCGTATTGTGCACTCGGACTTGAAGCCTGCTAACTTTCTTCTTGTCAGAGGCTCATTGAAGCTGATTGATTTTGGCATTGCCAAAGCTATAATGAGTGATACGACCAACATCCAGCGAGATTCACAGGTTCTTGGTTAACTCTCTGGCTGTGTTTGGATGTTCAATTTGATTGGATTGTAGCAACTCCACTGAAGGAAGAGTAAATGACCAAAGTGGGCCTAGCTCTACCCTGTTCATATTAATGGAGCAGCCTCAAAATTGCAATTACCAGCATTTTAGTCCTGCTGGAAACACAGGGACTGAAATTAGGGTTTGGTTGCCATTATGAAGTAAAATGGTGCTACTGCCACTTCGATTGTTTCCTCTATAATGAATTGAATGAGTTAATGTTCAGCTGAAAATGGAGCATCCACAGACACTACTAACCATTCTACAATGCCTTTACATTTTCAAGTGGAATGAAACAAAAAAGATTGAATACTTTCACCTATTTCTTATATTACTACAGGTGGGTACACTAAACTACATGTCTCCAGAAGCATTCATGTGGAATGAGCACGATGCAAATGGAAACACTATCAAATGCGGGCGGCCATCCGATATATGGTCCCTTGGCTGCATCCTCTACCAAATGGTTTATGGAAGGACACCTTTTGCAGATTACAAGACGTTCTGGGCCAAGTTCAAGGCCATAACAGATCGAAACCATGAAATCAAGTACGACCCAGTTCCAAACCCGTGGCTACTTGATCTTATGAAGAAATGTCTTGCATGGGGTCGCAACGAAAGGTGGCGGATACCTCAGCTGCTTCAACACCCATTCCTTGTCCCTCCAATACCACTTCAGCTGCCCCCCTCGCGCGACCAACACTGTAAATTGCTTATGCAGATGGCTGAAGCATATGAGAATGTCCCTGAGGTGTCTACAATATTTTTACAACTCCAAAAACAACTAGAGAACTTTAAAAACACTGGAACCTAAGCATATCACTGAAAAGTTTGCCTTATTTTATATGCAGGGAAGGATTTGAGAATGCAAATCCTCATGATTCTTTGGGCGGGTTCCCTTGTAATTCCATGTACTCAATATAGTAGCAGTGTCCAGTATTTTGTTTAATGGAAAAATAAAATAAAATCCACAATAGGCATTTAGGCAGTTCTTTTCTGCAACTATGATCTATTTTTTGTGTAATGTTCACATATAATGTTGTATGTGGCTTTTCACATACAACTCTTTCTTTACACTAGTATGTCACTTGTGTATAACATCTGGACCATGAAAAGGGCACTTGGGGTTGAAAACTAGGATATTCCATTCATTAGGCGGGTTACACTGTTGAAATTGGTGGACAGCCAATAGAGTCAATCTACATGTGTGGGCCCCTATAATGAGCCGATTATTCCAAATTTTGTTCAAGATGATCTTCATGGTATGCTGTTATGCTCACCCTTTTCATGGGTCAGAGCTGTGGACGGTCATCAAAGTGAGACATTGAAACGAACAATGAATTTAGCAAGGGCAACACTGCAAAACACATGTAAATGATGATGAGCTCACTGGCCTGATCATACACCCTATAGAGATTGCATGTTGATCTCATTGTATTTTACTGAACTGATTGGATTTTCTTTAGTTTCCCATCCCCACTTCTCTCTTCTCTATGATCACTCTACGAGATCTAATATAAAATAGGGAAAAAGAAAATGTCACTGAGAAGGATGATTTTGGCCTCTGTTGGATCATTTTCCTCTGCCCTCCCAACTGTACCCAGTGTACATAATCCCAACCGAAATTATAGGTTGGGTTCTAAGAGGATCTTCTCTTTCCCTCTCTCTATATGTGGCTGTGGGGCATTAATAGAACCTCATTTTCTATCATCTGTGAGCCTGAAGGCATCATCTCAAGCATTGGCTGCTCACAACATCAATGTCAAGTCAGTGTTTACTGTCTCTAATGAGACTTCCATTTCGAATGCTGAAAGTTTCATTTGATTGCTATATGGTGAAACATCCATCGCACTATACCAGTTCAAAAGAATTTGGAACTAACATGTATTCATGATTTTTTTTAACATGGACCCCATATGAGAGCCAACATTTGTAGACAATGGTGAAGGTTTTTGGTTATATCATGTACATGGCACATGGTTAAAAAGAGGCTATATTCCACTGCATTTTTAACTAAAGGAGTGCAGCAATCTCAACTGGAAGAGTGGCTTGCTGTGTCCAACAGGCCGATGAATGAAGCTGTAGCTAAGTTACAAATACAACTTGTCTCTCTGATGAGTGACTCTGCTAGCCAAGATGGTTATTTTACAATTCATGCTCCATAAGAAAATCGGCACTCAATCATGTTGCTTGAGACTGTAAGCAGCTTCAGCACAAGCTTCCTCCAGCTTGCTGAAGAGTTCCTTCACGAAAGGTGTACTCGTCCCGTGTGTGATCCGCAGTACGTCTGCAGCTTTTGTGAAGGATTTAAGAGCATCCCTTGTTTCCTCAATTAACCTGTTGAACAACAGAAGGAATTATGTGCCAGAAGTACTGGAAAGAAAATGGTGGATCTCATCAGACAAATCCCAAAAGATATTCCAGACAACCATTCATACAGCTGGCAGCATTAGCATACAAGAGAGGAGTAAATGGGGGTCTTCGTGTAGAGCTCCATTTCCTCCAAAATGTTCTCAGTTATGCACAGACTCTTCAAAATTATAAACTGATACATCTTTTAAAACAAAGGAACGGTGCTGCTTTGAATCATTTCTGTTAACCATAAAAATACATGATAAAGCACCTGGACCTTTTGAAGGTAGTTGTTCTGCTTTTATGACAGATATGCCCAATGAAGAAATGCTTTAAGGCAACTTGCAACATCCTCCACAACTAGATAGATTGTTCCAAGATTTAGCTACCGTTTGAATGTACCTCAAATTGCAAAGTAGATATGTTTGTTTATTTTTATTTATTTATTTATTTTTTTTTTTTGTGCCCCAAATCAAATTTTGAGTCATTTCAGCTAACCTGAAATGATCTAAAAATCAGTTTGGGCAGAAAAGCATTTCCAGAGCCTGATATATTCAGGATACCAAAACCTACCCTTATTGTGTGGGTGTTCTGCCATTATAGTGCCTCAGTAACTCCAATAAATCTCAGACTTCTCATGGCATTCTTCACTAAATAAATGATGGCAACAAATCAAACTTAAAATGCCTCACATGGATGGTTAATTAGGGAAAGTCCGTTCAAACATTCATGGAGGTTTTTCTACTCATTGTCATAATTTTGCAAATCAGATTTTCAAACGGACCAAAGAAAGGTAAATGGACTGATCAAGTTAGTTTAACCAGAATGATGTAACGAAAAATGTAAAAGCAAAATGCTCAAGAAAAGAATAGAAGATGGGATTCCAACCATTCTAGTTTCCCACAAGTGTAATATTGCAGTCCAACCAAGGGATGAATTGCGGGGTATACTCCTGCGATATAGGAAGCATAATCAATCAACATTAAATGGATATTTTCCAAATTAAACAAAAAATGGAAAGACAATAGGCCAAACATTCCTATATATAATGGGAAGAGTGAAGACTGGTATGCATATAGTAAAGATGAGAATCACTTTCTTAATGGTGTCAAGAAATGCTGCTGCTAATGATGCAAATCAATGTCATCAAATTCGTATGATTCATATCGTATCGTATGGGTGTACGATTTGAATCATACACCCAAATCGCAGATCCTAAATAAGCAGCCGAATCGTAAGATAATCGTGGACTGCCTATATGGGCCCAAAAAACTTTAAAAAATCAAAATTATATTAATTTTTATTCAATTTTTTCTTTTTCTTTGTTCCGTTTGCTCATAAAATATGAAAACGGCTCTCCCCTATTAAAATATCCTCATTTTTTTTTTCTTGAGAGAGAGAGAGAGAGAGGAGATTTGGGAATTTTGATATTCAAAAGCCCAAAACAAAGAAATCAAGATATCTTTTTATTCACAATGGAATCAAATGCCATTTTCTTAACATGATTTTACACAAGAAAGGTACAAAAGAATGAATTTTTTAAAGGAATCTTGCATGTCTTTTAAGGAAAAACTTTCAAAAGACAAAAAAAGAACATGGAAAAAAACAGAATCATTTACTATCATGATATGTATACCGTATACATTATCTCAATTGATAGCATCATGATATGTATTACTTTTTTGGTACATGTTGATGGTAAATGCATGATTGATGAGTTTTTAATCTTTTCTGATATACTTATATCTTTTCATGTGTTATATATATATATAAGGGAACTGGTACTATGAGGTCGACCTCAAGGGAAATTCCCATGAGGTCGAGCTGTGTGGGCCCCACCGTGATGCGTGTCAAACATCAACACTGTGCATTTGATGAGTCCCCTTCAGTTCATGAGATATCCCAAAAATCAGCCGTATACGGAACTCAGGTGGGCCATACCATCTAAAACCATTTGAAAATATGCCTAAAATATATAAAAGCACTTGGTATGGCCCACCTGAGTTTTGGATGCGGCTGAAACTTGGTGTGACCCCTCATCCAAGTGGGACACAGAATGGATGAGCTGGATTTGTGAACCACATCTCAGTGTGCTGTGTGCCCAATAAATGATTTTGTATGTTTTAATGGGAGGGTAACCCCTGTCAACTGTTGTATGTGGTGTGGCCCACCCAAGTCATGGATTGACTTGATTTTTAAGCACGTGGCCTACCATGAAATGGTGCATCTGACTGATGGGGTTGATGTTCGACACACATCACGGTGGGCTCACACAGCTCGATCTCATGGAAAGTTCCCATGAGGTTGACCTCATAGTACCATTTCCCATGTGTGTGTGTGTGTGTATCAGATAAAATCTTACGATTTGCAATTCGATACGATTCAACCCCTATTACGATTTACAATATGATAACGATTTTGACAACATTGATGCTAATAGATAAACTAATACTTCTCATGCAGAAGGTTAATTGTATCAACATTCCAGAGCCAAAATCAAGCAAGCAACAATCAGAACATTCAAAGAGCTTTAGTTGTGGACTTAAGTAGCGGTTTTGGAGTGCGATTCGCCCGGGGTAAAAACCGGTACAGCTCGCCCTGATCCAGGCCAACTCAGTCCCATATCAATGTGGCGATGTTTCGTTTTGGACCGAAACTGATATAACACAGATGATACCAAGTCGTATCATACAATATTCAGACCATGACTTTAATAGGCCCAACACTTTTGAGTAAAGTTGAAACAGGACATACTCTCATAGACTGGAATTGTCAATCTGCAATATGATAGTGCTCCTCTCCAATCTTTAAGCTCCATCAAAATCTGCAGTAAGAAACAACACCAATCCTCTAGTCATGAAGAAACCCAATAAAAATGACAAATGTGCTCAATGAGCTTTTCTAAGCACACATACGTGTGCAGTAAAGCTCATGTACATGCTGTTTTTTTATTTTTTTGAAAGCTGATAAAATGGTATTAGGGCGAGTGGTCAAAAACGAAAAGACAACAAAAGAAAAGAAAGAAAACAAAAACAGAAAACAGCCTTAAAAACCTAAGAGAAGGACAGCCAAAAAGGAATAAAACAAGGGAAGGCCAAGAAACATGCAACAAGTCCACACCCACAACTAGGGGACCCAATCCTCGAGATACAAATGAACCCGACTAAGGAAACCATTGGTAGACCCACTGATATTCCAGAAGCAGTGACCATTTCTCTCACTCCACAAGGACCAAAAGATAGACAACAACACAACCTTCCATTTGGATTTCCCTAGCCTACCTCCTCCTTCAGTATGCGACAAACGGAACAAGCCTTTAATCAAGCCCGGCATCACCCAGATCACACCTGAACATCGAAGGATTCTAGATTAGATAATCCTAGAGAACCAGCAATGAATGAACAGATGATCCACAGATTCCTCAGCTTTCATACATAGCAAACACATGTTCAACAAGACCATCGATCTCTTTCGGATATTATCATAATAACTTTGTTCCTCCCAACAAGCCAAGCAAAGGCAGAAACTTTAGGAGGAGATTTATAAACCATAGCAGCAATTGTGACTACCAGCACTTCTATCATCAATCTGAATCAGAATTGCAAAGAAGGAATGAACTGAGAATTCTCTGGATTTACTAAATTGCCAAAAGAGAGAATCTTCAACTCACGGGGAAATGAACAACCCTGCAGATGGGCCAAAAGAGAAAGCAAGTCATCAAATTTGGACTAAAAAAGTTCTTGACAACAGGGGTGAGTCCACTCCACCCCAAAGGCTAGATTCGAGAAGCAATTTGCCACAAAGATACTAGAAACATGGAAAAGACGGGCCAATCCCGGAAAAGACGCCTGAAGTGGTGAATCACCACACCACACATCCTCCTAGAATCAAACCCTAGAGCCCATCCTGATAAGAAATTGGTAACATCGAAAACTTTAGGAGCCACTCGAGAAATACCTCTCCATATAAAGGAGGAATGACAAGGAGAATAACTTTTAGTCCACCAACCCATAGGAGCTAACCCATACTTAGCAGCTATGATCTTCCTCCATAAACTAGAAATGCCTCTTGTGTACACGCTGTTGGGGTAGTGTCCTGGAAGACCAATGTTATTAGACCTTAATTGATAACATGGTGAATTTCTGAGTTAATTCTTATGGAACATGTTTATGTAGGTTTGAGAGGTATAGCCTTTGATGCTCTTGGGCATTTGAGATTGAAAAGAAACGACTTGATAGCCTAGGGAGAGTTGTGATTCGTGGATCTTATTGCCTTGACCATGACCATACAAGTTTCTTAGCATACCTGTGATATGATTGAATGATCATCTCATGTGAGGAGACTAGCTTGGTGTTAGGACTTAGGATGGACAATACTTGTGATATGATTGGATGATCATCTCATGTGAGGAGATTGGTTTGGTGTCAAGATGGACAGTCTTTGCCCATCGGGGCCGACCTAGTGTCGGTTTGCCTTCTTCCCTACCTCATGTCAGTGTGTGTGTAATGGATGGTTCCTTGGATAGGGCCTTTGGTCGCTTGCAAGTATCAAGCCTATGAGACCCATCACAACTAGACTTGAATAGGCTTGCCGTTATATTAGCATTGTCAAATCCCCATGACTTGAGGATGCATGGATGGAGAGGGTCTGATTGATCATGCTTTAGCTCTCCTCGTGAGGCTACTGCATTGCCATTGAAAGTAGGTGTAGCTGGGTGTTTTCGTCATAGTCCTTGAAGCACGCATGATCTAATATGGGATCCACTTGTTCTACCCGAGACATGAACTAGTAGGACCTTCCATCAAGTGTTTAAAAGGTTAGTCAACACTTCTGAAGTCTCTAATTGGTCAATCGTGACTTTTAAACCATAAACTTTTTTTTTTTTAATTATAAATATTGTTGATTTGTTTTAAATCATGCTTGATGGATACCAATGGTTCAGATTGATTTGATCCATACCTTGGGTAGCAGGAAAATTGCCTAACGATGGTGACCATAGATTTAGATGATTGTGTTGTATGTAGGGATGTACATCGGGCCGAACTGAGTCGAACTGGGCTCAACCCGGCCCGGCCCGGTCACCAGCCAAACCAGCCCGAACACAGCCCGGCCCGGTCATCGGGGCAACTTGTCCAGCCCGAACCCGGCCCGGTCAGCAATCGGGCGAGTTCGGGCTAGTTTCGGACCCACGATTTGGACGGCCTTGATTTTTTGACTCTGCTCCATCTACTCCATGAGAAGGGCTTTGGCAGGTAACTTGAACGGCCTTGATTTTTGGGAAGGGCTTTTGTCATAGATTTTTGGGACGAATTTAGGATATATATATATATATATAATATATATATATATATATATATATATCTATATATATATATATATATATATATATATATTATATATATATATATATATATATAGGCTGAATCGGGCCGAACTGGAACCTATCCGAACTCGGCCCGAACTCAGTTTCGGGCCGAAGAAAATGGCCCGTCCCAACCCGAACTCAGTTCCGGGTCGGGCCGAGTCGAGCTTTTTCGGGCCGAGTCAAGCAAGTTAATCGGGTTAGCCTAGTTCGTGTACAGCCCTAGTTGTATGGATTAGGAAGGTAAATAAACATCCTTCATAGTAGGGTACACAGATGTCTATAGGGTGGTGGAGCACCATATGGTGACGTCACCTCAAAAGCAAAAGTGAGAGAGATAGTGTGAAAAGGGAGAGCAGGTGGGTCATGCCCTCAAGTCCAAACTTGGTTGTGTGGGGTCCATCATATGCAAGGTATTCAAAATCGGTTATGTAATGGCCGTTACGTAACGGTAATGTCATAACCGTTATGTGTTACGGGGTCGAAACGGCTGTTACAGAAAAATGGTCCCGTAACGGTCCAGTAACAATTTTTTTTCAAAAACTAAAAAACGGCCGTAACGGCCTGTATCATAACGGTAATAGTGGTGGCCGTTACGGCCATCATTACCATTTTGGAACACCTTGATCATATGAGTGGCTCTGGGTTGATTTGGACCTTACCAAGATACAGACGAAAGCTCTCATCTCTCATTATTTGAGATAGATCTGGAAGAGGGAGATCGGCAACAACAATTGCAACGAGCAACAGATTTACTTCACGTATGATTAATAGTTTTTTTCTTTATTTTGAGAAACATGGGCTGATCTAGCTGGGGATCCTATCAAAATTAATAATTGAATTTTTCAAAAACCTTTAACTTTTGCTTCATTTTATAATCAAATCCATCACACACCACACATAAGCCAACATGGCACATAAATGCAACATCTAATCCATCCATCAGGTTGCTTCAACCATATACATGTTTACTCAAAAACAAATATAGTGCAATTAGCAGTGGGATTCAATATTGGAAGCAAGTGGATGGGTTAGAAAACTTCAGCCAAGTTTTTCAAAGCCATACATTTGTTTTGCAAGCTGTGGCCTGCTTGACCAGTGGATCAACTTGACTCTTGGGCTAGGGCATCAATATAGTGGTGCCATTCTGATGGATGGATTGGATCTTGTTCCTATACTACTATGCTGCACATGTCTGGCATGTACATGAGCTTTATTGCACATGTGTGTGGGCTTAGCAAAGCTCGTGATCAATAATAAATATTATATTAATGAAAAGACTTTGGCCCTATCCTCTTCTCAAAAATGGTACCTCCAACTAATCATTACCTAATCATACATGAGAGGATATAGACCACCTATGATCACCATGCCCCACAAAAATTGTGGACTCGTAGGACGGTGTCCATAAAATTGAATAACTTGTGTCGACTACAATTTTATTGAGGAAATTAAACCATAAAAGGGTAAGATGCAGGCCCACACATGCTCATATTGGTGTATTAGTCACAGAGTTGTAGCTTGTAACTATCTTCTAGCATAATGGTAGGAAGAGCAACATTAAAAAGAACACTGAAAAGTAACTGAAAAAATGATGGCACCTTCAGAAGAGTTTCTCGAGTTTGCATCAAATTGATTGAAAGTGGATGACAGAGTTGCAGCTGGAGTTGCTCAATGATCTTATACATAGCACTGGCTTCAAAAAAATCTAATGTATGTCAAAGGATCAATAATATAGTCTGTAATAGGTTTCAAGATAAATTACGTATGAGGAATCATATAACAAACCTCATCTGACAAAAAGAAAAAAGACAGCATGTTATAGGTGCTGTAAAAGGAGCCTACCCCCAAGATGTCAGCTGTTCTTGTAGCGTGCTGATGGGCCCATATGGACAGTGCATATCACATGGCAGCTACCTAAATTTTTCGCTCAGATGACTAACTCTATCTATTTCATTGTCTTCATCTAAGCCCTATCCAACTCATTGGGGTTGGCTACAATGAATCCTGTTCGACCATTCCACTCTATCAAGGATCACATCCTCGGTTAAACCACGGGTCATGCCCCATAACTTTTTACATATAAGATCATATATAGACCTAATATTTAGATGTTCTAAGATATGAGATTTATTGTATTCTTAAGATACAAGAAGAATGCAGGATACTGCCAGAGGATTGAGAAAAAGTAGCCTTTTCTGAAAGCTGTTCAACTTCAGTTGCAATCTTTTCAATCTCTTGTTGAGTCCTAACAAGGCCGCATTGTTGACATATAAACACTTTTTTATCTGCAAAACATTCCCTAGGTAAAAAATGTGACCTGCAGAATACAGAAAACATGAAAGTGTACAAAGAGATTTCTAAGATGCCAAATTGGGACCCATGATGACATACCAGAATCAAGTAGCAAGAAACCATCACATTTCTTGTCCTTGCATCTATAACCTTCCAGAACAGCACTTTCCTGAAGATCCTCATACAGGCCCTTCAATATAGCAGCAGTAAGTTAAATTGCATCCATCGAGGATGGAAAAAGAGACATTTCTATATGTAGTAAGAACTTAGAACTAACAGGCAACAGGAACAACAACAAATCAGGTTTGAATAAGCAAGTCTGAACTGTACCACTTTCATGCAGCGGGAACATGTGCAAGTAAAGAGGTATTGCTCTTTGAGAGCTTTCTGCCGAGTTGTAGTGCTCGCAGCAGTTTCTATATAACTAATTGACACCTTAGATATCACCACAACAAACAGTGTTAAGCAACAATTTCTACAACAGAAGAAATATCTATTCAAAGAATTACTAATAATGCTACCGAAAACAAATAGGAGAAGATCTTACCTCAGCACCTTTGGCTACAGGTTCCACAGCACGAACCACCGCTAATCTTCCTTCAAATACTAACACCGAATTGGGCAAACAACTGCAACTCCAAAACATTAACAAAATAAAGAAAGTTCATGCTTTAAACTTAGTTGTTGAAAAGGTTATAATGGAAATCATTTTGGTTGAATACCAACATGCACTAGATAAGGAGGAATGGGTTCCAACTTCCAAATACAAAGCGACAACTGCAGGAAACCTTCCTTGGCAATAAAGAAGATTTGGCTGGTAAATCAAAACATGTCAATTGGCAAAAAGTAGACTACCTATGGTTAATGATGGAAATTACAGCGTAAAGCCCTGTCCCCAGGGGCCTGAGTTCACTGTCACAGATTGTATGAGCATTGCATGCAAGCTGAATAAGAACGAGAGGCATCAGAAAGACTTCAATAGAATATGAACATGATCAATAAAATAAAACTGACGCTTCCTAGAAAAGCATAAAGGGGCTTTGGATTGGAGGAAAACAGGATTCAACTGTGGAAAGGAGATTGATTTTCTTGGATGCAACGTTTTTGACTGTTTGCAGAGGTGAAAATAGCTGTGCAAGTCAGTTTACCTCAAGAAAGGACCATTTCCATTTCCTCCACAAAACATGCGCGCGCGCACACACACACACCCCATGCGCACATGCACGCTTGAGTGCACACACACATGCGTGCACGTGTGCACCCACACAATAAGACAGAGATTCCACATTTTTTGAGAGACAGCTCTCACGGGACTTTACACGTTTCGATGAAAATCATGCATGCTCAAACAAACATGTTATTTAGGATTCTTTCCTCCGATGTGACATTTTCCTTTCCAAATATTTTTTTGGATAACACGAATCCAAACAGGTCCTAAAAGAAAAAGAAAACAAATACGCAATTGAAAGTATAAGATAATTTTACAAAATACCTTCGAAAAGTTTCGTGCAACCTCTTTTATGTTGATCCCTAGCGATGGAAGTATTAAATTGACAAGGTTAGCCATCTGGGCATACAAGATTAGCTTTTTCTCACCAATATCAGACATATCTAGGGGAAAATCGAAAGTCAACCAAACAGTCCATCTAAAGAAAACTGACAATGCCAAAGGAATAGAAAATATCATAAAAAAATATTAAAAAGAAAAGAAAAGGATACGATCCATCAATGCCTCAATCAAATTGTAGTTGTCTGTAGCAGTACTTGGGATCACCTAGAAATAGAACAAATAAATTTTTTTAAAAAAAGCGAATGGAAAAGTTGATATATTGCCCTTTGCAACATCGCTGGAACTGGTAAGAAATTGTACATGGTAGACATTACAGGAATGGTTCTACATATAGATTCTGCAAACAAGAGATTAAAATTTAAAAGGAATGTTGAAACATTTACATCATGCAAAAGCATAGTTAGTGATTTTTGCAAGCATTGCTTGTGATGCAGGACAATTAACCATTTGCTCTAAAAGCTCGAACTGTTAGAGTATGGCGAATTAATCCCTTTATCTCATAGCCCAGGCCCCACATCTCATGGGTTTTTAGGACCTCAGCCAAACCCTCTTCGTGGGCCCCAAATCACATGGGCCGCCCACCCCGAGTGTGTCCCCCGCATCCCACGGGCTACCCCACTCGAGCCCGGTGTGAAATGCGCATTAATCACCCCTAGTGAGGAGTCTCGAACACGAGACCTCCTCCGTGGGCCGCACCCACCCCGAGTGTGCCCCTGCATCCCACAAGCGACCCCACTCGAGCCCAGTGTGAAAATGCCCCTGCATTAGCTTGCCCTTGTCCTTCATCTAATAGGCCATTGATCAGAATCACAACATCCATATAAAGCTGTTGAAATGTGAACCATTCTAGTGAGATTTTTACCAAGTGGTCCTTCCACACTGGGACCTACTAGATGAACAGTCAGAATCACCATGTGGTGAGGCACAAGGGAAGAGCAACAGCGGGAGAGCCAAACAGTGAACAAGGCAGCAAATCACCGTTTTCACCTTAAGTAGTCATTGTAAGTTTTTGAAATGAAAGAGAATGCCAAATTCACTAGGCTAAGGAACATGGTAATAAAAATTGCAATGATGGGTGACATGTCCAGGTACAATGCATGATCCATTTAGATAGACATTAATATTGCTTCCTAGTGCACAAAGTGGTAATAAAGAATGATGAAATCAAATTACTTAGCATAAGAAAATGGCCCAAGAGGGTGATGATCTTGAAACAATGATATTTCCAAAGATAAAATGAGTAACTCAATAAAAGAAGAGAGAGGGAGGGAGGGAGATGATGCAAAGACAGCCGAGTCTCAGATGAAATGTGTGGACATTCAGAGTATGAGATGAAGTTCTAAGAAAAGGAAATGGATCATATTTAAGGGAGTAAGAAGATAGAAAATTAACTGCGAAACATCCAAGGTGTGAGTGCAAAACTGAGCATAATTATTTACCTGCTCACTCTGCAGTTTGCTTTTCAGGACAAGTCTCACCATCAAACGTATAGAAGGCGTAAGCATCTTCCGTCTATCCTCATTAAGTCCTACAAGAGCTTGGCATTCAAGTTGATGCAACTTCCATTCTAATTTCTGAGAATAAAACACTGTAAATCAGATAAAGAAGACTTGATAATTCCATAAGTTGCTATTGAGTTACTTTGTAGCAATAACAGAATAGCATTGAAGTTTTATGGAAATGGACTACAAAAATGAAAGTTGTGCCTATATCCATTTTTGATAGGGTATTCCAGTGTTTTAAATAGTGAATAGCGTATAACATAGCATTCACCCCTACTTTCAGGTTTTTAATCAAGGTTGCACTTGGTTGCACTAATTTCATGATATTCTATACCAAATTAGACTGATTAATAATGAAATTTAACAAAATTCAAGACATAAACGCAACCTAAAGTAATTGGAAAGGGTATGATTAAGTATAATAGTAAAGAATGAGCAACGAAACTTATTTAATTTTGTTACTTATATTATTTTATGAAAAGTATTGAAAAGATTAACTGATTTTTATTGAAAATAGAAAAATATAACAAATCATTAAAACATTAAATGATTTTAATGCTGTAGTGAAAAATAACTTGTAATGTGAGCTGCATAGCGTGTAGTGTCGTCTATGTAGCATATAGTGTTTGCAAATTAATCATGTAGTGTACACTACATGCGACTATTTTCATTAGCTATGTAGCATTAAGGCTCTAAAAAGGCAAAGGGAAGGCCCAAAAGGACGTGGGTGGAGGTAGTAAGAAAAGAATTAATGACCTATGGTCTAACTGAAGTTATGACGCTTGATAGAGTGGAATGGCGGAACGTGATTCATGTAGCCGATCCCAACTAATTGGGATAAAGCTTCGATGATGGTGAGCGTGTCGTATCTTGTTTTTAAGACGAGTCATTTCCTTGGCTAACAACAAGTGTCATTTTGACCATCTCTGTAGGTTATGCGATTGTGTCTCCCTAATAGAGGAAAAGTGGTAGACTGTATGCATCCACCTGTTGGAACCCCTAATAACCACTGCATTCTGTTATTATTTCTAGATGGACAATCTGTTAAGCCAATTTTAGGCAGATCATAGATATGTGTACATATATAATAGCTGGTGTAAACATTCAAAGTCGAAGAAATGCAGTAAGATGTACCTGGGATGTTAAAACCAAAAACTTAGGCAGATCATAGATATGTGTACATATATAAAACCAAAATCTTCATTCAGAACTGTTCTGCCCTAGTCAAGTTGAGGATGTATTGAGTTCGTCATTGTCATCAAAGTCTTATCCCAACAAATCGGGGTCAGGATCCCAGCAAGAAGAAATGCAGTAAGAACGAATCCTGTTACACCATTCCACTCTATCACGGACCATATCCTCATTTAAGCCATAGGTTGAAGATGCATTTGAATTATCTATTGAAATTAATTGCAATTTATTTAATCGATTAGAGAAGGAATGTGCATGTGTGAGTGGGTGGGTAGGGGGAGGAAACCTTTACAATTCATGACAACAAAACCTCATACAAGAATTCTATGAATTTAGCGCTGGAGCTGAATGATTGATTTATTTTTTTTTCTCTTTCTTTCTGTGAATGGTAAAACAATAATTTTATTAAAGAAGAGAGACAACAGAATTGAAATGAGGGTCGTGGTAGTTTGGGCCAATTCTTCACCACGAATGGTATGGGCCTATTCCTGCTTCCATGCTCTCTCTACTGCTTCTCTTTATGGATTGAATTACTACAACGTGCATTAAGAATTGGAGTTGAATGGCAGTTTTTTGTTTTAATAGGAAGGTAACAGTAATATTTATTAAAGAAAAGATATACAACAGAATTGAAATGACATTAGTTGCAGCTTGGGCCAGTACTTTACCACAAATGATGTGGGCCTATCCCTCCTTTCATGATTCATCAGTTTCTCTTTATCATCGGCTTCTCTTTATTGAATTGTATTATTATGATGGGATTCAATTGAATATTAAAATGCAGCCAAAAGAAAATACAATGAAGCAAATTTGTAAAACGAATGGTCCCAAGTCCCAAAAGAACTACATACAAGATATATCCCAAATCATACCTGACATCTGCTCCCACAGTACCATGCTATCCGACATGCTGAGCATTTTTTTAGGTTACTAGAAGCAAAACATCCATCACATCTTAGGTCAGCAGAGGAGTTAGTTGGTGTCGAGGCATAAGGATCTTGACAAATAATCACTTCTCCTGAAATGCATAGTTTCCATTACTACAACAAAAGAAAGGGATGGTTATGAAATGTCAGCAGTTTTGCACACTTCTACGACAGGTTTCATTTGAAAGCTTACTAATGTCTGAATTCCCTTTCGAGATCATGGTTCGCATCCAAAGATTGCTTATCAAGTTTTTAAACATTTATGCCAGGAATTACCGGGTCCTGATCAGCAAACTTGCAGCTTTTCTGATACACGGGATTCTATTCATGCGGGAATTACACTTTGGTGATTCAAAACCATTCATCCAATGGGCCCCACTTTGGATGGGGGACTTATAGGAGTATAGTTCTTAATGCACTCCAGATTTATTTCAAGAAAAGAAAAAGATCAGTGAGTTCAGACAAGCAGGACACATTTCAATGAATGATCAAGCCTTAGTATGGACTGATCTAAGGAGAGTTATTCTATCATTAACAAAATATGATCACATACAGCCCCCAGCATGCAAAGCTTACTATGCCACTCTATTTCTCCCACTAACCTGTCACACACACAGAACATCCAAGCCGTTGAAAAGGCGGGCCACATTATAAAGATCACTTGGTGCAAAAAAAAAGGCCAATTCAGTCATCAGGTGGGCCACAGATTTCTTTAAGTGATGAGGCCCACCCAGTGAGTGGAACAGCCTGATCTTTGCACCAGTTGATCTTTATGACTGGGCCTTCCTTATGCACGGTTCAGACTTCCCACACACGTGAAATTTTGGTGGGAAACTGAAACAAATGTTAATCAGATGGAATTTTCATTTGGGAAAGGCAAGTTATTTGATACTCTAGCAGCATATGATGCTGGATATGCAGGCACCCAGAAATTGTACACATTACATGCATTAACTAGAGCTAAACCAACTAAATTGTGGAAAGTCCCAAAACCAGATTGGTTGAGCAATCCTAACATCTGATTCTTGGACACTTGTTTGTTGCAATAGGACCATTGGATATTTTTTATTATTAACTGTCCAATAAATGTCAACCAGTCCGATATTCTGATAATCAAATAGGCATGATTTTTGATCAATGATACATCTAAACTGGGACTGAAATTTTGTACAATTTGATTTGCAATGCTTGTATGCCAAGCATGCAATTTCTATGTAATTTCCAAGTGCCTGAGTATCATCCACCACACTCTGCAAGAGTATCTAAAACTTTCTTTTGGGAAAATGCTGCCCCCATCCGCTCTGCTTGATAAGTACACCCATACTTTCTACATTTTGGTTGTAAGGTACTACAAAGTTGTACTGTCGTATACCGAAAAGTAGATAGTTTGGATGTATGTAGCAAATAGAGAGAGTGCGAAAAGTGAATCTCCTTTCATTTTAACTGCTAGACTGATAATCAATCAAAATCCAACAAGAAAGTACAAAAAAAGGGTATGAAATTGGTATCATGCGTGGAAATCGGATGTAGGGTTGGGATGAGAATGGGAAATCGATGAAGGATAGTTGGAAACGAATGGAAGGATGAGTACATACCTGGAGAGAAGTCTCTGGTCGCAAAGAGACAACGGCCTTTGTCAGGAAATGAGGAAATCTTCAGGCCATGCGTTGAAAGTTCCTTCTCCAGATCCTCCATTGATTTTCTTCTTCAGTCTCAAGTAGAGAGCGAGCGAGAGAGGTTGCAGCGTTTTAGGCAGAAGAAAGGATGGAAAGGTTGGGGCTGCGACAGAGTTATTTTTTCCTCTCTCGCGACTCAGGATACAACGTGTGTTGCCGCCAACGGGGCTCGCTTTCAACTCTAGAAAGCAAAGCAAAGGTTAGGATCATTACTGAAGTTTGATTTATCGCTTATTCGCTGGATTGGGTGGTAAGGACGGGTGCGGATTGTGTACTACCCCACGGGCACCTAGCTAGAGATGGACGGTCCTGTCAGGGCCTCCGTGGGGCCCACCATAATGTATATATTTTATCCACGCCTTTCATATATTTTTTCAGATCATTTTCGGTTATGATCCCAAAAAAGTGGTAGATTGAAGGCTCGAGTGAACCACACCGTAAGAAGCAATGGGGATTGAAAGCTTACCGATAAAAACTTTTTTGGGTACAAAGGTTTTGTATCTAACTGATGATCAGGTTGGATGGCAAATAGTGGTAGACCGAGTGAAAGATACCTCGTTTCAACACTAGGTCTTGGGTCCTGGTATGTATTCCTAGTGGGGTGGCTAACAGTGAAGTGTGTACTGACAGTGTGTGTACTATCAAGCTAACAAAAAAAAAGAAGTTGGATGGCAAATAAACATAACGGTTAGCATTATGAAATTTTTAACGGTGGGAATTCAATCCGCACGCTTCTTATGGTGTGTTCACACCTAAACCTTCCATCTGCCACAAACGGTGCCCCACATAGCCCTTGCCAGGACTGATTTCGTCCGGGCAGCAATATGATGCAATTTGTTCCTTGATAACACCATAGTTAGAGCTGGGTATTTCTGACCCGATCCGATGGATTCGACCCTATCCAACCTGTTTCGATCCGAACCGAATGCCAGGATCAGGTCGGATCGAGTTGGCCTAGTCAGATCCGACCGTAAATCAGATCGAGTTCGGATCAATAGTCAATCCGGACCGATCCGATTCGATCCGCATGATGTTTATTCAACACTATTTCCTATAATGTTGTCCACTTGAGATTGGATTATACCTTTTTTTTTTTTTAATACCATAAAATGATCTAGAAAAATAGATGGACAACATGGATGAAATAAATACATCATGGTGGGGTCACGGAGTACCAACTTACCATCCATTGACTGGTGGCATAGGGAGTAGCCAATCCGTTTTCTCGTCTCAAGGTGCCTCGAGCGTTGAGCTCCCTGATACCAAAGCCTTTCACGTAAAGTTTCTGCATGGGATGCTAGGTGGGTCCCACCGTGATGTTTGTGATAAATCCACATTGTCCATACATTTTGGGAGCTCATTTTAGGACATGTGGCAAAAAATGAAGTATATCCAAAACTCAAGTGGCCCTTACGAGAGGAAACAATGTATATTCAATGACCACCTTCCTTAGTTTTCCCTCTCATTCGGCACACTCGGGTTTTGGATCCACCTATTTTTTGGTATCATGTATTAAAATGAGCTCTCACAGCTGATGGACGGTGTGAATTTTTTACAAATATCATCATGGGCGCATATAGCATCCCAATGCATGGCTGCAGTCTCAAGAAAAAACTCTGGATCGACAGGTGTACTACGCACCAGCCAGTTGGTTTGGCGTGTTGCCGTCAGCAAGTTTTGTGAGTCCCATCATGAGGTACGTGTTATATCTAAACCGTCCATCCACTCGGCGGGCTCGTATTAAGGCTTGAGCTGAAAAATATGATAGATCTAAAGATCAAGTGGACCATGCTGCAAAAAATAATGAGGATTGAACGTCTACCATTGAAACTCTTTTAGAGTAAAGAAGTTTCGATCCTAACCGTACCTAACCCGATCCGATTCGATTTCCCTGATCGAGTCGGACTCAGTTCGGGTCAGGCCAGCAGTACAAATGGATTAGATCAAGTCAGAGGACCCGGACTCGGTCCCGGATCAGATCGAGTTCGGGTCCGGCATTGAAAACTTTAGACCGAGTGAGGCCAATCCGGTCCGGCTTGACTCAATGCCCACCTCTAACCATAGTGGGTGTTTCTTTGATTGTGGGGTCCACCTTGATGTATTTTTTGTATATCCATGCTGTCCATATATTTCATCAAGTTATTTTAGGGCATAATACCAAAAATTAAATAAATTCAGATTTCAAATGGACCACACCACAGGAAACAGTGGTGATTGATCATTAAAAACTTTTTTGGGGCCACAACTTTTGGATCAGACTCACATTTGTGTTTTCCCTTCATCCAGTTCTGTGTGAGATTATCAACAGGTTGGATGGAAAATAAACATCACAGTGGCCCTATGAAGTTTTAATGGCTGGCGTTCAATGACCACAGTTTCCTGTGGTGGTCTGCTTGAGATTTGAATCTGCTTCAATTTCAGTAAAAGGAGCTGAAAAACACTGATGGACAGTGTGGATATACAACACATACATCAAGGTGGGCCCCACAGTCAGGGAAACACCCACCACGGTGTTATCCGGGTGATACGTGATCCGCTCCCTTATTTGTTGGAGTGACAAAGAAATGGACGGCTCACATTATCTAACCATTTCAGCGAAGGGGTTACAGTAATTTTTAAAAAAAAAACATAAAATGACTATCTTACCCATTCATTGTGGTCCCATGCTGGCACACGCGCACATGCGTGCCTTGCTGGACGCAGTTCCCATTCTTTTCTTCCATGTGCGACGCACGGATGAATGTATTACTCAAGAATAACTACTTCGAACCCACAAGCTTATCGGGAGAGATTTCTCGAATTCACGCCGAAAAAAAAAATAATAATAAAAATAAAAATATTCTAGAGAATATGTAAATTAATTGATAAATGAGTAAATGAGTTTTGCAACTAAAACTCGTAGAACTCGTGACTAACTATAAATAGTATGCATGGTTTTCGGCCAAACTTGTTATAAATAGTAAAAATAAAATTAAAATAGGAATCCAACCATCGCTAGGATGGTATTTCACAAATCCGGCATGCGCAACCTGACATAGCGGGTTGGGTGGCTAAAGTAACTCGTCTACCCAAAATTATATATAGTATGCTCCAATAGCTCATTTCGGTTTGCGAGATACGTTCATTTTAAGTTCTGATGATCCGGATCACCTTTGTCGTCGATCGGGCCTTTTCTGCTCCGTCTTGGCCATGAATCTGTCCACGACCCGCTATTCATCAACATGCCATACCCTTCGTGTAAAATGTATTATACATGTGTCCAGTTCTTTTTCTGCTGACGTTTTCTTTTGTTAGCTTTAGAGGTCCTGTCCAGGTCGGGTAACCATAGCGATGCAGCTAATTCGAAGGGAGGATGGTTGTCATACCTCGGTGCCACCTGCTTGAATTGTTAGCATATATGATAGGTGTGGGGCCCTCTTTTTTTTTTTTTTTTTTTTTCTGTAGTGCCTGTTAGAGAGTTGTAAATTTTCTCCCACATCAACAAAGTAACAAGCTCAAAGAAGAAAAAAAAAAAAACAACTATACATACCAAGGATCTGTTTGAAGGAAATGTAGAAATCTACAAGGATTCATTTACATGGACATATACATAGGTGCCAACATAGGACTCTGTAAGAGCCTGGGCATTCATCCACTCATATTTAATGGAAATTGGTGTTCTGGACCAGGAAGGACTTGTAGATAGATATAGATGTAGAAACAACAATGGTGTTTGATTTTTCATTTCCACATCTCATATCCAAGGCGCAAAAGCAACCCAATTGAAACAAATGCAACTACAGCGACAGTCCATCGCTTCACATCCCCTTCCTCCTTCTCAATGTTCTCAACCAAACGGCTCACATGCCTTTCCTTCTTCTCAATGTTCTCAGCCAAACGCTTCGCTTGCCCTTCCTTCTTCTCAATATTCTCAGCTAAACGGTTCACATGCTGTTCCTTCTTCTCAATGTTCTCAGCCCAACGATTCACTTGCTCTTCCTTCTTCTCAATGTTTCCAGCCAAACGGTTCACATGCTCTTCCTTCTTCTCAATGTTTTCAGCCAAACGATTCGCTTGCTCTTCCTTCTTCTCAATCTTCTCGGCCAAACCATCAACATGCCTTTCCTTCTCCGCAATGTTCTCAACCAAACGGACTGCATGCCCTTCCTTCTTCTCAATTTTCTCAGCCAACTGGTCCACATGCCTTTCCTTCTTCTCAATGTTCTCGGCCAAACGGTTCACATCCCCTTTTTTCTTCTCAATGTTCTCAGCCAAACGGTTCACATGCCCTTCCTCCTTAATGTTCTCATCGTAATAAGACCGCAAATGCTCCAAAGCATTCTGAATAGGAAGAACATGGTACGTAGGAATGAAACGAAAGTCGTCCAATGACTTTATAAATTCTGCCACCTCCTCTTCCACAAAATACCCTTCCAAAACCCCCGCATTTTTCAACACCGCCACATCTTCTCTGCCCTCCACTATCATATTCAAGAACCGGACGTAATCGGACACCGGCTTTATCTTGTAAGAAGCTTCTAGAACCAGCAGATTCCGTATAACCGTTTCCGTCATATCATTCAAAACCAGAACCGGTAACCGGAGAAAGCCGTTCTTGAAAAGGATCCCAGCTATGTTCTGAGTCCCTTCCGATTTGAACCGGATTCCTACCCGAACCATTTCTTTAGCTGTTGGGCAATCTGTCTTTGCTATTTCAGGCCGAGCGGTGCTGGTTTCCGCTTCTTTAGACTCGAACTCGCCGGAAATGGTTGTGTGTAAGCAGTCCAACAGGGTCTTTTTCTTACCCAAGTCGAGACTTGGCGAGCGGTTTGCCGGAAAATCGAGTAGAACTTGCAGAAACTTACAGTGACTTGCGGGAAATCGTCCTCTGAGAACCCGATCCGAAATGTTTCGGGTTTAGATTCGGAAACTTCGTCTGTGTTCTTCGTCTTTTCGGATACGGTGGCTTTTAGCGCAGAAGGAAGCTCTGCAACGACAGCTTGAACGAGCTCGAGCGGCAACTGGTTGTCGAGCTTCACAATATCATTAATGGCAGCTACTTCGTATTTTCTTCGTAGTTCTTCCGGGTTGGAATGAAGATCGGTGAGGAAGCACGAGACTAGGAAAACAGCATCTCCCACGATTCTAACCTGCAGGAGATGCAAGAACTTCAACGTATCCATCCCACGGGTGTCGTAATCTTGCGCCTCTGTTATTCTTGATAGGATGGTGGAGATGCTTGTTGACTCTAAGAGGTGTTTGGTGATGCATCTCCAGAGCTCGTCAGGTTCGAAACCGGAGTCGGGTTTGGAGAGGGAGAGGGAGGTCAAGATGGATTTGGATTTGAAGGATAACGAGTCATTCCAGTCGTCGTCGTCGTGGATGGGGCCAAGGAAGATAGTTTTGGAGTCGAAGGCATTGGGGTGAGCTGGGCGCATGTCGGTCGGGACGCGCGAGACCGGGTGCTGGATTGGTTGTGTGGGTGAAAGCAAGGGAGGGAGCTGCGTTGGTTGGGAGCGTGGGGACCGGGGCGGGGATGGTGACGGGGACCGGCTGGAGTTTGTATTTCCCATTTGAAAGATGGAGATGGGGATAGCGAGAGAATGGGCGAATGGGTTTGGAAAGAACGGTTGTGATAACGAGAGAATGGGCTTGGGAAAGAACGGTTGTGATTTCAAGGTTTTATATTAGATTTTCAGAATCCATTTACATGACTGAAGGAAAAGTTTAAATTTATTCTGTTTCTTTATTGATAACAATACATATTCTTTTCGTTCGATCTCTTTTGGAAGGGTGGAATCGTTGGTTGCCCATGGCCATGGAGCACGGGAGGTATCAGGCATCAGAAATCGGATTGGCTACGCCAATGGCTAGTGGTCGGTGCTCTGTGAACCCCAACATGATGTATGTGTCTCATCCATGCCGTCCATTCATTTTTCCAGATAATTTTATGGTATGAACCCGAAACTGAGGTAGATCAAAATTTAAAGTGGGCTACACACTGTTGATTGAACTCTCACCATTAAAAACTTCTTGGAACTACAGAAGTTTTGTATCAAGCTGATATGATATTGTTTTTTGCCTTCATCCAGGTAGGTATGACCTGATCTACAGGTTGGATGTCAAATAAACATTACAGTGGGCCATAGGAGGTTTTTAATGGTAGACGTTCAATAAATAATGTTTTCCCGTGGTGTGGACTCCAGACTCACCAAGACAGTGGGTTGCTCACCGTGGGGCATCTTGATTTATGAATTCTATATCGACGTTGTCCATCCTTTTTTCAAATCATTTTAGAGCATTGTCCCAAAAATGAAGAAGATCCTGTTATCAGGTGGAACATACCATGGGAAATAGTGGTGATTAAATGTGCTAACATCTTAATGTTTCCATAGCATCTATTTTCCATCCAATCTGTTGATAAGGTCACATAAGCCTAGATGAAGGGGAAAAACAAATATCGGCCTGCTCCAAAATTTTTGTAGCCCATTAATGGTCAATCACCACAGCTTCCTATGGTATGGTCCACCTGATGATTGGACCTTCTTCATTTTTGGACGGTGTGGATAAAGAATAGATATATCAAGGTGGGCCCCACTTTAAGGGCCGCACCATCTTGGGTACTACCCCCACCCGTACCTAGCCACAAATGGACAGTCCTGCCAGTGGATTCGTGGGCCCACCATGATGTCTATGTTTAAGGCCTTCATCCATTTTGACATATCATTTTAGGGCATGAGCATAAAAACAAGGTAGATTGAATGCTCCAGTGGACCACACTACAGGAAGTAGCGTGGGTGTGGATTGAAAGCTTGCCGTTGAAAACTCATTGGGGAGCATGGAAGTTTTAGATCAAAGCTGATATTTATGTTTTCCCTAGGTACAGGTTAGGTGACCTTATGAACAGGTTGGATGACAAATAAATATGACCGTTGGGCGGTAGGAATTTATAACTGTTTTCTATAGTGTGTCTACTTAGCCTTCAATCTTCCTCCTTTTTGAGTTCATGGTAAAAAAGATCTATACAAATGGATGAACGGGGTATTATCTACTATCCCCTGACAGGATCGTCTCTCTAGCTAGCTAGGTCATGCCCAATCCACGGATGAGATGGTCACCATATTAGGAAGCGGATTGTCTACCGAAACTGACTGGTCGGTCCTCTGTGGGCCTGCCATAATAGTGTGTTTCATCCATGCTGTCCATCCATTTTCAGATCATTTTATGGCATCAACACAAAAATGAAGTAGATCTAAATCTCAAGTAGGCCACATGATAGAAAATAATATTAATTGAACGCCTGCCATTGAAATTTTTTTAGGGGCCACAAACGGTTTGGATCAGTCTAATATTTATTTTTCCCTTCATCCACGTCTGTATGGCCTAATCAACACGTTGAATGTCAAATAAACATTACAGTGGGGCCTTGAAGGTTTTTAATGGTGGACATTCATTTCCTGTGGTATGGTCCACCTGAGATTTAGATCTGCCTTATTTTTGGGATCAAGCTATAAAATGATCTGAAAAAATGAATGGCCAGTGTGGACAAAATACATATACATGGTAGGGCCCAGAGAGCACTGACCAGTAGCCAATCTGCCTCCATCATATTCTGATGATTTGATCATGAGTAAGCTATTATCTCATGATCACGCTTCAGCGATGATCCTCTCCCTCAATTTCAGAAATGAATGTAAATCATTGAAAATTTTCTTTATCATCTCTAAACGTGGGGATTAAAATATTAAAAACTAGAGACAAAATTGGATTTTTGCTGTATATACAATTTCATTTTAAATAATTTTTTTAGGAATAAGTGACTCCCTAATTGCAGGAATTACAATAGAAAAACTGAATTTATACTTATGTAAAAGAGGCAAAGCAAGTCAACTATCTAAACAGGAGAATGTGCCAGCTCATGAAGAGCTAGAGATGGCTGAAATGGTGTTTGAATCAATTCAGCTATTACACCCGGCCCCTCAAGCTAAGGGGCCATGAGCAGACCATTAACTTGTCTCATAATGTGAAAAAGAAGTTGTAAGGCATTTTGTGAAAATGTCGGCGACTTGATCAACCGTATTAATGTACCAAACGTCAAGTTCCTTGCGCACAACTCTCTTAACTATAGTGATAATCTACCTCTAGATGCTTTTTTCCTTTCGTGAAATACAGGATTAGCTGTAGGAGAGATTGAGCTAATGTTGTCACACCAAATTAAGGGCACAATGGAGAGAAAAATCTGTAAGTCTTTAAATAAAAGTCTTAACCAAGATATTTCAGCAGCCGTGTGGGCTAGTTGATGATACTCGGACTCAGTGCTGGATCAAGGAAGTTGATTGCTTTTTGGCACTCCAAGAAATGGAATTATACCCAAGATAAATGCAAAATCCTCCTGTAGATCATCTATCTACGGGACTCTCGGCATAGCCAGCATCAGAATAGGTTTCAAGCTTGAAGGATCTAGATTGAAACAAAAGACCAAAATCAACCATGCCTTTAACACATCTCAGAATACGTTTTACGATAGTCCAATGAGTAGCTGATGAGGAGTGCATAAACAGGCACACTTGATTTACAGCGTCGGATAAATCGGGCCTAGTAAGAGTTAGGTATTGCAGTGCTCCTACCACACTTAGATATTCAGTGGGATCTTTAAGGATATCACCATCAGAAAGGCCCATTTTCTTGCCACTTAGAGTAGGTGACGCATACGGTTTGGCATCTTCCATTTTATTGCGTTTGAGAAGGTCCACGACATGTCGAAGTATATATAAACCAGTTTTTAAAAAAATAGCCTCGAGTATAAGAAAATAATGCAGGTGGCCCAAGTCCTTCATGGCGAATAGTTTTCCCAAGTCGGCGATGAGACGGTTAAGATGAACTTCACTATTGCCAGTAATATATAAGAATATCATCGGCATGAATCAGTAATAGAACTAACACACTGTCCTTAAGATAAGTGAAGAGAGAAGGATCCTTATTCTTGCTCGGGTGGTAGACTCTCAGGAGTTTCAACACCCGGTCAAGGGTTCGAGTATCCATAAGTGGTGAAATTCCACTAGCGTGAGTGTGTGGGGTGTGTGTGCGTGTGTAGTAAAAAAAATAATAATAGTAAGTGAAGAGAGAATGGTCAGCTTTGGAGCCAAGAAATCCAAGATTTTCAAGGTATTGAGAAAATTGTTGGAACCAAGCTCAAGGTACTTATTACAAACTGTAAAGGGATTTATGTAACTGACGTATATGGTTGGAAAAATTGGGATCTTCAAAATCTTTTGGTTGTCACATATATACTTCTTCATTTAAAACACCATGGAGAAAGGTATTTTGAATATCAAGTTGCTGCACAGTCTATTGTTGATGGCGAGAGCTAAAACCATCTGAATGGTAGTGTGTTTCACTACTGGATTAAAGGTTTCTGTGTGGTCCAACCCATGTTGCGAAAACCATTTTCCAAGCTTTATAGCGATCTATGGAGCCATTAGACTTCCGCTTAATTTTATAAACCCATCTATTAGAAAGAACATTCATATAAGGTGTTTGATGCACAATAGACCATGTGCCACACTTTTGAAGGGCATTAAATTCAGAGGACATCGCCTCATGCCATTCAAATTGTTTCTTTGCCTCAATAAAGCAAGAAGGTCCCTAATGCAGGGGCATTTCCACATCGGGCTGACCCATGTGATTCGGGGCCCATGGGGGAGGTCTCATGTTTGAGACTCCTCACCGGGGGTGATTAATGTAGGGGCATTTCACACCAGGCTCAAGTGGGGTAGCCCATGGGATGTGGGGACACACTCGGGGTGGGCAGCCCATGTGATTTGGGGCCCATGAGCCCACGAGGGGGGTTCGGCCGAGGTCTTAACCTATGAGATGTGGGGCCTGGGCTATGAGATAAAGAGATTAATTCACCATACTCTAACAGTTCGAGCTTTTAGAGCAATTGGTTAATTGTCCTATGTCAGTCCTTTATGTTCATTTTTGATAGTTGCAGTGAAAGTAAATTTGGGATTTGGTTTCTGAGTACTATCTTGTTCTCTTGTCACCATGGGATGAGTAGAAATAGAGCAGATAGAAGAGACATGTCCAGTAGTTGTGGTTGTAGTTGAGGGACCTGGAGCTAGTTCAGAAAGGTTTTGTGAACAACCAATGGGACTTGGTGTAAGTTTGGTGTGGGTAGTGGGTAAAGAAAAAGAGGATGAATTGGTACTAAGGGGCAGTGGAGGTTGGATGGGAGATAGGGAAAATGACGGGTTGGGTATAGCATTAGGATTAGGTGGTGGTGCCGAGGAGATGGTTGTAATGGATAAAGGGCTGTGGGTGAAGCCGATTCTTCATGCAGAGTGGAAATGGAGGGGCATGATATGGCTTGAATGGAAACATAGACTCATGGAAGATGACATGGCGAGGTAGATAGACCCTCCCACTATCTTTATCCAAACATAGACTCATGGAAGATGATATGGCTTGAATGGAAACATAGACACTATCTTTTCAATTTTTTGTAAATTACAAATTTTGAAATTTCTTTTTTTAAAATCTCAAAATTTTTCCAAAATCTTTTTTTTTTTTTTTTCAAACATAACAATTTATTCAAACTTCTCAAAAATTTCAACATGCCAATAAATTTTTTTTTCAAAAGCTCCATTTTGTTTTCGACTTTTCAATTTTCTTTTTCAAAATGATAATTTTTTGTCAAAATCTTTGTGTTTTTTTAAAATCACTAATTTTTGTTTTTCGAAATCTCAAATTTTTTCGAACATTTTCAATTTTTTTTTTTTTTTTTTCAAAATCACAATTTTTTTTTTTTAAATTTAATACAAAATCTCAATTTCTTTTTTCAAAAAAAAAAAATTATTTTTTCAAAGCTGTGAAATTTTTTCACAAATTTTTTAATCTTTTCAATTTTCTTTTTCAAAATATCATTTTTTTTTGAAATCTATTTTTTTAAATTATCAACTTTATTCAAACTTAAAATTTTTTTTTTCAAAATCTAGATTTTTATTCAATCACAATTTTTTTTTTCAAAATCTCAATTTTTCTCAAACATTATTAATTGTTTTTTATTTTTAAAACTTCTAAACTATTTTTTCAAAATCATTATTTTTTAATCTTTCTAATTTTCTTTTTCAAAATGTCAATTATTTAACGAAATCTTGATTTTTTTTTTTTTTTTTAATCTCAATTTCTTTTTTCAAACATCATTTTCTAAAATCTCGATTTCCAATAAATACTAAGGATGTAGAGTGAGAATTTTCATGTGATATTGCAAAGCATTTAAATATTAGTTTAAAAAAAAATATATTAATAATTTCCACTCAATTAATATATAAAAAAAGAAGAAAAACCAATGCATTCAATCAATCGGTACAAAAATAATCTTAGATACAAATAAATACAATTAAACCAATGAAATTCTATTAAAAAACACCTTTTTAAACTACAATAAAACACATTTTTCCACCATATTCTACAAAATAAAAAAAACATAACTGGTAGGAGCAAAAGTCAATTTACGACAGACCACGATCCGTCGCAAAAGAAAATAAAATCCATCACTAAATGTTTGATAGGGTTTTTTGGGTGGTACTTGGTGACAGATGATAATTCGTTGCAAAATCTTAATTTGTGATGGACCAAATCCGTCGCAAATATCCACTAACGCCATAGAAAAAAGATTTGCTCGACGGGCATTTTCCGTTAGTGATGGATGAAGTCCGTTGTTAAACCAAGCGTCCGTCGCAAAATCCACATCATATATGCAACTTTGACATAGTGATTGTGAAGAGTATCTTAAAAAATACACTATTTAGATCTAATTTCTAATTTATTTTTATTATAAGGACATAAGTGTGGAAAACATGCACATCCAAATACTCGAAGAGTAGTATAGTTAGGAGTCCCGCAAATTAATTTTTCATATGGAGATATACACTTTTGGTAGGAAGTCTATTAATTAAGTAAACCGAGGCATTAAAAGCTTTAGCCCAAAAGGTAGAAGGCATGCCGACCTAAGCCAAAAGCATATGACCAATATCAACTATATGTCAATGCTTTCGTTCAGATACTCCATTTTGTTCGGGATTATGGGGATATGACATGCGGTGAAAAATCCAATGTTGGAAGAGAAAATGTTGAAAACAGTTGCAAATATAATCTCCCCCTCCATTTGTTTGTAAGGACTTAATTTTGCATGAGAAGTGATTTTCGATAGAAAGTTTAAATTTCACAAAATAATCAAAGGCTTCGTTCTTGAGTAGCATGGGATAAATCTAAGAATATTTGGAATAATCATCAACAAACAAAATATAAACTTATAACACTTTATTGAATAATAAAGAGATGTCCAAATATCCTAATGCACTAATTCTAATGGAGACGATGAAATGGAGATAATTGAAAAGACGAATGAATACTTTTTCCTAAGGGGGTGTTTGATTTTCAAATTACAATGTAAATACATTGTAAAATAACTATCATTATTTATACTTGTAATTACATCTCTTACCCTAAGGTTAATGTTGACATGTTCAGTGTTTTGGTGCATAACGGAGGTTGGAAAACATTTTAGGGACAAAAATTAAGGCCCCACCGTGATGTATTGGTCATATCCATGCCATTCATCTGTTCCGCCGGCTCATTTTAGGGCATGGGTCCAAAAATGGGGGTAGATCCAAAGCTCAAGTGAACCACACCATGGTAAACAGTAGGAATTGAATGTCTATTGTTGATAACTTCTTAGGGGCCGTAGAAGTTTTGGATCAAGTTGATTTTTAAGTTTTCCCTTTATCCATGTCTGTATGACATTACTAATAGGTTGGATGACAAATAAACATCATCGTGAGCCCTAAGAAGGTTTTAGCTTTGAATGATTGAGGTCTATCTGAATCACTATTTCATGTGGCGTGGTTCATTTGAGCTTTGGATTTGCCTCATTTTTAGACTCATGCCCTACAATGAGCTTATGGGATGGATGAACAACATGGATATGACATATTCATCACGGTGGGATCCATAGTTTTTTAGCATATAGAAACACATGAAATTCACTTGGGATTTATACAATTTTCAGACAGCAAATCCTAGTTGAATCAAATGATATTGAGAAATAATGAATCAATGATGACCCGTTTGCAACCATTTATCATGTGATTAGAAAAATCAAACAAGCCCTAAGGGACGAGAAGGACAAAAAACATTATCTTTGAGAGAGCCTTGAAGAGACGGACAGTGTTGAGATGCCAAGTGCCACATAATGGGGAAAGTAGGATGTCCCAATCACTGATGCCAAACCGGTGGAATCACATATTTCTGAATACTATGATGAAGATGGATAGAATAGAGCCCATTTTCACTCTTGCCGTGGAAAAGCGTCTTCCCCGTTTTGGTGTCCTTTATGCAAAAGCCATCCGAAGAGAAAATGAAAAAACAATTATTGTCACGGGAAAATTGATTGACAAAAAACAAGCAGAAACGTTGGGGCAATGTAAAACATTGCGCATATGAAAAATTGAAGAATTAAGATGCAAGAGGGCAGAACCAATATGGAAATCAGCATACCTAAACCATTTCCAACAGCCACTTTATCATGTCCTTTGTATTCATCGTGAAGAGCAAGGTTAGCTAAGTTAGTGGTGATATGATTCGAAGCACAACTATCAATGTACCATGTTTGATCGTCATATTGTCCTCCGGATGAAGCGACAATAGCATCAAGTTTTTTTTGTTGGAATTCTCCCTTCATAAGCATAATCCATCCAATGGTAGCAATTTATGGCAGAATGGCCTAGTGGCAACAAATCTGACATGGTGACCGATGACTATTTTTGGAGTAAGCTCATGAAGTTTGAAAAGCAGATGAGTATTATTTGAATGGAATGGTGCACCCTTTCCGCAGTGGTTATTCTTAGTTTTTTGAGCAGATACAGCTCACTAAAAGAAATAATGAAAGGCTGACCCTTGGGGGAACCCTTTGCCGGCGCCCGGTATAACCGACCGCTAGCAAAGGGTGCCTTCAAAACCTTAAAAAAAAACCCTACTCGATTTCATATCTCATTTAACCCTTTCCCTCTCCCCGCCGCGCACTGACTCTCTCTCTCTCTCTCTATGCGCCTCTCCCTCTCCTCTCAATCTACCACTCCCTCTTCCTCTCTCTCTCTCCCTCTCTCTCTCTCTCTACGCCTCCCTCTCCCTCTACGGTCGATCTACCTCTGCCTCTCCCTCTCCGATTGATCTCCCTCTCCCTCTCCACTCTCGAATCCTCCCCTCTCCCTCTCCACTCGATCTACCGCTCCCTCAGTCTCTCTGTCTCTCTCTGTCTGTCTCTGTCTGTCTCTCTCTCTCTCTCTCTCTCTCTCTCTCTCTCTCTCTCTTTTATTTTCTTCTTTTCTTTGGTTCAGCACATCAAGGAGCATTCTGCAACATCAGGTATCTCCCTCTCTCTCTCTCTCTCTCTCTCTCTCTCTCTCTCTCTCCTTATCTATTCATATCAATTTGGGCATTTTTTTATAGCATTTTTAATCCTTAAAGTAACATTGTGCAATGATTTGTGTATTGGAAATTTTTGAGTTTCGAATCCCTAATTAGGGATTTGTAGTGTCGATTTCGTAATTGTGGATTATAGATTAAAAAACTGAAAATCCCTAATTAGGGATTCAAAATTCAAACTCTTAATTAGAATTTTTTTAAGGGGATATATTGGGCCATTGGATGTTCTTGATCTTTTGTGGGTTTTGTCTTGTTCTAGCAGTTTTGAAGATCTCTGCAAATGGGTGGTTTGGATTCTCTGACGTTCTTTAAGATTAAATATAGATGTATGTTGGTAGAATGTGGTGGGTTCTTATTTATTTATTTATTATTATTATTATTTTTTTGTGGTTAGATTGATAGAAGTTGTATATCTCACCAAAAAAAGAAAGAAAAAATCATGCATGGTATGAAGATGTTTTTGTCCTTGTGTAAAAATCATGACCTGAGGGTGCTCATCTCTTTGATGGCTATGTTTCAAGGGTGGCTCTGCCTGGCCATGGCTGCTTTTTTATTTTTATTTATTTATTTATTTTTTTTATTTTATGGCTATGTTTGTGGGGTAGTCGCTGGATAAGTCGAGCTGATGGATGTGGTCCTTCCTCTGCCATTTTGATGTAGCTATCCCTACGGAGGGGCTGTCCCTACGAAGCATGTGTTGCCAGGTGTTTTGATAGGGATGAGAAATGGCTGATGTGGGTGGGAGGTTTGTTTCCAGTGGTGTGGTTGTAGGTTTGGAGATTTTCGCTTCAGGGTCTTCTTTGGTTTAGATACCTGGGGCTGTTGGTTTCTAGGATGAGGAATGGCCTGTGTTGTTAGCGTGGTTGCAGCTGGCAATCCAGTCCAGTGGAGGAACAGGGCATGTTGCCTTTGTTAGTAGAAGAGGCCAATTGGTGCTCTTCAGGGAGGAGTTGGCTCTTTCTAGTCCCCTCTTCTGTTTTGCATCTTGTTATATGATAGGTGATGCCCGATTTTTGTGGAGCCCACCTGAAATCTTTGCTTTGTACACCCTCTATTCATAAATACAAAGGTATAGTGTTTCTTAAAAAAAAAAAAAAAACTCTTTGAGGAATCCCAATTTTCAATTTTCTATGTTAAATATCATAAGATTCTTACAAGTAACTTTCAATTAACTTTGAACCATGGATGTCTAGCTTCTTAATTTATCAACCATTGTTCATTTCAAAATTCATTTTTTCTTTTTTCTCGTATGTAATGTCAAATGCTATTAGGGGAGAAGGAAAATAGTTCTTTTTGACTCTTGGGTTTTGTCTTTCATATTCACTGGCTCATGCATACTGTCGCAAGTAGCAGAATATGTTTTAATAAGTCATTGGTCTAAGCAGTTGTTTTTGGCTGCATTTTGGGTGTCTATGAAATTGGAAAATTTTGATTTTGCGAAAACACACACACGCCCCTGATAGTCTGCTTGTTGATGAAACGGGCGTGGCTGTTATTTTGGGCTGCGCACTGATGGAGAAGTGATAGCTTACCAAATCCGGTATCCACTTTCCATCATTTTCCAAATGCAGTGTCTTTTCGAATGGGAGTCCCAGAAATGTATTCTTCTGAAATGCAGGTTGAGAATTTGCATTCTATACTAAGTTTATCCATTTGTACAGGGGGACCCATTTTTTAGCGGTCCAATCCATCGGAATTGAAACCTTGGGGCCCCACTTTGCAGACTGAACTTTTTTAGTATACCACCCATACATGTTAACATGAGGCATGTTACGGTAGAACACAAGGTATAGCCCAAATGAGTGTATGCCATATAGTATTCTAAAAGGAGAAATGATGCAGTAGAGTCAGTTCAGTAGAAATAAGGTTCTGAATATTGATTGATACTAAGTGGACTTGATGTTGGTGGAGAAGGAAATGTGTCATTGGCAAGTCACATTCCAAAACCAGACTGAGTCTGAACAATTCTGACTGAGTTGGAATGAGTCGGGTGACTGATACTGGTTTCGATCTCCGGGTGACTTGCACTTTAGAACTTATGCTTAAAACCATGTTCTCCATCATTGATTTCTTTGAGAATTGTCAATCAGCTGTGAAGGTAATACGATGTTCGTACATGATAGAGGAGAACCTTTTTTTGAAGAACTGTTCATAATCATTTCATAATCGTATTCCATTTTCAACAAGTATTTGAAAATGAGATCCAGTGTTATGTCTTGTATATTTTTTATATCTATTTATACAGACTAACATTTCAGTTTTATCCTGTTTTGATATATCCAGGGGCTACTCAGAATTCAATCAAGGTTGCCCAGGTATGTATTTACTGATTGCTGGTTTTTATTTTTGCTGCTTATTATTTTGGATAATTCATTATTCAGATAGTTTGAGTTTTTAATGTGTTTCACATTGGGGCCACATCCATAAATTTGCGTTGAAGCTAGGATTTACTTAGATTTGTGTTGAAGCTATGTTGTCAGAAGAGACTGAAGTAGTGCCTTAAACAAATTAATGTGAATGTCTTGATGGCACTCCCTTAGTTGTAACAAACTCACCATTTACATTGATGCCTCTATGTTGTGTTGAATTTCATGAAGCTATAGAGTGTTTTTTTTTTTTTTTTTCTTTTTTCTTTTGTTTTCTTTTGTTTTCTTTGGGTGTAGGAGCATTTATGGAGATATTTGACAATTCATATGCGAAATGCAGGTTGGCTTTGGTTTCTCCGTTCGAACCAGGCAATGACTTTTGCTGTCACCTTTTCTAATTTGGCATCTACCTTAACTGTTGGCATCTACTAGAAAATCATCGTTTACTTTTTGTCACAGACTAGAAGAAAAGCTCTTGGACATGGTATGAACCGTGTCTCTCTTTCTTTCTTTTTCTTTTTTATATGCTTTTATATGACAGGAGATATCTGTATTTGGCAGATAATATGCTATGCCAATTTGCTGATCCCATGTTCTGCACTACATGTTTGAACAATTTTGGAGGTAATGTGATGAACAGTTTTCAGTTCTGAGTATGTATACATTTGATTGTATCTCGTGTGGTTGTATTGTTTTGATTCTTGTTAATCAATGTTTGTAGGCTTTGGTGCCTGCACTTTTCATGAATGTTTAAATCAACTGTTTGACATTGAAATAGACAAGGTATATACTCCCATATGGATGCTTTTTCCATGCTTTCTAGATCATACTGTCTACACTGGAATCTTGCACAGAAGGAAGAACTTAGAGGGAAAAAAAACTTTTTTCTTGATTGCGAGACCTGTCTCTTACTTTAGAGGTGTTATATGATGCTTGATTGGGAGAAACAATATGGATATGTTCGACCCAGAAGTAGCAGTGGTTGGTCCACATTATGTAGTTTAGAGGAGTCTTGGGTCCAATATACATATCTGATTCTATCATTTCCGAAGTGTTTTTATTGTTTCATGATACTAATGATTTAGCGCAGATGTGAAATATTTCAGATTGTTGGTGGATCTGAACATACTATACGTGCAAAACTCACATTCTCACAAGAATCATATGGTATGACTGAGATTCTAACCTATGACTTTGCAAGAAAATGTATGAGCTGCAAGCTTCCATAACACATCTTGTTTATTTTTCTATTCTGTGTAAACATTGGCTTGATTCTTCCATAACACAAATGTTGATTTTCTCCTCTTTAATTCAATTATATTTTCTGACCAATTGAAAAGGAGTTTTGAGTCTCAAGGTTCAGGATTGAAGAATTGAATTTAGGATTCTAGTTCAAGATTGAAGAATTGAACTTGAGACTTTTTGGGCTTGGAGAACCAAGTATGGTAGAAAGTTGAGTTTTCTTGTTTTATCTCATTTGTTTTATTTAGTGGAAGGAAGTAATTTTTAAATTTGTGATCTTTAATTGAAATCGGCCATTTCTGTAATGGTATTTCCATAGCCACATGTTTTTCATAGCTGATCAGGTTCATTTTCCCACTTCGTTGTGGTGGAAGATTGCTGATATTGGTTTATTTCTTCCTAGATGTGAAATTGTCTAAAAAATTATCTGGATATCTGGGCCCTGTGCAAGTTTGATTCATAGATTTTTGTAGTAATCTGGAAATTTCAGAAAATAGTAGTATTTCTTGGAAGATAAATTTGATGCCTGCGATAAGGAGAAAAAGATATTATGATGCCATCATCTGTTTATGGTAGGGGGTGAACTAGATACAATCTTATTACCTTATATAATCAGCAGCTCTAACTGCATTCGTCACCTGTCATGTTTGGCAGCCTTTAATCAGAATCCTCCAAAATGTGTATTAGATTATAATTGCGATTCATTGCAGTAGTGCATTCCAATGCACCCCGAGTAAGTTTCTTGGCTGACATGTAATCTTTATGTATTCTTCTTGCTTCAGGCTTCAATCTAATGCTTTATTGATCACTTCATTTGTTTATCCTCACAAGCACCACATGTAGGATTTGGGACTGGATTTTGAACTGTTTGGGGCTGGCTTGTTAGGCCATGACTATTCAAAATTTTAATTTGCCCAACCCAACTTTTAGAGGATGGCCTGTTTGGGTTGTGAGGCCATGACTATTCAAAAGTGTAGCCCACCCGCTGATCAAAATCAGCTTGATTTTGGGCCACAACACATACATGGTGAGGCCCTCCAGATGAACCACATGGATCTCACGCTTATGTATCACATTTGTGGAGAGTAGGAATACGATGCAGATGGCTACCCTCACACATTTCCATTGCATTTCACTCTTTTTCGTTTATTGTTACCATAAATTTGTCTAAACTGCTGTTTTGGAACTTGCAATAGAAGAACTTTATCATGTTCATTTCTGTATTATCAATGGCTGGGTATTTTTCTTAAAGCAAGTAATTTTGTTCCAACTTCTTTAAATCGTTGACAGATGTTTCCCTGGACAAATCCATAGAAGTAGCTGATCTTCGTAGAGGTGATATGTGGTCTGTTCATAAATTTGGTTGGACATGTGTGGACACTTCCAAAAGAATTCAGAATGTGGTGGATATAATTCTGAATGGTTCTTCGGAAAGGAAATTGGTAGTGGTTTCTGCAATGTCACAGGTGACAGATATGATGTATAACCTCATTAACAAGGCACAGTCAAGGGATGAATCTTATGTCTTCACTGCATGATATTTTTCAAAAGCACAAACTAACAGCAACTGATTTACTTGATGGAGATGATCTTGATGATTCCTAGCTCAATTGAATCCCGATATCAGTAACCTCAAAGCCATGCTTCGTGCAATTTACATAGGTATTAGAAGCATTCTCTGTTTTTTTTTTTTTTTCTAAATATTTACTCTCCTACTTTCCATCATCCAAACTCTGTAATGTGCAACTGTATGAAGCCTTTTTTTCTACACTTTCAGCTGAGCCATTTCCCTTGCTTATGTTCTCTAATGATTTAAATCTTAATACAATTATCTGTTCTGTGCAGCGGAAATGGTAAGAAGGCAAGCTTTATTTCTAGGTGACTCAGAGCTGCAGCAACTGCTTCACATCTTCAGGTGCTTGTTGAAGAAGTGCATTATGGATTAAAAAATGGTTGTTTGACATAAATCCTGTATGAAATGCTTGTGGGTTATCCACCATTTTACTCCAATGAATCAATAAGATTCAGGATATTGTATTTGTGTTTGTTTTAAATTGATATCTTAAGACATGTTTCTATCACAGGGAAAGAAAAAACTGGAAAAGGACTGTAAAAGTTCTTGTCAAGCATGGTGGGAGAGGTCTTGCCAAGCAATCTTCTACATTCCAATGGAAACTCAAGGTTTCCTCATAGTCTTAGTTATAGATTTCTGTCCTTTATTCTTTAATCCAAGAAAATTGGTAGTCCTGTTTTATACCATCTTCCTATGGTGTATTTTGTGTTTGTGAGTTGATCTTTCCCATGGTTGACAAAATCATTGCAGGCATCACCGGTATTTACCTTTGCGAACCAAGCAGACCTTGACATGCTAGAAACCACGCTCATTGCTCTACACAATATTATGCTCGACAAGATTCTCGATGAGGGTGGCCGGAAGGTTTTGTGTTCAGAGTTTGGCAAGATTATGCAACAGGCAAGTATAATAAATGAGGACATTCTCTGTTACAGTACGATATTTTGCTTGGCCTAATAAAACTGACTTGTGAGACCCACTGTCTGACAATCCTTATTGCTCATATGGTGGGCTCCATGGTGGATGGGAGTTCCAAAAGAAATCCTTCATGGCCGTGAGACCAACCCAGCTAGGATCATTTGATTGAGGAAATTTGGTATTGACTCATTTCATGGCGTAATTTTTCATTGTAATCTTACAATTTGATTCATGATCTATGCTCTTTTCACAGATACGTGGATAGCAGCGGGCTGAGCAGCGGGATTCCTTCAACGTTGGCTAACTTGAGAAACATGAAGATCTTGTAAGAGCTTGTGATTACATGAAATGTGGAAACCATCAAAATCATGGGGCCCACCGTTGATTGCTCTTGAACCAACAGTGGCACAACTTATGCTATGAATCCAATGGGTGTTAAAATAGAAAAAATGGCAATGTTCTGAATGCAACAGACTAATGCCCATTATCCAGAGCTTAGGATTGTTGGCCCCATGATTTCGAAAAATTCAATTTTGGTTACTTATATGTCATTTCTATTATTTCCAATCCCTTAATTTGTTAATATCCACTGGAAAATCTTAATCGATTTCAGGTAGTCATGGAAAACAGGACCATGATTTTTCAGGCTCATCTGAGTCTTAAAACCATGGTTTTTTACTGTTGCATTTTGAACTTTTTGACATTAATTTTTGGTTAGTTTTTTGGTTGATTTTCTTTCTGATATCAATGATGATTTTTTGTGGATATACTCAGATGCTTGACGGCCATAAAAACCATGGTGAAGTTGGATAAACCACTGGTAGAACCAGGTGGTGGGTCTTGCCTCTGCGGCAATGCAATGGTGTAGGTGATGGGTGGGTGTTGAAATGTCAATGGTGGATGGGGTCTGGCCTTGGTGAAGTCGTTATTTTTTATTTTTATTTAACGTGTTCTTGTAAGTGATTTAACCCATGAAATGAAGTGGGTTGATGGGCATGCATTACGCCACATGAATGGCCGTGGAATGGAATAAGGTCATTTCTCAGTAGTGGTCCAATATAGGCCCCGGCTGGCCTTTTAATTTATTTCTTGGGCCTGATCAAGTGCTCAGATCAAGATTGGCCCACTCACAGAACTGATGAAATGCATTTGGTATTATGCTATTTCAGAGTGCATCTTACACAGTGTTCTGTTTTCAGGGATACGTTGGGATCACTGTAGATGAATCACCCTTTGATATTTGGCCTTTCTCTCCCTTGTGTTTTCACCACTAATGTATTTTTCTTTTGTGTTCTTAAGCCATAACATAAGATGGTTCAGATCTTTGAATATTGGATATCCACCATCCTTGGTGAAGCCCATTATTTCAACACTCTGGATCATCAGACCTTGGGCCCCACATTCACACAATCTGAATCTTGATTATCAAACCTTGGGCCCCACAATCCACTACAAAGCTTTCAAGATTAAGCTTAACCTACAGCCCTATGTGTAGGGCCCACTGTGATGTATGCATGACATCCAAATTATAGGTATAAAATATGTAAAAAAAAAAGAAAAAAAAAAAAGAAACAAAAACAGGTTTCAATCAAATATAAACATTAGCCCTCAAATATACTGGCATATACTGCCATTTCAGTAGACATTTACTGGCACTTATTGGGGATTTCTTGGGGCTTTGAGAAAGCGCCGGTAAAAGTGCCAGCAAATGTTACATTGGGCGGCGGCCAGATCAACCGCCGGTAAAAGACACAGACTGCCGCTAAAACCTTTACCGACTGAGCTTTTGCCGGCATATTTCTAACTGCTGGTAAAAGTTTTACTGGTGGTTTTGACCACTGGCAAAAGATAGTTTTCTTGTAGTGGCGGTTGTAGAGGCTTCAATGGGAAGTGAATTCTACTCCTTGTGTCACATTTCAACACTTAAGAAGGAGACCAACTAGGTCATCCAAAGAGATTGAGCAGAATTAACTAGGGCCTCAAAAGCAGGCCCAACACCATTCATAATCAATGTGATTAGATCATTGTCATCTACTGGTTTTCCAGTGAGAGTTGAATTATTTGCTATATTGTTCATTTTGTCGAGGTAGTCAGAAATTGATAAATTACCTCGTTTGGTAGTTTGGAGTTAATTTTTCAATTACATAATTCGAATTCTAGATTGCGAGGCATACCGTTTCTCAAGAAATCGCCTGACGTAGGGAGGGATGTGTTGAGGTCGATCACCGTCTTCCTCAGGGATAACTACTCCGATTCCAAGGAGTTTCTCTAGACTCCTCACAGGGATTCCTCGAGTCCATGAGAGAAGAAATAGAAAATAATTTCTAATACTTTGAAATAAATTGATTGATGATATAAAAAAATGAATTTACAATCCTTTAAATAGTGATATCAAACCTAGGAAGAAGTCTCGTAATCAAACTCAACTCAAACTCCCTAAAATTCGTAACTTACTATTTATAGACGGTCATGATTTCTACTAGACTTCATGATTTTCGGCCAAAAATTGTAAGTGTCCATCTTGGCGTAACCACATTATTCTCCTAAAATTTCTAAGCCCTTTTCATGTTGGGCACAACTCCTAAAGCTCAACGGATCAAGAGTTATTATTGAATAAAACTTACTCTAAATAGTAAAAACAAAATAAAAAAGGACTTTCCACCATCGATTTAATGGAATCTTGCAAATTCGGCGTGACCAACCCAATATAATGTTAGACAGGCCACATGCCTTATATACCTTGTATAGCTAGTATAGAAAACCAATCGTCTTCTCTCAGTTTTCAGTTTTCATATAGAAGGGTTAGGTGGCTAAAGTATCTTCTCCTACCCCAAAATCATATACAATATGTCGAATAACTCCTTTCAGTTTGTGAGATATGCCTGTTTTAAGATTATGACGGTCATGATCAGCTCCACCTCCGGGCCTTCTCTAATCCATCATAGACATGAAAGTGTCCGCGGCCGGCTCTACATCAGGTGGTCATGGATAATGCCAGTCTTGGTTCATTAAGAAAGGCCCCACCACTAAATAGGTGTATAGGGATTTCATTCCTTTTTGCTGTACATATTCTATGTTTATATTGTGGCTATTGCTTTAAAAAAAAAGGAACTTACAATCCAAACACCCCCTTAATGTAAATTGGAGCAACATTCAGCATACACAATACCTGACCAACTTGTGTTTTGGCCTACGACTTGTACATAGATATGGATGTAAAAACAGACTTCTACTTAGATATAAATGTAATAACAACAACGGTGCTTAGTCATTTTCGTGGCACAAATCTAAGTCGCAGAAGCAACCCAGTCGCAATAAGTGCAATGGTAGAAACAGCCCAACGGTTCGCATTCCCTACCTTCTTCTCAATGTTCTCAGCCAAATGGTTCACACGCCCATGTTTCTTCTCAATGTTCTCAGCCAAACGATCAATGTTCTCAGCCAAATGGTTTACATGCATGTCCTTCTTCTCAATATTCTCAGCCAAACGGTTCACATGAACTTCCTTCTTCTCAATGTTCTCAGCCAAACTGCCCACATAAACTTCCTTCTTCTCTATGTTCTCAGCCAAATGGCCCACATGCTCTTCCTTCTTCTCGATGTTCTCAGCCAAACGGTCCACATGGCTTTCCTTCTTCTCGATGTTCTCAGCCAAATGGCCTTCCTTCTTCTCGATGTTCTCTACCAAACGGTTCACATGCCCTTCCTTTTTCTCAATGTTCTCAGCCAAATGGTCCACATGCATTTCCTTTTTCTCGATATTCTCTGCCAAACAGTTAACATGCCCTTCCTTCTTCTCAATATTCTCAACCAAACAATTTACGCGCTCTTCCTTCTTTTCAATGTTCTCAGCCAAACGGTCCACATGCCTTTCATTCCTCTCAATATTCTCCGCCAAACGGTTCACATACCCTTCATTCTTCTCAATGTTCTCAACCAAACGGTCCACATGCCGTTCCTTCTTCTCAATGTTCTCAGCCAAACAATGCACATACCCTTCCTTCTTTTCAATGTTCTCAGCCAAACAGTTCACATGCCTTTCATTCTTCTCAATATTCTCCACCAAATGGTTCACATGCCCTTCATTCTTCTCAATGTTCTCAACCAAACAGTCCACAAGCTCTTCCTTCTTCTCAACGTGCTTAACCAAACGCTCCACATTCCATTCCTTCTTCTCAATGTTTTCAGCCAAACTGTTTACTTGCGCTTCCTTTATCTTCATTTTCTCATCGTAATGAGTCTGCAAATCCTCCAAAGCCTTCTGAACAGGAAGAACATAGCTCGCACGAATGAAGTGAAAGTCATCCAATGACTTCAGAATTTCCACCACCTTCTCATCTTTCCCTAAATACCCCTTCAAAACCCCCGCTTTCCGTAACACTGCAACATCATCTCCACTCTCCAACATCCTGTTCAAGAACCGGATATAATCAGATACCGGCTTTTCCTTGTAAGAAGCTTCTAGAACCATCAGATTCCGTATAACCGTTTCCATCAGCTCTTTCAAAACCAGAGCCGGTAACCGTACAACACCATTCTCGAAACGAATCTCGGATATGTTCTGAACCCCTTCCGGTTCGAACCGGATTCCTAGCCGAACCATTTCTTTAGCTGTTGGGCAATCTCTCTCTGCTATTTCAAGCCGAGCCGTGCTGGTTTCCGCTTCTGTAGACTCGAAGTCGCCGGAAATGGTTGTGTGTAAGCAGTCCAACAGAGTCTTTTTCTTACCCCAGTCAAGACTCGCCGAGTTAGGTTGCGGAAAAGGCGAGTAGAACTGGCAGAAACTTTGAATGACTCGCGGGATATCGTCCTCTGAGAACCCGACCCGAAATGTTTCGGGTTCAGAAGTGGAAACTTCGTTTGTATTACTATTCTCCGACTTTTCGGATCCGGTGGCTTTTAGTACAGAAGGAAGCTCTACAACAACCGCCCGAACGAGCTCGAGCAGTAACTGGTTGTCGAGCTTTACGATATCGTTAATGGCAGCTACTCCGTATTTACTTCGTAGCATTTCCCGGTTGGTGTGAAGATCGGTAAGGAAGCAGGAGACAAGGAAAAGAACATCTCCGACGACTGTAATTTCTTTATTCTGCGCCTCCTTTATCTTTGATAGGATGGTGGTGATGCTCTCTGTTTCTAATAGGTGTTTGGTGATGCAGCTCCAGAGCTCGTCGGGTTTGAAAGCGGAGTCGGGTCTGGAGAGAGAGGCGAAGATGGAGTTGGATTTGAAGGTGAATGAGTCTTTCCATACGTCGTCTTGATGGATAGGGCCGAGGGAAAGGGTCTGGGGTTCGAAGGCATGTGGGTGGGCCCGGCGCAGGTGGGCTGGGACGCGCAAGATCGGGTGTCGGATTGGTTGGGTGGGTGGGGACTTTTGAAGGGACATTTCATTTCCCACTGGAAGAATGGAGATGAGAATAAGGAGAGGATGGGGTTGGAAAGAATGGTAGTGATTTGAAGGATTTATAAGAGGTTTGAAGAAGCTAATTACATGATTGAAGGAAAATAAGAGAAGTTATCTTTGTGTTGGTAACAAAAAATGTATATTCGTTTCGTTGGTTCTGTTGGTGGAATGGATGGGAGGTCATCGATCATGGGAGATACCATGCTTGCATTTGATTGATGTTTTCTTTTCATACTTGGACGAGACTCAAACTGTTGATTAAGATAGGTATGGCTTTGTTATTATTCTATTTTCATTTGGTAGAGTGCTGTCTATACTGATACTCGAGCAATGGGAATATAGCGCTGTCGAACGCGGATTTACTGCCAAAGGCCTTTCGCACGAAGTTCCTGCCTGGAAAAGGTGGGGCCACCGTGATGTTTTTCAAGAATCTACTCAGTCCATCCGTTTTGTGAGCTCTCAGGAGATTATACCAAAAGTGAGCAGGATCCAAGACTCAAGTGGGCTGATCTGGTTCAACAGTGATGTTTACATTTGAAACCTCCTAGTTCGACAGTGATTTTTACATGCCATCCATACAGTTAATAACTTCATTCCTACTAGGATGAACTGAAGGTTGAAATTTATGGTTTTTTGAAAATATTTAAAAAATTAAAATTTCGGGATTTTGCCGTCAAAGCGGTTTTGGAAAATTCAAATTAAAAAGTGCCGCGTGTGCTTTTAGTCCCACATCGAAAATGGTACAAAATTTTTTGAGGTTTATATGTAGATGTGTTGGTAGTATTCTTACTTGAATGTTGTGGAGATGAAGATGCTTGGGTTGCGTGTTCCAGTGCTATGCGCAAGGCTCAGGCATGGATGAGGGCGTGGGCAGTGTGGCTGTAGTGGTCAACGGTCAGAAACGTTTTTCAAACGTTCTGAATCATTGATAGCCACCTAGTAACGGTCTACTACCTAGCACCTATATTAACTGGACCATTCCAGTCCAAAATCAATCATCTCAATACCATCTCTCCCATCAAATACTCCAGATATCCAAATTAGAATACTGTGAACATTTCCATTTCTGATTTTGCCAGAATAGATCTAATGCGTTAAATTGTTACAAAGTGGACCCATCGTGATTGCTGAACGCTGGATCCAGATATACTAGTCTTATCCTTGAAGCAATTCGCCTGTAACCCATCAACAACTGATAAGGAGGCGAATTACATTTTAAGGACAATGTATCATTTTACATGATTCAGCCTAGTGAAACAAAATCTTTTTTTTTTTTTTTTTTTTCGGTGTATCCAACAAATTATTTTCTAACATTGAAAACACAAATATTAACGTGATTCAAAACTTTTGTGGCTCCACAAATATTTCAACTGTGGACGTTAATTATCACGTTTTCGGCCCACTTTAGCATTGGATATGGTTTAATTTTGGCCTTATGTCTTAAAATAAACTCCTTGATAGGCGCCCCAGTCAGGGCCAGCCCGAATGTGAATGCATTGTAAAAACTGGGGAGGCTCGAGCTTTATTTTCTACCTGAGCCTGCCCACCCAGCTTGTAAGAATTTTTCCATATCAATGATATTTTGAGAAGTATTTTTTCCTTTAAATGTCTTAAGATGAACTCAGAAGTTTTGTTTTTTCCTTTAAATGTCTTAAGATGAATTCACAAATCGGATGGACGGGGTGGATTTCTCATAAACATCACAGTGGGTCCCTCCGTTCCCAGTGCAGGAACTTATGCGAAAGGCTGAAAGGCTTTCGCATGAAATCTGCGTCCTAGCTCGGTCTATCCCAATGGGGAACATATAAATAGCAAGCAACATAAAAGATTGAATGCCCACCGTTAAAAACTTCGTGGGAGCCACAAATGTTTTGGATTGCTGATATTTTTGTTTTCCCTTCATCCAGGTACTTTTGACCTAATCAACGGGCTGGATAGCAAATAAATATTACAGTGGGCCTTTGGAGGTTTTCAATGGTGAGCGTTGAATCACCACTGTTTTCTTGTGGTGTGGTCCACCTGAGACATAGATCATATATTTCATTTTCGGGCTTCTACCCTAAAATATAATAATCCAAAATTTATGGAGGGCATGGATAAAACATATACATCATTGTTGGGCCCACAGAGCACCGTCCACCAGCAACCTTGCTATGACAGAGTCCGCACGCAATCCATTCCCTCGATATGTTGATTCAGTGAATGGTTTAACATTCCATGTAGGTATTCGAAGCATAAACGGGGTGAATGAATTAATTTTACTACTCCTGCGAAAGTATGTATATGCTGAGTGTCCCGGAGTCATATTCGACTTGAATCGAATGCCTTGTAACTTCGCCACAGAAATAACTGATTTAAGACAAGATATGTGAAGACTGGCTTAACTACTCAACCATCAATTAACAAAGAATTAGGTAATTTATGAAGGTGAAGGTCAGTCCTATCCTTAGGATGAACTTTTTTGCCTTGAAAATAAAGATTTTTATTACAAAGGTGTTAACGTGGTCACATTTGTCAGTAAACTAAACATAAAGGAACAAGAAATAAATTGCAAAGTATCAATTTTATTAATCTAAATGTAAATGCAGTATAATTGGTAAATAAATAAAGTAGAAAATATTACCATAGTTGATTCAAGTGGGTAAGATAGCCATAGATAATTGACAGAGTCCTAGACCTAAATAGTTGTGGACAGTCGTCGAAACCTAGAAATTATGAGACAATCATGGAGAAAGTGACCAAGAAAATCACTAAGAAGTTAGAGATTTGGAGTACGTTGACAAAAGTGGAGAACTAAACTGAGTTATGCTAATTGATCTAGACTTGATGTAGCATGGCGTTGGACAAATGTAGAGAGGCTTAACTAGGCTGAGCTAAGATCGAACAGGCGTTCAAGTGGGTCGAAAGATTGATTAGCAACATTGAGATGAAAATAAATTTGTTTGATTAGATTGGTAAAGGCATTTAGCTCTTTGTTCTGTGCTACTTGTATAGACCTAGGCTAGTTGGTGGTCTTATGTATGATCCATTGGCTTTTAAGATCGATATTCTGATATGTTAGCAGCCTTGGCTTGTCACGGTTATATTTTAAGATGGGTTAACTAATTATTACGTTACTATATATGGTCATGTTTCTATTTTAAGAAGACTTTCTCTTCTTAGTGCACCGCTTAGATATCTACAGTTACATATGGTCAATTAAATCAAGCCACGTGGGTATCACCGCCCTCGTATTGTGTTGAGTTGCACATGATCTTTGGATGCTCTGTATGTGTAGCCTATGCTTCCTTGTCACATGTTGCTGGGAAGATGATTGCCTTTAGAATTTCAGTTGTGTATACATCTTTGGGTATTCTGGCATTCCTAGATTAAGACATCTTCGGTAGAGATGCACTCGAGATCCTCTTGATCTCTTTGCTACATTTTGTAAGTACTGTTTTTTCCCTTCGAACGAGTGTACTGACACTTGGCGGCATTCTACCCGTTGCATTTGACGGTGATAGGTCAGGTAAAAACAGTCCAATTAAATAAATTTTGGTTAGTTTTTCATTGATGAATGAGGCGGGAGAAAGTTTGGTTTAGATCATAATATACATGTCTAGCGTGTACTATCATGCCCATCAATTTGGATACAAAGTGTGCACCTCATACTCGAGTTACGGTCCATGACTCATATACCAAGTGCACATAATTCCAATAATCAAACAGTTATTAAGAGACATAAATTAATGTGTTATAAGTTATCTCCACATTAAAATCCATACATCCACACAATCACGTGTCTTCACAGATACTCATTCCATCGTATTCACAACCATATAAATAAAACCATATCCACACATTTGAGACTTTATTCAACTAGCATATCAATATTGTTCAATAAAAGCATAGTCATAAACAATCTGCTTTTAATCTAATCATTAGTAACTACAATGAATGGAAACAAAATCTTCTATTAATTAGTTGCATAAACAGATCATCCATTCAGTGCAGCAAGTTCATCTTCCGCTAGATACGACCTTTGGCCCTAAATTTCATCCACCAACACACCCTCATTCTCTAGCATTGGATTCAATTTTCCTATTTCGTTCGTCTTTGTACAGTTGTCAATCCACAACATTAGTTGGCAAGTTTAGTGAGTGAACCCAGCATGCATGGTTCATATGTAGCACAATATAACATAGAATAAATAAACAATTCAATTAAGGTGTGTCTGGGAGAGCAGTTCATTGCTGGTTCCAAGGTTTTGTTCGCCCCTTCACCAGATGGTTTCTTTCTTCTATTGGGTGTTCTCCGATGCCTTCTATTTTGGGTAGTGTGGAAGGAGCGAAATGAGAGTAGGTTGGATGGAATCGGTATGAAACATGGGAGAATTATCTATCACATTTGCTTTTGGTTGCGAACGATTGGAGCAAGCCTTCCCTTTTCGCCCTTAATATATCTCCCTCGTCAAATTTTCATGCAAGCCTTGAGGATAGAAGGCTTGGCCCCTCAACATGTTAACCTTGTGGTGGTGAGATGGACTAAACCAAAGGTTGGATGGGTCAAGCTTAATGTTGATGGCTTCTCCTGAGGGAATTTGGGCCTTTCTAGTGGTGGCAGACTCATAAGGGATAACTGCGAAAACTTCATCTTTGCCTTCTCGACTGGCTATGGCAGGTGTTGAGGGTCAAATATTGCATATTAGACCCCGGCTATTACCTGAATTTACTAACATGACACGGTTTAACGGCCTATTTTAAGCGTGTTTTTGTTGCAGGGTGTAATTAGGGGCGTTGACTGAAAAAAGAGTATTAAAAGCGTGAATTTGACGCCCTGAAGTAACCAGAGCAAGGGACGGACCCCAGGGAACTAAGGTCAACGGAATTACACGCCAGGGATCCGAGAAAATCGAGAAACTGAAGCTCGAGTGGCCTGAAATTGGTACAGAATGCAAGATCACAGGTTCCCACCATCCATTTAGCTCAAATTTTCATATATGGCCGGAAGACCTCAAATAAACCGTACACGTCGATTTTCAGCCGTTCGGCCCCTATGGAAGTGGCCCAACAGGCAGATCAGCCCCTAAATTCCTTAAAGTGGGGCCCACCTGATATCTGAAAATATTTCAATTTTGGTCTCAACCGTTGAAATTATATGAAAAACAGGTTGGACGGAGTAGATTTTCCGAGTACATTGCAGTGGACCCCAACTGGTGTGGCATGTGCATAGTACACATGAGCACTCGCTGTGCACAAACGAACCAAGTCGGTCAGCAAATGCTGACTCGACTTCCATCCTAAAAACGGAAACTTCCGTTTTTCTGCTGCGCAACAGGGAGTTGCATTTGGATTCTGGTGGGTCACCGTCATCATGCATTAAGATGATCCACACCGTTCATTAAATTCAGGAGGCTAAACCGACCGTACCCTGATCTGAAACCCGATTTTCTCGTACACTGTACATACATGAAGTCACAGAAGCAGAACGGACGGTAAATTTAAAGATCTGGTGGACCACATCGAAATTAATATAAAACTGATTCTTCCTGACTGGTTTTTGGAGCAGAACCCAATGGACGGTATGGATTTCTCGCTCGCTGCTAATCAAGGGCCACGCCATTAACCTGCGCAAGGCTTGCGCAGGCTCTGTTATGGCGTAAATCGAGACCCGACCGATCTGGGACATTTAGCATTCACGGCCAGGATCGGTTCAATGATCCTGGCCGTCCAAGATCATCCCAAGGAGGGACCGACTAAAGGCACGAAGCATGAGCGGTTCAGATCCCGCGCTGGGAGCTCCTGTGGCCGAGACTTCCACTCCAACGCAGATTGTTTGCGTTTCACTGCGAAAAGACTGCGCAAACTCCAGCTTCCGTCCGCAGACTTCTTACGCACTCTTCTCCACCGTCTTAAAGAGCTATAAAGAAAGAGGAGAACGAGAGAGAGGGCATCGACGGCTGGGAGTTTACATTGGCAGGGGTCGTGGAGGCTAGGCTGGAGAAAGTGTTGGTTATTTTCCATCTTCTTTTCTTTTTCTTTCTTTGGTTTAATTTTATTTTGTGATTAACCTAATCATGATTATGAGTGGCTAAACCTCTTAGCTAGGGCTAAGAGGTGAAGCTTGTAGCAAGATGGGAGATTCTTTGCTTGTACCTTCTTTTTAAACTGAATTGAAGTTGATTTTAGTTCGATTATTAAAGGAATGCTTTTAGTCATTAATAGTCTGTTGTGACTGAAATTACAATGGGTCTGCGATGGCTTTGAACATATTTATTTCCTTTTTATGTTTATGACGTCAGGAAGCCCTGTTGTTCACCATCGTCTCCTGGGCATGGTCGGATGTCGGTACCCTTCCTAAACTTCATACATGTGATTGGTTGGTAATTAGTTTAATTCTGTTGTTTATTATTGTCTCCTGGGCATGGTTTGGTGATGGAATCTATTCTAATTCATATACCTTTCATCTTTTGAACACTATATATATCAAATAAGTTCAGTTTAATTTCCATGATTCTTGAAGCAGGCATAAGATCTCCCTGATCTCTATAAGTGGATCCTCTGAATCCCTAGTGTCCCTCCTCTGAATTTCTCTTAAGTTTTAGTTAATAATTTCATAATTATTCCACAATCTATTTGATTTAGAATTCATCTTAGTCTAGTTCTAATTCTACTTAATTTTAGAGTACGTACAAGTTTCAGTCCCTTGGGATTCGACCTCGGTCTTACCGAGTTTATTACTACATAACAACCCTGCACTTGGGGAGTGAACAAGTCTTTGGTGCCTTTGCCGGGGACTGACGGTTACGTTTTCTGAAATTAACTAGTTTTAGGATTAGTTTAAGATTAGGATTTTCTACTTTTAGGTTAGAATTTTTTTCCCTTTTTAGAAACTAACACAACTTTCTTATTTTGCAGCGATTCTGAGATAGGTTTTTAATTTGGTAACTTCTTTCTAGATTTCTTCCTTTTTATTTTTTTAGAATTTCCCTTTTGTCAAGTTTCTAATTCTAACACTTTTTTTCCAACTTTGTTTCCCCCTTTTTTTTTAAAAAAAAATTTTATTTTATTTTATTTTAAAATTTTAATTTGGAGGCATTCTGTTTAGAGACTAACTTTTCTGTTTTGTAGGCTCTTAAGATAGACATTTCTAATTTAGTAAGCTTTTCCTAAACTTCTACTTTCTATTTTTCAAATTTCTTTCATTACTCACTTACTTCCTAGTTTAGGACTTTCCTAATTTGCTTTAGAAATTTTCTACTTTCTAATTAGGAATTCTTCCTTGTTTCTTTTTATTTCTATCTTTCTTTTTCTTAGGATATTATTTTTAGAAACTAATTGTTTTGGTTTGTTTTGTAGGATTTACTTAGGGACTCCAATTTGGTAACTTCCTTCCAACTCTCTCTTTCTTTCTAGATTCTCATTTTCTTTCTTAGGATTAGGTTTAGAATTTGATTGAGGGTTGCGAGTGTTTCATGCCCAAGTGGGCTCGTGACAACACTTGACGTCTCTTGACTGAAGGAGGATTAGTCGAGGAGTTAACTGTCCATCGCAGGACTAGACATTGCTCGAATTCCCCTGAGTTAATTGAGGTTATTGCTGCAAATCAACCTCAAGCACTACCTCAACATAGGGATGAGGAAGTACATGATGAGAATGAGGTGCATCAAGCACCCCCGCCTTGTACTTTACGAGATTATTTACAACCGACGGGGGTGAGTACGCCCTCATGCATGATTTTTCCTGAAAATACAGGACAAATGGACATCAAGCCAGGGGTTATCCAACTCCTTCCTAAATTCCATGGGCTTGAATCAAAAAGTCCATACTTACACCTGAAAGAGTTCGATGAGATTATAGCCACCTTATACTTTCCTAATGTATTCGAGGATACAATCAGGCTGAAACTCTTTCCTTTTTCCTTGAAAGAGAAGGCTAAGACGTGGTTACATTCACTGCGTCCTCGATCCATTGGCACATGGAATGATATGCAGAGGGAATTTATAAAGAAAATTTTCCCACACCATAAAGCGATTACCTTCAGAAAAGCAATCATGAACTTCCCAAAAGGAAGATGAAACATTCTTCCAATGTTGGGAAAGGTTCAAAGATTTGGTCAGTTCATGCCCACAACACGGCTTTGAAACGTGGCGCATTACAAATTTTTTTATGATGGACTGACATCTTCTATGCTCCAAATGGTCGAGACGATGTGTAATAGAGAGTTCATCAATAAAGATGTTGACGAGGTATGAGATTACCTTGATAGTTTGGCTGAAAAAACACAATCATGGGACTATTACCCAAAATCAAACACCATGTCTAGGCCAACTCAATCTAAGGAGAAAGGTGGATTGTATCTCCTGAAAGAAGAGGATGATCTCAATTATAAAGTGACTAATCTCATAAGAAAATTTGAGGCCATGGAAGGAAAGAAGGATAAGGTCAATGAAATTGTTTGCGGCATCTATGATTGCAACATTCACACAATTGAAAACTGTCCTACAATACCTGCCTTTCGAGGAGTGTTGAATGAACAAGTCAATGCCGTAAATAACTATCAAAGACCTTTTACTGGACCTAACTCCAATACGTACAATCCTGGTTGGAAAAATCATCCAAACTTTAGTTGGAGAAATGGACAAATGGCTACCCCCCAAGGTTTTTTCAATCAAAATTCAAATAAGGGGAAATCTCAAGAAGAACCGGTTCAAAATTCCATATAAGAGCTGGCTCAGGCAATGCGAGGATTTACAGATTTTATGTAAAAGATGGATTCACGGATGACGGTTATAGAAAAGGGGATGCTTCCTGCACAACCTCTCCCCAATCCTAAACCGCAGTACGAGATAAATGATCCCAGCTCTTCAAATCAAATGGGGCACACTAAATCCATCACCACTCTTAGGAGTGGGAAGATCATTGATAAAACCCTTCCGGTTAGGCCCGAAAAGCCTCAAGAACCAGAAGAGGACAATAATGATGGATCTAGTGATGCCCCACAAAAATTAGAACCGGAACTTCTAGAGAAGCCAGTTGCTCCGTTCCCCCAACGGTTGGTTGCACCAAAACATCTTTCTAACTCTCAGGATATTTTGGAGGTGTTGAAACAAGTGAAGGTCAACATTCCTCTACTTGATGTCGTAAAACAGATTCCTTCATATGCAAAATTTCTAAAAGACCTATGCACGACCAAAAGACGGTAGAGTATTCAAAAGAAGATTTTCTTGAATGAGAAAGTGAGTGTCATCCTGAAGCAAGACGTGCCGCAGAAATTCAAGGATCCCGGTAGCCCAACCATATCATGTGTAATCGGGAACCATCGAATTGATCACGCACTTCTTGACTTAGGAGCGATCGTCAATCTGATTCCCTACTCGGTATACAAACAGTTAGATCTGGGTGAATTAAAATCCACCCTAACCATACTACAACTTGCCGATCGCTCTGTTCGTATACCAAGAGGGATTATTGAGGATGTGTTAGTCCAAGTCGATAGATTTTACTACCCTGTAGATTTTATCATCCTGGACACCGAACCTATCAATAACATGAGCACTCAGATTCCCGTCATTCTTGGTCGCCCATTCCTTGCCACGTCAAATGCAATTATCAATTGCAGGAATGGTGTCATGACTATGTCTTTTAGAAATTTGACATTGGAGTCAAACATTTTTTTCAATAACGGCAGCAACTTAGAGGATGATGACGATTTCCACGACATTAACATGATTGACTCTTTTGTGGAAGATACAACACCTCTGACCTTATCCTCCGACCTTCTAGAGACGTGCCTGGCCCACTCCCATGAGTTTGATGATGATATGATTAGGGAGACGTGTGCCTTTCTGGATACTGCACCGGTACTTGAAGTTAACCGGTGGAGGCTACAATTTGAAGAATTGCCACAAATTGATGTAGTGCCTCTACCGTCTAACCTCAAGGCACCGAAGCTTGACCTAAAACCTTTGCCCTCTGATTTGAAATATGCCTATTTAGGTCAAGATGAGACATACCCAGTGGTGATCTTTGCCCACCTGGAGAAAGAACAGGAGAATATGCTCATATCTACTCTCATTGAGCATAAAGGAGCTCTAGGATGGACGATAGCGGACCTCAAGGGAATCGACCCCTCGATTTGTACTCACCGCATATATCTTGAGGATAATGCGAAGATCGATCGGCAACCACAATGTAGACTAAATCCAAACATGAAGGAAGTGGTTAAGGCCGAGGTTCTTAAACTATTGGATGTGGGTATTATATACCCTATATCTAATAGTCAATGGGTGAGTCCAACTCAGGTGGTTCCTAAGAAGTCCGGAATCACCATCGTAGCCAATGCTAATAATGAACTCGTGCCAACTAGAATCACTACTGGTTGGAGAATGTGCATCGACTACAGAAAGTTAAATACCGTCACAAGGAAGGATCACTTTCCTTTGCCCTTCATTAATCAAATCTTGGAAAGGCTAGCTGGTCATTCCTATTACTGTTTCCTTGACGGGTATTCGGGCTACAATCAGATTGAAATCGCCCCTGAGGACCAGGAAAAGACCACATTTATATGTCCCTATGACACCTTTGCTTACCGAAGGATGCCATTTGGACTATGTAATGCCCCTGCCACCTTTCAGCGATGTATGCTGAGTATCTTTTCTGATATGGTGGGGCAATATCTAGAGGTCTTCATAGACGATTTCTCTGTCTACGGTTCATCTTTCAGCGAGTGCTTGGAAAGTCTTAAATGTGTGCTGAAAAGATGTGAAGAAAAGAACTTGGTACTTAATTGGGAGAAGTGTCATTTCATGGTTCATAAGGGGATTGTCCTTGGACATATCATCTCATCCAAGGGAATTGAGGTAGATAAGGCAAAAATCGATCTTATCTCTAACCTACCTCAACCCAAGAACATTAGGGACGTGCGATCCTTCTTAGGACACGCAGGATTTTACAGGCGATTCATAAAGGACTTTAGTTTCCTCTCTCGCCCTTTATGTAATCTTCTTCAAAAGGATGCTCCATACGAGTGGACTGAGCAATGCCAGGAAGCTTTCACCAAGCTTAAAGGCACGTTAACCACTGCACCCATCATGCAGCCACCCGACTGGAGCCTTCCTTTTGAGCTTATGTGCGACGCTTCTGATTTTGCTCTTGGAGCGGTTCTAGGCCAGAGAAAAGATAAGAGGCCCTACGTCATCCATTACGCGAGTAGGACTTTAAATTCTGCCCAAGTGAACTACTCGACTACGGAAAAGGAACTTTTAGCCTTAGTGTTCGCCTTGGACAAATTTAGGTCCTATCTGATCGGATCCAAGATTATTATCTATACAGATCATGCGGCACTTAAGTATCTTCTTTCTAAGAATGATTCTAAGCCCCTCCTGATACGATGGATCCTTCTACTCCAAGAATTTGATTTGTAAATTAAAGATAAAAAGGGAGTAGAGAACGTAGTGGCCGATCACCTTTCTCGCCTTAATACCTCTGATTCCCTTGAGGCGACCCATATCAACGACATGTTCCTTGATGAACAACTGTTCAGAGTCTCCCATTCACCTTGGTTCGCTGATATTGCTAATTATTTTGCTACAGGTTCCATACCAACACATTGGACCGCACAAGATAAGAAGAAATTCTTTACCGAGGTACGCAATTTTTTCTGGGACGATCCATATCTGTTTAAATATTGCCCAGACCAAATCTTAAGGAGATGTGTGCCAGACGATGAGCATCAGAGTGTCATCTCCTTTTGTCACTCACAGGCCTGTGGTGGTCACTTTTCTGCAAAAAAGACCACGGCCAAGATTCTGCAGTGTGGCTTCTATTGGCCCACTATGTTCAGGGACACTCATGAGCTTTGCAAAGCTTGTGAGCGTTGTCAGAAATTGGGAGCATTGTCCCGTCGAAATATGATGCCCTTGAATCTCATTCTTATCATAGAGGCATTTGATTGCTGGGGCATCGATTTCATGGGGCCATTCCCCCGATCTTTTGGAAATTTTTATATTTTGCTTGCCGTAGACTATGTCACTAAATGGGTCGAAGCGATTCCGTGTCGGACTAATGACCATCGCACAGTCATTAAATTCCTAAAAGAAAACATCCTTTCCCGATTCGAAACGCTTCGAGCCATCATTAGTGATGGGGGCTCACACTTTTGTAATAGGTCATTCGAGAGTTTAATGAAGAAATACGGTATCTCTCATAAGGTGAACACCCCATACCACCCACAGACAAGTGGGCAAGCTGAGATCTCCAATAGGGAGATCAAACACATTTTGGAGAAAACGGTTAACCCTGATCATAAAGACTGGCCAATCCGATTGACCGATGCCTTATGGGCTTACCGTACTGCTTTTAAAACCCCTATTGGAATGTCTCCCTTTAGACTCGTCTATGGGAAGGCTTGCCACTTGCCTGTGGAATTGGAACATAGAGCCTACTGGGCGATAAAAAATCTGAATTTCAATCTGAACAATGCTGGCTCGCTACGCAAACTTCAATTAAATGAACTTGAAGAAATCCGGAACGACGCATATGAGAACTCGAGAATTTACAAGGACAGGATGAAGGCGTTTCATGACCAACATATTCTACGAAAATCATTCACGCCAGGTCAGAAAGTCATTTTGTATAATTCTCGATTACATCTCTTTCCGGGTAAGCTTCGATCTCGTTGGACCGGCCCTTACATTGTTGTTACTGCTTATCTTCATGGGGCCGTTGAAATAAGAGATCCCAACAATAGCAAGGAATTTAAAGTAAATGGACATCGATTAAAACCATTTGTCGAGAAATTTGATTCAGAGGACATGTTCATGCCTCTGACTGATCTTGTTTACCAGGAATGATCTCCTAGTCTGATGGAGGTATAGGTAGGTTCCCTGCTTTCATAGGACTAAGGTAGTTTGCTTTATGCTGTTCTAGGTTAGATGGTTTTATACCATTAGGTTAGTTTGCTTCCCGCATTGCTTTTGGATAGTTTGCTCTCATGTCTTCACTCTCGTGCTGACCGGCTTTCATACTGCTATCTCTTGGAAAGTCTCCCTCTCGATTCATTATCCAGGTATTATCTTCCCATTACTTTTCCTTTACTTTCGTTGTCCCATGGGCATTGCATGTTTATATCTTTTACATTGAGGACAATGTAGATTTTTGGTTGGGGATGAGAGATTAGGTTACCTAATCGGTGTTTTCTTGCTCTTGAGCAAAAATTGTGAAAATTTTAAATTTTTATGGAAATTCGAAGTGATTTTGACGGTCATCTTGGATTCAGAATTACAAGATAAGTGATGTTGGTAATTTATGACTCTTGAATTCCGTTATTTGTTAGATTTCACAGTTAAGTCCGAACTGTTAATCCATGATTAGAAGTTTTAAACATTAATTGAGTCATGATTTCACAGGACACATCTCGCTTACACATTAAGATTTCAGTTCCATATTGAAGGATTATCTTGGTAATCACTGAGCATGAAAGAAACCAGCCTAAAAGATTTGGCCATCAAGGTATAAAAAAGAATTGAAAAGGTTGGACAATTAATCTTCGCCATGGGTTTGCTCCCTATAGGTGTGGATGCGATTTTCCATGATTAACAGTTGGAAAGAGTTGGGCGACTAGTTTCACTATAGGTTTGCTCCCTATAAGTGAAAATTTGATTCCCCCTCTTGACATTCTTTTAATGAAAAAAAAAAACTAGAAGAATGGAAGAATGACTCGTGAGGCAAGTCTTGGGTTAGGTTTTGGTTGTCATGGATGATCTTGTTGGTTACCAATGATATCATGAAAGAAAGACGGAAACCGAATGTGATAAGCTGAGATTACACTCTACACTCATGGATCTTAACGTTCAGAATTTGTCTGATTGATGGATTAATATTTGAACTTGATTATGAAGTTACCGTGAGCTTGATTCCAGGAGAAATTTATGCTTAACATTCATGAATCTCAGACTTCTAGTATTTGGATTGTTTTCAAAATCACTCGAGTTCTTAGAAATTGTTCGGTAATTCTTAATTTATTTTTCGCATACTTTTGCTCGGGACTAGCAAAATGCTGGTTGGGGGTTGTGTTGAGGGTCAAATATTGCATATTAGACCCCGGTTATTACCTGAATTTACTAACATGACACAGTTTAACGACCTATTTTAAGCGTGTTTTTGTTGCAGGGTGTAATTAGGGGCGTTGACTGAAAAAAAAGTATTAAAAGCGTGAATTTGACGCCCTGAAGTAACCAAAGCAAGGGACGTACCCCAGGGAACTAAGGTCAACGGAATTTCAAGCCAGGGATCCGAGAAAATCGAGAAACTGAAGCTCGAGTGACCTGAAATTAGTACAGAATGCAAGATCACAGGGTTCCCACCATCCATTCAGCTCAAATTTTCATATATGGCCGGAAGACCTCAAATAAACCGTACACGTCGATTTTCAGCCGTTCGACCCCTATGGAAGTGGCCCAACAGGTAGATCAGCCCCTAAATTCCTTAAAGTGGGGCCCACCTGATATCTGAAAATATTTCAATTTTGGTCTCAACCGTTGAAATTATATGAAAAACAGGTTGGACGGAGCAGATTTTCCGAGTACATTGCAGTGGACCCCAACTGGTGTGGCATGTGCATAGTACACATGAGCACTCGCCGTGCACCAAACGAACCAAGTCGGTCAGCAAACGCTGACTCGACTTCCTTCCTAAAAACGGAAACTTCCGTTTTTTTGCTGCGCAACAGGGAGTTGCGTTTGGATTCTGGTGGGCCACCGTCATCAAGCATTAAGATGATCCACACCGTTCATTAAATTCAGGAGGCTAAACTAACTGTACCCTGATCTGAAACCCGATTTTCTCGTACACTGTACATACATGAAGTCGCAGACGCAGAACGGACAGTAAATTTAAAGATTTGGTGGACCACATCGAAATCAATATAAAATTGATTCTTCCTGACTGGTTTTTGGAGCAGAACCCAATGGACGGTATGGATTTCTCGCTCGCCGCTAATCAAGGGCCACGCCATCAACCTGCGCAAGGCTTGCGCAGGCTCTGTTACGGCGTAAATCGAGACCCGACCGATCCGGGCCATTTAGCATTCACGGCCAGGATCAGTTCAATGATCCTGGCCGTCCAAGATCATCCCAAGGAGGGACCGACTAAAGGCACGAAGCATGAGCGGTTCAGATCCCGCGCTGGGAGCTCCTGTGGCCGAGACTTCCACTCCAACGCAGATTGTTTGCGTTTCACTGCGAAAAGACTGCACAAACTCCAGCTTCCGTCCGCAGACTTCTTACTTCTTACGCATCTTCTCCACCGTTTTGAAGAGCTATAAAGAAAGAGGAGAACGAGAGAGAGGGCATCGACGGCTGGGAGTTTACATTGGCAGGGGTCGTGGAGGCTAAGCTGGAGAAAGTGTTGGTTATTTTCCATCTTCTTTTCTTTTTCTTTCTTTGGTTTAATTTTATTTTGTGATTAGCCTAATCCTGATTATGAGTGGCTAAACCTCTTAGCTAGGGCTAAGAGGTGAAGCTTGTAGCAAGATGGGAGATTCTTTGCTTGTACCTTCTGTTTAAACTGAATTGAAATTGATTTTAGTTCGATTATTAAAGGAATGCTTTTAGTCGTTAATGGTCTGTTATGACTGAAATTACAATGGGTCTGCGATGGCTTTGAACATGTTTATTTCCTTTTTATGTTTATGACGTCAGGAAGCCCTGTTGTTCACCATCGTCTCCTGGGCATGGTCGGATGTCGGTACCCTTCCTAAACTTCATACATGTGATTAGTTGGTAATTAGTTTAATTCTGTTGTTTACTATTGTTTCCTGGGCATGGTTTGGTGATGGAATCCATTCTAATTCATATACCTTTCATCTTTTGAACACTATATATATCAAATAAGTTCAGTTTAATTTTTATGATTCTTGAAGCAGGCATAAGATCTCCCTGATCTCTATAAGTGGATCCTCTGAATCCCTAGTGTCCCTCCTCTGAATTTCTCCTAAGTTTTAGTTAATAATTTCACAATTATTCCACAATTTATTTGATTTAGAATTCATCTTAGTCTAGTTCTAATTCTACTTAATTTTAGAGTACGTACAAGTTTCAGTCCCTTGGGATTCGACCTCGGTCTTAGCGAGTTTATTACTACATTACAACCCTGCACTTGGGGAGTGAACAGCAGGGGGACTAATACATGAGCTGAGGCGCGATCTATGTTCGATGGCCTCTCTTTTTGCTTGAACCGGGGCTTCCAAAGAATAGTTGTAGAGAGTGACTCTCAAGGTATAATAGGCATGGCGGCTAATAATAGTAAAGCAAACCGCTAAGGAGGCTAATGGGGTGGCTGACTAATTGTCAAAATTGGGAAGCAATTCTCAAGAGGCCATAGCTTTCAATGGCTTATCAAGGTTGGATAAGGTTGGGCAGGGTAATGTCAAAAAGGAGTGATAAAATGAGCGATCCTGGGAAGCTCGCCACCACGTTTCTAGTGTGCTTGCTTCTATCTTTCTCCTTGAAAATGGAGGGGGGCTAGTGGAGACGGCTACATGTGGTTCCCATAGGGTAAGGGGAGATGGTCAGGGGAGGTGTTTTCTAGCAGATCTATGTGGTTTTTCTTTTAGTTTATTTCTAGGATCAGGGGAGTAATTAGTGATTTTAGGAGTTATATGATAGCAATGGGCCATCCTATTGTGACCCTGCCCGAAAAATTTGTATAGCAAAGGTTTCATATTAATAAAGTTCAAATTAAAAAAAAAAAAAAATTGTTGCCTAGTCGTCAAACATTTGCATGATGATGATGATTTATGCATGTATCTGTTTACACATGTACATACAAGGCCGATTGCCATCTTGAGTTAGATTAGGCTGATTTTTATGCTGAATGATCTTCATGGTGAGGCCCTCATTTTGGTCAACTAGGATGCCACGCACATGTTGCATGTTATCTTGCATAACATACCCAGCTCCTTGTCGTGGATGTTGGATGTGAATAGGCCCTTAACACTCTTAGATTTCTAAATAAGCTAGAGGTGGACAAGAGGAAGGACTTGGAGATGGAAAAACTCACTTATATTGGATATTCTTCACTTGTTGTGTTATAATGAAGATCCCTACATGTATATATAGCCCCTTAGGGTCCCTTTTACACAATTCTTTACATTTAATGAGATTCTATCTACTCCAACTACCCATGTCATTTTCCATACGAATTTAAATTATGAAGCGTCTAGATAGCTCTCTTGAAGTTTCTGGGTAGCTCTCTTGAAGCTTCTACTCTTACACTATTAGTGTACCACACTATAATAGTTTTACAAAATTTATGTTTATTTCTCAACAGTGGAGTGAGCCTCTTGCATTATTTGTTAAGGATTTAAATTATTCTTTGTTGTTTGGGTTGTAGTTTGTGTGCGCATCTCGGCACCTTCTTAACAAAACCATCACTATCTTTGAAAATTGTTTAAAAAGTTAGACATTGGCACATTTGGAAAGCTGGATGGTGATTGTATTTGCAAGATGATCTGATTGTATTTGATAACTGCTAAGTATTCCGTTAAAAAAAAAAAAAACTAGTCTGGTGGAACCAGGCTAAGGAGCCTGAGGAATATAACATCAGTACCTTAATTCAATTTATTAAAATTTGTATTTAGAGGACATACCTTAAGGGCTTGTTTAGCCAGGCAGATCCCACAGTATTACGAGGGATGGGATCGGCAATATCCTGGGATAGGCATGACGAGCCAAACAGATCCGGTGAACTTGTCCGGGAATACGAGCAATCCCATGGATCTTAAGACAATCCACTGACATCACCATCATTACCTTAAAATTGATCTTACCCCTTAGTTGGATGGATTGGAAGGTAAGATCCCGGGATATGCACGGCATGCCAAACAGACCCAGTGAACTTGTCCCCGGATATAAGCAATCCCATGGATCTTAAGACAATCTGACAATCCACTGACACCATCATCATTACCTTAAAATTGATCTCATCCCTCCTAATATCATGGGATCTGCCGGGCGAATCCCATGGTATTAGGAGGGATGGGATCAATTTTAAGGTAATTATGATGCCGTCAGTGGATTGCTGAGAATCCCATGGGATGGACCAATCCCAGGACACGACCGGATGGTCTGTTTGGGACGTTACCTTTATCCCGTGGGACGTTAGGCGTGGGATTGCAGCAATCCCTCAGTTCAAAATACATCCACCCGTTTGGGATTTCAAATGACATCCCATGATTTGCACTTATACACGTATACACCCACTGCTTCCAGCCACTGCCGTTGGGCGGTGCACTATGGGCCCCATCATGATCATGTCCCATGATTCAGCTGGGATATAGGAAGACTTCAACGGCGGATGAAGCTCATCTCTGTTTTTTCCCTCCACCTAGGGCACCTACACATACTCAACAGTACTGTGGGCCCCAAGAGCATTTCAACGGTGATAGCAAAACCATACGATCAAAGATAAAAACCATACAATCAAAGATTTTTTTAAAAAAATGGGACAGAATTCATCGTAGATCTGCACCTGCAAACCAAGATATGGAATGAGAAAACATAAACCAAGTCAAGATAGCATTTCGTGTTGCATTCAAAATAATGGGGAGCTGATGGACACGCAGAAGGAAAAAAAATATGCCATTGTTGGATTTTTATAAGGCTGCAGCAAGGAGACTCAACACATTATGTCCACTAACATTCTTTGCAACAGTCTGATAGCAAAACCTTGACTCCCTTGACTTGAACTGATTCAATCAAAGATTAAAAAAAAAAAAACCATACAATCAAATATAAAAACCATACAACCTCTGATACAAGTTAAGATAGCAAAACCATACAATCAAAGATTTAAAAAAAAAACATTAATATTCATTCACTTACACAACCTCTACAACTAAAATTTAATAATGATAAGTAGCGCGAAGAAAAGAACGACAATGGCAATCAAAAGTGCACAGAAACTCTCCCCAAAAGATGGGGCAAGATCATCAGTCGTTGTGGCCCTAGAAACCATGGCCCGGGTCGTCTGATGGATAGACGAAGTTGACGAATGATGCCAACACCGTTTGAATATGCGGCGACATGAACCGCATGAGATTCTGTGGCAAGCTGCGACTATGCACTAGTCCCACCGAAGTAACTCTCCTAGCAGGAAACCGCTTCCCTCCAATTTTTGAATGCCCGGTATCTCCCTCTGCTGTTCTGGTGCGCATCTGCCCACATTCAAGAAGCAATATCATCCCGCACTCGAATCCAAGCATCATTTTCTTGCTAAGTAACACGTAGCAACCACTGTCTCTCGTCATTCGTTGACACCTCATGTGGTGTTGGGTTACTCTCCTCTACAGGAAAAGATATATCAGCGTCATGTGAATCGTGACGAGACTCATGTCCGGTTCGTATGAAATTGTGTAACACAACACACTACAACAATTTTCACTTGTGTGTGTAACTCATACTGAATAGCCGTCTTCAATATGGAAAATTTGTTTTTGATTACACCAAAACAACGCTCGATTGCATTACATAATTGTGCATGTCGGTAATTAAACAGCTCCTTCATGTTCACATGCGCTCTCTCAGTTCGATACTCTTGTAAGTGGTATCGCACGCTCCAGTATGGAGCCATAAAACCGGATAAATACGCATATCTAGCGTTGACAACATAATATTTCCCTACACAGTTGAATCAATGTTCCATCAAATGGACACTCGAATATTTCACAAGTATTAAATGGATGGGTAATCTTTGAAAATCTAACCAGTACCATGCAGGACATGTAATGGATCATCTGTTCGGGTCAGAGCGTTGTGTAGCACCCTCGCATCCGAAGCTGAACCCTCCCAACCGGCCAATACATATAGAAAATTCATGTCAAATGAATATGCCGCGAGTACATTTTGTGAGAGGAATCCTTTCCGATTGCGGAAGCTCGCATGATCCGTTGCTTGGACCTGAGTAGGTATGTGTGTCCCGTCAATTGCACCAACACAATCCTAGATGCATTTCATCAAATTTCTTTTAGGGTCGGACTTGTTATTAGGGGTATAAGAATAACAACGTAGAAATACATTGGCTTTCAATGAAAATGATACCTGAAAGTATGGAGCCCAACTGATATTTATTTGAATCTCGGAGGGTGTTTTTTATCCTGGTTGTTTAACAAACTCCGGGTATAATGATACAATCGCATCTAATACACAATTAAAATGACGACTAATAGTTTCGCCGGATCGAATAAATCTGTGCCCTATGACCCGATTGCGAACATTGCGGCCCACGGTGTGGAGGAACATAACCATCTGTTCTTCTAGACTCACATTACGAGTGTCGTGCAGATGTGTCTTCTCGCGAAGTGTAGTACACAACTCAAAGAAAGCATCTCGACTCATCCTGAGTTAAGATAGACAATCCACGTTTGTCGTCCGAATGATAGAGTTGATGAACCTCGCCCTCTCATCATCTCTGTGTCGCGCCTGTTGTCTGAACAAGTATACGCGACAGTATTCCCCTACAGCTGCTACGCAAGCTGCCATCGCTTGCATGGCAACAGCCCGTTCCATCTCTTCTTCCTCATCATTATCCATTCTAGATCCAACTGTGGACCTACACCTGAGGGATTTCGATTAGATAAAATACTTACATCACGCTGGGCCCACACAGTGCTGCCTGGATGGATTTTTATGTCAATGAAATGACAACAATTAAATTGATTGGATCTTTATTCTATTTTCAAAAGGTTCCAAATTTTCCTATAATGTCTTTTAGATCCAAAGCTCCAGTGGACCCCCACGAAAGAAAACAGTGGGAGAGTGACGCTCACCATTAAAATCTTCTAAGGGCCACAAAAGTTTTCGATCAAGCTGATATTTGTGTTTTCCCTTCTTTCGTGTCTGTGTTAACTTACGAACAAGTTGGATCTCAAATAAACACCGTCCGCACCGTCCTCAATTTACTTTATAAATTGTGGCCCACTTGGAGAGTGCTTGCCTATTTTTTAGTCCAAGGATCCAAGTATTATTTCCAACAATGTGAAAGGCTAAGATCTCACATGCGTTTCAAATTTACAAGTGTCCACATGCAGAATTAACAAACCTCAGAAGAATGACATGCTCCTGATTACAACCAATCAAACTATGGTAAGAAAAGGTTGGGGGGTCAAGTAAATGTTTCAGAGGTAATGCCCAAGTGAAAAGACTGTCATGTATTAGTAACAGAAAAGAGAGCCAGCATAGCTGACAGCCCATGACATTTCACGTTTGAAAATAGCGTGGGCCACAATAGGCTCTGGATTTTCCTAGTTCTTTGTCAGGTAGCCTAAAATGATCATTCCAAATGTATGGAATAGACAATCATGCAATGGGCCGGCATATGTTAAATCTACTAATGAAAAGCGGATGAATTTCTGAAAATCAAAGTACATACCTGGATCATTTCATGCAATGGCCAGACAATCATTTCATGCGGTACATACCTGGATCTTAGTTGAAAGTAGGCTGTGCAATGAATTTCTGAAAATCAAAGTACTAGATCCCGTAACCTGAACTTATGGAACTAAAACAGAAAATTGGGAATAAACCGTTTACAAAGACATGTATATATAACAGAACTATTTAAACTACTAACAAACAAAGTTGGGTCATGATATATAAAACACCCTATGTCACAAGAGAATCACCCTACAGCTGCAATTCTGTTTCCTGCTCATTATCCAATGAGGGTAGAGAATAGAAGACAAACATGTAATCAGGTTAATGATAGGATAATCACAGAAACATCACAGACTTTTTGAGCATGGTATACTCTGACAAAGTGTGATGAATGATACACAGACAGTTCAAAATTACAAACCACCATGCATACATGGAAACAAATAATTAGCCTAAGCTATCCAAATTTTCCCAGTTTAGGTGCATTATTTGGTTTTATTTGACTTCATACATGACATGGGTACCATTTCTAAGTTTCTGTGTATGAAGCTTACATGAGAAATAACATGGACTTCCACCAAACAGTTTGCACAAATGAGGTTGCTGAGATTGATATGTGGAAGACTAGGAAGTATAGAATCAAGTATGAGCTCATTGTAGCCCAAGAGTAGCTCCAATAGTCAATAGGAGATAAAATCAGTGGTAGCTAATCGAAATGGTTCATTCATAAGAAATGGTTCATTGCTATGTAGCACATTTGTAGCATCCAATTGAAGGATTTAATCTCTAGAGCGGTGCATATTCATACCTCTTCAATTAAGTTCAATTCAAATTCCAGTTTGCTACATCAGATTGGAATGATTCCTGGTAGATATCATATCTTTCTCAACAGTCTCCACTCATTTCAATGGGGCATGTGTGCAAGATCTGAGCTGTTCATCAGGTGAGTGATGGACCCACTGCTACTCATCTCATTATGTTGAAAATGAAATTGGCATATGGAAAATCTCCTCTTTTTCAGCTTTAATCTCTAATAAAGTAAGACATCTATTTATACTAAGATAATCATAGAGTTTACATCTTTTTATGACTCCTAGCTATAACTGTGTAGCTGCAAGCTTCCTCTGGCCTGAAGAGAGCAACATCGTCATCAGTTTGGGTACACTAGTTTGGATTAATCTCTCTCTCTCTCTCTCTCTCTCTCTCTCTCTCTCTCTCTCTCTCTCTCTCTCTCTCTCTCTCTCTCTCTCTCTCCAGCTGATTTTGATGTTGTAGATTTTCTGCATATGTTTTATTTTTATTATTGCTTGTGATTGAGGTTGACATATTGGGTTGAACAGGCTAACGAGTATTACAATTTTAGTGTCTGGAGTGCCTTTTATTTTGTGAATTACTTGGTTCGGTCTCTTTTGACCTATGAAATTCCTGTAAGTTTTAAATATGGACACAAACCACATTTCTTCTTAATCTTGTTAGTACAATTGAATATGGTATTGAGAGCTTCTCCTTGTTCTCAATTGTATGAATAAGAAGGGGTGGTTTCATAGGTGATTTTATTTTATTAGTACCTGCCTTTATGATTCATCCAACCATGAGTCTTAGATAATACAGCTTGACACTCTGGCCTGCTTAACTTCAGTAGCCAAGATGGATGAAACTGAGTTGCCTCTATCACTAATTTACAGGTGAAGAAAGATGGATTAGATTCCATTGTTCTCGAATTATCTAATCTGATTGCTAGAGTCCTCCTTGGATTGGAAGATGTTATAAATGTTTTCTACACATCTTAATGGCAATATCATGTGTTTTATTTGGTACGGAGAATTGAAATTCACATTCTTCGAAGGTAGGAGTATACAAAGAATGAGGCTTCTAGTGTTGAGCATTTTCAAAGGAGCATGCAATCTTTTACTCCATTCCAGTGCATTGCTTTTTCTTGAAAGGATTAGCAACGACTATCTGCTACCAAGTTCATCATTTTGTCCTTCAATTGAACTCATCTTGAGCACAATTAAACGTTTTACATCTTGCTCTCTTGTTTCGAATCGCACTGGACTTGTCTAACATAGAATTTCAATAAAACAATCGGGTGGAATGAAATCCCAGGAATTCAGGCCCTGCTGTGATTGCATCAGTTGTGGAAATATCTATATTAGTAGATGTCCAAAAAAGTGGATTTGGACTAGGCCAGTTCCTGTGGCCTACATGTAGGAAATGTATAGCATGACCAATCCAATTCAGATTTTCCCTTAATTTCCCATCATGTATGGTTTAAATAGTACATATGATCTATTTGTTCATTTTTGGATTTCAGGAGAAAGTATTGAAGTGTTTTCATGATTTCCGATACGTGTTGCTGTATATACAAGAGATGAATCGTGGATCTCCTATATGTGTTGCTATATGTACAAGGACAGAGTTCATGATTTCTAAGAAGAAAAACAAAGTTGCTAAGATTCATATCCATTCTCAGAATATAAAAAGATAGATTCAAATCAGTTGGCAGCACTCAAGCATGATTCAAATGAATGTCACTCAAGCATGATTTAAAGCAGTAAGACCACATTTACATGCAGATTAAAAAATAGGGAGAGAGAGAGATTGTTGGAAAAACCATAATCTGTATCTAAGGTGGGAAGCACAAAAGGGAGCAATGTACATGCCATCAAATAACTTACTAGTAACGTGATTAGGGCCACCTGATTTTTCAACAGCTTGGGTTATTCTCTGATCCCTTCATCCAGGTGGGGCTCTTTGTATACACTGATCTACACATTCAAGTCAATTGGCAGCATCACATGGTGGAGACCTTTACATCAGTACAATCAATAAAGGAACCATCATAGAGGGCTAACTAAAGACAAAGCCAGGCTAGCTTACCTTAAGTGAGGGATTTCGATTGGAAAAACAAGAGAGATAAAAATTGTCGTATAACTTTCTAAAAGTAAAGTGAACTAAGAAATAGTATCTGATTTCTAACAAGCAGGGCCCCATTTCAAGCCATAAGCAATTAGTGGCCTAACAGATTGTTACGAAAATACATCAAAAGGCCCAAGAATCAAAACAAGCAGGGCCCCATTTCAAGCCATAAGCAATTAGTGGCCTAACAGATTGTTACGAAAATACATCAAAAGGCCCAAGAATCAAAACAAGCAGGGCCCCATATCAGAAATATAATCGCTCAGATTCTGAAACCACCATTAGGAAAGAATCAACAGTGAAATCCCTCAAAATAAAAGTCCAAAACACATTTTAATTTTCATAACAGGGGATCACAACATGTAGGAGGCAAAAGCCCCAATTTCTAGCAGAGATTGGTAGTCGGACCAACATGCAGGTTGCGGAACCACCATTAGGATAGCATCAACGGTGAAATCCCTCAAATAAAAACAGTATATTCCCTAGTAATTAAGTTACAAAACAATGGATTACAACATGCAGGTGACAAAATCTTCAAATGGGAAGCTTCAATCCATGGTCAAATGTGTCAAACAACCATTGACTCCAAAAGCTCAAGCTGTTAGAGTGTGGTGTATCAATGTATATTGAGGGACTTTATCACTTCAACACCCCCCCCGCACGTGCAAGGTGGGAACTCCGCACGGGAACATATTGACGAAGGTGGAGGGACACTCACACCATAAATAGGCCGGGCTTAATTTCCCGGTCCCTGGGCCAGACCTGATTTTCCTGACCCCCGTGGGAGAATAATATATTAGCGAGGCATATTTGCTGCTCTCGAGATTCGAACATAGGACCTTCCGCTTTGATACCATGTCAAACAACCATTCACTCCAAAAGCTCAAGCTGTTAGAGTGTGGTGTATCAATGTATATCAAGGGACTTTATCACTTCAACAAAATGAACATGCAGGGAGCAAAACCACCATTAGGAAAGAATCAACAGCGAAATCCCTCAAAATAAAAGTCCAGAACACTTTTAATTTCCAGAACAGGGGATCACAACATGCAGGAGGCAAATGCCCCAATTTCTAGCAGAAATTGGTAGTCAGACCCACATGCAGGTTGCGAAACCACCATTAGGATAGCATCAACAGTGAAATCCCTCAAATAAAAACAGTAAATTTGATTGGTAGTTCCAAAACATGGGATCACAACGTGCAGGTAGAAAAACCCCTAAATAGGAAGCTTCAATCTATGGTCGAATGAACATGCAGGAAGAAATCAACCCTTTCAGGAAAGCATCAGACAACTGAGACAGAGAATAGAAGTATACAAGGAAGCTTCTCTTCAGACAAAGGGAAAGGCGTACCTCAGGCCGAACTGACCCACTTTAAACTCACAGGGAGGAAGACGAGTACCATGGCCGGGTATTTGTAGACATACCTCGTTCGTGCCAAAAATTTCTACTCCCGCCATCTTCCCCACCTTCATGACCACCTGAACGCCTCAAATCCCGTCGTTTTGTACTAGAGCTAGGCATCGGACCGAGTCAGATCAGATTGGGTCCAACTTGACTTGGTCCGAAATGTGCAGGGCCTGACCCGAACTCGATTCGATCCAGGACTGAGTTCGGGTCATCTGACTCGAACCGATTCAAACCCCGGCTGACTTGAACCGATCCGAGTTCGACTCGATCAGGAAAACTGAGTCGGATCGGATTGGGCAAGGTTCGGATCGGTCCATTTCTTTCAACAGTGTGGAAATCATTATTCCCACGGTTTCCTATGGTGTGATCTACTTGATCACTGGATATACTTAAAACTTACTATCAACCCCTAAAATGATCTGGAAAAACTGATGGACGGTGTGGATAAACCAAAAAAAAAAGTCAAGGCAGCCCCACATAGTTTACTAAAAGGAAGCAGATTGGCTAGTGTACCTCACTCACACCAACTGTATAGCTACTGTAGGTACGTGTCGTGCGAAGACGAGAATTGACCCTCCTCGAGCTTCGAGTTGTACGAACAGTTCAAAGGAGATCAAAGTTACATGGGCCCCACAGTGATGTATTTATTATATCTACACCGTTCATCTATTTTTGGAGATCATTTTAGAGTATTATCCAAAAAAATGAATCATATCCAAAGATCATTTGGACCACACCACAAATAGCAGCGGAGATAATGATTTTCACCGTTAAAAAATTCGTAGGGCCCACCATAACGTTTATTTTCCATCCAATCTGTTCATAAGTTCGCAAAGACCTAAATTAAGAGGAAAAACAAATTTCATATTGATCCAAAACTTCTGTGACCCCAAAAAGGGTTTCAATGGTAGATGTTCAATCCCCCAATGCCTTTTGCAGTGTGGTCCACTTGATAGTTAGATCTATCTTATTTTTCGTCTCAAGCCTTAAGATGAGCTCGTCAAATGGATGGACGGTTTGGATATAACACATACCTCATGATCAAACCCACAGAACTTGCTGTCGTGAATACATAAAGAAGTTTTGTAATTTTTTTATTAAATTTATATATTTTCTTGCTGTTGTGAATAAAGAACTTGTTGCCATGATCACTCCCATCAAGTACTTGCCTTGGGGAACAGATTGGCTACTCCCCTTGCCACCATCTCCGTGGCAGGTGGTCGGTGCTTTGTGGGCCCACCATGATGTATGTGTTTCATCCATTCCGTTCATCCATTTTTAAAGATAATGTTATGTGTTGATCCAAAAAAAGAGAGGAATCTAAATCTCAGGTGGACCACACCACATGAAAACAATAGCGATTGGATATCCACCATTAAAATCCTCCTATAGCCCACTATACTATTTATTTGACATCCAATCTGTTGGTTAGGTCATACAGTCCCAGATGAAGAGAAAAAACAAAGATTAGCTTGATCCAAAACTTTTATGGCCCCCAAAATATTTTTAATGGTTGACCCTCGTTCAACACTGTTTCTATAATGTGGTCCACTTGAGATTTGGATATAACTCATTTTTGGACTCATACCGTAAAATGATCTGTAAAAATAGATGGACAGCATGGATGAAACACATACATCATGGCGGGGCCTACATAGCACCGACCACCAGCCATTGGCTAGTGTCAGCAGGAGTAGCCAATCTGTTTCCCTTGCCTTGCATATCAAGCAACCTTCACCTCCCTCTCTCTCTCCCTCTCCCATCAAGTACTTGCCTTGCATATCAAGCAACCTTCACTCTCTCTCTCTCTCTCTCTCTCTCTCTCTCTCTCTCCTCTCTCTCTCTCTCTGCAACTCTCGTAAAACTAATACGAGTTCTTAAAACCCATCTGAGTTCTTATCAACTCCCCCTTTTTCCATTTTCATCTATATTTCTTATTTCTAAAAAATTACAAAAATCTCATTCCCTTTCTAATACCCAATACTAATATCTCTCTGTCTTTCTATCTCAAATGATATGTTCTTTCGTTTATATAAAATAAAATAAAATACGTACCATGTAGGGCCCGGATCGGATCCAAACGGATTGGATTTCGGATCGGTCCGGTCCGGATTGACATTGATCCGAGCCCAATCCGATAAACGGTCGGATCTGCCTGATCATACCCGAACCGTATCGATCCAGACCGTCGGTTTGGTTCGAATCGAGTTGGATCTGGTCAGATCGGGTCGGATCCACCGGATCGGGTCAGACATGCCCAGCTCTATTCCGTATGACTGGATGGGAGATAAATCCATGGGATAGGCTCGAAGACGGAAGGAGGGATGTCAGTGAATCCGAGAGGGAATTCGCAATCCCTCGCCCGAAGACAAAATCCCGCAAATGGTCCCGTAGGATATAAGCGCACCGTGGGATATAACCCTATCCAAACACACTCGCAGGATTGACGGATGGGATATGGCGATCCCATCCCTCCTAATACCATGGGATTGGTCCGGCCAAACAGGCCCTAAAATTGTCATGGTTCAGTGGGATGATGACTATGCAAAACGATGAACGAATGCCATATTTTGGGTAAATAAATTCATTTTTTTGTGTGTGAGCTGTTTAAATCTTTCTGCACCATGGCTTTGAATATCAGTATCAAGAGGTGTATGGACCATTTGTATTTGTATTGGCCCATATTGGATTATACCAGTTGAATTTTTTAAGACAAAAAAATTACTGAAAAGCATCATAAAAAATGACGAACATGAAGTATATCACCGAAAGGTTGTTTGCATTCTGCATGGGCATTCATATATGAGATCTTCTAACATTATAATAGAAGGATCATGGTTCCTAATATAGCGAATAAGATGAGTGGCGCAACAAATTAGGAAACTTAAATTAACAAATTAGGAAACTTAAATTAAACTTCAAATATAAAAGATCATACTATTTTTTTCTTTCTTTCTTTTCATCTTTTTTTGGGTGTAGATTAGTATTTCCTATCTTTTCATTTCTTATGTTTCCCATTTCCAATTCTATTTATTTTTTTCTTGCTAACATCGCATGCGTTATGCTTTTCCACTTCCTTCCGGTTGCTTTATGCTTTCAGGTGGGTCCTTGGACTTATGATTTCATCACTTAATGCTATTTATGAATGAATCATAAACACAAAAGGGTGGAAAGTGGATGCAAGGGGATGCTCTTGGAGAAACTGAAACCTGCATCTCTTTTTAAATTAATTGAAAGGGGGTAAAATTGTCCAACAGTGGCACACAATAGTTATCTTGATCATACATCAACAACTCCATTTTTTAGTTTCCAAAGTTATCCCTAACTTCATTTAAAATGACTTCCCCTATCCCTCCAATATTTAAAGGTTATCAACCCATAGAAACTCTGTGAGAACAGAAATGTACAAAAAGCTGCTCCAGTTATGTATGATATTTATATTATATATAAGGAGGGTACTTGGGGTGCAATTTTATACCCATAATTAGTTTTCTTACCTTGAATAATTTTAAAAATGTAAAGGGTATAGGAAGTTAATTTAAATGAAGTTGAGGATATTTTAGAAGCTAAAAAATATAGTATTACTGTTATATGGTTCAAATTTCTCCCACAAAAGATAGAATGGCTATTATTTTATGTTATAAAATAACATTGAGAACCCTATATCTTCTTGATGTAGAGCGGGTCATGGACAGTTTCATGGCCAAGATGGATCAAAAAAGGCCCGGTTGACGACAAAAGTGATTTAGACCGTCAGACCTTAAATCGGGCGTATCTTGCAATCCAGAATGAGTTATCGGACATAAAATATATAATTTTGGGGTAGGACGAGTTATTTTAGCCACCCAACCCCACTATACTAGATTACGCAAGTCGGATTTGTGAAATACCATCAGATCGATGGTCATTTCCCTATTTTAATTCCGCTTTTACCATAAATAGTAGGTTTTACTTTGATTATAACTCTTCATCCGTTGGGCTTTAAGGGTTGCAACCAACATGAAAAGCGCTTAGAATATTAGGAGAACAGCTTGGTGAAGCCAAATAGGTCACTTACTATTTTTGGTCGAAAACCTTGCGCACTAGTGGAAATCACGACCGTCTATAAATAGTAAGTTTACTATTTACAGTAGGTTGCGAATTCTAGAAGTTTTAGTTGTAGTTTGATTCTTAAATTTTTTTTCATTGCTTAGTATCCCTATTTAAAGGGTTGTGAATTGTTTATTTCAATCATCAATCAATTTCAAATTTTATAGAATTTATTTTCTATTTTCTTGTTCTTTTCCTCGTGCATTCAAGGAGTCTCTGTGAGGAGCCTAAAGAAGTTCCATGGATTCGGAACAGTTATCCCCTTGAGGAAGATTGTGCTCGACCTCACGTCCTTCCCTGTGTCGCTTCTCTTACCAGTAGCTTGCATGCTTCTTGAAAGCACTAGTGTGACTACGCAAGGTCAGATAATGAGTGTGGCTATTCGCTGATGTAGATGAGCAACATCATGCTGATGAGATTCATGCTCGTTTATTAGGTGTGCAACCCTATTTAGGCCTTACTCCCGAATATCACACTCATGATCTAAAGCTTAGGTGTGTCTCACTGTAGGAAACAGTGTAAAATCTGCTGAGAACCTCTAAATTGTTGTGGTATGGTCCACCTAACCACGGCGATCAAGCACCATACACAACTAATATGGGTGTCCAATCCCACCTCTTCCTTGAAGTGTTTTCTACATGGGTATTTAATTCTTCAAGTGAATATGATGCAGCACACAATGGATGGGCATACGTGGATATCATCCATGTTCTCCATACAAAGGTGCACACTTTCCTATGAATGATGATTTATCCTCTATTCCCCTTCTTTTCCTGCATGTGAATTGCAGGTGACATATCCCCTCGTTCACATGTACTATAAATGCTAAACCTCCATTTGCAAGGAAATGTTTGATGGACAACTTATGAGAGGTGTACATTGATTTATTTACATAGACTTGGAAACTAACATGGGACTTGTGTTTTGGCCCAGGACTTGTACATAGATGTAGATGTAAAAACAACAATGGTGCTTGATTACTCATTTCTACAACACATATCCAAGGATTAGAAGCAACCCAATCGAAATAAGTGCAATGGTAGAGACAGCCATACGATTCACGTGTCCTTCACAATGTTTTCAGCCAAATGGTTCATATGCCATTTTCTTCATCTCAATATCCTCAGCCAAATTGTTCACATGCCCTTCTTTCTTCTCAATGTTCTCATCAAAACAGTTCACATGGCTTCATTCGTCTCAATGTTCTTAGCCAAATGGTTTACATGCCCTTTTTTCTTCTTAATGTTCTCGTCCAAACAGTTCACATTCCCTTCTTCTCAATGTTCTCGCCCCAAATGGTTCTTATATTTGCCCTTCCTTCTTCTCGATGTTCTCAGCCAAATGGTTTATGTGCCCTTCCTTCTTCTTAGTGATCTCATCAAAACGGTTCGCTTCCCCTTCCTTTACTTTAATGCTCTCATCGTAATGAGATTGCAAATCCTCCAAAGCCTTCTGAATGGGAAGAACATACCCGGCATGAATGAAGTGGAAGTCGTCCAATGACTTTATAAAATTTGCCACTTTGTCGTCTTTTGCAAAATTCACCTGCAAAACCCCTGCTTTTCTCAGTACTGCCACATCATCTCCGCTCTCCACCATCCCGTTCAAGAATCGGATGTAATCAAATACCGGCTTTTCCTTGTAAGAAGCTTCTAGAACCATCAGATTCCGTAAAGCCATTTCCGTCTGCTCATTCAAAACTAGAGCTGGTAACCGAAGAACACCGTTCTTGAAAAGGATCCCAGCTATGTTCTCGGCCCCTTCCGGTTCAAACTGGATTCCTACTCGAACCATCTCTTTAGCTGTTGGGTAACCTGTCTTTGCTATTTCAGGTCGAGTTGTCCTGGTTTTCTCGTCTTTAGACTCAAACTCGCCGGAAATGATTGCGTGTAAGCAGTCCAACAGGGTCTTTTTCTTACCCAAGTCGAGATTTGGCAAGTTGGTTTGCCGAAAAGGCGAGTAGAAGCGGCAAAAATTTAGAATGACTTGCGGGAAATTATCTTCTGAGAACCTGACCCGAAATGTTTCAAGTTCAAAAGTGGAAACTTCGTTTGAATTATTGTCCTTCATCTTTTCAGATTCGGTGGCTTTTAAAGCAGTAGGAAGCTCTGCAACGACTGCCTGAATGAGCTTGAGCGGTAATTGATTGTCGAGCTTCACAACATCGTTAATGGTAGCTACTCCATATTTACTTCGTAGAGTTTCCGGATAGGTATGAAGATCGGCAAGGAAGCATGAGACTAGGAAAACAACATCTCCCATGACTCTACCTATTTTAAAATCTGTTTGCAGGAGCTGTAAGAACTCGACGTCCAGCTCACGGGCATCATTGTCTGGCAACTCTTTTTTTCTTGATAGGATGGCAGAGATGCTTTTTGCCTCTAACAGGTGTTTGATAATGGACCTCCAGAACTCATCAGGTTCGAAAGCAGAGTCAGGTATGGAGAGGGAGGCGAAGAGGGAGTTGGATTTGAAGGCGAGTGAGTCTTTCCAGTCATCATCGTCATGGATGGGGCCGAGGGAGAGGGCTTGGGGTTCGAAGGCATGGGGGTGAGCCCGACGCAGGTAGGCTGGGACACGTGAGATCGGGTGTCGGATTGGTTGGGTAAGAGGGGGTGGTCCAGGGGGAGGCGGTGGGGGTGGTAGGGGTGGCGGTGGTAGTGTCTCATCGTAACGGTTCGCTTCCCCTTTCTTTTCATTAAAGCTCTTATCGTAATGAGATTGCAAATCCTCCAAAGCCTTCTGAATGGGAAGAACATAGCCCGCATGAATGAAGTGAAAGTCGTCCAATGATTTTATAAAATTTGCCACCTTCTCGTCTTTTGCAAAATTCACCTGTAAAACCCCTGCTTTTCTCAGCACTGCCATATCATCTTCACTCTCCACCATCCCGTTCAAGAATCGGACATAATCAAACACCGGCTTTTCCTTGTAAGAAGCTTCTAGAACCATCAGATTCCGTAAAGCCATTTCTGTCTGCTCATTCAAAACTAGAGTTGGTAACCGAAGAACACCGTTCTTAAAAAGGATCCCATCTATGTTCTTAGCCCCTTCTGGTTCAAACTGCATTCCTACTTGAACCATCTCTTTAGCTGTTGGGTAATCTGTCTTTATTATTTCTGGTCGAGCCATCCTGGTTTCATCTTCTTTAGACTCAAACTCGCCCGAAATGATTGTGTGTAAGCAGTCCAACAGGGTCTTTTTCTTACCCAAATCGAGATTTGCCGAGTTGGTTTGTCGAAAAGGCGAGTAGAAACGGCAGAAATTTAGAACGACTTGCGGGAAATCATCTTCTGAGAACCCGACCCGAAATGTTTCAGGTTCCAAAGTGGAAACTTCGTTTCTATTATTACTCTTCGACTTTTCAGATCCGGTGGCTTTTAAAGCAGTAGGAAGCTCTGCAACGACTGCCTGAATGAGCTTGAGCGGTAATTGATTGTCGAGCTTCACAACATCGTTAATGGTAGCTACTCCATATTTATTTCGCAGAGTTTCCGGATAGGTATGAAGATCGGCAAGGAAGCACGAGACTAGGAAAACAGCATCTCCCACGACTCTACTTACTTTAAAATCTGTCTGCAGGAGCTGTAAGAACTCTATATCCAGCTCACAGGCATCATTATCTGGCACCTTTTTTCTTGATAGGATGGTGGAGATGCTTTTTGTCTCCAATAGGTGTTTGATAATGGACCTCCAGAACTCATCAGGTTCGAAAGCAGAGTTAGGTCTGCAGAGAGAGGCAAAGAGGGAGTTGGATTTGAAGGCGAGTGAGTCTTTCCAGTCATCATCATCGTGGATGGGGCCGAGGGAGAGGGCTTGGGGTTCGAAGGCATGGGGGTGAGCCCGACGCAGGTAGGCTGGGACACGTGAGACCGGGTGCCGGATTGGTTGGGTAGGAGGGGGGGAGGTGGTGGTGGGGGGGTGGGGGGTGGGGGCGGAGGTGGAGGTGGAGGGGCGGTGGCGGGGGGTGGCGGGGGGGGGGCGGAGGTGGAGGTGGAGGTGGTGGGGGAGGAGGTGGAGGTGGTGGGGGAGGAGGTGTGAGTGGAGGTGGTGGCGGCGGTGGTGGTGCGGGCGGAGGTGGAGGGGGGGGGGGTGGGGGTGGTGGCGGCGGAGGTTGGGGGGGGGGGAGGAGGTGGTGGTGGTGGTGCGGTGGAGGAGGTGGGGGAGGAGGTGGAGGTGGACGGGAGGGGTGGCGGCGGTGGGGTGGGTGGAGGAGGGGGAGGTGGTGGCGGTGGAGGGGGTGGGGGAGGAGGTGGAGTGGAGGGGGAGGTGGTGGCGGTGGAGGGGTGTGGGAGGAGGGGAGGAGGTGAGGTGGGGTGGGGGTGGCGGTGGCGGAGGAGGAGGGGGGTGGCGGTGGGGGGTGGCGGTGGAGGTGGAGGTGGAGGTGGCGGAGGGGGTGGAGGTGGTGGTGGCGGTGGTGGCGGTGACGATGGAGGGCTAGGGGAACTAAATAAATTTCCCATTTGAAAGATGCAATGAGATCAATGAATGGGGTTAGGAAAAACGTTAGAATTTATAAAAGACTCTTGTAGCTAATTACACAATTAAAGGAAAGAATAAAATTATCCTTTTCTATTTTATTTTTATGAATTAAAGTATATACTTCCCGTTCAGTCTCTTTAGAGCTCATAGGTCACTAAAGAGGATAGGTGATGTTGGCCCACCTCAAGCTGTAGGGTGTGATGTGTTGGGCACTGCAAGGCCACCTTGATGATATCTACATCATCCATTTGTTTTTCAACTCTTTTTTTTTTTTTTTTTCTTTTTTCTTTTCTTTTAACATCAAAAAATAAAGTAAATCTAAAGCTTCTTTTCTTTTAACATCAAAAAATGAAGTAAATCTAAAGCTCAAGTGGACCACCGTACAACAAACAGTGGCCATTAAACACTTAATTAAAAGCTTCTTAGGGCCACAAAAGTTTTGGATCAAGTTGATATTTGTGTTTACCTTCCCTAAGGTATAGGTGACCAGACCGTGACCTTATCAATACATTGGATGAGAAATAAAAGTTATGATGGGCCCAAGGACATTTCAATAGTGAATATTCAATGACAGTTATTTCATGTGTTGTGGTCCTCTTGAGATTCGTATCCGCTGCATTTTTTGGACTAGACTTTAAAATTAATTGACAAAATGGATGGACGGTATGGATATACAACAAATGCATCAAAGTGGACCCCACCCACCTAAAACATCACACTACTGTGCGTCCTGCCAGCATGCGAGGTACCGCCCAGAACTCAGATTTGATAGCGTAGAACGGACGCGGATTGCACATTGACACTGGATGGTGCTCTTTGGGCCCAACCATGATGCATGTTTATTCATCAATTTGGGTCATTATTTAGTTCATGAACTAAAAATGAGTCAAATCCATATCTTAGGTGCACCACACCATAGGATAAAAGTCGTGATTAAAAGCCAACCGTTAAAAACTTCCTGGAGCCCATTAATTAGGTCATCTAGACCTGGATGAAGGTAAACACAAGTAGCAGCTTGATTCCAAACTTTTGTGGCTTCTAAGAAGTTTTTAATAGTGGGTGTCCAATGCCCTTCATTTCATGTAAGGCTCACATGAGATTTGGATCTATCTCATTTTTTTATTCATGGATTAAAATGACCAGAAAATTTGTTAAACAGGATAAGACATCATGTCATGTTGGGCCCACATAGCACTTTACCAACCTTTGCATGGAACACAACACCAGATGGGTGCTTAGTTGGTGTGGCAAAATTCTATGGGCCCACCATGATGTATGTGATACATCCACACCGTCCACTCATTTTTCCATTATTTTAGGGCATGAGCCCAAAATTGAGAGAGATCCAATGCTCAAGTAGACCACACTAAAAGAAATAGTGGGAAATCAACATTTACCATTGAAAGCTTCCCGGGGGACTTCAAAACTTGGGTGGCATGTAAGAAGTTTTCAATGGTAGGCATTCAACTCCACTGTTTCCTTTGGTGTGGTCCACTTGAGCTTTGGATCTACCTAACCTTTTGCTTCTCATGTGGTAAAATGATCTATCAAAATGGATGAACGCAGTGGATATAGCACCTACATCATGATGGCCCTCAATATGGTACCAACCTACTGGGTATTGTTTTCTACGCTAAACAATCCGAGCCCCCGGTGTAATAGTTGTGTACTTTACATACTTGGATGATACTCAACGAATGTAGCGGAGCCCCCGGTGTGATTGTTGTGTACTTTACATACTTGGAAGAGACTCAACGAATGGGCGTATGGTCCAAAATTCGCTATTTAGACAGTGGGATTTATATAAATAGTAAGCAGAAAAAAAAAAAAGAAAAAAAAAAGAAAAGAAAAAGTGAAACTGCTAACTCAAAAAATTGAATCAGTAAATGGTTGAATCCTATCTAAATGTTAAATTAGTAAATGCTTGAATACTATGATCAAACATATTTTGGTCAATTTTCATCGGCTCATGGGACGGAGAATTTACAGTTTAGATCATGATATACATGTGACAATAGAGGGCGTAGAGGCGCGAACTCCTGTACGTGCTGGTTCATTACTGTGTTGTTGGGTTACTCCACGGGGGCGGGGGAGCCATTTTTTGTAATTCTTAGAGTTAGCCGTTCCTTTGTACGACATTAGCACGTCGCGGAAGTCGAGAGGGCCTTGTGAGAATGGAGGCATGGACCCCACTAAATCAACTATTGGGGCCATTCTTATGCCGTTTTGATCGGTGCACTTTAATGTGACAACAATAAACCCACAGTAGGGTCATTTCATAAAAAAATTGAGCTATATATAGCCCACAACTGCATGAGCAATGTGCGATAAATCCAAACTGTTTCCACCGGTATGGTCCACCCGTCATGAGTTATGCACTTAAACTTCATCCTATAGCATGAATTAAAACCCCATTCACGTGTACAACTTAGATTTGTTTCGAGACAAGCCAGTGGGCCCCACAAAATACGTGGGATGGGTTCAATTGGTGTGGCCCTTGGGTGGGAAAGGCCATTTTGGCACTCTCTCTCTCTCTCTCTCTCTCTCTCTCTCTCTCTCTCTCTCTCTCATTCTTCATAGCAGTGGCTTGCCTCGGAATTTGAATGGAAGAGGTGATTGTGGGTCCTACTCTTTGCTTGATCTGATTTGTTAACTTGTTTTGGGGAATAGTGAAATATCGGTAGGTGTTGATTTCATCTTCATCCAAGTTGTCTTTGACGTTGTAATAGAGATATCAGTAGACTTAGTCAGAATTGTTTCCTCTATTGTGGCACCCCTCTTGATGTCTTCTTCCCTCAATCTTTGGACCATGCCTTGAAACTATTTTCACAGGATAACTTAAATGGAGATTTATAGTGGGCCCCACAAAAACGATCTCAAAATGTGCATGTAAGACAAGAAGGCCCATTTCAATTATTACGGAAGTTATTTTGGAGAGTGGGGACAATTACCCTAAAAGATAATTAGGACCGTTGGTGCCAACTCTATGGGATCCACTCTGGTGAGCTGACGGCATGCATTCAGCATCATTACTTTCACACTTCACTGTTAGCCACCCCCGCTAGGGAATCGATACCAAGATCTCAGTGTTGAAACTGTTGGGGATTTGTGCTGCAGAATCACACAGATCTAGATCTAGGATAACAATTCAATAGTAACAAGCAATCACAGAAGAACACAAAGTTTTAACGTGGAAAACTCTTGCGAGAAAAAACCATGGCACAAAGTGATAGAAATCCACTATGAAAAGAAAAATACAAGAGAGAGGACTTACTCGATTCAAACAACCTTGAATCTCACCCTTTTTACACCCTTTGATAACCCTAGGACCCCTTTAGAAAGCTTTAGAATTATTTCCCATACACTAGCAAAGCCCTATGGACGCCTACTTATAGTTTAGGCAACTTCCCTTTCGCACCCTTGCGAAAACCGACTCAAATTTCCGCAGTCTGCATCAAATCTGGAAATGAATCTGCGTAACCTCGACTGGTCGAGCAGATTGCTCGACCAGTCGAGGGACCCCTACGATCGGTCGAGGTGTCCCCACGACCGATCGAGCGGCCCGGACACCAAAAAGTGAGCTCGCTGGACTTTGAGTCGAGCAGTGCTCGACTAGTCGAGCAGCTCCCTCGACCGGTCGAGGCTGACCCACGACTGGTCGAACAACCCAAAAAATCAGATTTAAGACTTCCGACAACAATTTCCACCAAGTCTTCAATCTTCAACCATGTAGCTCTTTGACCTCTTCTCTTATCTCTTCATTGCATCATAGCTTCAATCAACGCTTCTTGTGCACACTCCATCCTTTTTTTACGCCATCGCTAAGCCTAGAGAAGTTGCACAGAACTTGAACTTCTTAGTGGGAACGACCTTGGTGAGCATGTCTGCTGAATTCAAGTTGGTGTGAATCTTTTCCAGTGTGATGCCTCCTTCCTCAAGCACATGTCGGATAAAGTGGTGACGAACATCAATGTGTTCAGTACGTGAGTGATAAACAAAATTTTTAGCCAAATTGATAACGCTCTCACTATCACAGTTAACCGACACGGCCTCCTGCTAAAGTCCCAACTGATTTTTCATGCCTCTGAGCCAAACACCTTCTTTAAACGTTTCCGTCACTGCCATATATTCTGATTCGGTCGTGAAAAGAGCCACTACGGACTAAAGCTTCGACATCCAATTGATAGCTCCACCCGCTAGTACAAACGTGTATCCTGAAGTACACTTCTTGGAATCTATACTGCCTGCGTAGTCGAAATCCACATATCCAACCAACTTTGTCTCTGTTTTCTCAAAAGTTAAGACGTAGTTTTTTGTACCTCGAATGTATCAAATTAGCCATTTCACCGCTTTCCAATGTTGCTTACAAGGGTTTGACATATATCTGCTCACAACACCGACTGCCTGCGAAATATCCGGTCTTGTATAGACCATGACATACATTAAACTGTCAACCGCATTCGAATAAGACACATAAGACATAACTTGATTTTCCTCATTTGATTTAGGACATTGTTCTGAGGAAAGCTCGAAGTGAGCAGCGTGGGAAACGCTCACAGACTTTGCTTAGTCCATCACATACTTGATCAACACTTTTTCAAGGTATTCTGCCTGTGATAACCAAAGCCTGCTCTTCTTCCTGTCTCTATGAATATTTATGCCGAGAACTCTCTCTGCAGCCCCCAGATCTTTCATCTCGAATGTCCCTGATAATCGAGTCTTCAATACATTGATTTCAGACATATCATGACAGACGATCAACATATTATCAACATACAATACTAGGATGATGAATTTTTCATCACTCGGTGTCTTGTAATAGACACAGTGATCGTATTCACTCCGAGTAAATTTCTGACTCACCATGAAAGAATCAGATTTTTTATACCACTGCCTAGGCGACTGTTTCAGGCCGTACAATAACATCATTAACCTGCAAACATTTTTCTCTGCCCTTTAACTTTATAGCCCTCCGGTTGCTTCATGTAGATCTGTTCTTCCAATTCCCCGTGTAGGAGTGCAGTCTTCACATCCATTTGTTCTAGCTCGAGATCGTATTAGGCAACCAGCGCCAACACGAATCTGATAGATACTTGCTTAACCACCGGCGTGAATATCTCTGTGAAGTCGATTCCTTCTCTCTGAGCATAACCCTTCACTACCAACCTTGCTTTGTATCTATCCTATTTCCTTTTGAATAACCACTTGCATCCGATCACTTTTCGGCCCACGGGAAGCTCCACCAGCTCCCATGTGTGATTTTTTTGCAACGAGTTCATCTCATCGTCCATGGTCGTCTTCTACTTTTCTGCATCAGGCTCATCAAGAGCCTCCTGAATAGTAGACAGGTCCCCTTCATCTATAATAAGGGCATATGCAATATTAGAGTCGTCCCTATATCTTGTTGGTAGCCTACAATCAGGCGGTGGATTCCTTCTCACAGGTGGCTGCTCCATCTGATCATGTACCTCTGTATGTGCATCTATCTCTGCCTGAGTATCATTTGTGTCAATCTGGACGTCTACGATCACCCTTTCTGGTTCCTCTTTCTCCTCTTGATCATTCTCGTGAAATAGAGAGACTTCATTGAATTTGACGTCACAGCTAGTGATGACCTTACATGTGACATTATCGAATAACCTGTAAGCTTTCACACCAATGTCATAGCTAACAAAGATATACTTTTTGGTTCTATGGTCTAGCTTATCTCTCTCAACTGACGGTACATGAGAGTAAGCTTCACAACCAAATATGCGTAGACCTGAGTAGTCGATTTTCTAACCACTCCATACTTCCTCTGGAATTTTACATTCAATTGTCGTTGAAGGAAATCGGTTCACCAAATAACAAGACGTGTTAACGGCCTTTGTCCATAGGCCCTTACCCAACGCAGCATTACTTAACATGCATCTGGCCCTCTCTAGGAGAGTCCGATTCATTCGCTCAGCTATACCGTTTTGCTCGGGCGTGTGGTGCACTGTGTTGTGCCTGATGATCCCTTCATCCTTGTAATACTCATTAAACTCAGTGGAAGTAAATTCTCCACCATTGTTAGTCCTTAAAACCTTTATTTTCTGCTCTGACTGTTTTTCCATCATTGTCTTCCATTGTTTGAATATGATGAAAACTTTAGATTTACGTTTTATGAAGTAAACCCAAACTTTCCTGAAGTAGTCGTCAATGAATGAAACAAACCATGACGACCCCTCAATAGAAACTTCTGGCGATAGCCCCCATACGTTAAAGTGTACATAATCAAGCACCCCCTTACAAACATGTTTTCCAAATTTAAAAGACAATCTAGATTGTTTACCATATATACAATGCTCGTATATATCTAAATCAGAAATTTTAAAAACTGGAATCAAACATCGATCAGAAAGTACCTTCATGACCCGCTCGCTCATGTGGCCCAGGCGAGCATGCCACATACGTAGAGACGTGGAGTCTGCAATAACTGCTGCCGCTCCACCTACTGAAGTGCTCCCAATCAACATGTAAAGGTTTCCGTGCCTCCGCGCTCTCATAACCACGAGTGCCCCTTTTGAAACTTTAAGGATACCATCAATATCGGTAAACTTGCACCCTATAGTCTCAAGTGCAACGAGAGAAATCAGGTTTTTCTTTATATCAGGAACGTGTCTAACGTCAGTCAAGGTACACTCCATCCCATCAAACATCTTGATGCTCACCGTACCAATAGCCACAATATTACAGGCATTGTCATTGCCCATAAAAACCTGTCAACCATCGCATTCCTTGTAACTGGTAAACCAACTCTGATGGGGAGTTATGTGATAAGATGCTTCTGTGTCAAGTATTCACTCGCCTTTATGATTGTCGTGTAAGTGACCAATCATGGAAATAGACAGAACATCACCACCACTTGATTCTTCATCAGATGTGACCACATTGGCCTCCTTGAAAGAAGCCGCTGAATTTTCTTTCTTCGTTTTAGGATTTCTACAATCTTTCTTCATGTGTCCAGATAACCCACAATTCTAACACTTTAATTTTCCTTTGCCCTTGCCCTTGGATTTGGATTTAGGTCTTGAGGATCCTGTATCTCGCTCAGAATCTCTACCCCTCGTAATCAGTGCATCGGAAGATGCCCCTATGTCGCCGTTTAGCTTTCTCATAGCCTTCCCTTAAAGGGCTGAGATAACGGTGTCAGTACTTAGGGTTTTATTTGCGGTGCACATCGTATCCCTGAAAGACTCATATGATGTAGGAAGAGAATTCAACAATATACATGTCTGTTCCTCATCTTTGACCACTTCCTCCATATCCAGCATTTGCACATCAATTTATTAGAGTTGTTGATATGAGCTTCTAGATCTTCACCCTCTGCCATCTTAAAGGTATAACACTGTAGCTTCAAGTGTAGGCGATTTTCAGAGGACTTCTTTGCATAGATGTTCTCTAACTTTGCCCACAAACTAGCCACAGTTTTCTCCCTCAAAACATTATAGAGAACCTCATCCGTAAGACATAAACAGATAGAGGCTAAAGCATTACTATCAAGGTTTTCCCATTCATCATCTTTAATGGTAGATTTTCGGTCCTCAAGATCCTTAATTTCGCCTTGCTTGGTTAACAAGCTAATCATCTTAACCTTCTATAACTCAAAATTATTTTTGCCTGAGTACTTCTCAATATCAAACTTGTCGTTTCCCATTATTACTAATCCTAAATATTCATATCTGTGCCCCAACGATTGCTCTAATACCACTTGTTGGGGATTTGTACTACGAATCACACAGATCTAGATCTAGGATAACAATTCAATAGTAACAAGCAATCACAGAAGAACAAAAAGATTTAACGTGGAAAAAACTTGCGGGAAAAAACCACGGCACGAAGCATCAGAAATCCACTATGAAAAGAAAAATACAAGAGAGAAGACTTACCCGATTCAAACAACCTTGAATCTCACCCTTGCTACACCCCTTTGATAACCCTAGAACCCCTTTAGAAAGCTTTAGAATTATTTCTCATACACTAGCAAAGCCCTAGGGACGCCTACTTATAGTTTAGGCAACTTCCCTTTCGCGCCCTTGCGAAAATTGACTCAAATTTTCGCAGTCCGCATCAAATCCGGAAACGAATTTGTATAACCTCGACTGGTCGAGCAGACTACTCGACCGGTCGTGGGACCCCTACGACCGGTCGAGCTGTCCCCACGACTGGTTGAGCGGCCCGAACACCAAAAGGTGAGCTCGCTGGACTTTGAGTCGAACAGTGCTAGACTAGTCGAGCAGCTCCCTCGACCGGTCGAGGCTGACCCACGACCGGTCGAGCAACCCAAAAAATCAGATTTAAGACTTCTGACAACAGAAACGAGGTATCTTTCACTCAGTCTACCACTTGAGCTATGGACCAGGGTGTGATTTTTTCAATACTTGTTGTAAAGTAAAGAGTTCAGAATTGTCTAGTGTCGATGGAGTTTATTGACACTAAGTAGATGATTGCGGATCCGCTCATTAAATGACACACTATCACGCAATTTCAGGAGCATGTAGCATCCATGTAAGTAATTGATCCCACATGTTTTCAATTAGTACGAGTTGAGCGTTTTTATTTTTATAGATATTGAGGAGATCTCATTTGATAAAGTTTTGATAATTCTAATATAAAGTTAATTTCTACTTCTCTTTAAATATGCGTAATTTATTCTGAGTAAGTAGAATTAAAGACATGTCTCGTCGAAGACCTTTGAAAGCTCCAGAACCTCTTAAGGATAAGGCACATATGATCATACTTCGTGTGTAATCCTTATACCACACTTTTTAATTCCTGATCTATGTTGTTAAGACTGATAGTATTTGTAACCGTGCTTAGTCTTACTTTGTTTAGATTAAATGTTGTGATGGCTACTGTGATTTGATACTAATGATCTTGATGGACCAAATTGCCCGTATTATCCAATAATTATATTAGTTAACCATTTGAATGTTTCTTCAAAATTAAAACATGTTTTCAAATATCAATCATTGATATTGATCAATGTTGCCCAAGTGGGATAACGTAGGAATTCTATAAAGTGGCCTTATTGATCAACGGTCTAAATTGTCCTAAGGGTTGGACATGTGATCGAGAGTACCCATGGACCCCATTCAATTGCGATACATCTAAAATCGTGTAAGGGGTGATGCACTATAACTATGATACAAATACAATATTTTAATTGAACTGGGATTACCAAATTCGTGTGGAGCCTCGGGGAGAAGAGTTTCGATAGGTTCCAAACTCCTCAACCCTCTAAAACTATATAAACAAGGCTGGGTCCCCAATCTTATATATAAAAGAAGCTTCTATTCTCATCCAAGTGTTTCTCTAAGGGTGTATAATGATGACATTCCAATTAAATACATCGTTTATTCATATCATTGATCTCCATACTCGATACATAGCACAATCCTTAACAATTCCCCATAAAGTTTATAAAGTTCTCATAGAATAAGATTATTTTACAAGTTATTCACCTGCGTCTAAAAATCGATGCACTCAAGTACTATAAAAGTTATTAATCTTTTGATTTACCTTTTATAGTTTAATGCATGTGTGGGGTTCACTGCATTGTGTGTAGGCCATCCAATATGCACATTAAATCAACCCCACCATGCGGATGGGATGACGCAAAGTTCAAGAGCAAGCCATGAACACCATGAATAAATCATTCAAAAACCTTCGAATTCATGTTGTAACCCACATGATGTTTGGAACACTCTATTTTCTAGGTAACATACTTTCACAATGGGAGAATGAGTATATAATTTTCCAAGGACTTCAAGGATCAGATCTCTTGATCACACATGAATTAAACAGAAAGAATGAGAGATGCCACCACACTTGATGCACAGGCACATGTACACATGGTACATTAATTCCAATTAAATCAGCTATGGGAATAATCCTAGCCTTTGATTTGTGATCACTTCTCGCAGTCCAACAATTGTCCACAATATAAAAGTCAAATAATCAAATAAGTGTAACTTTTTGTCATGGTACATCTCAACTGAGGAGTTATGATTTGGACAATTTAATTTGACCTACTTATTAGGGGTGTACACCGAGTCGAACTAAGTCAAGTTGGCCTCAGCTCGACTCGGCTCGACGACTAGCTGACCCCAGCTCGAACTCGGCTCAGCTCAATCCTTGAGCCTGACTGGCCAACTCAGTTCAGCTCGGTCAGCAGCTCGGGGCAGTTCGAGCCAAAATCGAGCCTCCGTGGCATTTTCACAAACACATGTAGTGCACTTTCAATTTCTCACTGTATGTAAAACAACAATAGCTGTTTACAAGTATTTCATCAAATACCCTATAGGTAACATCATAATCAAGGAAAAATGGTATTTGTTTCATATACGTACCTTCCTTGCCACTACCCGACACTTCGTTGAGTCATTTCATCAAACACTTGGTGAGCAAAATCAATATCAAAGTAACCTAGTCACCAAACTAGTTCGATCTGAGTTCAATTCGAGTTGGGGTTTGATCCGAGTCGAATCAAGCTTGGGCAAGCTCGAACTCAGTTCAAAATTTTTCGAGCTCAAAAAATCAGCTCAACTCTGCTCGAACTCAGCTTCGAACCGAGTCGAATCAAGCTTTTTTGAGCTGAGTCGAGCGAGCTAACCGAGCTAACTCAGTTTGTGTACACCCCTGTTGCTTATATCTTCTATATGCAAATTTTAAGTTTTTTTTTTTCTTCCTAGAGTATCATCCATAGCACCACCGGGGTATCAAAGTTTCTTCCGGTAAAGAAAGGTTTGGTGCTTTGATAGAGATTTGTTATTAGCACCATCGGAGTATCAAACTTTCTTCCGGTAAAGAAAGGTTTGGTGCTTTGATAGAGATTTGTTATTAGTGCGCATGCAATCAAAACTTGTACATGTGGCATGTATGCAACTCAAGTTCAACCGTTGATAATATTGAAATAGATTGTCAAGAAAGACTAGATACTTGATGGTTAATTAGTTGAGATGAAAAATAGTCAAGGGCCTTAGTTCAAGAAATTAGAGGCTAGGATTGTCCAACCGGTCTGAATTTGGGTTACAATCAACTTGCATTGGGTCTCAGCCATTGATTCGGTGGCCCCGTACTTGCATTACTGATTCGATAACCAGGCAAACTGCATTTGCATGAAAACGATCAATGTGGCTGGGACCCTGACCATAGGGCCCACCTGGATGTATACATGGTATATCCACACCATCTTTTCCAGATTATTTTAAGGAATTGTCCCGAAAATATAGCAAATGCAAATTTCAAGTGTAACCCTATCAATACGCTGGATGGTAAACAAGCGTAAGTTTTAACCATGGGGGTTCAATGATCCCTGTTTCCTATAGTGTGTTCCAACTGAATTTTTTATCTCTTTATTTTATTATCATTTATTTTTGGGAGAATGCAGTAAAATAAGCTGACAAAATAGATAGACGGTGTGGATATACCTCCACCTAGTGAAGGCAAGATCTCAAATACATGCGTCCCATTGGCACGTATGGAAAGCTAGGATAGCCAGGATTCGAACAGCTGCTCTTCGAGTGGCGAAAAGTCCCACACGGGAGAAATTCACAATTGTAAATTCAAACTTTACTTTCCCAAACTAAACCATTCTGTATGGACAAATTATTTGCAGATGATAATACCGTTGCATTTGGTGGCACCGTGAAACCTATGGCTACGAATTATAACCGTAGCCAAATTTCATGGGCTTACCTATTTCTACGGTTATCCATAGCCATTACTCGAGGGTATTTTCTGTTGTATTTTAAATTATTTAAAAATAATTTAGTGTTTCAAAATATCCATTGGTCATAGGTGCCCTTTGGATGTGTCTTTTCACTTAGTTTGAAAGGTTGCATCCTTTCAATTTTTGTTTTAAAAAGTTGTGTCTTTTGGAGCCTAAGGGTCGCACCAATTGGATTTAAATCCAATAGTCACAACCCTTTGTGAAAGGGTGTCTTCACAAAGTCTATAAATAGACTTCTGATTTTAAGTTTTAAATGGATTGGAAAATCAGGTTTCCTCTTAAAAATGTGTTCAAGTAATTTCTAGTTCGGGTTAAGACTACAAGTGGTTCGAGCCCGTGTACAGTGAGTGCACCGTTGAGACCGGGTCATATTCGTTATATCCTGGAGGTCGATTGCTCTGGAAACCTATTGTACTTGGGACACTGTCCAAGGGGAGCAAATTCGATTTCAAGCCGAGTGACTCACGTCACGCCTCGACTTATACAAATTGATAAGTTTTTTAACTTTCTTATTTTAATTTTATATAATTTAAATAGTTTTCCAAACTCCAATTTCCAACATTTTCGTCTGCAAATATTATGCCTGTACAGAATGGTTTAGCTTGGGAAAGTTGTCACGACCCTAAATCTAGTGTTACTAAACACCAAATTTTGGTTGACAGCCTCCGTAGAACTCCGATTCTTGGGACTGTCAAGTAGCATATATAAGTCCCATAAGCGGGGCTCCACAAGGAGGATTTCTGAAAGTAAAACCAACAAACATGTTGCATTTCTCAAAATTTCATCATATACAATATATATTACTGTGTACAACCGAGCACCTCAGGGCAAACCAAAACATAAACCACGTCATATTTACTATACCTGATGTACATATGCAGGGTATTATAAAAAAAAATATACACTGATATGTACAAAGCAAAAATGACAACTGGAGTCTGTAGCCTCTACTCCTGCAGCTCCCTACTCTCACCTGAAAAAAAATAGAAAGGAAAGCTTGAGCTACTAAGCCCAATGAGTGCGTGTGTGCCGTGAAAATGCATGTTTCATGTCATGCTCATTTATTGCACATGAATGCACAGGCTTCCAAATCATTTTTATATACAGAGGTGGGACTTCTACCCACTTATAACATACACACGCTTTTAACATTTTCACAACTTTTCATATTTCCCAATTGGATCACCAAAGTCTAAAACAGAGGTGTGACTTCTACCCACTTGTATAGACTTTTCCACCGTGGTCAACTACAGAGGTGAGACTACATAGTTCACGGGCCGAACTAGTCTAACCCACTTGTATTGAACCTCACTATCTGCCTAATAGCGAGAAGTCATAAGTCGCCTGACAAAACGATAGCGGACAATCTACGAGCTTGTCACACACAACCTATCTTTGCTTGCCCATAAGCAGGTCAGGTCAAACCTCTCAACCAATCGACACACGTCGGTGGGAGTCGCTGCCTACTTTGGTATTTCAGCATTTCAGCGCTCTGTTCTTCCACCCGGTCTAAGCATTGGTCGCTCCCAATGGTACTAATCGGGGTTTAGGGACTTTTACCCACGGACCCTCTAATCATGTCCTGTTGAATTACACATTTCCGGTGTGGTGTCCAACTCAAGTTATAACAACGTATGTTTCATCGCATTTACAATCACCGTATGTATGTATGCATGAGTCCATACAAGCATAACAGATCATTTCATTTTTTTGTTTTAAAGGCAAACAGAGGACGACCTTCCTCATGTGGTCTCCTCATACATTCGTCATACATTTAAGTTCCACAGTTAAGTTCCTCATAAGGGTCTCATTTAATACAACATGTATTTAGACAGTTTACATACTCATCATAGACACATCGTGTATCGCACCACAACCCACTATGATCACCACATCATGATATGATTCATTTACTCTCAAGCAGACAAGGATATAACAAGTATGATTCATGCATATGATATGCACATGACTTAGTCAATCTGCGATAAAACTTCATGCTACAAGCATGCTTTTTCTCAAGAATGATCTACATTAAAAGAATGAAGGATATTCCTTTGAGACAATTTGTCAAACAGGCAGCGGGTGGATATTGGAAGGAATAAAGAGAGAAATTGTTAGAAATACGTATCACTTGTAACAAAACTAAATCTTATCTATCATCCAATCTTCCATTCATAACCTAATCAACTAACTCAGTAAAGCCAGCCATACCCGTAAGAAAATCCAGCAACAACCTCATTCCAGCATCTAATTCCAGCAATATATAATTTCAGCACCGAATTCCAGCAATACAGACTTCCTAATTCCAGTACCTAATTCCAGCACCTAATTCCAGCCATATATAATTCCAACACCTAATTCTAGCAATATATAATTCCAGCACCTAATTCCAGCCATATATAATTCCAACACCTAATTCCAGCAATAAATAATTCCAGCACCTAATTCCAGCACCTAATTCCAGCCATATATAATTCCAGCAATATATAATTCCTACAACAGAAAATCTAGCAAAACCCTAACCCTTTAAACTTAAAATTGAAAACCAGCAAAACCCTAACCCTTAAACAAAATCTAGCAATTCTTTAACCTTAAAACTGAAAATTCAGCAAAACCCTAACCCTTAAACAAAATCCAGCAATTCTTTAACCTTAAAACTGAAAATTCAGCAAAACTCTAACCCTTAAACAAAAATTTCAACGATAGGGTTTTGAAAGAAACCTCAACGTACACATCGAAGTGCTCCTAATCTATGCACTCACCTGAAAGTATCAGAGGTTTGGCTCTCAACCTCAGCTTCTCTTTCTTTGTCTTCTTCTTCTTCTTCTTCTTCTTCTTTTCCTCAACTAGAGTGTTAGCTGGAAATGAAATGTTTGAAAGTGGGTTTTGTCTATTTATGGGCTTAAAAAGGTTTTAAAGTGGCTTTTAGCTTAAAAAAAGGGTTTATGGGATGGTTTAGAATAATTTTGAGAAGTTTAAACGTATGGTAGCAATAAACAAAATGTTATGTAAGTGATTTGACAAAAAGTATTCCAAGGATTAAAAAAAAAAAAAAACCGAGGTCATTTGAGTTATTTTATTAAACTATACATGTACATATCGATGCGTAACTTACAATCCAGGTGTCATATTGACATGTCGTTTTCGTCAGTAACTCCGTAACTTGACTACGACCACAACGGTTAGGCTCTACGACTTAACGGATTTGAAAACTCGATGTTGGCGGAGCCCCACCTAAAATAAGGACATAATGGTCATTTCTCATATTGTTTAATTTTAAGTCCGTATCTTAACATTCGAACATCGGATTGACATACGGCTTGCGGCTCGATAATGGAACAACATTATGATCAAGTCAAAATATTCTCGGGGCCAATGGACCTACAACCAACGGCTATCTAGTGTACAAACCAGATTTCTGGGGTATAGGGTCTTACAAACCAGATTTCTGGAGTATAGGGTCTTACAAAAGTAAAGTTTGGAAGCGTGTAGAAAAGACCATGGGTAAAAGGTGGGATTAACGGTGTAGATTTCTCCCCACATGGAGAGGAAGTGTGTGGATTGCGTCCTACCCTAATCCGTCCGGGCAGGGATCTGTAGGGCCACCATGATGTAAGTGTTTTATCCACATTGTTCATCACTTTTCTCAAATCATTTTAAGGTATGATACATAAAATGAAGAAGATCCACGGCTCCATTGGACCACAACAAAGGAAGCTGCAGTGATAATGACACCCACCATTCAAACCTTTCTAAGGATCACCGTGATGTTTTTTTTACCATCCAACCTATTCATAAGGTCACTCAGACGTGGATGAAGTGAAAAAAACAAATATCAACTTGATCTGAAACTTCTCCAGCTCCAAAGAAGTTTTTAATGGTCGATGTTCAATCCCTAATTTGTGGTCCACTGGAGCTATAGATCTGCCTAATTTTCCTGTCTCACACCTTAAAACAATCTGAGAAAAGCGATGAATGTCGTGGATAAAAACTTACATCACGGCGGGCCCCACGGGTAGGACGCAATCCGCGTCCCACGGCCTAGGAATGTCAAGTGACGTCGCCACATACCATAACGCGTCGAAATAAAGAGAAATCGGAGTTGCTCATCAAGCAATAAACGTATGTTTAGGCCATGACATGTAGGATGAATGACGTATGTTTAGGCCATGACATCTACACAATGGGATAAATGGTTCTCTCTCTCAAACGTGTTGTCCACGTGTTAGGCGAGGTCAGTATTCTACACCACTAGAGTTTTCCAAGGGAGACCCGTTGACGAGACTCACACAAGCAAGCAGGATGGGAAGCTGATTGACTAGTGTACCTCACACCAGCTATACAGCTGCTATATTGACGTCAGCAAGTTTTATGTGTCTGATCACGAGGTATATGTTATATCCAAACCATTCATCCATTTTTGGAGCTTGTATTAAGGCTTGAGATGAAAAATAAGACAGATCTAACTATCAAATGGACCACACTGCAAAAACTAGTGGGGGGATTGAACATCTACCATTGAAACCCTTTTTGGGGTCACATAAGTTTTGGATCAATGTGATTTTTTTTCCCTCTTCATTCAGATATTTTTGACCTTATGAACAGATTAGATGTAAAATAAAAATTATGGTGGGCCCTAAAAATTGTTTAACAGTGAAAATTATTATCTCTGCTTTTATTTATGGTGTGGTTCAGATGATCTTTCGATATGATTCATTTTTTGAATAATGCTCTAAAATAATCTTTAAAAATTGATGAATGGTGTAGATATAATAAATACATCACTGTAGAGCCTATGTAACTTTGATCTCGTTTAAACCGTTTGTACAACTCTGAGATCTAGGAGCGTCAGTAATTGTCTTTGCACAACACGCAGCTATATAACTGGTGTGAAGTACACTAGCCGGTCCACTTTCATGGAGATGAGGGACTCGCCTGACAAGAAGCGGATCGGCCAGTGTACCTCACGTCACCTACCTATTGGTTTGTTGACGTCATCAAATTTCATGAGTCCCATCATGAGGTATGTTTTATATCTAAATCGTCAGCCTATTTAGAGAGATCACCGAAAGACTTGAGGCAAAGAATAAAAAAGATTCACACGTCACCTACCTGATTGGTGTGTTGACATCACCAAATTTCATAAGGTATATGTTATATCCAAATCATCCGTCTATTTGGAGAGCTCATCGTAAGACTTGAGCCAAAGAATAAAAAAGATCCAAAGATCAAATGTACCACACCGCAAAAGGAGGTGGGAGATTGAATGTCTACCATTGAAACCCTTTAGGGGTCACAGAAGTTATGGATCAATGTTATATTTGTTTTTCCACTTTATCAAAGTCTGTCTGACCATATGAACAATTTGGATGGAAAATAAGCGCTACGGTGACCCTACAATTGCTTTAACGATGAGCATCATTGTCCCATGCTATTTGTGGTGTGGTCCAATTGAGCTTTAGATATGATTCATTTTTGTATTCATGCTATAAAATCATTTCTCCTAATGGATGAACAGTGTGGATATAATAAATACATCATTGTGGGCCCATGTAACATTGATCTCCTTTGAACCGTTCAAACAAGTCCGAGCTCGAGTAGTGTCAGCGCTCTTCATCAGACGACACTTACCCACACTAGTCAGGTTTGTGGTGTGTGTTACACCATCCAAACCACTCCTAACCTTTTACTACTAGACTTGAATGCAAAATCGGATTGCGTCTCAGTACGCTCTTATCATACTGGGTAAACTCAGTTGGGCCTACATTGAATCTATGTGGTCTATCCATGCCGTCCATTTGTTTTTCCATCTAATTTAAGGGGTTGAGTCCAAAATTAAAGCACATCCAAAGATCAAGTGAATCATACCACAGGAAACAGTGGGGATAATGATTTCCACCATTGAAACCTTTCTACGCCCCATAGTGATGTTTATTTGTAGAGCTGGGCATCGGACCGAGTCGGATCGGATTGGGTCCAACTCGACTCGGTTCGAAATCTACATGGCCTGGCCCGGACTCGATTCGATCCAGGATTGAGTCCGGGTCATCTGACACGAACCAATCCAAACCCCTTCTGGCCTGAACTGATCCGAGTCCGACTCGATCAGGAAAACCGAGTCAGATCGGATTGGGCTAGGTTCGGATCTGAGACTGAGTTGTACAATAAGCTTATTCTACCAGCATTATTCGAGATCAATTTCCTTGCGCAGGGTAGCCTCTTCGCCCCGGAGCTCGGTGGGGATGGGCTTCCCCTCTGTCCAATCATCAGAAGACGCTTGAATCCAATGGCATAGAAAAATCGAAAAATCGAAAAAATGGAAAAAGAAAAGGAAAGGGAACCTTCTAGGGCTTGTTTGATCTTGTGTTTCTTTTCGTAGAAGAGTTATTCTTTTCCTTCTAAGCTCTTTCTGTAGAGATATTCTCTCCTCGGCCTTATATTCCTCCTTAGAATCTCTCCTCTCTCTTACGATCCTCGCTCAAACACCAAACCCCTTTTCTCTTACCTTCCCCTTCTCTCTAACAGTAAACACCAGCTCTACAGAGACTGATGAAGAAGAAGCTCCTACTACTAGAGGGGTAGGGGTTAGAACTGAGGGTTTTCTCTGCCGCACACTTGCCTACTGGCACACGTGTAGGGTTTTGGGGGATTTAGGGTTCGATGTGTTTGAGTGCAGCGGGTAGAGAGGGATGGATAAGGTAAAAACTTAAAAAATGGTGTGTGTGTGTGTGTGTGTGTGTGTATAAGTGAGAGATAAAATAGTAAATTTATTTATTAGTTGTTAATAGATCCGGTTCGATCCAAATCAGATCGGTCCGGTCCGAATTGACATTGATCCGAACTCGATCCGATAAACGGTTAGATCTGCCTGATCCTACTCGAACCACATCAATCCAAGCCGTCGGTTCCGTTCGAATGGGTTAGATCCATCAGATCGGGTCAGACATGCTCAGCTCTATTTATTTGTCATCCAACCAGTTTATAAGATCATGCAGACATGGATGAAGGGAAAACACAATATACGAGCTTGATAGCAAAACTTCCGCGACCCCAAAGAATTTTTCAAGGGTAGAAGTTTAATTCAATTGTTTCCCATTGTGTGGTTCATTTGAAAATTTTATATGTTTAATTTGTTGGCTCAAGCCCTAAAATTATATGTTAAAATCGATGGACGGAGCGGATAAAATACATGAATCACGGTGTACCTCCCAGAGTTTACTCAGTACGCTAAGCTGAGTTACTACGCAATCCACTTCCGTTGAATGCGAGCTCCGTCGGCAACACACTGTATCCTGAGTCGCGAGAGAGGAAAAACTAACTGTCGCAAGACTCGCAACCCCAACCTTTCCATCCTCTCTTCTGCCAAAAACGCTGCAACCTCTCTCGCTCGCTCTCTACTTGAGACTGAAGAAGAAAATCAATGGAGGATCTGGAGAAGAAACTTTCAACGCATGCCCTGACGATTTCCTCATTTCCTGACAAAGGCCGTTGTCTCTTTCCGACCAGAGACTTCTCTCCAGGTATGTACTCATCTCTCTATTCGTCTCCATCTATCCCTTCATCGATTTACCATTCTCATACCAATCGTACATCCGATTCCGACGCATGATACCAATTTCATACCTTCTTTAGTATTTTCTTATTGATTTTTTATTGATTATCGGTCTAGCAGTTAAAATGAAAAGAGAGTCACTTTTCACACCCTCTCTATTTGCTATATACACCCAAACTATCTACTTTTGGGTATACGATAATACAACTTTGTAGTACCGTACAACCAAAATGTAGAAAGTATGGGTGTACGTATCAAGCAGAGCGGATGGGGGCAGCATTTTCCCAAAAGAAAATTTTAGATACTCTTGCAGAGTGTGGTGGATGATACTCAGGCGCTTGGAAATTACATAGAAATTGCATGCTTGGCATACAAGCATTGCAAATCAAACTGTACAAAATTTCAGTCCCAGTTTAGATGGATCATGGACCAAAAATCATGCCTATTTGATTATCAGAATATCTGATTGGTTGACATTTATTGGACGGTTAATAATAACAAATATCCAATGATCCTATTGCAACAAACAGGTGTCCAAGAATCAGATGTTAGGATTGCTCAACTAATCTGGTTTTGGGTTTTTCCACAATTTAGTTGGTTTAGCTTTAGTTAATGCATGTAATGTGTACAATTTCTGGGTGCCTGCATATCAAGCATCATATGCTGCTAGAGTATCAAATAACTTGCCTTTCCCAAATGAAATTACATCTGATTAACATTTTGCCATCAGCCAAATGACCCCTTTTGCCTGTGTGCATCTATTTACCACATTACAACCATTTACCATCAATCAAACAACCTCTAAACATTGATATATGTCCACTGAATTTGGACCATTCACACAATTGTTGTCATTCAAATCCACGAATCAATGGTCAGGATCATCCTTTCATATTATTATTGGAGGATGGAACGTCCTAAGTAGATCCCAGTAAATGGATGGTTCTGATTACCTGACCCCATGGGGTGACTCCTGTTTATGATCCTTAGTTGCCACTCAGGCAAGACGGGTTTCGCTTTTTGTCCCCATTGGGGATCATCAGCGTCCGTCGCCCACTGGGGCAAATATGCAGAGGTTGTCTGTTGATCGAACCGCCCATGTTCCGTTACTGGAGTTTATATTTATAAAGTGGGACCACGCTATGAAGGGCTCAGATCCCACAACTTTGGCTGGTGTGGTGTGTTCGTGTTGTCGTAAATGGCTTTAGCTTCGGCACGCTGGATCAGGAAGGGGTGTTAATTGCCCGATCCTGTGCATTTGTCAATGGATAGCCATAAATCATTTTAGATATATATAGGCTATATTGTCGTATGAGAAGTGGCCATCAGATGGACAGTGGTGATGGAAAACTGAAGAAACATGATGGGAAGAACTGTTTGTTGGGTTCTATTTTCAAACAAGGGCTAACAACTGGTGCAGGACAGAAGGCTAAGGAAATATAGCAACAATTCATTCAACTGAAATGGCCTAAGGTTGGATGCTTAAGCTCCTATGATCTAGGAGATTCCTGAGGTATAGCCTGTTAGTGTTGGGGCCCACCCCAAATTTCAGGGACAAGGCTATGATTATGATTGTACAACAAGCTATATGTGGTGATTTTTTAGACCCATTGGGGTTCATTAACATACTGTCTGGATCATTGAAGCACGCCCCACTTACTCAGACTAGAAAACGATGAGTATTGTGCTTAATTTGGGCAATTGATCATATAATTCCTCATTTATCCATATATCCATATGTACATACATCATGTGTATGTATGCATGCATGCATGCATGTTGTGTAGTCGTCAAATGATTGCATGATGATGATGATTTATGCATGTCTCTGTGTACACATGTACATACAAGGTCGATTGTCATTTTGAGTTAGATTAGGCTGATTTTTATGCTGAGTGATCTTCATGGTGAGGCCCTCATTTTGGACAGCTTGGATGCCACGCACATGTTGCTTGTTATCTTGCATAATGTACCCAGCTCCTTGTTGTGGAGTGGGCATCTTGCATTGTCTGTTAAGGATTTAAATTGTTCTTTGTTGTTTGGGTTGTAGTTTGTGTGCACATCTGGGCACCTTCTTAACAAAAGCATCCTTATCTTTGAAAATTGTAAAAAAAAAAGTTGGATGTTGGCACGTCTGGAAAGCTGGATGATGATTGTATTTGCAAGATGATCTGATTGTATTTGATAACTGCGAAGTATTCAGTATTAAAAAAATAAAAAAAATAAAAAAAAACTAGTTTGGTGCAACCAGGTTAAGGCGCCTGAGGAATGTAGCATCAGTACCATAATTCAATTTATTAAAATTTGTATTTAGAGTACATACCTTAAAATTGTCAATGGTTCTGTGGGATGATGACTATGCAAAAGGATAAACTAATGCCATATTTTGGATAAATCAATTCATTTTTCGTGTGTGAGCTGTCTAAATCTTTCTGCACCATGGTTTTGAATATCAGTATCAAGAGGTGTATGGACCAGTTGTATTTGTATTTGCCCATATTGGACTATCCCAGTTGAATTTTTTAAGCCAAAAAAATTATGGAAAAGTATCAGAAAAATGACAACCATGAAGTATATCTCCGAAAGGTTGTTTGCATTCTGCATGGGGCATTCATATGTGAGACCTAACATTATAATAAAAGTATCATGGTTCCTAATAGGGCGAATAAGATATCTTTCTTGAGAGTGGTGTAACAAATTAGTAAAGATAAATTAAACTTTAAATATGAAGGATCATACCTTTTCTTTTCTTTTCTTTCTTTCTATCTTTTTTTTTTTCGTGTAGATTTGTATTTCCTATCTTTCCATTTCTTATGTTTCCCCATTTCCAATTCTATTTATTCTTTTCTTGCTAACTTCGCCAAATGTGTTATGATTTTGCACTTCCTTTTGGTTTGCTTTATGCTTTTAGGTGGGTCCATGAACTTGTGATTTCATCATTTAATGCTATTTATGAATGTTCATAAACACAAAAGGGTGGAAAGTGGATGCAAGGGGATGCCGTTGGAGAAACTGAAACCTGCATCTCTTTTTAAATTAATTGAAAGGGTAAATTTGTCCAATCGCAGCATACAATGGAATCTTAGCCGGTATGAGCCTTTCGCATGTGAAATCTGGATCATACATCCACAACTACCTTTTTTAGTTTCCAAAGTTATCCATAGCTTTGTTTAAAATGACTTAATTGAGGATATTTTAGAAGCTCAAAAAATAGTGTTACCGTCATATGGTTCAAATTTCTCCCACAAAAGATAGAATAGCTATCATTTTATCTTATAAAATAATATCGAGAACCCTATATCTTCTCTTATGAGTAGCTTGCAACCTATGTTTTTCTACATGTAGCTTGCATGCTTCTTGAAAGTACTAGTGTAACTACACAAAGTTGTATAAGGGGTGTAGATGAGCAACTTCATGTTGATGAGATCAATGCTTGTTTATTAGGTGTGCAACCCCATTTAGGCCTTAATCCTGAACATCAAACTGATCCAAAGCTTAGGTGTGTCTCACTATAGGAAACAATGTAAAATCTGCATAGAACCTCTAAATTTATGTGGTATGGTCCAACTAACCACGGTTACCACCATACAGCTAATATAGGTGTCCAATCCCAACTCTTCCTTACAGTGATTTCTACCTGGGTTTCTAATTCTTCGAGGTGAACATGAGGCAGCACACAATGGATGTCGTGGATATCATCCATGTTATCTATCCAAAGGTGCTTGGGTAGTTATAGGCACACCTCCTTATGAATATGGATGGTCAAGCTAGCGCACACTTCCTCATGAATGATGATCTCCCCTCTCTTTCCCTTCTTTTCTTCCATGTGCATGGCAGGTGACATATCCCTTGTGTACATGTACTATAAATGCTAAACCTCCATTTGCAAGGAAATGTTTGATGGACAAGTGATGAGAGGTGTACATTGATTTATTTACCTAGACTGGAAGCTAACATGGGACTTGTGTTTTGGGCCAGGACTTGTACATAGATATAGATGTAAAAACAACAATGGTGCTTGATTAGTCATTTCTGCAACACAAATCCAGGGCACAGAAGCAACCCAATCGAAATAAGTGCAATGGTAGAGAGACAAATGATTCACATGTCCTTCACAGTGTTTTCAGCCAAATGGTTCATATGCTCTTCCTTCGTCTCAATATCCTCAGCCAAATTGTTCACATGCCCTTCTTTCTTCTCAATGTTCTCATCAAAACAGTTCACATGCCTTCCTTCTTCTCAATGTTCTTAGCTAAATGGTTTACATGCCCTTCTTCCTTCTTAATGTTCTCGTACAAACAGTTCACATTCCCTTCCTTCTTCTCAATGTTCTAGCCCCAAATGGTTCTTACATTTGCCCTTCCTTCTTCTCAATGTTCTCAACCAAATGGTTCATGTGCCCTTCCTTCTTCTCAGTGGTCACTTCTCCTTCATTTTCTTTAATGCTCTCATCGTAATGAGATTGCAAATCCTCCAAAGCCTTCTGGATGGGAAGAACATAGCCTGCATGAATGAAGTGAAAGTCGTCCAATGACTTTATAAATTTTGCCACCTTCTCGTCTTTTGCAAAATTCACCTGCAAAACCCCTGCTTTTCTCAGCACTGCCACATCATCTCCGCTCTCCACCATCCCGTTCAAGAATCGGATGTAATCAAATACCGGCTTTTCCTTGTAAGAAGCTTCTAGAACCATCAGATTTCGTAAAGCCATTTCCGTCTGCTCATTCAAAACCAGAGCTGGTAACCTAAGAACACCATTCTTGAAAAAGATCCCAGCTATGTTCTCAGCCCCTCTTGGTTCAAACTGGATTCCTACTCGAACCATCTCTTTAGCTGTTGGGTAACCTATCTTTGCTATTTCAGGTCGAGTTGTCCTGGTTTTCTCTTCATTAGACTCAAACTCGCCTGAAATGATTGTGTGTAAGCAGTCCAACAGGGTCTTTTTCTTACCGAAGTCGAGATTTGGCGAGTTGGTTTGCCGAAAAGGCGAGTAAAAGCGGCAGAAATTTAGAATGACCTGTGGGAAATTATCTTCTGAGAACCTGACCCGAAATGTTTCAAGTTCAAAAGTGGAAACTTTGTTTGAATTATTGTCCTTCATCTTTTCAGATTCGGTGGCTTTTAAAGCAGTAGGAAGCTCTGCAACGACTGCCTGAATGAGCTTGAGCGGTAATTGATTGTCGAGCTTCACAACATCGTTAATGGTAGCTACTCCATATTTACTTCGTAGAGTTTCCGGGTAGGTATGAAGATCGGTAAGGAAGCATGAGACTAGGAAAACAACATCTCCCACGACTCTACTTATTTTAAAATCTGTCTGCAGGAGCTGTAAGAACTCTACGTCCAGCTCACGGGCATCATTGTCTGGCACCTCTTTTTTTCTTGATAGGATGGCGGAGATGCTTTTTGCCTCTAATAGGTGTTTGATAATGGACCTCCAGAACTCACCAGGTTCGAAAGCAGAGTTAGGTCTGGAGAGGGAGGCAAAGAGGGAGTTGGATTTGAAGGCGAGTGAGTCTTTCCAGTCATCATCGTCGTGGATGGGGCCGAGGGAGAGGGCTTGGGGTTCGAAGGCATGGGGGTGAGCCCGACGCAGGTAGGGTGGAACACGTGAGACCGGGTGTCGGATTGGTTGGGTAAGAGGGGGCGGTAGAGGTGGAGGTGGTGGTGTCGGTGGCGGTGGAGGGGGAGGTGGCGGTGGCGGTGGTGATGTCTCATCGAAACGGTTCACTTCCCTTTCCTTTTCGTTAAAGCTCTTATCGTAATGAGATTGCAAATCCTCCAAAGCCTTCTGAATGGGAAGAACATAGCCCGCATGAATGAAGTGAAAGTCATCCAATGACTTTATAAATTTTGCCACCTTCTCGTCTTTTGCAAAATTCACCCGCAAAACCCCTACTTTTCTCAACACTGCCATATCATCTTCACTCTCCACCATCCCGTTCAAGAATCGAACATAATCAAACACTGGCTTTTCCTTGTAAGAAGCTTCTAGAACCATCAGATTCCGTAAAGCCATTTCTGTCTGCTCATTCAAAACTAGAGCTGGTAACCGAAGAACACCGTTCTTAAAAAGGATCCCATTTATGTTCTTAGCCCCTTCTGGTTCAAACTGCATTCCTACTCGAACCATCTCTTTAGCTGTTGGGTAATCCGTCTTTATTATTTCAGGTCGAGCCATCCTGGTTTCCTCTTCTTTAGACTCAAACTCGCCCGAAATGATTGTGTGTAAGCAGTCCAACAGGGTCTTTTTCTTACCCAAATTGAGATTTGGCGAGTTGGTTTGTCGAAAAGGCGAGTAGAAATGGCAGAAATTTAGAATGACTTGCGGGAAATCATCTTCTGAGAACCTGACCCGAAATGTTTCAGCTTCAAAAGTGGAAACTTCGTTTGTATTATTATTCTTCGACTTTTCGGATCCAGTGGCTTTTAAAGCAGCGGGAAGCTCTGCGACAACTGCCTGAATGAGCTTGAGCGGTAATTGATTGTCGAGCTTCACAACATCGTTAATGGTAGCTACTCCATATTTATTTCGCAGAGTTTCCGGATAGGTATGAAGATCAGCGAGGAAGCACGCGACTAGGAAAACAGCATCTCCCACGACTCTACTTACTTTAAAATCTGTCTGCAGGAGCTGTAAGAACTCCATATCCAGCTCACAGGCATCATTATCTGGCACCTTTTTTCTTGATAGGATGGTGGAGATGCTTTTTGTCTCCATAGGTGTTGATAATGGACCTCCAGAACTCATCAGGTTCGAAAGCAGAGTTAGGT